>OX276337.1:76098625-76698625 GCA_946251815.1 Dasysyrphus albostriatus
TGTTGGTGTTGGTGTTGGTGTTGGTGTTGGTGTTGGTGTTGGTGTTGGTGTTGGTGTTGGTGTTGGTGTTGGTGTTGGTGTTGGTGTTGGTGTTGGTGTTGGTGTTGGTGTTGGTGTTGGTGTTGGTGTTGGTGTTGGTGTTGGTGTTGGTGTTGGTGTTGGTGTTGGTGTTGGTGTTGGTGTTGGTGTTGGTGTTGGTGTTGGTGTTGGTGTTGGTGTTGGTGTTGGTGTTGGTGTTGGTGTTGGTGTTGGTGTTGGTGTTGGTGTTGGTGTTGGTGTTGGTGTTGGTGTTGGTGTTGGTGTTGGTGTTGGTGTTGGTGTTGGTGTTGGTGTTGGTGTTGGTGTTGGTGTTGGTGTTGGTGTTGGTGTTGGTGTTGGTGTTGGTGTTGGTGTTGGTGTTGGTGTTGGTGTTGGTGTTGGTGTTGGTGTTGGTGTTGGTGTTGGTGTTGGTGTTGGTGTTGGTGTTGGTGTTGGTGTTGGTGTTGGCGTTGTTTCGTCGAAGTTGGTGTTTGGTTTTTCTTGTAACAAGTGTTAGTTCTTTGCTATTTGACACTGTTGGAACGACTGCCTCCAGCTTTTTCGGTAGCGTTTGGGGAGTTAATAGTTTTGTTCAATAATTCAGTGTTTGAACTTTGTTGCATCAAAAACTTTTTTATTGGATTAGAACCGCTTGTTCTTGGATTGAAGTTGGTCGTTGTGCCAACGAATGTTGTTTTTGTGTTGTTTTTGCATTCATCTTGCTGTGTTGGTGTGTGCAGGAGGTTTTCAGTTGATCGCGTTCTTTTTCTTGCGTTTTCGGGTTGATTGCTCTGTTGCTCTTGCCAAACTTTTCCTTCAACGATCAGTTCATCAAGTCTAAAAAATGCTTTAATTCCCTGTTTCTTTAGTTCCAAAAATTTCGGAATGAGTGGTTTTCTAGCCTCAATGACGTTCTTGAGAAGATCTTCGGAAATGCTGAAGTTATTTAGAGTTTTTTTCGTTAAAAATACTTCTTGTTTCTTTTCATATTTTATGAAAGTAACTCTTATTGGCCGTATTTTTCCCTCAGATTGTTTTCCTAGCCGGTGACAACTTTCAAAATCTTCGGTTAATAGTTTAAAGTCTTGATTACTTTTGTTTAAAATATTAACGACTGTTGTTTTGAGGTCATCTGGGCATCTTTCCTTTTCATCGACTTTGAAAATTATAATATTTTTTCTCCTTGCTTCTACTTCTAGTTGAATAATACGCTTTTCTTGACCACCACATAGAGCTCCTTGTTTCTCTATTAAAATATTTTGAGTTTCTACAACTTTTTCAAGTTTATCTACCCGTTCAGCAAGAATTCCTACTTTTTCGTCGGTATTTTTTATCACTCTATTTGTGGCTTCTGATATATCCTTAGCAATCTCTTCTTTCTGTTCTTTAAGAAGGTTCCTTAAAACATCAATTGTAAGAGCCATGCCACTACTTTTTCAAACAGAACAAAAATAATAGTACTTTTTCAGCTTTCGTTGACGGCCCTGGTACTTTTGTAGCTATATGTGCTCCTCACAAGGTGTCGCTTTCGCAAAAAGGTTTGGTATCATTTACTTTGACAGATGGCTCAGATTGACAATAATTCTTCGTGATGGATTTGATTTATATAATTTCGTTGTTAAGTTTTTGTTTGTATTTAAAATATAATAAGTAAAATACGGGTTTCCTCTCTCGAGTGATTTTCAAGTAACGTTTCTTATTTACTTATTATTTAAAACTATTTCTATATATTTTTTACAGTGTAAACCATAAAAACTACACAATTTTGAAATTTCTTTAGCTTTTTAAAAAAAAAAAAACAGATTAATGTACATAAGTAAACATTGAAGAATAAAGACACATCTGGTTTCATGTAAAAAATTTATATTATGTGGAATGAGACCTCCAAATTTGAGCTGAATAAGCACAATAGTTTTATTTTTTTAATAGGTCAACAAGGGCTCTATTCTTCAAATCATTAATTTTTTTCAAAAATCATTTTAAAACAAACAAGACGTGATATAATTTCTCTGAAACCAGATTCAAATTTAAAAAAGTCTATTCTGACATAATTTAAAAAAATTATTTGAATTTTTGCAGATCAGTGTAATCAACAGTATACTTCAAGAGAAATAACAACACTGACAAAAAAAAAAACGCATATCGTTTTGATATTTTATACCTAGAAGGCAAGAAGTAAAATGCTAAATTGATAGTAATAAATACTAATTACAAAATATCAATTTGATATGTATAATTTTAAAACAACATTAAAAAATATCAATTTTCTCGCATCAATTTGTAGGACTAAAGGTCATAAACTATTTTTAACCAATAATTTAACAAGTCCAATCCTTAATGCTAAGTCTTCTACTTGGCTGATTCATTTCAGTAATGTATAATATTTGTATTATAAAAAAAAACTTTTCTGAAAGATAATACTGTTTACAGTAAAATTGTAACCACACTCCAATATAAGATAAGAATATTCAAAGAAGAATTGCAAAACATAAATCTTGCCATTAATTGGGCAAAAATGGGAATCATTAATTCATTAATATAATCAAA
Source organism: Dasysyrphus albostriatus (assembly GCA_946251815.1). Classification (NCBI taxonomy): domain Eukaryota; kingdom Metazoa; phylum Arthropoda; class Insecta; order Diptera; family Syrphidae; genus Dasysyrphus; species Dasysyrphus albostriatus. Next base: position 76,101,191 of record OX276337.1, read on the forward strand.
AGAAGAAATAAACCTAGCTTTAAATACATAAGATTAAGAAAAGATTCCTTACGAAACATTCGGAGGAGCATTAAATTTTGCTGAAATAAAAATTGTAACAAACATGACTTCACTTCTTTAAATTATAAGCATAGCATACCAATCACCAAAGAAACGAATTATGAAATAGTGCTGTTAAAACCTATTAAAAAGGGAAAATTGGCCCTTGACATAAAATACGAAAATAATATACGAAATAAAAATTAAATACATGCAATAAACCATAATTGTAAAAGTACGAGCTTTTTAACAATTTGTAATACTAAGAATATTGTAAACTTAACTAATTCCACATGTACTGCTAAATTATTAAGACGTTTAAAAGCAGAGTGTAACTAAATGAACAGTCAGCATTTTCTCTACATTGACGAAATAACATCTGACATCATCCTACTCAACAACTTCAACGGAACTATCAAGGCCGAAAATATGAGCCAAAATCAAAATCAAAATCTTTCTGCTCAAATACAACGATACTAACCTTACTATCGATAACACTGGTCTGCAACAAAAATCGCCTTTAAAATAAGGTATACTTTTCTTATGGGGTTTCACACGCTGAATCTGAATCCCAGGTCAAAATTGCTCTGACACGACACGTTTTAGAAATAACACAACATAAACAAGTTAAAGCCCCGTTTTTTGGGTTCATTTGAAGTCGAATTCCTTGGCCACCAAATATTTTTTGCAAAACTATTAATGATATCTCAAAGAACTGTATTTCATCTTTCAAAATCTTTTTTAATCTTTTCGAAATTAATTTTCTTCTCAGATAACAAAATTTTCAAAAATCACTCGCTTAAAAAAAATGTAAAAGCTGATGTTTTAAAACTTTGCCGCCTTGTTTTTTTTAAGAGACTAACCGCAGAAAGTCGAATATATGGTAACAAATGTCTAAAATTGTAAGTTGAATATTTCTTGTATACACATTTTTTCTGCCCAACCAAAAGGTATTGAAATATATCAATTTAAAAAAAGAGTGGGCAAAATGTGCTAGGAAGCGTTGGGAGGGGGATTTCACCAGTTTCTTCTGCTGTAATTTAGACTTTGAGGAAAAATAGTATGAAAAGTCTAACCTGTAACAAATTGCTGTTATGCCAAAACCTAGTTTGATCGTACTATCAGTGTAATAAGCAAATGGAGAAAATCTTTTTGGATTTTAATACGCTTAAATGTTTTTTTTTTTTAATTCTCTGATCAAAATCTACCCTACATACTGGACTTTATGAACATCGAAGAGAAGTCCCATTATCTCCCAAATAAGATATTTTTTACAGATAGATAGATAGATAGATAGATAGATTTTATTCAATAAAAAGTTGTACATTTGTTATCATTAAGAATGAACAATTGAATAATTAAGGCATGACAATATCTGTCGTCTGCCAGAGTGGCACATTTGCTAAATTTAACAATAATTTCAATTTTAAAACAAATTTATAAATTAATAATATAATTAATGTTTTTGTTTAAATTATTTTTTTTTTAAAGAGCTTTTAGTTTAGCGAAAACAAAACATTTTTTTTTTTTTTATAAAGGCTTTTAGTTTAGCGAAAACAATTTTTTTTTTTTTTAATATAAAGAAAAAACAAAAAACCTCACACTAAGTTATTTTTAAAACGATTACAATTTCAAAAGCTTTCTGTGGTTATTCTTCTTCTATAAGCGCTGGCCTTTTGATAGTAGCTGAACAGAAGTTTCCAGTCTAACCCGTTTAGGTACTTTTTAAATTCATCGAATTCAAGAGTATTTTTTCCAAAGAAAGATCGTCTTATCTCCTTCAACACGGGGCATACTCCAATAAAATGAAAGATATTTTCTCTCTCTTGCAGGTTGCACAAATCACAGTTGCCAGTTCCTTCGGTTCGATGTGGTGAATAATTAAGGCTTATTAATTCTCCTCTTATTTTGAAAATTGCTCCGATCATAATACATGAGAAACTGCTGTTGAAGTAATTTGCTTCGCTTAAATTATAGTTAACTTTCGAGTAATAAAGCCTCTCTGTTGACTGGCGGGCTTTTTCAATAAAAGAGCATCTCTCAATCTTATCAGTTGTCCGAATAACTTCATAAAGCGTCTGTTTCCATTGGTCCATTCTAACTTCCGATAAATTCAACACTATACCACAATCTGCAGCCAGTTTTCTCCAATTTTTTGCAAAAAGTATATTCTTTTGGACTGCATACCGCAAAAACCGCAGAAAAAACCGTAGCAAGTATTCCACCACCTCGAATCGCTGACCACCCCAAACTTGTGCACCATATAGAAGAATGGATTGCGCTGTTGCATTAAACACACCATATTTTGAGCTAACAGCAATAAGTTTGTTACTAAAAATTCTTTTCCAATTCACGCATATTGCTATTTTAGCCTTATCTACTTTGGTTTTCAGGTGCTTTTCCATGTTTAGGTTGTAAGCTAGCTCAATTCCTAGGTAGGTGTATTTTTTTACTACCTCCAGGTTAAAGTCACCATATTTCCATTTTTCACTTGCCGCTATCCTGCCTGAGCCATTTTGGAAGATCATTACTTTTGACTTATTAACGTTGACTTCTAAGCCCCACATTGTGCAATACCCGTACAGTTTGTTGATCATTAATTGCAGTGAACAAGCTGATTCCGCAAGTATAACTATGTCGTCTGCGTACATGATGACTTTTACTTTTATGCTGCCAATATCTACACCACATGTAAGTGAGTCCACAAGGTCATCTAAAAAGAGGGCGAATAGCAGAGGGCTAAGATTGCAGCCTTGTTTAACTCCACGGTTTATTTCTAATTTTTCGGAACGCTCATTTCCTTTACCAATATATGCCGTTGATTGTTGATATAGTTTTTCTAGAGCTCTGATAAACTTTGAGGATAATCATAAATTATGTAACTTATAGAACATCGCATTTCGATTTATAGTATCAAAAGCCGCTCTAAAATCCACAAAAAATGTGTACAGCTTTTGATTTTGGTTCAACTTCATTTGAGCTAAAGATGTAAGCACGAAGATGTTATCAACTGTCGAATAACCAGCACGAAATCCAGCCTGAAACTCACTAAGTTTTTTGTTAGAATTTACCCATACATTCAGTCTCTTGTTTAATAAAGTTGTATACGTTTTTAGCGTTGAGTTCAGGAATGATATGCCTCTGTAGTTAGTCGGATCAGACGGATCACCCTTTTTATATATCGGGAAAATCAACGCTTCATAAAAGTGCTCAGGTAGAGTTCCAAAATTGAAAATTATGTTCAGTGCTTTTGTTAAATTTACTTTAAAAGCATCTGTGTTGTATTTCAAAAACTCAGCTGGAATTCCGTTTGACCCTGCTGCTTTGCCGTCTTTCAGAGAACTTAGTACACTTTTAACTTCTTCTAGTTCAATATTCTTATCTAGAATTTCGTCCTTGACAAGAGGCTGTGCATAGTTCCATTTAATCTGATTCGGCACATACAAAAGGGAGGTGTAGTGTTCACGCAATCGTTCCACTGGAATTATTGCAGTATCTTTAGAGGTATAATTCCCAGATAATTTTCTTGTTAATGACCAAAACTCGGCCGAATCTCTGCTTTGACTTAACTGGAGTGCCAGCTTTTCAAAGTGAGCTTCCTTTTTTGCTTTGCAGATCGTTTTATATTGCGTGTTGGCTTTAAGATATTCTATTTTTATGCTTTGTGCCTCATAATTTCGCAGAAGATTAAGAAGTTCAAAGCATTTTTTTCGTAAATTCTCGCATTCAAAATCGTACCACTCAGATTTTGTTTGTAAAGAAGATTTCTTCGGTAGTAAATTAGCTGCAGAATAAATAATTTCCTCCAGGTCACATATCGGCACATATTTTGCTATTAATTCACATTTTTTGGCATTGAGGATGGTGTCAACTTTTTTCTGAAAATCGTTTTCTTTACGTTTGTTCCATCTGAGGCACCTGTTTTCAGTTACGGCAACTGCTGCTGTTGAGTCTGGGAATATGCTATCCATACTTATCGTGATTGGGAGGTGATCCGAGAATGTTGCATTCCCAACTTCGAAGTCCTTGAAGAAAAAATTCCAATCTCCACCTATTAGTCCATAGTCAATTGTACTACCTTGCTTTCCAATGAATGTGTGCTCTCCCATTTTATCGCCATCAGCACTGCCATTTAGTATGCTTAGAGCAAAATCGTTACACAAGTCTACAATTTTCCTTCCTTCAGCATTGACTTTTGAATCTTTAGAGTTACGCTTACGGTCTTTGAACACTATTTCCGCTTCCAAATTTGCTGTTCTCGCGTTGAAATCACCAACCAAAATAAGGTTTTGCGATTTAACAGAGCATAGGCAATCATACAATACTTCATAATCTTTCTGCCAATGATTGCAGTTCAAGTAGACAGACACAATATATAATGAATAACAATCATATTTGATTTCAACATAAATCAATCCCTCAAAGGTTTTAGTTTTGTATGCTAACGATAAGTTTTTCTTTATTGCAATAAGAGATCCTCCGCTTGCCCTACCTTTGCTTGATGTTCTTTTTGCTGGTGTCCAAAAACAATCATAAGAGGAAAAGTAGTTTTCGTAATTTTGTATTTTATTTTCTTCTGTGTGTGTCTCCAATAATAAAATAATATCAAAATCATACAAGTATTTAAAGAACCCAGGAAATATTAATTTACCGCTTAATCCACCTACATTATAAGAAACTATTTTACAATTGCTAAACATTTTTGTTTTTGGTTGTTGTTGTTGTTGTTGTTGTTGTTGTTGTTGTTGTTGTTGGTGGTGTTGGTGTTGGTGTTGGTGTTGGTGTTGGTGTTGGTGTTGGTGTTGGTGTTGGTGTTGGTGTTGGTGTTGGTGTTGGTGTTGGTGTTGGTGTTGGTGTTGGTGTTGGTGTTGGTGTTGGTGTTGGTGTTGGTGTTGGTGTTGGTGTTGGTGTTGGTGTTGGTGTTGGTGTTGGTGTTGGTGTTGGTGTTGGTGTTGGTGTTGGTGTTGGTGTTGGTGTTGGTGTTGGTGTTGGTGTTGGTGTTGGTGTTGGTGTTGGTGTTGGTGTTGGTGTTGGTGTTGGTGTTGGTGTTGGTGTTGGTGTTGGTGTTGGTGTTGGTGTTGGTGTTGGTGTTGGTGTTGGTGTTGGTGTTGGTGTTGGTGTTGGTGTTGGTGTTGGTGTTGGTGTTGGTGTTGGTGTTGGCGTTGTTTCGTCGAAGTTGGTTTTTGGTTTTTCTTGTAACAAGTGTTAGTTCTTTGCTATTTGACACTGTTGGAACGACTGCCTCCAGCTTTTTCGGTAGCGTTTGGGGAGTTAATAGTTTTGTTCAATAATTCAGTGTTTGAACTTTGTTGCATCAAAAACTTTTTTATTGGATTAGAACCGCTTGTTCTTGGATTGATGTTGGTCGTTGTGCCAACGAATGTTGTTTTTGTGTTGTTTTTGCATTCATCTTGCTGTGTTGGTGTGTGCAGGAGGTTTTCAGTTGATCGCGTTCTTTTTCTTGCGTTTTCGGGTTGATTGCTTTGTTGCTCTTGCCAAACTTTTCCTTCAACGATCAGTTCATCAAGTCTAAAAAATGCTTTAATTCCCTATTTCTTTAGTTCCAAAAATTTCGGAATGAGTGGTTTTCTAGCCTCAATGACGTTCTTGGGAAGATCTTCGGAAATGCTGAAGTTATTTAGAGTTTTTTTCGTTAATAATACTTCTTGTTTCTTTTCATATTTTATGAAAGTAACTCTTATTGGCCGTATTTTTCCCTCAGATTGTTTTCCTAGCCGGTGACAACTTTCAAAATCTTCGGTTAATAGTTTAAAGTCTTGATTACTTTTGTTTAAAATATTAACGACTGTTGTTTTGAGGTCATCTGGGCATCTTTCCTTTTCATCGACTTTGAAAATTATAATATTTTTTCTCCTTGCTTCTACTTCTAGTTGAATAATACGCTTTTCTTGACCACCACATAGAGCTCCTTGTTTCTCTATTAAAATATTTTGAGTTTCTACAACTTTTTCAAGTTTATCTACCCGTTCAGCAAGAATTCCTACTTTTTCGTCGGTATTTTTTATCACTCTATTTGTGGCTTCTGATATATCCTTAGCAATCTCTTCTTTCTGTTCTTTAAGAAGGTTCCTTAAAACATCAATTGTAAGAGCCATGCCACTACTTTTTCAAACAGAACAAAAATAATAGTACTTTTTCAGCTTTCGTTGACGGCCCTGGTACTTTTGTAGCTATATGTGCTCCTCACAAGGTGTCGCTTTCGCAAAAAGGTTTGGTATCATTTACTTTGACAGATGGCTCAGATTGACAATAATTCTTCGTGATGGATTTGATTTATATAATTTCGTTGTTAAGTTTTTGTTTGTTTTTGTTTAAATTATAATAAGTAAAATACGGGTTTCCTCTCTCGAGTGATTTTCAAGTAACGTTTCTTATTTACTTATTATTTAAAACTATTTCTATATATTTTTTACAGTGTAAACCATAAAAACTACACAATTTTGAAATTTCTTTAGCTTTTTTTAAAAAAAAAAACAGATTAATGTACATAAGTAAACATTGAAGAATAAAGACACATCTGGTTTCATGTAAAAAATTTATATTATGTGGAATGAGACCTCCAAATTTGAGCTGAATAAGCACAATAGTTTTATTTTTTTAATAGGTCAACAAGGGCTCTATTCTTCAAATCATTAATTTTTTCAAAAATCATTTTAAAACAAACAAGACGTGATATAATTTCTCTGAAACCAGATTCAAATTTAAAAAAGTCTATTCTGACATAATTTAAAAAAATTATTTGAATTTTTGCAGATCAGTGTAATCAACAGTATACTTCAAGAGAAATAACAACACTGACAAAAAAAACGCATATCGTTTTGATATTTTATACCTAGAAGGCAAGAAGTAAAATGCTAAATTGATAGTAATAAATACTAATTACAAAATATCAATTTGATATGTATAATTTTAAAACAACATTAAAAAATATCAATTTTCTCGCATCAATTTGTAGGACTAAAGGTCATAAACTATTTTTAACCAATAATTTAACAAGTCCAATCCTTAATGCTAAGTCTTCTACTTGGCTGATTCATTTCAGTAATGTATAATATTTGTATTATAAAAAAAAACTTTCTGAAAGAATACTGTTTACAGTAAAATTGTAACCACACTCCAATATAAGATAAGAATATTCAAAGAAGAATTGCAAAACATAAATCTTGCCATTAATTGGGCAAAAATGGGAATTATTAATTCATTAATATAATCAAAAGAAGAAATAAACCTAGCTTTAAATACATAAGATTAAGAAAAGATTCCTTACGAAACATTCGAAGGAGCATTAAATTTTGCTGAAATAAAAATTGTAACAAACATGACTTCACTTCTTTAAATTATAAGCATAGCATACCAATCACCAAAGAAACGAATTGTGAAATAGTGCTGTTAAAACCTATTAAAAAGGGAAAATTGGCCCTTGACATAAAATACGAAAATAATATACGAAATAAAAATTAAATACATGCAATAAACCATAATTGTAAAAGTACTAGCTTTTTAACAATTTGTAATACTAAGAATATTGTAAACTTAACTAATTCCACATGTACTGCTAAATTATTAAGACGTTTAAAAGCAGAGTGTAACTAAATGAACAGTCAGCATTTTCTCTACATTGACGAAATAACATCTGACATCATCCTACTCAACAACTTCAACGGAACTATCAAGGCCGAAAATATGAGCCAAAATCAAAATCAAAATCTTTCTGCTCAAATACAACGATACTAACCTTACTATCGATAACACTGGTCTGCAACAAAAATCGCCTTTAAAATAAGGTATACTTTTCTTATGGGGTTTCACACGCTGAATCTGAATCCCAGGTCAAAATTGCTCTGACACGACACGTTTTAGAAATAACACAACATAAACAAGTTAAAGCCCCGTTTTTTGGGTTCATTTGAAGTCGAATTCCTTGGCCACCAAATATTTTTTGCAAAACTATTAATGATATCTCAAAGAACTGTATTTCATCTTTCAAAATCTTTTTTAATCTTTTCGAAATTAATTTTCTTCTCAGATAACAAAATTTTCAAAAATCACTCGCTTAAAAAAAATGTAAAAGCTGATGTTTTAAAACTTTGCCGCCTTGTTTTTTTTAAGAGACTAACCGCAGAAAGTCGAATATATGGTAACAAATGTCTAAAATTGTAAGTTGAATATTTCTTGTATACACATTTTTTCTGCCCAACCAAAAGGTATTGAAATATATCAATTTAAAAAAAGAGTGGGCAAAATGTGCTAGGAAGCGTTGGGAGGGGGATTTCACCAGTTTCTTCTGCTGTAATTTAGACTTTGAGGAAAAATAGTATGAAAAGTCTAACCTGTAACAAATTGCTGTTATGCCAAAACCTAGTTTGATCGTACTATCAGTGTAATAAGCAAATGGAGAAAATCTTTTTGGATTTTAATACGCTTAAATGTTTTTTTTTTTAATTCTCTGATCAAAATCTACCCTACATACTGGACTTTATGAACATCGAAGAGAAGTCCCATTATCTCCCAAATAAGATATTTTTTACAGTGTAAACCATAAAAACTACACAATTTTGAAATTTCTTTAGCTTTTTTTAAAAAAAAAAAACAGTACATAAGTAAACATTGAAGAATAAAGACACATCTGGTTTCATGTAAAAAATTTATATTATGTGGAATGAGACCTCCAAATTTGAGCTGAATAAGCACAATAGTTTTATTTTTTTAATAGGTCAACAAGGGCTCTATTCTTCAAATCATTAATTTTTTCAAAAATCATTTTAAAACAAACAAGACGTGATATAATTTCTCTGAAACCAGATTCAAATTTAAAAAAGTCTATTCTGACATAATTTAAAAAAATTATTTGAATTTTTGCAGATCAGTGTAATCAACAGTATACTTGAAGAGAAATAACAACACTGACAAAAAAAAAACGCATATCGTTTTGATATTTTATACCTAGAAGGCAAGAAGTAAAATGCTAAATTGATAGTAATAAATACTAATTACAAAATATCAATTTGATATGTATAATTTTAAAACAACATTAAAAAATATCAATTTTCTCGCATAAATTCGATATTTAAAAGTATCAATTTAACAATCAATTTGATATTATTTTAAATTCCATAAAGACCGCAAAATTCGTAATAAAAACACTTAACTTTTAATTGAAATTATTTTTTATTTATTATTGAATGCATTTCGGTTCACATCTGAGGAACCATTTTTAAATTTTTTTGTCTTTACATTTTGTTTTGTCTCTTTTTTGTAAACAGTCTCTTTTGACGCGTGCTGAAGATGGTTCCTCAGATGTGTAATAAATAAAAATAATTTTAATTAAAAGTTAGGTGTTTTTATTTACGAATTTTGCGGTCTTTAAGGAATTAAAATAATACCAAATTGATTACTAAGTGTTCGACCACAACAAGGCTTTAATTTTTAGTGATAAAAAACCTCATTTATCTAAAACCTTATTTATCAATTTAACATTTAAAATAATAAAATAATAATATTTTGATAATTTGAACTTTTAAATAAACATTACATAAATGTTATTGGCATATCAATTGTGATATTTTTAATGTTGGACGACTTTTATCATTCAAAAATGTTAATTTTACAGTTGTTTTATCATATTATTTTTTTCGGTGAACCCATAAAATCCTTAGCAATACTTCAACCCTCTCCCGCAAAAAAGGAGTATCACAAGCTTATATCACTAGAAATGGTCAACGAACTCCTCATCAACAACACAAAAGAAATACAACAAATTCAAGTAAAAGAAAAAACTCATAAATTCACCATATATGGGCTGATCATATTCCTTGGCATACTATTCACACTTCACAACCTTATGCAAGCCGTTACTACCCAAATCAAATCAGTCAAACATTACCTTAAAAACTATGGAAACAAAATTCTATGACTTACCTTACTTTTGAATAAGAGAAGTTACATCATTATCAACTTACGTAATACCGACATCAGAGTTCCATGACCTAATGCACTTCAAGCAATCGAGGACAGTCGCAATTAAGAGGGGAAGACTTAATGATGCAATATTGCAATCCCATCACCCAAATTACTTCATGGTGCAGTCGCAAGTTGCAGTCACCATCACCCAAATTCTAAGTAAATTATTTTTCAATAATATCACTCATGCCTTTTGTTCTATTCTTTCAATATTCAATTATATAACATGTGCAGCTAAGATATTAATTTGAGTTGCAATTATATTTTCATAAATAAAGGTTCAAGCCATCTGCTTGATAAAAATATATTTAAAAAAAAACACAATTTTCCTGCTGTCTGGCGTGCCGCTCCGCTCCAGTTATATTCTTTTTAGTTTCTTTATTTGTTTCTTGTTTGCATTGTACCATGTTATTAAGTTTTTTTTTTATTTTCCCGTGGGTAGTGCAAAACCTGCATATCAGGCTCTATGAGGACTGAAAAACGCATGCTCATAGAATTGTGAGATTCTTACTACACCAAAACCACCTCCACTTCCCGATTGCAACTAAGTTGAAACTTATCTAGCAATTTATTTTTAACGAAGTTAAGTAACGTGTTGCAGGTTACTTTCCAGTGAAAGTTCCTGCTTAATCCGGGATTTTAAAGCGGTTTTCTGTTCACCGCACCAAGTCGGAAGGTTTTGTTCTTCGCAGACGGCGTACTAAATTCGACTCGTCAAGAATGTCAATAATCGTTAAATTAGCGTGTTCTAATAGTCGATTTCTATGTTTTCTCGCTAAACATTTCATTTCGTCCCGGACCGTAGGAATCCCGAGACCCCTGTGAAGATCTTCGTTTCTTATATACCACGGAGCATTTACAAATGACCTAAGCAATTTATTTTCAAACGTTTGTAAGTTATTTAAGTTTGTATCGCAGGTACAACCCCAAAGTTGTATACCATAAGTCCAAACAGGTTTAAGAACCTGTCGATATAAAATCAATTTATTTTCAATACTAAGCTTTGAATTAAGTTATTAAGTAAAATAAAATTTGTTGACAAAAAAAAACTTTTGTTGATTTATTTCATTATTCCTTTCGCTCATAGTTTTTATCGGGAAGAAAAGGTATACCCCTCAGTAGAATGCTAGAGCAAGCAACGTGCATAGAAGGAGGGGGATCGATTCAATCTCTTCCTCATCGTCTGCTTCTGCAAAAATCGTTAGAGAAGACACGAGAAGACGCGTTGCGTGCTTGCCTTTATGACAGTGTCCGGTTAGAACACCAATCATGGAGCCAATGTGCAATCTACTTAGAGATATCAAACACTTAGACCGCTTTAAATCCATTACTGGTCAGATTTGTTTTGTTGCCAAACATGTGGTGATATTGTTCCACCTAAGGTTTGTTCTCTCTAATGCATCTTGCTTCAGCATAAGTTTACATGTAGCGATGGGTATACCTATATCTGCCTTGCTAGGTATTAGAGTTGTTAGACTTTTAGCTAGTTTATTGGCCTTACAATTACCTGGGATGTCCCTATGCCTCGGCACCCAGCATAGGTGAATGTTGAACTGCTGCGCCATCTCCAACAGAGATGAACGGCAATTTAGGGCTGTTATAGAGTTAGTAGAAACAGATTCCAGAGATTTGATAGCTGCTTGACTATCCGAGAAGATGCGGATATCTGTGGTTGATATCACGTTTTCTTTCAACCAAAATAAGGCTTCTTTAAGCAACATAAGTTCCTCCTAGAACACACTACAAATAGTAGGAAGACGGAATGAGAGACTTAATTTTAGTCTTTCTGAGTACACACCACCACCCACCCCTTCATCAGTTTTCGATCCGTCTATGTAGATATGAACCGATTCATCATTCAAGAAAGTATATCCTTCCAGAGGGTTCTAGAAGGAATGGTGACTTGAAAGTTCTTACCGAATTGTGGTTTTGGGATTGTGTAATCAGTGTGACTTGGTAGTGATCCGAATGAATTCAGAATTATGGAATATCCAATATTTATGTTGGTCCATTGCGAGGAAGCTAGCCACCTGTTTGCTAAAAATATCCAGGGGCGTCAGATATAGCAGAACATTTAGAGCGGCAGAGGGTGTCGTGCGAAGCGCACCACTCATACATAAACAAGCCGAGCGTTGTATTTTGCTTAGCTTGTCTTAGTTTACCGCTTTATCTAGAGCAGTCCACCATATTGCAACACCATAAGTGAGAATCGGTCTAGTTACCGAAGTGTAAAGCCAATGAGTAACACGAGGTTGAAAGTAGTCCCAACTGCTTTTTTGCTTGAGAACAGTCTCACTGTGGCCTTTTTAACTCTTGTATATTATGTTTCCAGCTCAAACTCTTTATCATAAATTAGACCCAAATATTTTGGCTGATGAGCGAATGTTAATGGAATATCTTTTATAGAAGGAGGATCCACAGAAGAGATTTTATATTTCCTAAAGAATATAACAAGTTCTGTTCTATGAGGGTTGACAACCAGACCACACCGGTCAACCCAATTGGTTAGCCTATTTAAGAGTTTTGTAAGAGCTCTTTTACTACAGTAGGATGCTTCCCTGCTACGGCTATAGCAACATCGTCCGGATAAGCAATCACTGTGTAACCCTCCGCTTAAAGGCATGTCAGCAGCTCATTTACCACTAAGTTCCAGAGAAGAGTGGACACTGCCTTGTAGCGTACCTCTACTGACAGTCCTTCTAGCAGAAAAGCCGCCCAGTTTTGAGTTGAAAACTCTGCTAGTGAGCATTTGGTTTTTTTTTTTATTTTTATTTATTTATTTAAGTAGCAATATACATTATTTCTTTTACATTTAGTAAGAACATGATATTTTTAGAGATTTAGGATAAACATTTTCCTTTTCAGCTATAGATTTAAACTAACATATAATAATAAGTTGTATAATGAATTTTAATATTAATTATTCAAGGAAAGCTACAATTAAAACCCTTATTCAACTCTTAAAAAAACTAATATTGCAAAACTCCCACATTAAGTTTATGAATTATACATTTTCAAATACATTTTTTGTCAAATTCATTTAGCCCAATTTCAAAGACTCTATCGAAAACAAATAATATGTATTGTTAGTTTATGGTGGAGATAAACATTTAATTAGTTCATTATCAGAGAAGGAACAATTTACATAAAATTTGTGTGTCAAATTTTCGATAAGGGAGTCCAAAAGATTGACATTGCTTTGTTCATGAAGCCTGTAAGTTGAATAGCACCATGGTAAATCAAGCATCATTTTAAGAACTTTGTTTTGACATGTTTGAAGCTTAAGTTTGTGAGTTTTGGCACAATCGTACCAAACAGGAGCACCGTATAGGAGGATAGATTGGAAAATTGATTTGTACATTAAAATTTTATTTTATTTGCTAAGTATAGAACTTCTATATATTAATGGGTACAAAATTCTTTTATATAGATTTATCTTGTCAATAGTTGTAGATATATGCTTGTGAAAATTGAATTTTTTGTCTATTATAACCCCAAGATATCGACAATGTTCGGACCAGTCAATATTAACAGAGCCCATTCGAAGTTGTACATTATTTGGGAGAAAACAAGATTTTCGACGCCTTGTAAACCAAATAGCTTGCGTTTTCAAAAAATTTACTTAAATCTTCCAGTTAAAAAAGTATTTTTCTATTGAAGAAAGACTCACTTGCAACGTATTGCAGACGTCCTGAAAATAAGTGCCCGATGTAAAAATAGCCGTGTCATCAGCAAACATTGCAATACCAATATTATTTCCAAGATTTGGTAAATCGGAGACAAATATATTAAAGAGTATGGGACCAAGTACTGTGCCTTGAGGAATTCCATATGGAATATTATGTACTGAAGATAAATTGTCTTGAACTTTTACTAAAAATTTTCTCCCACTTAAAAAGCTTGTGAATCAATGCGTCGTGCCAGACCGTATCGAATGCCTATTCAATATCCAAAAGTACTAAGGCAGTCGACTCTTTTCTACAAAATTTTTCTTTTACATGGTTTTTGATTCTCAAAATTTGGTGATTGGTGCTATGGAAGGGTCTGAAACCAAATTGATAATCAGGCAGAATATTATTCGCAGTGAGGTGGTTATCAAGTTTTTCCTTGCTTATTTTTTCAAGTAACTTGCTTATAGAGCTCAGTAAGCTTATAGGCCTATAGCTGGCAGCATCATCTCTTAGTTTACCAGGCTTTGCAATTGGTATCACCATGGCAGTTTTCCAGCAATCTGGAAAGTAAGTTAATTTAAGACAAGCATTGAAAATTGAAGTTAGGTATCGTAAGCCTGAGAGGGGGACAGATTTCAAAAGTGTATTGCTAATACCATCCATGCCAGGGCACTTTTTATTTTTTAAGCTTTGGATCAATTTTCTTACCTTACTAGGATTAACAGAATTCAAACCAGTTTGTTCGACATTTGATTGCGAGACTAAAATATTTGTATTTGATACATTAGTAGAAGTACTGTCGTCACTAAAACGAGCAGTTATTTCATGATTCCTTGAATAATTTGAAGTTGATAGGTTTGCTTTATCTTTTGCCGTTATTAGCAATTCGTTATTCGATTTGAGAGGTGGAATACTTGAACCTCGTTTCTTTATAACCTTGGCAACTTTCCAAAAAGGTTTACTTGATTTTTCGAAGGAGGAAAGGAGATTATTCCAACGAGAGTTTCTGTAATTATTAATTTCATTTGCTATTGCTGAGTTTAAAATTTTTGTACTTTTGAGGAAGCTATCATAACGATAGCGAAGCCATTTCCGAGTTTCTAAGTCTTATTAAAAGTAAAATATTGCTAGGTAGTCGAGCCGAATGATCATCTTTTACAAGGCACTTAGGTATTGCAAAGTCAGCAGCCCTATTTAACAGGGAAACAAAATTACTGCACATTGAATCAATTTGAGTTGTGCTGTTTACCGCGGTAGTAGAGATATTATTGCAGCTTCTGTTAATAAAGGACAAAAATAAGTCCCAATTTGCTGCAGAAAATTTATAGCATAATCTAATTTGTTTCACTTGTGGTCGGAGACTCATATTCATATTTACAGGGAGATGGTCAGACCCTAATTCATTAAAAGTAAATGGCATGGAACAGTAAGTTGGTATATATGTAATAAAAAAGTCTAAAGTAGAAGGACTTTTAGATTTAGATGTAGGAACATATTTCATTGGGTGGGTATCATAAAGAAAAATTTGGATGTGTCTCGTTGACATCATACAATACGTTACCCCAGCAATTTGCCCTTAGACAATTCCATAGTCGATGGCGACAGTTTAAGTCACCACCAAAAATGACTTTGCTCCGGCTTCTGAATATCTTTTGTAAATCGCTTTTAAATAGAGTAATTTTATCAAGAGTTCTATTTCCACCCGGGAAGTAGACAGAAAAAATACTCACTTTGGAGTCATTTTCCAAAAATACATCTATTCCTATTGACTCAATACATCTTAGTTGCAAATTGGAGTGAACCGAGTGACGGATATCTTTTCTTATGACAACAGCAACACCTCCTCCTATTTCGTTTCTCCTGTCAAGACGATAACATTTAAAGTTTGGATGTGAAAAAGATTTGTTAACATTTAACCAGGTTTCAGAAATTAAAGCAATGTCAACTTTTTTATCAATAATAAAATTAAAAAATTCTAATTGTTTTTTTGTAATGCTTCTGGCATTCCAAGTAATAATGTTAAGAGAATTATATAACATGTTCATTTGAGTAAATATACTTAATAGCAAGAGATGTAATTACATTGAACTGATCACTTTTGGTATGACAGACTCTAAGTTTAGCTAAAACTTCACTCAAAAGAGAGTTAATCTCTTCAAAGGAGAATAATGCATTGTGCTCTTTTGTATTAAATGATGATGTTTTGTTCTCAAGTGGAACTTGACTGTGGTGTACAGGTGCCAATGATGATGGTGATGATGAGGAAACAGCAGGGCGATTTCTAGTTGTAAGCCTTGGCGGCAGTGGAGGGGGGCGTTGGGGTAAGGGAGGAAAATGAGAAAGAGAATGTGGATCAAAAGGTTTTTGTGGTTCAGCGCCCATTCCTGCCTCTATTTCTTATCTTGGCGAATCTCTAACTCCCGCCTCTGTATTAAATAGGCCTTCTTTAGGTAGGCCCGATTGTCTACTCCGGAAATGACTGCCGCAAGTTGGTATAGGATTCCTAATTCCTGCAAGACTCGGACCTCCGCCCTCCTCGGTGTCGCCTTTTGGGTGTTCCTCCGCCGGTACTCCTCCTAGCGAGATCCTCTTGGGTGAGAACGGGGCAACTGGCAAAACCTTTGCACATATAATATTACTCATACTACGCATGAGTAAGGAAGAGGATCTAGTTATATAGGAAAATGGAATCCTACCTCGTGGTTTAGAACTCCACGGTATTTATCCGGCCGGTGGCGGCCAAGACAATCCAGCCCAAAGGGCCGATATTGGAGGTTCATGTGAACCCCATGCTACCAAACATCTGTAATTAAGAAATTTATTAGTTTACCTTCTCGGGAACTCTTGTCACTAGAACTTCTTCTGAATACTTGAATTTGGAAATGTGAATGAAAACGCCTTTTTCGTTCAAATCAATCGGCAGTTCTCATTACTTTATTTTTTACTTAACTATTTATACCTCAAATAACCTTAAATTCTATCCCTACTTAACTATAAAATTATGAAATTCCATAATAATTGTTTATTTGACAATTTCACAATTATGAAATTTCCCAATTGTTTATCTAGGTTATTAATAAATTAGTGTACTGTAATATTTGGAATGCTAGATGAGCATTTCGCAATCTAAACCTAGTTCCTACACACAAATGTTTTCCGCTTTCGTTATCCACCAATCGGTGTCCAGCTGACATCGCACCTTCTGTTGGTTTTGTTGACTCAGTTCAGTTTACCATATATTCTTACTGTATGTCAACCAGCCATCGGTCGATTACCCTCCAGCGATCCAACGATCGCGTACCATTTTTGCTGAGTACGACAAATCGAATTGTTTACTGCTCCGCTTGGCTGTGGCCGACCTTGGTATTATGTTATGAAACTAAATAATGGTATTATGTTATGAAATTAAATAATATCATTGCTGCTTGGTCTTTAGGCTTTGTATGATTTTTTGGGTAGGGTCATGGTTATGTGAGAGTTTACACTTGTTTATAGTGTGTTAGACATCTCACATAACACGTTTTTGGCCAGTTCATCTGCTAATTCGTTCTCAAAAATATCAATATGTCATGGGACTCATTTAAGGTTAACAATGTTTGTTGCACAAAGAGATCTCAGCTCAACTCCACAACGTTTTACCAGTTTGGACTTTATAGTGATTGAGGAAATAGTCTTGATTGCCGCCTGGCTGTCTATGAGAAAGTCGATATTACTGTTGACTACTAAATGAAATATAAGATGACTTGGAATACTCTGCAAAAGTTTGGCAGCTTTATGGATCTATTGATAGGTGGGTTTTCCGAGTAGATACCTGACCCTACCCCTTCCCTTGGAACCGTCAGTAAACACCAAAACATGATTTGTATAAATGAATGACCCTGTTTTCATTCCAGAATTCCTTCGTTGCGATATCTGTCATCGCCACTGAATTTAAATCTATGTGCGGTGTGATGTAGTCTGTTTAAACTTTTAGGTCCGTAAAGATCGTTATTATTCTATGACCGCAGTGGTCCCTTTTCCAATTATTGGACTGTTCGAGTCTTAAATCACTTTTGGCTGCCATCTCTTTCGTAAACAGATCGTGTGGGGCTAGTGAAAGGAAAGTTTCTAGGGCTGCCGTTGGAGTAGTTCTCATAGCACTGGTTGTGCCGATACACGCTGCTCTTTAGATTCTTGTCATGGCTTTAAGATTGGTTTCATTATCTATGGCGGGCCACCAGAACATGCATGCGTACGCAAGAATTGGCCTTATTATACTACTGTAGGTGTAGAATGATATTGAGGATTTTTTCCTTCTTTCTTTAATATTTTCTTTGCAGTTTAGTTTACAATCAAGTACAACGTCAAGATATTTGGCAGTGCTGGAAACCTTTAATGGCGTTCTGTTAATGCCGCCAACCATTAACAGAATTCCGTTTCCGTCTTTGTTCAAAATATTATGTTTCCTCATAATCATCACCAGTTCTGCATTCTGTGACCATTAACACAATGCATCGACATATGCAACGACATTGATACCATTCAGGTTTAATTTTATCAGAATCTGGTTGACAACAAGGAGCCAAAGCAGAGGAGGTAGGGCTCCACCCTGTGGAGCACCCCTACATGTCATAACTTTTTGCTTAGCATCACCCATTTCCCCATAATGAGTCTCGTTTGGAGCATGGAATCAATCCATTTTATCAGTATCAGATCAGTGTTAATAGAGTTTGGGACTTGTCGAATTGCACTGTTGTCAACATTATTAATGGCCCCTTCTATGTCAAGGAATGCAATCAGGGCAAATTCCTTGAAGTGAATTGATTTTTCAATTGTGCCGACCAGCTCATAAAGCGCTGTCTCAACAGATTTGCCCTTCATGTATACATGCTGGGCCTGTGAAGGTATGCCATCATTTAGTTTTAGGGGAATGTAGGTTTCAATAAGTCTTTCTAAGGTCATAAGAAGAAAAGAGGTTCAGTATGGGTTGGCTTGCCAGCTTTCAGAATCAAAATGACAATGGCCCACCTTTCTTTCTTTCAACTATTTGGGTACCTATGTTAGAGGTTTCACTTATGTTGGGGCCTCTGTCCACAGACGATGTATCGATCGTACATTCTGGGAAGTGAGTGCTCAAAAGTGACTAAGGCTTCGGAGCAGGAGTCCGTCCAGGTCTCATCCGGTCTTTTTAAGAAGCCCGGAATAGCGTGAATTGTTGACTCAACGTCCGTGCAACCTTTTTGCCAGGCAGCTCTTTATGCATAGGTTGTCCGGTTTTTGTAGATGTTTTTGCTGATCTTGAAGATATCCCAGTCAGCTGGTTCATTACTACGTTTTGCTCTATTGAAAAGCCTCCTTGAGTTTTTGCTAAAGGCTGACAGCTCTTTTGACCACCATACGGAGTTGAGTTTCCCTTTACCTTTGATTATGAACTTTCAAAAGCGTTTTGGTGGTCCGAATCATTTTCAAGTAGTTGCTCAGCCCAATTCACGAACATACAACGCTTCTGGTGGCCAAGATCTTTTCGCAAAATTCGCCACAACGATACCGAACGCTTGAGAACAACGTGTGAGAGACGCATTTGGGCTTTCTGCAACTGAAGCCTCAGCGGCAGCAATATTCTCGACACTACGGGCACTTCTTTGTCTCACTGGCACGGGAACATGTTGTACTGTGCCTGTGGATTCAAATTTTTCCACTAGGCGCTCAATTGTTGATCTGCTAGGACGATTATGACGACCATAAATAGGACGTATTGGGCTTATTGGACGAGGCCACTGACTCCGAATTTCGGTAGTAAATTTTAATAATTTCGACTCGTTGTTGGCTCGTATATCTTTCCATCATGAAATGGCAATCCTTACTGAAGAGAAATGTGAAAAGAACGGCAAAAAATATGGCGTCGTTTGCTGTCCCTGTGGCTCTACATTTGTAGCGTCCCTGTTGAAAAACCCTTTCCTTTTTTCCTGTGTCAGTTTTGGCCCATTTATAGACGTTCATCTACCTTTGGAGAAGGTTATATCAAATTAATTTTATCACTCACAAATTTTAGTTTTTAAAAAGATTTTTTATTACTCTTAAAATCCTAAGTGGAAAAAAATGTGTAGTGTTTCGTGGTCGATGGAAGACTGACTTTCAGAGACATTCCCATCATCCTTCTTGGGTATGGTCTGTTGTTTAGTCTGGCGAGTGTGGGATCTTCTTTAGACTTTATTGCATTGTCAGCGATAAACAATATTGGCGATCGTTGTGTGGTCTTAATGATTGTTTACCGAAATTGCAAGTGGTGCATTTTGGTTAATTAACTAAATCTTAATTAAATTTGTCTTCTTTGATATTTATTAGGATGTGTTAACTCTCCCCTTAGTCCGTAGAAGATTGTCCCAATCTTTCCTGAATTAGCATGTTTGCTCTGGTTTCGGTTTCTTCCATGAGTTCCAAGATGTCTTTTTGTGTACGCTTCGTTTCGAAAACTTGGTAATACTTATATGCTTTGATAATAGCAAATACGGTTACAATTATAAGGAAGTTAATTGATAAACCCCACAACATAGGGTGTTCTCCTACTTCAGAAAAATAGGGTTCTAACGGGTGATTTTTTAAGAGGTTTAGAACTTAAAAAAAAAAAAAAAACACAAAAAATTCGAAAAAATGAATGAAATATTTATTTGAATCGATAGTTTGAACCTTGCAATTTAATGTTTAAAGATAATTTCATGCAAATGTTGGCCGCGGCTGCGTCTCAGGTAGCCCATCCGCTGAGTCCAATTTTGGCATACTCTTTCACACATATCGGCCGGTATCTCACGAATGAATGCATGGATGTTGGCTTCCAGTGCGTCAATCGAAACGGGCTTGTCCCTATAGACATTAGCCTTGACATACCCCCACAAAAAATAATCTAATGGTGTCAAATCGCACGATCTAGGCGGCCAATTGACCGGCCCGAAACGTGAAATTAACTGTTCACCAAACTCGCCTCGCAATTGCGCCATTGTTTCGCGTGCTGTGTGGCATGTGGCACCGTCTTGTTGAAACCACATATCATGCAAGTCAAGAACTTCCATTTCGGGCAAAAAAAAAGTTTGTTATCATCGCTCGGTAGCGTTCACCATTGACAGTAACGCTGCGATTCGCATCATCTTTGAAGAAATATGGCCCAATAATGCCGCCGGCCCATAAACCACACCAAACAGTGGCTTTTTCGGGATGCATTGGTAGCTGTTGCAATGCTTCTGGCTGATCTTCACTCCAAATGCGGCAATTATGCTTATTTACGTACCCATTCAACCAAAAATTAGCCTCATCGCTGAACACAATGAACATTTCGAACCGAGCACGAATTTTGATAGTAAAATTCAATAATTTGCAAGCGTTGTTCATTTGTAAGACGATCCATGGTTAAATTGCAAACCAAACTGAAGCTGTTTGACAGTGACACAAGGTACTAAACACACGTCAGCTGTCAAAACCAGTGTTGCCAAAACCAAACCAGCTAAAAAATCACCCGTTATATAATCAATATTAGTATATTTTAAATCTAGATCAATCGAATTTATAAATTCAATTATTTTTATTTTTGATGGTTTGCTAAATTTTATGTGTTCCAATATTTTATTTTTTGAGTTAATATAAATCTTATCATCTATTGTAACATTTCTTTCAAATTGAATTAAATTTATTCCTGATATTTCTTTATTATTAATTATATGTGATCCGGTAATAACAATATTTCCTTCGGTTATTACATCTATGGGTACATTTCTTTCTTTTATTTTTGTACAGTTAGCTTCTAGTTTATTAAGCAATTCTGTTAAACAATTTGATGTTTTAATAATGAGGCAAAAATCATTATTTAATTCTCTTTTACAACTGGTTTCATAGAACCATTTATTATATTTAATTATTTCCTTTGGTATGATTATCTTTCCTCCATTTACATTATTACTCCTTGTTCTATAATGATTACATAAAGCAAATACTTTAGGGTATTTGATATAAACTATAATAATTTCGTTTTGGTGGACAATTTGGAATTCAGATGCTTCTAAAAAATCTGTTACAGATACTTTTACTTTTTCTCTATGCATTATATTTTTTATTTCATCCAAATTCAAGATTAAAGTATTTAGAATATTTGATTTGCTTAGATTGATTGTATTAATAATATCTCTTAATTCTACTATTATATACTTCACAATTTTAATATTTTTACTTTCTTTAGTATTTGATTCACTATTCAATTTTGTCATTTGATTGAACAATTGGGTATTAATGGCTACTTGCTTGTTATTAGAAGCAATTGTTTCTTGTAATTTAATTTCTACTCTGATAGTATCATCGTGGTCTGGACTACCTGATATCCACTTCCAGAGGGTTCCTATTTCGTTTATTCCTCTACGTTCCCTATTTCTAATTAATAATTGACTCAGTAGTTTGTTTGCTGTCTCTAATTCTTGTATTAATTCGTTAGAAGGTTTTTTCTCTATTGCTATGTCGATTAAAATTTCTGTGTATGACGTTAAGTTTATGACATGGAAAAGTTCACTGGTGTCTTCATAAATTGCAGCAGTTGCGTCTTCTATCAAAATGTATTCATCATCAGAATAGTTCGTTATTTGATATCCCGTCGTCGAGGCGACTAGCATGAAGATTAAAAGCATCATCTGAAAAGTTAATTTCTTATGTTATCTTTATGAATCCGTCTATTGTTTGTGTCTATAAATATATTCCCTGAATCTGTTTGAACTTTCTTTTTAACATATAATGGTTTATTTTTACTTCTTCTCTGACCTGTGTCTACAAAAATTGTTTCTCCTTCCTTATATTTTTTACTTTGTCTTTTCTTATTAAAATGTCCTATCATCTTTTGTTGATGTGAACGGATTTTATCCTTGGTTTCTACATTGTTTATATAATTATGAAATATGTCAGTCGGTCGTTTCTCAATCACTGTATGAATTGTTTCGTTATATTTTTTTGTGGCAAGAGGCATGATATCTTTGATATCTGTTAAAAATGAAGATTCTCTTACTATCCTTATAAGTTCTGTAAGGGTTGAATGGATTCTTTCTATTGTTCCGTTACTCTTAGAATGTGCGGGTGGTGTTGTTTTATGTTTGATATTTAGAAGGTTATATGCAAATTGTGCAGAAGGTGAGCAAAACGCTTTTTTTCGTTATCGGTTACTAAGGTTTTCACATTACCAAATATTGGCAGTATTTCTATCAACCTATCTTTCGCTTCTATTTTTGAATTTACCTGGGTTGTAATTAAATATTTTGAGAATGGATCTGCCATTGTGAGAAAGGTAGCATTATCGCAATAGTAAATGTCTGCGTGTACGCGCTCTCCTCCTTCCTCAGGAATTGGAGCCTCTCCAATTGGTTGCTTGTTGGGGTGTCTCTCATACTTATTTTTTTTGCAAATTTCACATGCAGAATTTATTCCAATAATTTGCTTTAAAGCATTCGGCCAAAAATATTTATTTACAATTTGTTTGTATACTTCCTTAGCTTGTCTATGAGCTCTATTATGTTCACTTGTAATTATTTTTAATTGTTCTTCTTTCCCTGTAACATCTTCTACTATTTGATTGCAAAATATAAACTTCACCGTTGGGAATTCATGTAAAAGTTTGGTTTTTATTTTAAAGAATGTCTCTTCGGTACTATATACACCTACAGTTAGACCTTTCTTGGTAATATCTTTGATTTTTCCTAAAATTTCGAAATCCTTAAATAAGATTGTGTGTCTCCAATAATTTGGATGGATTTCTGTTGATATAATATTGTTGTTAAGAGCTTCGTTTATAATGAATTGTGTCTTATAACTATTTACCCTCTGGTTTACTCTTATAATATCGGGTATGGGGCTACTTTCGACACTATGTACTGTGTCATCATTAGATTGTTCACCATCGTTCATCATATTTAATTCTTGCCTGCTAAGAGCATCGGCTACGACGTTTTCTTTTCCCGGCTTGTAAATAATTTCGGGGGCGTATTCTTCTATAAATGCCCGCCATCTTTTGATCTTCGCATTAGGATTCTTGTCGCCAATTGCGAGTGTCAGTGGTTGGTGGTCCGTATATATGCAGATTCCACTTACGCCGTATAAGTAATTCCTTCGATTTTTAAGCGCCCAAACGATAGCAAGTAGCTCCTTTTCGTTTGTCGCGTAACCTTCCTCTGTTTTGCTGAGGGTTCTACTTATAAATGTGATTGGTTTGTTTGCTTAGCTAAGTACTGCACCTATGACGGAGTTACTAGCATCTGTTGTTAGTTAGCAATCATTGCCTTAAAATATTCCGATTTTTCACTAGAAATACGCATGTTTGCAACACTCAAAGCTTTGATTATTTCTTCGATAAGTGTTCTTTTTCGGTTTCCGAAAAAATTATTACATCATCGATGTAAACGTGGCAAAATTTGCCAATGTATTCACGAAGTATGTCATCCATAGCTCCTTGAAAGATGGAAGGTGTGTTTTTTAATCCGAAGGGCATTCGGAGGAATTCATACTTCCCGTTATTAATGCTAAATGCTGTTTTTTCCCTATCGTTCTTTTCCATTAGGATCTGATGGAATCCACTTTGAAGGTCCAAAGTTGTGAAAAATCTTGCCTTCCCCAAATTTGCTAAGATAACTGCTGTATCAGCCATTTGATATTTTTGTGTTTTTGTGAAAGAGTTTAATTTTTTTGTAATCTACTCGTATCACCAATCTATGCTTTTTTGAGCCGTATTCATATAGGCCTTTTTTATCTACAACCCATACAGGAGAATTGTTTACGCTTCTGCTAGGCTGTATAATTTTGTTTGCAAAAAGATTTTCTACTTCCTTATTCACAAAGCTTGCTACAGATTGTGGATAAGCATAACCTTTTGTCCATATGGCAGAGTCATTTGTAGTCTCTATGCTACATTTTATGCTCGTATTATATGGCAAAAAGTTTGGGTTTTCTGTAAACACTCCCTGATATTTCCTTAAAATTTCTTTGAACTTTCCTTTATTATCATTGCTTTCTAAATTAATCTCTAAGTTATTAATCAATTCGTCATTGAATATTAAGGGTATTATGCCCTGATCATATTCTAATGTCGAATCCCTAATATTTATATTGCCCTTTACTTTGCGCAATAGTTTTATGCCAATGATCGCATCATAATCTTTTAGCTCATCTAATTCAAAAAATCTTTCTTTGATTCCTAAAATATTTATTTCTTGAAATTTCTTTATAATAGTGGTTCCATGAACACTTTTAACTTGAGAAAGGATGTCTAATGTTTTATTAGGAAACATTCCAGGTTTTACGTAACTATGCGTGGCACCTGTGTCTATTAGTATGTTGAATATTCTACCCGACTTACTATCCGTTCTTTTAATACAAGGTAAGTCGTGCCTTAATCTAAAAAATTCTGATTTTCACTTAAATTATTCAAGCGAGGCACCTTGACCACAGGTATTTGACCACTGACCGAACAGTGATCTCTCTCGAATGGATTATTGTTATCTCTTACTGTGTTATTAAACTGGCTATTAATGTTTCTAAAATTATTATTAGAATTTTGCCATTGTGGCCTGTTTGGTTAAATCGCCATGTCCATTCTTGTAGGATACCGGTGGTTATGGTTAAAATGTTGGGGCACATAGTGTTGTCTAAAATTTGGTTGTTGGAGTATTTGTCTAGGAACAACTTGTCTAAGGTTTGGTCTTTCGATTAGAATCCTAATTCTATTTTCATTTGTTTCTATTTCCTGTGTTCTAGCAAGAGTGTTTGGAAGATCTCCGGGGTTAAGTGAGAACACGATGTTACTGGTTGGCTGGTTTAATCCAGTAACGAAAATTCTTAGAGCATTTTGTCTCGCTCTATCCGTTAAACATTCGGTTTCAGCGGTTCTAGGGCCGTAGTTCAAGATGGTTTTATTAATTGTTAATGTCATCACTTTAGTAACCTCGTCGTAATATTCTTGTAATGTTTTCTTTACTTGCCGCATACCACTTAATTCTGTCTCTAACATATGCACAGGTCTTTTGTCACTATATGTCAAGTATATACTGATTTTTCTAAAGCGTTCGACCAACTTAGTCACAACATTACTATCTTCAAACTAAAATCTTTAGGGTTTCCAACATTTTTTATCACCTGGGTAATATCATACCTTGAAAATAGATCGTACCAGGTGAAATTTAGAAACTGCCTTTCAAACTCATTCAAGGCTCACCCCGGTGTGCCCCAGGGAAGTCATCTAGGCCCATTTCTATTTATTCTTGCTATTAATGATGTTGTCTCAAGTATACGTTCAAGTGATATTCTTATATTCGCTGATGACATGAAAATTTTTAAGACAATAAAAGCTAACCATGACCATATTCTTTTGCAAGCCGATATTGATAGTTTCGCTACTTGGTGTGATAAAAACGGTCTTTCTCTTAACCCTGCCAAATGTCAAACAATTACTTTCTCTAGAAAGCGACTTGCAAATGCTTTTAATTATTCTATTTCACAACACAAACTCTGTCGAGTCTTTAGTTTCAAGGACTTGGGTGTTAACTTCAGCTCAAATTTAGAATTCACTGAACACATTAACTTCATTGTTAATAAAGCAAGCTCTATGCTTGGGTTTATAAAACGTTGGGCAAAGGAATTTGACGATCCGTACGTTACGCTTTCCTTATACAATTGTTATGTACGACCTCATCTAGAGTACGCGTCTCAAGTATGGTCTCCCTTTTATGAAATTCATAAAAATCGTATTGAAACGATACAACATAAATTTATTCGCTTTGCTCTGAAAGGTCTTCCTTGGGCAGATCCATTCAACCTTCCACCATATGAACATAGGATCCAGTTACTGCAAGTCCAAACCTTATATCAAAGGCGGGTAAATAATGATCTAATTTTTCTTCACCAACTTCTAAATGGTCAAATCGATGCTCCTGATTTGTTGGCCTGTATTGGCATAAACTTCCGTGGAGGATCTCACCATCTGAGAAGATTTGAACTTTTACATGTAAATTTCCATAGAACTAACTACGGTTTACATGAGCCTCTTAACCGTATGTGTAGGATATTTAATTTAAATGGCTCCACGGTTGATTTTAACGTTAGTAAGATGGGATTGAAAAAATTGTTTCGAACCAGTGCTCCACTTTCGTGATTGTTTTTTTTTTTTTTACTTTTAGATCATATTTAATTCAAATGTGATATACATTGTTTAATTATGTTTATTGTTTGTTTGTTTAACTATGTAAATGTATTAATTTTATTTGTATGCATGTGTTAGCTCGAATTATTTTACTAACCACTAACACATGCACTTATGACGAGCCTCTGATTGTAGGTTTGCAGCTTGCTCTAAGCTCACTACAACAAAGAATCTGAAGTGTAAAAAAGTCTAATCGTCCTATTATCGCATGAATGTTTAATTTTGTTCCGTGACTTGTTAATACATCATTTGCTTTGTCTATGATTTTTTCCTAACAATTTTCGCTACCGAATAGTATCTAGCGCCGCCCTTACAACTCTCATAAGCCTTCATAGCATTAATTAAAGCGGTACGCCAAGAGACGTAATTTTCCCCGTCAAACTGAGGGATGCATTTGGCTACTTCTAACCCTTCTCCTCCTACTATTGAACTATCTATAGTTATATCTTTGTATGGCTGGATATTATCTTGGGGACACATGGAAGACAATTGTCTTATTAAAAATTCTACTTCCCTTTTCAATCCAGATTTCGATTCGGCTATCAGATTAGCTACAATTTCTGACATTTGTTCTGGTGTCATAGCCATTTTTCCAATTTTAATATAAATTTATTAGATATAAAAACAAATATTTTCGTTTCAATAATGCTATCCCGGAATCACTAATTTGAAGTGTTAAATTTTTTATAACCACTTTACAATATAGAATACCTTTATATATATTTTTTTGAATAAAACAGAATATAAAATATAGAATTTAAAGTAAGTTCTTACTGTCCAAGTTTTCGGTTTCTGATGATCCTACTTCCTTTGATTTGGTGGAATCGCCTTTATTCCAGTTGCCTGCAGGTGCTTTAAATCTGGAGGTCTTCTTTAGTAAATGGTGTGTTGGAGTTTATTTATTAAAACCTTTCCCACGTTGGTTACAGAGGTATCTTTTTAACGTGTAAACTTTTCACTTTTGGGATCTTGAACACGTTTGTTACAGAGGTGTCTTTTTAACTTGTAAACTTTCACTTTGGGATCTTGAAGCGGAAGAATTTATGTTCTTCTTGGATGCTTCTTTTGATAAAGAGTTATTATTATTTTGATTGCAAATAATTTTAAATATAAAATTTCTTTGCAATTTTTAGTCACGGTTATAAACTTTACTAACTTTATGAATGTCCCTGCTCGGGCCCCAATTAATTTTATCACTCACAAATTTTAGTTTTTAAAAAGATTTTTTATTACTCTTAAAATCCTAAGTGGAAATAAATGTGTAGTGTTTCGTGGTCGATGGAAGACTGACTTTCAGAGGCATTCCCATCATCCTTCTTGGGTATGGCCTGTTGTTTAGTCTGGCGAGTGTGGGATCTTCTTTAGACTTTATTGCATTGTCAGCGATAAACAATATTGGCGATCGTTGTGTGGTCTTGATGATTGTTTACCGAAATTGCAAGTGGTGCATTTTGTTGTCTTAATTAAATTTGTCTTCTTTGATATTTATTTGGATGTGTTAACTTTCTATAGAATCTTTAACCTTACTCGGCTTCTATAACTCGATAAGTTCGACGCTCAGGTAGTAGTTCAAAATTTTTCCATTTCATTGAAAAAACGCTCTTTCACTACAAACATTTTTGTAAACTTTTTTGATTCTTTTTACTTATGACAAATATAATGTGTGGACCGAGTTTCAGCACTCTGCTGTTAGAATTTGGTTATATTTTACTTGTTTCAAAAATTCAGTCATCATTTCTACAAAAGACTTTAAGCTGGTTGTATCGAGTTCATTTTCATTTAATAAGATTGGGCATTAAAAACACCCTTGTACTTAGATTATCCCAAGATAAATATTTTAGTTTATTTAACTTTCATATCTCCTCTTTCCGACACTTCGAAACTGTCTTTTAATAAAAAACAACCGCTTTTTTAATTAACTTTGAATATAATCTAGTAGATGGTGAAATTATGTGTCGACACCAATCCTTTTATTTTAATAATAGAAACATTTTATTCACTTCAAAGTTCTTACAGCATTTTCCAGCTAACTGTACCCACGTTATGTAAATTGCTTCAAGGGTCCCAATCAGAGACGATCTGCACATACACAGAGGCACATACACAGAGGCGTATTAAAAGATTTTGCAGCCCGGGCCTAAAAGTTTTGGTGCCCCATTAATTAATGCAAAAGTGTGACATTTCAATTTTCAATTTAGGAGTAGGTACGTCTATTTTGTTTTCAAAAAAGTTTGAATTTTGCTCTAGATGTATTCGTAATACTTGTTGATGTGACAAACGCTACGAATCGGGAAATCCATAATTTGTCTATTTTGAGTTCGGAAAATATACGTTCTTCACTGCAATTGTCACTGCAGTCTTCAGAAACATAGGCAGGGTAAGGTCTGTGAACAGTGAGCCACTTGTTTTTTTTTAAATAAGAACGTCTCGGAATGGTTTTAAGCAATCTAAAACAGTTCTTATTTTAAAACATGTAGGCTGTGCCAAAAATCTAAAAGTTTGTTGGTCTCAAAATTTCTATAGAGGTTGCCAAAATATTTATAATACAGCGAATTTTGGGAGTGGATGTGCAACCAAAATCTAAGTATGAGGGTTTATAGTTGCATTTATCGTGATATCAAATAACAAAGTCTTGAAGTTTCTTTTTCAGCCTTTTGGAGGGGCGATGGGTTAAGAAGAGCCAGTTTCTCTATTTAATTGTCAGATTTATAACTTTAATTTATTTTAAAAATATTGTGTATCATTCATTTTTCCTAAGCATTGACACCTCAATCTTGACGGTCCGATTAATAGAACTCAAGATATAGCCATTTTGTGCGAACCTTATCATTACTTTTTTTATAGATTTGAAACAAAAAATCAACAAAGTAAAGTCTCCTAAAAATCCGATAAGGTTTGTTTGAAAAGCTCAAATCATAGCTCCTTTTGATCGTATCATCAAGATAAAAGTGTTTGGACCTCAAAAAAAAATGACAGAGCATTATTTCAATTTTAAAAAAAGTGAATGGAAGTGTAAATGGCCCTAAAAAGTAGAAGAAAATCAAGCAGGCTTAAACGTCCCATCCCTCCCAAAGGGTGAAAAAGAAACCTGCCTGCCACCTGTCACCTGTTTAAATTGTATGAAAAAGTATTTGAGTGAAACTTACTTGGGAACCTACCTATGTATTTATATAACATCACACCGTTTCTATGGTGCTCCGCATGGTGCCTCTATGGGTTCACTTTTCCTATACACATCTGTAGAGGAATTCAACATTTTGGACCCAACGATGAGTGCTGCCCGGGCCATGGCCTTTTTGGCCGTAGGGTAAAACGCCAATGCACATACATTTATGGGCAAAGAAATTGCAGACTTTTAAAATGAAAAATAATTGGACAGGAATTTCCGTTTTTGCAATTTTTTTTAGTATTATGCCTTCAGTAACTAACATAACAAAAAATGTCGAATACAACACCTTATTACCCATAGATTTTTGTTTTTGGTCGTTTGAATCATTTTTAGTCTATTAGTAGTGGCCAGAGAAATAGCACACTTGTGATTTTAGTATAAAGTTTTTATTTTTTAATGGATCCTTGTAGGCGAAAGTTATTTATTTTGATTGTGAACGATAATATAAACAGATTATTCATAAATATGGGCACAAGCATCCATTGGACTCTTGAAAAAAGGAGTATTAACTTTGAGCTCCATGAACTAGTTAATTATCCTTGAAAAATTGCTAAATTAATTCAATGTTCTCAAAAAATTGTGTACATTGTTAGTGAAACACTATCCTGAGCTTAAATTGAAAAAAAAATTCCAAAGCTATCCTTCTCAGAACTTAAATACGCATTGACAGAGCCGTGGTCAGAAAAAGTAAGTCCGATCCTTTTAATTCCTCCCGCATCTTTTTGGCCGAAATTAATTAGGAATTTGGTGTTATACTCGTATATCCAGCAGAACTATAAGAGGATGACTCGACTATATAAAGTTATATGAAATCCTAAGCAGAAAAAACCCCGGCTGGTCAAAAAAAATATTAAGGCTCGTTTGGAATTTACCAAAACTCAGATCTTAGCAAAGAGGCCAAATTTTGGAAAAAAGTTCTGTGGAGTGATGAAACAAAGATTAACAGGATACATCACAGGTTGCGATATGAGTAGAAATGTACAATGAAGCAAAATTGAAAAAAAATAACAATAAAAAGCACGACTGAGTGGCACGTACTTGCTCTTATGTTCAAGACTCTGAGAGTTTAAGAAAATTATATGTAAATACATAGAGAAAAAAAATGTTTAAACGTATAAAATACGATAAAAAGCACAGTTTGACAGTTTGAGATGAAAAAAGAACGCCATCTTAATTCTTTATTGAATATGACTGTATGAACAAAAACAATTTTAAATCGTTGGAGCGGTTTTCTTAAAAAATATTTTTTAATATAAAAAGTTCTTAAAACATTTTAAAGGAAAACTGTGGGCATGCAAAACTTAAGTAATAATTTATGTGCATATATAAGTTAAATTTGAAAAAAATTTGTCCACCTGTTTTTGAAATATGGAATTTTCAAAAAAAAAAAAAATTTCAAAAGTTTAAAAAACTTTTTTCAAAAGTTCAAAAACTTTTTTTTTAAATTTTGGTATGCAATTTTTTTAAGACCTATTAGAAATTTTTATATAAGACAATTAATCAAAATCTATTTAGCCAACATTCAGAAAATTCAAAATTAAAGAAAACGTTCTTTGAGAGGTACCATTAATATTTGCTATTATGGTAGTAGATCAAACTAGTTTTAGCCTATAGACAAAGTTTTATAAAATTCGTAGGAAAAAAAATTTTTTCCTGTGGGTAGGTGCAAAACCTGCATATCAGGCTCTATGAGGACCGAAAAACGCGTGCTCATAGAAGTGTGAGATTCTTACTACACTAAAACCACCTCCACTTCCCGATTGCAACTAAGTTGAAACTTTTCTAGCAATTTTTTTTTAACGAAGTTAAGTAACGCACCAAGTCGGAAGGTTTTGTTCTTCGAAGACGGCGTACTTAATTCGACTCGTCATGAATGTCAATAATCGTTGAATTAGCGTGTTCTGATAGTCGATTTCTATGTTTTCGCGCTAAACATTGCATTTCGTCCCGAACCGTAGGAATCCCGAGATCCCTGTAAGTTCTTCGTTCCTTATATACCACGGAGCATTTACAAATGACCTAAGCAATTTATTTTCAAACGTTTGTAAGTTATTTAAGTTTGTATCGCAGGTCCAACCCCAAAGTTGTATACCATAAACAGGTTAAGAACCTGTCGGTATAAAATCAATTTATTTTCAATACTAAGCTTTGAATATTTACCGAGTAACCAGTTCATATCTCTTAATTTACTTTTTAGTATTTCGCATTTCTTTTTCACGTGTGGCTTCAAT
The DNA here is from genome assembly GCA_946251815.1 of Dasysyrphus albostriatus. Classification (NCBI taxonomy): domain Eukaryota; kingdom Metazoa; phylum Arthropoda; class Insecta; order Diptera; family Syrphidae; genus Dasysyrphus; species Dasysyrphus albostriatus. The sequence continues at coordinate 76,133,471 of OX276337.1, forward strand.
TTTAATTTCGCTTCCAGAATCATTCCCAGATACTTTGCCTCATTTGCAAATGGAACACGAGCGGTATTAAGAAAGACGGGTAATCTATTTATTTTTTTATACGTTAAGTCCAAGTGGACTGACTTTTGTTCATTGAGCGCTATTCGCCATGTTTTTGTCCACTCATTATTAAGAGCATTTTGTAATTTAATTGTAGCTTCGCTAATCGTTTTGCCTACTGCTAGTATTGCAGTATCATCAGCAAACATGGCTACAATAGTTTCATCTGTGTGAGGTATATCGCGTGTAAATAAAAGGTACAGAACTGGACCTAATACACTTCCTTGTGGTACCCTAGCCACTATGTCTTTGAAATCAAAATAGTCATTTCCGTGTCTTACACGAAAAAGTCTTTCATTTAGATATCCGTTTAGAATGTTGTAAAGTCCTTCAGGCAAAACTTGTCTAAATTTGAATTTGAGGCCTTCGTGCCACACCTTGTCAAACGCCTGCGACACATCCAAAAAGAGAGTCGAACAGATTTTCTTTTCTTCAAGAGCTCTCTCAATAGCGTCAGTAATTCTATGCACTTGATCAATTATCGAATGCTTGCTTCTAAATCCGAACTGATGTTCAGGTATTAATTGTTTCTCTTCTATTATCGGTTGCAGGCACAGGAGTAGTATTCTTTCAAAAACTTTTGATATTATTGGAAGAAGCAAAATCGGCCTGTAATACTTCTTTTCGTGCGATGGTTTGCCAGGTTTCAAAACCATTATGACTTCCCCAACTTTCCATTGGCTCGGAACATATTCTAACCTTAAAGCGGCATTTATTATGTAAAGGAGGTTAATAAACCCTTTACGAGGGAGCATTTTTAAAATGTATACCGTTATTAAGTCATATCCTGGAGCTTTTTTGGACCTAAGCTTCCTTATTTCTCTTTTTAATTCGGCAAGTGTAGCATTTCGCGTCATTTAGCTTTCATTTGAGGTAAAATTCATATTAATATTTTCGTTGAGTTCTTGCCCATCGAACGGCTTAAATGTTTCCTCTAAGTAATCGGCGAATACTGTCGCTTTTTCTTTGTCACTTTTAGCCCATTCATTTTGGCTTTTCTTAATCGGGGGCACTTTAAGCTTTGGTTTTTTCGTTGTTTTTATAGCTTTCCAAAGTGAGTAGTTGGATTCTTTCCCCGCTGTCAAGGCTTCAAGGAAGTTTTCAACTTCAAGGTTTTTGAAATTTGATATCGCCGTTTTTAGCATATTACTCAAGCGATTTAAATAAGCTTTTTGTTGAGGAGCACGGGTTTGCTGCCATTTCTTACGTACTTTTCGTTTCTCTTTCACTAAATCTTTTATTTCCTGCGCATATTTTATGTCTTTATAGCGAGGCATTAGCCTTTGATAAGGTGTGTTATCCCAAGCTGCTTTCTGTATTATATCTACTGCGTCTTCAAGCTCAAGAGGCGTTTGTAATGATACCCTTAACTCAATGCTGTCCTCGATATCTTTTTTTAAATCCATCCCAGTTGGTTTTACTGTTTGTTAATCTGGGTGGTTTTTCAATTTTAACATAAGGCTTTCGCTCATAGTAAGTACGACGGCAGAATTATCTGAGAAGAGGTCATATCCCTCTGAAATTTCTATACGGTTAGAGGGTATTCCTTTTAGCATGAATAAATCGATTAGTTCAGGTATTTTCGACGGATCAGTTAGCCATTAAGTTGGCTTGCCAGTCGAATGAAAGTCACAATTGTTTTCCATTCCTGCTTCATATAGCATGCGACCCTTTTGAGATATGCATCGTGAGGCCCAGATGTTTATCTGCTTTAATGCTTTGCATTAGTCCGCACCAACAATTAAATTTGCGCTTAGTGACTTTATCAGGTTTGGATCGAAAGCAATTTTTGAGCTTGCTTAACCTATCAAAGATAAGTTTATTTGTTTCACATTGTTCTTCAAGTTTTGACAAAATTATTGAAAAGACTTTCGCAACCGGCTCTGTTTCAGTGTCGTTATTTACGGGTATATTTTTTGCCGCTATTTGGGCATATGTTTCTGCATTTCCTTGCTTCGATATTTTGTCCGAAGGTACTAACACTGTTTTCTTTTCCTTACCCTGAGGCCACACGAGCCAGTACTGGCTAGCCAGTCGCAATACACTCACACTTTTTAACCAACACATACAAGCATGAGCAACTGGCTTGCTTTTTTCGTAGCCAGTTGGGAAGCCAGTAGAGCAGCCAGTTACAGGGTTCGGCAGTACTTTTTCAGAGCAGATTTGGAAAAATAGGTCTTGAAACTAAAATTGACTCGCATTTTATTTCACAAAATATTAATAAAATAAAAATCGGGGAGTCAAAGTTTTATAAATTTGCTAATGCCCATTTTATTCACTCGTTTAATGCAATTGAATTTAAACTGCATTCCGGAGGTCAGTTTAATTTATTAAATCCAGATAAATACTGAATTTTATATTATTCACTTTTCTTGACATTTTAATTTTAAGTGACATCAAACCTAAGATTTTTCAACTGAGCTTAACCAAATTTTTTTTTTATAATTTTGATGCATTGTTTTGGAAAACGAATTGGCTTACTCAAGATTCACATGTCTCGCCGTGGTCGTCGAAACGTAGTTCTCAGTATCATGGTCATTAAGCTCGTCTCGCTATGTTCTCGCCATGCCCATTTACACTGGAATCTATGTCATGATTTTCTCGCTATGGTCTCGCCATCACATTTGTACGCTGTCCTTTGCATTGATAATAAGTAAAATAAGCTATAGGTCTCGTGTGGTGTGTTTTTGGGTCCTCTTACCATTCGAGAAGAGAACCAAAAAATTAGTGAATAAATTGATTAAGCGGTGAGAAGGCTTTCCCAAACCTAAGTGAATAAATTTTCTAGTGAATTCCCATCGCGTCAGTGTAGTTGCTCTTATTTAACGCCATGTAAGGAAATTGTGACAAGTAAAATTTTAGTTTTCTTTCTGATGGTTTCGCGTTGGTTTGGGAGAGCTTTTACAGAAACAAGTAAAGGCTATCCAGAACCAACGCAAGACATTCGTAACGTTCTGTTCTTTTGCTAGTTTTGTCGCATAGCATTAGTGTGTTTTTAGTTCATTTAATTTAGTACTTCTATTTTTTCACTAAAATCGGAGTACATTTATTCCATTTGGATTAACATCCGAACCCTGGCCAGTATAGAAGCCAGTACAGCATGCCGCCTACGTCACAGCCAATACACGAATAGGAACTTGACAGTCAATGTATGTAGCCAATTGGCTAGCCAGTAATGGCTCGTGTGGCCTCAGGGTTACGGATACTATGTTTTGGAGCTTTCGTAGATTTGGCAGTCTTGGGAATTGCGGTTTCTAATTGCCTTGGTGGGTTTCTTTGTGTTTGGGCAGATTTTGATCGTCGCTTTTGTAATTCTTTAGCTACTTCACAGCCCCTATAGCTTGCTGGGTGATTTCCATTACAATTAATGCACATCGTTGGACTTTCACTTTTTCCGTTGCAGTCAACGGTTATATGTTTTTCAGCGCATTTTACACACCTTGGCTCTTTTTGGCAATAGGTTTGGGTGTGATTGAATTCTTGGCAGCGTTTACACTGAGGGATTAACCTAGTGCTCTTTCTTAGAGGTTCGATCCTAACTACGATGTTTAGAATTGTTTTAATTTTATAAATTTCATCTAGTTCTTCAGTCTTATCGAACGAAAGTATAAATAGTGGGAGACCACGTTGTGCCACTGTCGCTTCACCCTCTTTTTTCTGTTTCTCTCTTTTGATAATATTCATAGCATCTAAGATTTTGAGGTTGCGCTCTTTTAGATCACTAATAATATTGTCTTTTAGACATGAACACGTAGGGGTCTTTCCGACTTATTTTCATAGGTATACCATTCTACTTTTTCTTCGTTTAATTTTCGTGACAGAAGACGATAACTTTCGGGGTCGTTCACACAAACTTTCCATTTGTTGTTATTAAGTGAAATAATTTTAAAAGCCGATGGTAATAATGCCTTTACTATGGTTTGCAACTTGTTATATTCAGCAATACCATTAACATTTATCGGTGGTGGGGGCCGTTCCTTAAGAGGTTTTTCTTTTACTGTCGCATGTTTTGGTGAAACTCTTACTTCAAAAGAGGAGGCTGCTTCAGGTGAAGAGCCAGCCTTACGCTTTTTACTTAATCTTTTCTTTGGGGACTTCTTCGTTTCACGTGATAGCTCTTCTTCGTCCGTTTCATATCTACATTTATTGACTTGTGGCAAGCTAGACTTTGAGTTTATTGGAGGATTTTTGCTTTTCAATATCTCATTTTCTTTTCGAAGAAGTTCGACTTCTTTCTTTAGCTCTTGATAAAGTTCCATTACTTGATCAAGTCTGTGTCGAAGTTCGTTATTTTCTTTTTCAAGATTAAGATAAGGCGTGACGGGTGAGCTCTTTTGCCCTATTTTTGAATGGTTTTGCTCTCGGCTCTCCCCTGAATCCATAGAGCCGACCTCCGAAGAGGGTGGATTTTCCAGTGAACCTGGTGTTACGGTAAGATTTACCGCAACAAAAACCTCTCTTCATTCGGTTCTTAAAACTTTCTTCTGACTATGTTGTTTGGTCATAGTCTAACTCTCGCTATCTGTTTTCCCCTCCACCCCAACCAATCCCGTTTTTCGACCCTCAATTTCGTCCGTTGTCCTCATGGAGCTCGGGGAGGATGACAAAATAGGTACATCATCGATCTATATTCTTTCGTGCTGAGCCAGCGGACGGGCTGGAGACTCGCACGCCACCTACGTATGAGCTGGGCAAGGTAGCTCTGAAACATACACACACACTTAAATGTGGATTTTGAACTACACAACATAAATATTAATTTAACTTCTCTTATTAAACATGGCAACAAGCCCAACGTAAAATTTTGAACTTTAACTCTAACTTTTAATAAACATCGAGCGCATACAAGAATGGAACGCTAAACGCTATTTCCTTCATTTCTCCCAAATCTGCACAAAGGTCCACCGAATAGTAGATTGCGCGTTCGTTAGTTTGATTTGAGTATTTGCCTTCCTCCTTCATTTCCTCAGAAAAGATTTAAAAATTGGTAATTGAAAATATTCTCCTTCCTCGAATAATTTTCAAAAAGTTAGAAATGTAGAGTAGCTGAGAGAATGCTCAGAATTATGTTTTCAACTTTTTATAGTTTTTTTGTTTTCTTCTCAAAATTTGTTACTGTGAATATGTCTTGCTCCGGCCTTGGATTCGTCAAGTTTTGGGACGACACCAACAACTTGGGGAATCCATTGAATGTGTGAGTGAGAGATAGTTTCGTTGGAACTCAACCTCGGAGTGTAACCGTAACAGAGTTCCACGAAAACCATATGTATGCGTGTGAGAATGTGTGCGTGAGAGAGAGGCCGGTAAAGACAAAAGGCTAAGCAAAAATAACCACTTCTTGGTTGACTGTTAGAGCCGAAAGAGGTAAAAAAAAAAATTTTGAGAAGAAGAAAAAAAATAATTATAGAAAGTAGAAAATAGTTTGAATAGAAATAGTTAGTGATTTTTTTGGTAAAAAAGTGCTTGAAAATTGTTTGTGGAAGGAGTCATTTTTTTTAAGAAAGTAATCGTCAGAACGGGGCGAATTGGAAAGTAGAAGGAAAAGGAAGAGGAAGAGGAAAAGAGGAGTTACAAATCCAAAAGATAAGTATAGTGAAATTTAGTTTTGCTAATTCGTTTTGTGGGAAATTGCTAAAAGTATTCTTTTCGGTTGGCCTTTGATTTCGTGTGTTAATCCCTGTAATTTTGGGACTCGTGACCCTTTTAACGTAGTTTGTTTTATGCGGTTGATTTCGGGACCAGTGATAGCGGTCCATTCTTGCGGCTTTGGTTTTCTATGTTTGGTTTATCTTCTGTTCTTTTTTTTTAATTTGCTTAATTTGTTCTTTGAACAATTACCTTTTGTATTTATTTTATTCTTGAAAAGATTCTGGGTTTTAATCCAGGCGTAAGCCAAGGTTTCCCAGGCCTTTTTTTTAATAAATCTGTAACTCCCCCTCCGGGAAGTATAAACTATTTGTTTTCTTTCAATTTATTGAAGAAATATTTTCAGCTACCGGTCAAGACAAACGACCATAAAAGTTTCCCTATAGCGTAAGTACGCCCTTGTACTTACCTTTTTATCCCTTTCATTATTTAACTTTTTTTTGCAACCAAAACTCATTCAATTCGACCCAAAGTGTTCTTCTCTTTTTTTTTATTCACATAAAAAAAAAAACGAATTCGGCGAACCCACCCCCAGCTGACTAGCCGGTTGGCTGCATCGTTGTTGCAGTTTGTTGTTGCAGTATTTTGTCTTGTCTCTTTTTTTTTCTCATCTTTCTTCGATCGTTTTGACAGTTGTTAATTCGTTCATATTCTTCGCGTGTGCCGGTTGCACATTTTATTATCTTAATTTTTTTTTAATTCGTTTGTTGTGTAATTTTAATTGGATTCGAAAAATCCTAGTTCGCGGTCTTTCAGTATTTCGTCACAGAAATCATCCTATCTTTTACATTCGGTTAAAAATATTGCAACACTGGACTGCCACCTGGGGTACTATATCTTATTGTTTTGCTCATTGCATAGTTATGTATACATCAATCTCAGTATACGGAGTTTGAATTTTAGTCGCCTCTTACGACAGGCATGCCTTCCTCGGGTATATTCTTTCCCCTTACCCGCAGGGGGGCAAAAAAAGAATGTTTACCCAAACGTTTTTTTACATTTGTATGGAAGGTACAGTTATTTTTTCATAAAAAGAAATTTTCTTAAAATATCTTAAAATACTATACAAATCGATCATGTAGTTTTTAAAATATTTGCTCAGACAAATATTTTTAAACACTTTCTTAAAAATTCCAAAAAAATGTTTTGTAAATGTAAGTACCTACAAAAATATTTAAAGTTTTTCAAGCTTCTGTATAAAAAAAAATTGAAATTAGTCATACCGTTTTGAAGAAAATCGAAAATTAAAAAAATGGTTCTTTGGGAGGTACCATTGATAACCATCTTTTGAAAAATGGTTTTCCATACTTTACTAAAAGTATTTTAAGTTTTTAAGAAAAGTTGTCGAGCTGTTGAGAAAAATACGATAAGCCCAAACAAAACTTGTTGGTTAGTAGTTAATCGAATTAGAAACCCGTTAATGCAAAAAACATATTTTGAGATATCCCCGTTATAAAATCAAAAAACACGCGTGTTTTTGCTGTTTTCAAAGTTGTATTGTAACGCGAGGTAAATTGTCTCAAGGAAATTTGTAATGGTTTCTAAAAGAACTAATTTTTTTTTAAATATGTTCAAATCTTTCCGATATCTCGTTTCGTCTCTGAGTAATCCTCAGTTAATTAAAAGCCTTTCATTTATGATATAAATACAATATAAGGGAAAATGGGCAAAAATTTGTGGGAGCTGGTCCATTCCTCAACACGAATGTGTCATACAAGTTAATCAAACCCCAATTCAATTTTGTAAAAAAAACTATTTTTTATTGACCTTTATTGTTCGAATGCTAAATTATATCTGACTTAAAAATAATTCTACATTAATTTGATTTCTTTTGATTTCTTACTTGCTACCTTGCATTCCCACAGTTGTAGTATTTCTTCGGAAATTTACCTGAACGAGCCAGACGCATGGTCAGCACTTCTGTTGGGTCAACGTCATTCGCATTCGTGTTAACTCTTCCCCTCTTAGAAACGATTGTCATCGATCGTCAGAAATATTATTGAACTAAGGATATTGATTTGATATTGGATAGAGTTCATCTGGAGCATAGGAAATTTCTCGACTATTGCTACTGGTCCATTGGCTTCTGGTGTTGGCTGTTTTATTAAGATTTCCGTATTTTGACGATTTGGAAAGATCTTCCATATGATCAATATTATGAAAAGAAATCCAAGGACGGAAAAAAGGGAATATGTTGTTACTTGATGGTTAATACTTTCTGTTTGCAAGAGATGAATTTCGTTAGTGTTATTAATATGAAAATCCTTCATCATTTTTAGTGAGAGTAATTCACGGTATTCGTTTTCTTTAAGATTTGTTTGGAATATTGCCGGAAGGGGTTTTATGATAGAATCTTCTTTGGATGTATGGGATTCCATTTAAGTTGATGGTTATGTTCCGGAATTTGACCAAAAATGTTCCGTTTAAATTGTGGCTCGTATTGTCGAACTCAAGAGCTTCAATAAACAGGTTCAGCAATATTACATCTGTTGTTATTTCGTCTATGGTTGGAATGTGGTGATTATTTACTGTATTGCAGGTAGCTGGTAAGCTTTTAACAAATTGGGAATGCAAGAATCGTTTGTAATATTAACAATATTTTTAGAGTTGCAAATTGATAGATTATTAAATGTTATACATTTTTTTGTTGTTCCATACAATTGTTCATTATTTCTCAAAACTACATCGTATAAAATTTAAGTTACAATATTTTTCTTTTTGATTGGTTTATTTAATAGATTTTCGTATATTTCTTTGTTTGTTAAGGGAATGTTTATTATATAAAGAATTGACAAATTATTACTTATAATTTTAATTTCTGCGAAATCTAAAGCTTCTTCTATTGCTGTGTAAGGTAATTGTTGTTCATTAAATATTTTAGTGGCTAGATCTATTCCATTTTTTGACAATATAAATGAGTTAATTGTTATATTCTTTAGTTCTTCTTTAACAATTTTTATTCTATACTTAAGATCTGTAATGTTTTCATAATTGATTTTATTATAATCTTTAAGTAAATTTTGAATTTCATTACGAATTTTTGTAATGTTATTTATTCGTTCATTGTATAACTCGTTAATAATGACTTGTTTATTATTATTTTTCAAAACATCTGTAATTTTTTTTTATTGTTACAAAATCATCATAATCTAGATTGCCAGCAATCCATTTCCAGCCCTTACCTATGAAACTTAAAGAGCGTTTACTTTTAGTCTTAAGGCTATGTAGAAAGTTGCGGATTTGTTGAATTTCATGTGATAGCAAGGGGAAAATTTGTTTGGTTATGGGTTGTTTCGAGATTAAGGATTGGTGATATGTCCGTTTTGTAAATAAGATTTCAGATTCAGAATAAACCAAGAGGTTTGTCCTGTATGTAAGGAAACGATTTGTGGATTTTAAAAGTCCAATATTTTAAATTCACCTTGGCAAACGTATAAAGTATCTCTGAAAAAAAAAAATTAATTTCTTATGCTACTTTTGTGGACTACTTTTCCAAGATTCAGTTAATATTGTGGAGTTCTTATTTTCCTTAACAATTTCTTGTCTATATCTACTTGTCAGTTTGGAGCCTATACGTTTGTTGTTTTTGACATAAGTAATCTGGCCTATTTCATAATCTTTAATAGGTTCTTTCTTTTTGTTGCGGTATTTAGTGCCTTTTTCCTGTTTAGTTTTTCAATGTTGATATGTCTTGTTTTTCCAAATTCTTCGGGGCTTAGTCGGGGTATTCGTCCATAGAATACTTCTATAGGTTTTCTGTTTGTGGTTGATTGAATGGTAAAATTGTATTCGTTGACAGCTCGTTCTAATAGTTCTTCAAAAGACCGTGAAGGTCCATCCGGTTTCAAACATCTCATAATTGCTGACAGAGTAGAGTAAAAACGTTCGACTTGTCCATTCACTTCACTTTTATATGCCGGAGTTTTGAAGATCAAAATCTGTAGATCATCTTCTAACATTGAAGTTATTGAAGCTGAATTGAGAGCTTTTTCGTTGTCTATTACAACAGCTTCGAGTACGCAGAAGAAAAATAGTATGTCTCGTAACGGTCGTCTTATGTCTTCGATTGATCTTGATGAAATTATTTTAGCCTGGGTAAATTTAGAAAAATTTGTCTACTGCAGTAAGGACGAGGCATTTTTCTTCCAGGATAGTTAGAAATTGGTGTCAGATTTAAGTGTGGTTTGTTAGGATGCCTATCATACTTGTTTTCTGTGCAAGTAATACAGTGGTTAACTAGGACTTTGATTTTTTGAAGCCATTTTGGAAAATTAGAAATTCTCTAACAGTTGAATTCGGTTTTCTTCAGCATTGCGGTGAGCAAGCCGGTGTATCTTTAGAATTTTCTTTTCTTGTTCGCTTTGATTGGGTATGTCTTCGACAATTTTTTGTGTGAATCGGATGCGATAGTCTTTGAAATGTAAAGGGTAGACTTCTTGTACACGTCCCATTGTCATTTCGTCTGTAAGAAGTCAGTTAATAGTATTTGGGTTAAGGTATCTTTTAAAGATATCGATAATGTCAGTCTTTGAGTAGTCTAGTCGTGTTACGATATGTCTAGTGTAATTATCAAAGGGGGTCTTAATTTGATAACTACTTTCGTTTCCTATTTTAAGTAGAAGTTGATTTCGGAAAATATTTATACGGATTTCAACGGAGGGGATTAGATTTTGCGCTGAGCTATCACCACTATGATTTGTTGGGGTCATTGAATTAATTTCTATTTTTGGAGATCTAGAGGGAGATTGTGCAACCACGTTTTCCTTCCCTAGTTTGTATTTTAGCTCATAATTGTATTCCTCCAAAATGGATTTCCATCTTTTCATTTTGGAGTTCGTATTTTTGTTACTAAGAGCGTAAGTAAGAGGTTGGTGGCCTGTAAAAATGTTAACTTTGTGAGATACGTATAGGAAGTTTTTAAGAGAGTTCAGTGACCAAATAATTGCCAACATTTCTTTTTCGTTGGTGGCCTAATCTTCTTCTGATTTGCTCCACTTTCTAAAAAGAAAGGTTATTGGCTTATCGCCCTGGGAAAGGACTGCACCAATGACGTAGTCAGAGGCATCAGTTGTAAGTTCAAAACTTTTTTCAAAGTCTGGGTATGACTTCTGCAGAAACAAGAGATTTTTTCAATTTGTTGCTTCGATGGCTTCTTGATCTAGTTGAATCAGTTTTTTCTTTGACATATTTTTGGACACGTGTCCGACTTCCCCTCTTAAAAGGAATGTCAGGGGCTTCGCCAGTTTTCCTTAACGAAGCGGCGATAATATCCCGACATTCCGAGGAAGGATCGAAGCTCTTTTAGGTTTTGGGCTTTGGCTTGAACTTTTTTTGGATTAGTTTTTATACCGTCCCTGCCGATAGCAAAACCTAAAAATCCAATTTCCTTCTGGAAAAATTCGCATTTATCCAGCTGAATTTACATATTCGCTTTCTCTAATGTGTTGAAGACTTTTTGGAGATTTATGAAGGTGTTCGTCCTCGTCTTTTCCAAAGATCACAATGTCATCAATGTAAACATAACAACATTTTCCGATAAGGTCTATTAGGATGTCATCCAAGGTTCTTTGAAAAATAGGTGGAGCGTTTTTGAGACCAAATGAAAGACGGGTAAATTCAAACTTGCAATTGTTCACCGAAAAGGCCGAAAAGGATCTGATGAAAGCCAATTTTCAAGTCCACTATAGAGAACCACTGGTTTTTACTAAGATTTGCAAGAATTTCATAGATTTTGGGAATCGGGTATTTGTCGGCTATGGTTAAAGTGTTAAGCTTACGGTAATCAATTACCATGCGAAATCTTTTTTCGCTTGAGGCGTCCATTTTTTTAGGAACTAAAAATTATAAGGTGATTTTGATGGCCTTATAATACCGTCTTCTAATAATTTTTGAATCTCTTTTTCGACCTCGTTCTTGAGTGCCATAGGATAAGGATAGGACTTTGAATACACAGGATCTCGAGTTGTTGTTCGAATTTCTCCTTTGACAGTGGAAGTGTAGCTCAATTTTCCATTTGGTTCAGAAAAAAGATTAGGACATTTACGAATGATGTTAATGAGTTGGGTACATTGATTTTTAGTCATGTGATCGGTTTTAATATTTATATTGTTTATAAATTGTGACAGATGCTGTTTAAGAGGAATTGAAATTCTTGGGTGAGTAGAACTAAGGAAAAGCGACATATGATTCTTTTTTGTATGGATGACTTTTTTTTAGTTGTTTAAGAGTGTGGTGTATGCCGTTGAGTGAGATTAGATTGGGGAGGATGAAGAATTTCATTTTATCAGTTTGTGGGCCAAAAAGTTGAATAAGTGAGTGGTGTATTATTTTGATGCTACCTCTTACAGAGTTAGCATAAAAATGATTTTTGTTAAGAATAGGATTTTTATATGTCGAGGCTGAATGTAATTTTTATTCGAGCCAGTGTCAACAAGGAATATCAGGATCTCTCCGCTTCTGGAAATATGTTCAAAAAAGGGAAGCAAAGAGGACTTTAGTCTAAAAAATAGATGTCGTCTAGTTCTTCTGATTAGTCTTGCTCTAGGTTATTGTTTTCCTCTTGGTCAATATATTCCTCTAGCGATTCATCGTACTCTTGGTTTTCGTTTGCGGGTTGAGTGTGATAGATACGCTGCATCTTGTGTGGTAGATGCGTTTGCTGTGAATGTTGGCGTTTTTGGGTAAACTGTTGATTTCTTGGCCTATTCTGATGATTTACTTTTTGAGTTCGAAGGAAGTAGTCAATCGACATCGGTTTCGGTGGAAGAGGTTGTTGATTTGGTGGAATTCTTTGTTGTTGTTGGTATCTAGGTTGGTATTGCACTTTCCCATTAAACTGCGGTTGTTGAGAAGTACGGGGGTTATGCAGTAAGTGAGGATAAAACTCACGTCTGGGAGCCGGTATAGGTGTAGGTTTTTGAAAGTTTTCTCTTCTAGGAGGAACTGAAGGTGCTTGTTGACAGATTTTTTCTGCCAGAACTTTGTGAATTGTTAGTTGTGTGCTCTATTTTGTAACTTTAAACACAAATGTAAAGCCTGGGGAAGATCTACTGGTTCTCTTATACTAAGTAATCGAGGAAGATCTCCTTTAAGTCCTCTGACAAAGGTATCTAGAGCTTTGTCGCGATAACACTGAGTCATGTTGTTCATAGAATCCTGAGTCATTTCATATATATGATCCCAATTTATTAAGGATCAAGGACAAATTGTGATAAACGACCTGATAGGTCGCTATTACCTTGAACCAGAGTAGTCATCTGGTATTCGAGTGTGCCTAAATCCCTCTTATCTTCATAATGCAGAGTAAGGCATTTTGAAATGTTTTCCCAATTAAGGGGTGTGTATAGTACTCGAGCACTACAGCATGTCCTGTTATCTTATTTCGTATGACTGATAAGATACCGTAGTATCTTAGAGTACCCCTAAGGTGCTCATACATTTTGAGAATTCTGTCGATGCTTTTTTTCCATGAATTAAATTAAAATGGAGAATTCCCTCAAACTTTAAAAAGGATATTTTATCTAAATCATTAAGATTATTATCTCCTAGATTAATGGGTTGATCTATGTGATTATTTATATCGGCTGCAGGGTTCATAATAGAATTGAAAATTTGTCTTCCTTGAATTTGTAGTAGCCCAGGAAAATTAGACAAAAAAATGGCAAAACTACGAAAATATTCCGACAAAGCTGATTTTTGGTAGAGAGCTTTGTTTTTACGTCTTAAGCATTTCCTGAAAAGTTCCGTAAATTTGGGCCGGGGTTTAATCTTTTAGGGGGGGTTAGAGGGGTGAAATTTAGTTTTTTCTTAATTTCTCAAAAACTATGTTTTTTTTGAAAAAATATGAAGGTACAAATTGTAGCTTATGTCATTCTACACAAAAAAGATTAACATACTTTTTTTCATAAAAGCAATAGATTCTGAGAAAATCATGCAAGAACTTCACGGTGGAGCAAATTTTGTCAAAAAATTTATTAAAATTTCATTAATCGATGGGCTAAAATTTTTGTACGATTTGAGTTTGGCTACAACTGCTCTTAATAAAACCCAAGATTTTAGGGTAGCCGGGGTAGCCATCTTGAAAAAAAATGATTTGGTTTTTGTTCAGCAACTCGATGAAATTTCCTTTTACAACAAAATCGTGAAAAAATAACATTTAGACAATAAAATTATCTAAAAAATGAGCTACGAGTATTAACGATTTCTGTACGTTTATTAATCATAAATTTATAGCGTATCAAAGTAACACTTTTTATTTTGTACTGTAAATGGAAAGAGTTTACAATATTTTACCCCCTTTTACCCCCCGTAAAAAAATAAGCCCCGGCCCAAATTTACGGAACTTTTCAGAAAATGCTAAAGACGTCAAAACAAAGCTCTTTACCAAAATTCAGCTTTGTCGGAATTTTTTCGAAGTGAAAGTCTAATTTTCCTGGGCTATAGGGTTTCACTCACTTCACTGGTTAGCTGGTTGAGGAAGTGGAGCGAGTGGATGAGCCTGACCATGAAAAGGTGGTCTGATTAAATTAATCTGATGCCATATTTTAAGAAAGGTAAAATGAATGTAAAAAATAGGAGTTAGCAAAATATTGAGGAAAAGGGTGGAAACTAAAAAGGCACTTAAATATGTATGCTTTAAAAATACAGATGAAATGAAAGCTTTCACCAAATTGTTATTTAAACCTATGATTTTAAATTTTAATGAACTCAATAAAATTATTTTCTTTCAAATTTAAGTCTTGTTTTAACCCAGAATCAAACTACTTTTTGTCTGTTATATTCAGCTTATTTTGTTCACAATGAATATTTCTTTTATTAATTTTAATTTTAATAATTTGAAGTAAATTACTTCAATATTTTATTTTGTAATTATTCAAGTAAAAATTTTTATAAATTATTCAATAAACTTACAAAAGTAGAATGAATTGTTAATTCATAGTTGCTGATTAACAAATTTCTTAATTTTCTGGTGGTTATATTCCTAATCCAAGCGGCTGCAGTTGATTGCTCCTTTTTATCCTTGGTTAACGGCTTACGGGGGGCCTCTTTTCTTGGATTTGCTTTAGTTACTCGCTTACGACACGTTGCAATTTTTATGCGCAGATAAAGAGTAATACGCGGTTAGACGGCAATGGTTAGCACAATTCAAACACGTATTTTTCTGCACATAATAAAAATAACACGCAAAATAATAGCAATGGTTAGCACAGATTGGACGCGTATTTTTTGGACACAGGAATTAAATGTCACGTAAATTAATGGCAATGGTTAGCACAAATTAAACGCGTATAGTTCGAAGTCACATAGGTTGGGCGCCAGTTAATCAAACACCAATTCAATTTTGTAAAAAAAATATATTTTTGCAGAGCAGGTTGTTCTGACCCTTATTTTTCGAATGCTAAATTATATCTGACTTAAAAATAATTCTACATTAATTTGATTTCTTACTTGCTACCTTGCACTCCCACAGGTAGTATTTCTTCAGAAATTTACCTGAACGAGCCAGACGCATGGTCAGCACTAATGTCGGGTCAACGTCTTTCGCATTCGTGTTAACTAACATCAGTGAAAAGGTTGTAGTGAGTACATCATTTCATTATGTGGCCGTTAAGCTCAAAGCCATGGGGTTCACAAGATATTCGGCTGATATTGAGTAGAAACACAAAGTCCAAATATGGAGTTGGATTATTGTTCCTTTAAGTGCTTTTAAGCCGAATATCTCGTGAACCCCATGGCTTAGAGCTAAACGGCCATATAATGAAATGATATACTCACTACAACCTTTTCAACGATGTATGACACATTCGTGTTGAGAAATGGGCCAGCTCCCACAAAATTTTGCTCATTCTCCCTTAAATTGTATTTATATCATGTTTGAAAGGCTTTCAATTCACTGAGGATTACTCAGAGACGAAAGATTTAAACATATTTAAAAAAAGAAAATTACTTCTTGTAGAAACCATTACAAATTTTCTTGAGTCAATTTACCTCGCGTTACAATACAACTTTGAAAACAGCAGAAACGGGAATATCTCAAAACCGTAGCCCGCTGGAATTTTTCTGACTTCAGATTCGAGTTCAGCACACCAAAAACCTACAGAAAAGTATTATTTGGTTTCTGTAACAAAAACCTTGTTGACCAGTGAAAGATCTACAACTTTTATTCCGAAACTTTTGTTTGCGAAAAAATATGACGTATATTGTTTTATTTTCAATTTTATATATATTTTGTGGACAACCAAACTAACTTAAAATTTGTATTACAACTTTTTGTTCTGAAACGAAAGATACGAAAGTTATTAGTGAAAAACCAAAATACCTTTAAAAACAAAATGTTGGCTATATTACAATAGGTGCAGTTGCGCAAAATGTTCAAGGGTTCAAGTTCCGAAGTCAAACTTGACCCAGGATTTTTTTGCCAGCAAAGTCTAGATGCCCCATACAATTTCGTTAGTGTACATTTTGCGAACTGAATCACTTGCTTAGAGTTGAGAGTGCGGAAATGAAAGTAGGCTGATTAACAAAAGATTTTTGTAAAGTTTAAGGTTCTCATCTACGAACGTAAATAGAAAATAGTTAGTACATTTTTCAAAACTAAATAGGTAATCCAAATTGGGATTTATGACAAATCACAATTTGAAAGAGCTAATGAAAAGTTCGAGTAGCCCAATTGACGATGAAGACCCCGTTCTGGCAGGGGGTTACTTTACCAGATACAAAACTCGTTTTTCACTAAATATTTTATGTTAATATGTATTTTCTTGATTCTTAATTTTCATGATATCAAAGAAGACAAGATTCATAAGGATAAGAATTTTAGAAAATATTTTGGTACATACTTGTTACGAATAAGGCAACATCCAACATATTTTCTGAGCACAAAGGTACCACTTGTCAAAATTATCATGAATTGCATACTCATGAATAATATGATAAAAATATTTTCTTTACTGCCAGGTTGGTTGGCGTTATAATATCTACCCCATTGTTTGAATTACAATTGCAGTTTTACTTTTAACTTTTATTTAATTTGTATGTTTTAATATCGTAAAATATCGTATTATTAATCATCCATATATACAAATGTCTTATTCATTATTTTTCTGTTTTCTTAGGCGACAGTTCGATAACGTTAAACGAATTTTTAAGGCAGTTGAAGAATTACCTGGAAATATAACAAGCAATATAAAGCAACAGTTTATGCTTTCTGAAACTTTGGCAAAGTAAGTCATCATTTAATAAGTACCTCCAAAAGCTTTCAAGCTAACTATAGCAGAGCAAGTCATCAAATCCATTTGAAATTTAGATTGGTTGGATCTCAGATTGGTGGAAAATTTTAATTATTCGGCGGCGGCCAATTGTGTGTGGTGTTTACAAAGTCCCTGAAATGTCCCTACTGATTTTTCTAACCACCAAAATCAATTAAATTACATATGGGAGTAAGAAAAACTTGGGTAGCTATCACCGTAGTCTGGACGAGTTGTTTTAGAAGCCATTTTCCAAAATGGCCGATATACAGTAGTGTTATTGGTATGATAGAAA
Source organism: Dasysyrphus albostriatus (assembly GCA_946251815.1). Taxonomy (NCBI): domain Eukaryota; kingdom Metazoa; phylum Arthropoda; class Insecta; order Diptera; family Syrphidae; genus Dasysyrphus; species Dasysyrphus albostriatus. The sequence continues at coordinate 76,150,757 of OX276337.1, forward strand.
GAAAAAATAGCCATAAAAACTAAACCACTTAGATGATTAGATTAGATTAATTTTGTATTTTCCTTATGAATACATACATACAATTGAAAAAAAAAAAAATAATATGAGTTATAGTCTTACAATATAATATATTATGCATACTTATAAGAAAAAATGAGACATTTTGTATTAAATTACAATGTAATTAAAATAGTGTTGAATGTCCCTTCAGAAATTCAAAAAATAATATAAAATTATGTATGGGTGGGGTACCCCATGATTTATACATTATGTTTATAATTCACAATATTATAATATGCATTGCATTCAGAATAAAGTAGAGCGCTACAATTATAACTCAAAGAATAGCAAAAATAATAAGATGAAAACAAGAAAACAACATTGGAGCAAAAGTTACATAATAGATAATAAACTAATTAAAAAAGGTTCAAAACCAGAGCACCAGAAGCAAAATATTCTAGATTAAGATATTCTAGCTCTAAAAGCCACAATTTTAGTCTATTTATAAACCAAACAGGAGCAGTGATTGTTTCCAGGAAACTTGGAAGCTTGTTATAAAAACGATACGAGGAGATCGAAAAAAAAATTATGAAAAGACATTGTGCGGAATATTAGTCCTGTTAAAAGATTTGAAGAGTTTCCACGAAGATCATGACTTGATATACGTCGAAAATTGCATTACCTGATCTCATAAAAAAGGACTTGAGTGCCTACTTTAAAACAATACAAAAGACGTACGGGAAGAATTTTCAGATAACAAAACAAAGGGAAACTTGGTGTCTTCTAGGTTTACCACAAGTCCTTCTTTCAGCCTGTTTTTGCAAGATTAACAATGGTCTAATATTGTTTAAATGAGTGCCACCCCAGTAAGCTATTCCGTATTGTAGCTTAGAATGAAAAATACCAAAGTAAATAGTTTTTAATAGATCAGCTGAGACTATATTTCTTAAGTGATAAAAGTATCTCATAGTAGAACGAAAATATTGAGCTAAATTACTAGTGTGAGTCAATAGTAAGCCCTAAGTATTTAAATTCATTTACTCTTTGCACTAAAAAACAACTGTCTCAACAATTAATGTCACCATAAAAAGAAGAGCGAACTGTATCCTCAGGTGAAAAATATCGAACTGGTAGTTTGAATCTTTCATATTTAGGAGAATGGAAATAAATATCAACATCAAAGTTACTTACTGAAGATAAACTGATAGGTTGAAATAGGTCCTAATACAGATCCCTGTGGGACACTGAGGTATCCAATGTTACTTCTTACCCCACACAACTTCACTTTTTCAGATCTGTTTTCTAGGTATGACCTAAACCCATTTAACATGAAATCACGGAAGCCGGCTTTATGCAGTTTTCTCAATAAATAATTGTGGTTTCCCATATCAAAAGCCTTTGTTATGTCGACAAACAAACCAGCTGTGGATTTTTTTTCTATCCAGATTGAGCATTATTTGATCACAGAACTGTATTAAAGCATCTTCAGTAGATTTTCCATTTAGAAAACCAAATTGAACAGGGTTAAAAAATTGTGTCCTAACTAAGAAACATATCATTCTTGTTTTAATTACTTTTTCAAAAATTTGGTAAAAACAGGAAGAAAGGAAAGGCCTGTAGTTACACATATCAGAAGAAAAAACTTTTTTAAATAATGGAATAATATCAGCACATTTAAGAGACTCTGGAAAAACACCTGAGAAAACACAGCGGTTAAAGATGAAAGCTAAGACATCCGAAATTAAATACATAATTTTTTTGACAGTAGCATTGGATATATTGTCAGTATTACTTAGGTTTTTATAACATTTATGTCTCAATTTATTTTTGTTTCTGACTTTATTCATTAAGTATGCGTTCATACAGGGTTTTCACCTTTTATATGATTTTCGAGGTTAAGTAAAATTTGACGAATTAATAATATGACGACTAAGGCAATCAATAAATACCGTATAAGAAGTTGAAACATTAGGACACGAGTACACATCTTCCCAAAACTCATACAGTAGAACATCTTTTAATTTAATAAAATCAATTTTACTTACAGGATTCTCCGGGGGCTCGCAATTATTTTGCTTCTTATATACATTATTAAAAAGAATACCTGTCATAAAATGATCAGTTATCCTTAAATCTAACAAAAATAATCCACATTCACTGACAGGAACCTTATTCAAACGACCATAAATATGATCTAAGCAACTACCTGAAGCTTGAGTAGTCTCATTTATGAAAGAAAAAAAGCCATGCGAAGCTAAAAGTGTTAAATAATTCCAAGTAAATTCATTTGTGGCAAGAATGTTAATATTAAAGTATCCTAATATGATTAAATTTCACTCTCAAGCAAAGCTGAAAATTGTTCCATGAAAACAAGTGCATTAAAAGAATGAAATATGTACGAGTACAAACAATGAATCACGTACATACGAGTATCACGATTAATTTCAAATTAATCGTTTATTTCAAAGCTATAAATCCATGTTTCGGAAGCAAAAACTACATCTGGCATGCAACAAAAAGGCTCAAGATGAGTTACTAATTCATTAAAATTTGCTCTAAGACTCCTGATATTCTAGTGCACAACAAAAAATTTGCTACTAAAATATGATTTATCAGAAAAAATTTTGTCGTCAATATTTAAATTATTTTGGAAGGAAAAGTCATCGATTAAATAATTATGTTCATATTTATTAAATTAAGGCTCTTAATACGAGTAAGTTCGTCAACGATTTAATAGAGATTACTTTCTCTCCCTCAATTTTTCTAACAAGAATTTGATTATTTTTATACCAAACATATTTTACACCCTACTGTTTGCAGGTTTCTTTAACTTTCATAAATAAAGCTTGAGTATACTTAGTAAGAGATTCGTTTATAAAGATCCGCTACAGTCTTATTATTATTGCTGCTTCTGTTGTCACTGCTGCTACTGCTGATTCTGCTATTGTTGTTGTTACTGCTACTACCATTGTTGTTGATGCGGTCATCAGAGTTCAATGCAAAAGTGCTAAGGTTTTTTTTTAAATTTCGTATTTGCGCTCATAATTCTTTGTTTTGTTGTAAGATTAGAGAATCGAACACATATCAATGATTTTTGTTTCGACACGTGGTGATCGGATTTGCTGTGTACTTTTTTTATAAAGCATATTTCTCTGTCACTGTCATAAACGTCTATAGTTAAGGCTTTAGAAAAAAATTGTTTTGCCTTTATACGACAATTATAGTCATTGACATTGGGAACCCCAGCAACTTCGATGTCATTTATAAGTGTAAGTTGTTGTTGCCAATTGAGCCTACTTTCCAGAACATTAACTTTGGCTTGTAATGCAGTATTTTTAACACGTAGCTCATTTATTTGTCCTAAGAAACGGAGATTTATGTTCTCCAATTCTGTGAGCTTTAAAAAGACCATCTGAAGAGTGCATTCTTTATCAGTAATGACTGCAACGTTAGCCGAAGATGCAGTGTCTATAACAAAGCCACTATTACTCATGGGAACATTTTTTTGGTTATTCAAAGAATGTGGCAAACTAGGCATATAAGCACAACACATTTATCACAACGAAATAGAGCACCACTTGATTGAAAATAAGCTGCATCGTCTTTTGTTAAATTCACACAATTAAGATGAAATATATTATTGCAATCGCTACACTCGATTTTCGAAGATGAGTTGCGATCAATATTTTGTTTAGTAAAAATATTAATAAACTAATGGGTTATATAAAAGTTTTCTTTATGTACCGTACTCCACGAAACTTCAGAAAAAACTCAACCGAATTTGATGAAATGAACAGGCATAGCAAAATAGGAAGCCAACACAAATAATTTATGCCTCTTTTTTGGAAAAACAGTAATATATTCATCAAAATTACTACAAATTTAGAAGTTGCTTTAGTTAACCTTATACAAATATTTTTGTTTGGAATATAAGCTTTACATAGTTTGTTTTTGACTTTCTGACGTAATTTAGTTCGATTAATCACTCATTGTAATGAAATTTTTACACATGATAACAAACAGTGTAAGAAATGATCACAAAACAATTCCCGTCCATTGAGACGCAAATAAAAATTCATCTTATAACTCAAACCCGAACTTCTAACAACCGAAATACGAAATCAATTAAGACGCTTTATGAAGTTTTGTGATTGATATTTACTTCCAATACTAAACGTCAGAATCAAAGCTTTGGAAAGGGATATTTATGCGAAATTTCCGCTATGGAAAGCTTAGGAAGCAAATAATAGAACCTTCCAATTTTTTTCGGGAACCTTGTGAAAAGTATAAAAGCACATGTCTGACCAGCAGAGGACGCAGTTTATTTTAAATCGTGAATAAGTAAAGTTGGTTGTAATACAAGTAAAGTTGGTGAATTGATTTCAGTGGTGAACAATAAATTGTTTTGTTGTAAGAAAATTAAAGTGTTTTATTTTGTGAAGTAAATAAGTGAAGAATTCAAATAAAGTGAATAAGTTTTATTTACGAACCTAAGAAAATATTACATTGGTGTCAGAAGTGGGATAAAACTTAATTTATTTGTGTTTAGCTAATTTATTGTGCTTTAACAGTCAGTAATTACAAAAAGTAAAAGTGACTGTGAAAGTTAAAATAAGAAAAGACAATGGGTAAAACTCTTAATGATTTAAGTTTAGTTGAACTAAGGGCAGAACTGAACAAACGAGGTCTTCCTACTGCTAAAACGAAGAATGATCTTATAATTCGTCTGTAAGGAGGTTTAAGAAAACGGGAAGAAAACCCAGACACGTATATATTCCACATTGAAATGGAGGAAGAGCAAGAACAAGTAAGTTCGTCAGGCATGACCAATCCGCTGCCTCAGCTGCTCGCCAAATTTGATAGTCAGGAAAAGAATCTTCTCGAACGATTCGAACAATAAAGCCAGGAGCAACGCAATGAACAAAAGAATCTTCTCGAACTATTCGAACAACAAAGCCAAGAAACCCGCAATTAACAAAAGAATCTTCTTAAACGATTCGAACAAGAAAGCCAAGAACAACGCAATGAACAAAAGAATCTTCTTGAACGATTTGATCAACACAGCCAAGAACAAAAGTATCTTCTAGAACAAGAAAGCCAAGGATAAAAGAATCTTCTAGAACAACAAAGCCAAGAACAAAGGAATCTTCGAAATCTTCTCGAAGGTAAGTTATACGCCTTTGACAACAGCATTGTTGCCCTTGACGAGAATGTTGGTAAACTACTTTCGACTGTCGAAGCAAAGTTCGAAATGGTCAAAGACAAAATCCAATGCATTGCAAAGGAATTGGATAAGGTAAAGAAATTGAAGTTCGAGAAAGTTCTTGCGACTATCCAAAAAGAAAGGAAATGCATCCACCAACCTTCGATGGACAAACTTCTTGGTCAATCTACAAGAAACAGTTTGGGGCAGCCGCAGCAACGAATGGCTGTTACGCACCAGTTCAATCCAGGCATTCAAAGTGCACGGACGTGTCAGCGGAATATATTTAAAATAAATAATCCACACCGAAAAAAAGGGATAAGTCAAGTCAGGCCTTCCTGCGGACTACCTAAATTTTACTACCCTAGGGTAATAAAAAAAGGCATTTCTCAAAAAAGTTTAATCCAGTGTTAATGTGTACCCAGAAGTTTTTATTAAAATAGTGTGTGCGCGTTAATCTGTGTGTAATAAAATAAATCAGTGCGAAGTGATAAAGTTAATCCTGAAAGCAAGCAGAGGTAGAAAAATGGTTGAACCCTTGACTATTGAAACCGTCTTAGCTGCAATCAAGGCTTTACTGCTTAGCGTAGGAAAGGACTTGGGTTCTGAGTACGCGCAAAAAATTGGCGGACAGCTCCAAGATGTCACCAACAACATAAATGATGAACCAAATGAAGACAACGGCAACCTGAAGATGGACGAAGATATGGTTATACACACTGGAGATGAAGCCAACCTAACGACTGAGAGTGAGAGCTCAGAATAGGGAACATCGCCAAAGGCAAAGCGGCAGAAGAAAATTACAAAGAAAGCTGCCAAAAAAATTAAGGAAAACACCGAAAGTTTGCATTCAACGAGCCAGCAGCCAACTACATCCGCTGTAGTTACAATCACCAAACAACCGCCAGTCAACAAGCAACCGCAAACAGTCACAAAAGGAACAGCAACAGGGTCAACAACAAACCCCAGGAAGCCAGGCATGCCACCAATAATTGTTTTCTCCGCGAACATCGCGGAAATAAGCAAGTTCGCAAAGACAATGAAAATTGACATCACGCTGAAGAATCTAAACACCACAAAAACAATCATCAACGTTTCAACCAAGGACGGATTCGGCACAATAAGGAACTACCTCAAATCCAAGAAGATTGAGAATCATACGTATACCATCCGTGAGGACAGGAAGATTCTTCTCCTTCTTAAGGGTATTCACCACACATATTCAGCTATAGAAGTCAAGGATGAACTTCAGATCGAAGGAGTACCTGCCATCAACGTCACACTCTTCAGATCAAGGAAAGCGAAGAACAAAAGTTACAACTCTTTCGTGGTGGAAGTCAGCAAATCGTGTGATGTTGCCGATATATACACGAAACAACTAATCCTCAACCAGAAGGTGCATTGGGAACGCCTCAAAAACACGGATATTGTTCAGTGTAAGAACTGTCAAAGATTTGGTCACGTGGCAACCAATTGCGGCATGAAGTATGTCTGTGTAAAGTGCAACGAAGACCACATCCCAGGAGAGTGTAAGCGAAAGGAAAAGGACCAAGGAGTATACTGTGCCAACTGCAAGGAGTTTGGTCATCCGGCAAACTACCTTGGATGTAAGGTTCTGTTGGCAAAGAAGGAAGAAAAGAAAAAGGCGGATTGCCAGAAGAAGGCTCAACAAGATTTCAAGGCTAAATCAGTCTGCACTATGACTCGCCCCTCAGTAAGCTTTGCAGCTATGGCCAAGATGGGGAACGCAGCCAAGATGGGGAATGCAGCCAAGCCTCAACCTCAACAATTTCAGAAGCCAATTCCAAAACCCCAGCAGCCAACAACAGTTCTTCCATCATGGAAACAAAAACCAAGGAGTAACGAACCAGTAACCTCTAATAAGCTTAACCTGGATGAGGAAATGAAGGAACACTTCGGAACCGATCTGTTATCAGCAATTAGGAAAGCTCGATCTGCAGTGCCAAGCAATTACGCTTCATTGTGTAAGGAAAAGAAGTCCGTGGCTTTAGCCACCTTTATTTTTGATTTATGCAGCGCATAATGCGCATAAATCGGTTAAAGATAATCGCATACAATGTTAATTCATTGTACAGCGTTTTGAAAAGAACGACATTCCACCTCTTCCTGAAGAAGCACTCACCGGATATAGCTCTAATAAGTGAAACCAACGTCACCAAGCGAAACAACATAGATTTCAAGGGATACAACACCTTCCGAACAGACAAGGATCAAGGTAAAAGGGGCACAGCGCTCTTCGTTAAGAAGAACATAAAAGCCTCTCAAGTATTGATCCCCAGTCTTAGATCGTTTGAAGCCACGGCCGTTGTCATAGAAGTCGAAGTTGGAGCAACACTAATTATATTCAGCATATACAACAAATGCAGTGCCCGACAATCTGATATTAATCACGATCCTTTTATTTTCAGCAACATAGCCGCCCAACACACCTATGGACTGATTGGAGGAGATTTCAATGCACGTCACCCACGATGGTACGACACAACTTCATCTGACGCTGGAAACTTCTTGGTGAACTGGTTGGATGAAAATTTCGAGCATCATTCATTCCTGGTGGTATCTCAACCAAAGCCAACGTTCCCAAGAACACCATCCTGGCTGGACTTCTACCTGGTCTCCTCAAACTTCATCAACATCGTTCCCGAGCTGCGGAATTACACATGCCGGACCCTTACGGGAGATGCGGACCACGAGCCAGTGGAACTTCACATCAAACTGGGCCAACCAATCCTTACAACAGATGCAGAAAATGAGGAATACATCAACTACAACCAACTGGATATCGAACGATTCCAAAGAAAAATCGAGGAAACCATAGTAATGCCGGATGCCAACAGAAACCTTTCCAACAATGAAATTGAAGAAGCCATCGAAGCCATGGAGCTCACTGTAAACAACGCCCTGGACGAGCAGAAGAGATGGAAGACCTCAAGGGACAGATACCAGCATCTACCAGAAGGAATTGTTCGACTATATGATCATCGACAGCGATTGCGGAAGCGACTGCAAAGGATCCAACAAAGGGATTGGAACACGGCCAACGGAAACTATCAATTGGTGAAGAGTGAACTTCAATGTACGCAAATTATGTTGAGGAATGCTCTTCAACATTTCAACAACAACCAGTTCCAAAAAAGGCTACAATCCATCAAACCAGGACCCGATGCATTCAAGGAAATAAACAAGATCATCGGCAAAAGACAACAAATGCCAGACAAAATCAGCTCCAGGCAAGGGGAAGTTACAACGGCTCAGGATAAAGCGGAAGCATTTGCCGAATATTTTGAAGGAAATTTCGTGCCAAACCCATCCAGCGATCCTTCACTCTTAGAGGAAGTTGAGTCAACAATTGAGCAGCTGCAGCAAACGGACGCTGAAATTATCATTTTTAACAATGAAAATCCTGCTAGTGATCCCGAGCTGACTGGAGGCTTCACCAACCCCGAAGAAGTAGCTGAGCTAATCCAAAGTGGGCGACCTAAGAAATCATCTGGACCAGATATGATTTCCAGCTACATCATAAAGAAGTTTCCCCAAGTCATGGTGCTGTTTCTCACGATCCTGTTCAACAACTGCGTCAACAATTGCTACTTTCCGAATAGATGGAAGACAGCTAAAATAGTACCTATACCGAAGAAAGCCGACAGAGGTTCCGTTTCCGGATATCGTCCCATATCTCTTCTTAACAACACCAGCAAAATTCTTGAAGGACTTATTCTTCGTAGATTGAAGGCGTTTTGCACTACTAACCACATCGTTCCGGACATGCAGTTTGGATTTCGAGAGAAACACTCTACTTTACATCCGCTCTTGCGATTCCATAACGACGTTGTTAGCACCCTCAATAACTGTCAGGTTGTTGTTGGATGCTTTCTTGATATAGAGAAAGCATTCGACAGCATCTGGATACAGGGGCTAATTTATAAGCTAACCACCTTTAATTTTCCAGGTACATTAATAAAAATAATTTTCAGTTTTCTCAATTCCAGATCGTTTTTCGTCCAGATTAAAAACAGCCAGTCAACAACCAAAAACATCAGAGCAGGAGTTGCTCAAGGATCAAAGCTGGGACCGTTCCTCTACAACATCTTCACATCAGACCAACCTCAACCCAACAACGCTATAAATTTGCTCTATGCGGACGATTCACTAACATACGCCAAATCTATTTCACCAGTCATTGCAGCCCAAAGAGTTGAAGAACACGTGAGACGGCTGTGGGAGTTCTACACAACATGGGGCATCAAAGTCAACTCAGCCAAATCTGAATTGGCTTGTTTCAGAAGACCAGCGGGACAGCGAAGTACACCCTCAGCTAAAAGCTGCCGCAGCATTATTATCAATCTGCCTGACGGATCACAACTGAAAACCAAACCATCGGTGAAATATCTGGGTGTCAACTTTGAGGAGAGGTTACGCTTCAATCCGCATGTAACAGCTACTCTGAAGAAAGCAAACTACGCTTTCCACCGCATCCACCCCCTAATGCGGAAAAGGAATGGACTCAGCCAAAGGACGAAGTTGCTTCTTTATAAGCAACTTCTCAGACCGATCATCACATACTGCTTTCCTGTCTGGTTTACTATTTCCAAAACCAGCATGAAAAAACTGGGATTGTTCGAGAGGAAGATCTTGCGGATCTGCACGGGACTCCACTTTGACCAACGGCGACGAAAACATTTCAGCAACACGCGACTCTATGAAGCATCCGGAATAACACCCCTTGACAAATACATGATCAGTGCTGCCAAAATACTGACGGGCAACCTTAGCAATCACCCAAACCCTCTAGTGAGAACCATCACAAGTGAAGAGAGACACACCGATCCACGATACCTTGATGTAACAGCACTACTGGACGAAGGAATCATTCCTATCAATGAAGACGAGGCAATTCAGTTTTACGAAGATGCAGCGTCGAACTACCACCGTGGCTAGAAGCCACCCCACATTCTCCCAAAAAGACAACCGGATTTGAACAACCCGAGATGAATCATCTACATAGTATAAAATATAACCATCAATCACAATCTTTTAAATAATTTTGTATAAAAATAAAAACAATGTATAAAATTAGGCCCCTAATGTGCCAAAACAAATTAAAGTATCAATATAATAATTATATAAAATAGAATTAAGAACAAATTGTAAATATCTATTTCCGTTCAATAAAGTCTAACTAACTAACTATGGCTGTTACGCAGAGGACAAATATTTAGCTCTGACGCTTGCCCCAAGAGGAACTGCTACAAACCATACCAGCAGATAAGAATGGGAACATCAGTGCCCTTGTTTAGGCCATTGACAAACACTTTGGAGATAGCCATATGCAAGAAGTCTTCCGCGTTCAACTCAATAAGCAGACATCGAACGGTTGGCACATCTGGCATATCCGGCTGCAGGGGATGAAATCATCAACCAATTCGCAACAGAAGCCTTTGTCCGTGCTGTTTATGATATCAACCTTCAGCGAGCAATTCGAACTGCTGGAAAACGCACACTTCCTGAGGCATTAGCGTTCGCCCTGACTATGGAAGCAGCAGAACAGGCTTCTCAAGGAGTCCATCGAGTAAGAGAGCTAGAAATTGAGTAGTGTTCATTGTAGAGAACAGCGTTGCAAAGGAACCTGCGAGATGGACCTGCTCGATGCTGGAATTGTAACAAGACAGAACATCTCCAACGTCAGTGCAGATTACTACCTTGAAAACCTGCATGTGAACATTGTGGAAGTAGAAATGGGAACTATAACATCAATACTCCGACTCTACCTGTTTTTCCAACCGGTAAACGCGTAAGAACCAACTTGGAGGGGCAGAAGCTGTTTTCTGGTATCGATGGCCCTACAACAACTATTCTGGTCTCGCAGATTAAACGAAACAATAAAACTCTGACTGTGGAGGCAATATTAAACGGCAAGAAACAAGTGGCTACGATCGACACCGGTGCCACTGCCTCCATTGTTCGAAGAGACTTGGTGAAGATGACATGGCTGCATAACACCAACACCTACCTTTTGAAAACTGTAACCAGAGAGGCAGCCAGACTATACAGGGAGGTTCGTCTTACGATCCGTTTGGCAGAACTGGAGTTCTCACATCTGTTTCTGGTAGCAGATATTTGTGACGAGTGCATCGTTGGAATCGATTTTATGAAACAGCACGGAGTAATCCTTGATATCGGGAAGCAAGTTCTTAAGTATCGAAATGTGGAGACTCCTATGGTTTATGGCAATGAAACCACATCAACTCTAAGGACTGTCATAAAGGAAGATATATGCCTGCCACCTTCTTCAAAAGTGTTCGTTTGGACTAAAATAAAGGGTGATTTGGGAAGCCATCGATACCTTATGGTGGAGCCAGGCTCTGAGCAGTCTTCCCAAAACATCATCCTGGGGAAGACTCTTGTGGCACCAAACAACAACATGGTGCCCGTACGGATACTTAACATCAAACCGTACGAAGTCAAGCTGAGAAAAGGAGAAGTTGTTGGAAAGTGTCTCAGTGTCTGCAATAACTAAGATCACAGAAGTGGACGCTCAGCAATCTGTGGACCCGAGGAAATTGAACTCTATGAAGGCAAAAATTTTGAAGTCATCTAATTTAAGTGAACAACAGCTTAGTATTGCTGGAAGCCTCCTGCACGAGTACGCTGATATACTCTCTTCACCCAGTGGGCAGTATGGTCGAACACAACTGGTGCAGCATCGAATCAGGAGACAGGAGACGCTAGACCGATTCGACAACCAGCAAGACGTCTCCCATTAGCCAAACAAGCCGAAGTTGAAAAGATGATATCGACGATGAAGAAAGATGGGCCCCAGTCGTCCTTGTCAAAAAGAAGGATGGAAGTACTCGATTCTGTGTAGACTATCGGAGGCTGAATGATGTGACAACGAAAGACAGCTACCCTCTGCCAAGAATCAGCGATACTTTGGATGCGATGGAAGGAGCAGAATGGTTCTCAACATTGGATTTGAAGAGTGGCTACTGGCAGGTAGAAATCCATCCAGAAGATCGAGAAAAGACGGCTTTTACCACATGAAATGGTCTGTGGCAATTCAAAGTAATGCCTTTCGGACTATGCAACGCTCCGGCAACATTTAAGCGTTTGATGGAGTGCGTTTTACAAGGACTTATTTGGAAGTCATGCCTGGTCTATCTGGACGCCCAACTAGCAATTTCGCTTCTATAGCCCCCCATAGATGCTTTTCGTTTTAGTTCAACCTATGCATATAAGCATTGCATAAAACTGCATAGAATGCAAAAGGCGACCTTTTTTCACTCCTATTGTACCTTTATGGAGTTAATTATAATAGTCTTAAAGAAGTTCATATTAAAAAAAGTAAAAAAAAAAACTTGTTGCTAGAACCAGGAATCGAGCCCGTGTCCCTCTGAACCAATTGCCTTACTCGCTAACCGCTCCACCAGTCTCAGATATACAATTCAATGCATTAAATTGGAATCACTTTTATCTAGAAAAATAATAATAATAAGAAAAAAAATTTCTTCAAGAAAAATATAAAATAATAGATTAGTATATGTCTATAATAAACACATTAATTAAATAAATAGAGATATAATAGATTAATTAATTAATTAATACCAACCTTATACATTGACAATAATAAGAAATATATATGCCGATTATAACTTGGCGTCACCATATCCACTAATGCAAGCAATATAGAAACAACGACTAACATAAAGATTGTATAATAATTTTACGGGATGACTATTGAAGTGATAGTATCTTGGTTACTTCATAAAAGCATTATAGAGAAATTAAAGAAACATTGGTACATCACTTCTTTCAAGCTGATATAATTTGCACCAGAAAATATTTAAGGATTCAGTAATTCTCCAATAAGGTATATACTTTCTGTCAGAGTACTAAATGAAGTGCTATAGAAACAAATAACACTTTAATGTCTGAAATGCGAAGCAATTTTGTTAGTTGGGCGGTGTCATCGTTTATGGTAAAACATTTGATGATCATTGTGAAAACCTTAAGGCCGTGTTCCAGAGGCTTCGAGAAGCAAACTTGAAATTAAATCCAGACAAGCGTGCATTCTTCAAGTCTGAGGTAAAATACTTGGAACATAACATCTCGTCCCAAGGAGTGAAGACTGATCCTGAGAAAGTGGACACTGTTAAGAATTGGCCAACTCCACAAGATAAATATCAACTTCGGAGCTTTCTTGGTCTAGCCACGTACTATCGTCGTTTTGTTAAGGATTTTGCTGGGATCGCGAAAAGTTTGCATCAGCTTACCGAAAAAAGCAAACCATTCAAATGGTCAAGTGAGTGCGAGAACAGCCTTCTGGTACTCAAGCAGTGCCTCTGCAATACACCTGTTCTGGCCTATCCGACACCAGGAAAACCATTCATCATCGACGCTGACGCAAGTAACGTGGGAATTGAAGCCGTACTGTCGCAAGATCATGATGGAGAGGAGAAGGTCATCGCCTATTACAGCAAGGTACTCTCAAAGCCAAAAAGAAATTATTGTGTGGCCAGAAGAGAACTTCTAGCTCTTATATCGGCTACAAAACACTTCCATAAGTACATCTATGGACAGAAGTTCCTTCTTCGAACAGACCATGGCGCACTTAATTGGCTTTTGAACTTCAAAAATCCAGAAGGTCAAGTGGCAAGGTGGATCGAGAGATTGCAGACAAACGACTACCATATTCAACATCGAAGAGGAAGGTTGCACTCAAACGCAGATACGCAGATGCCTTGTCTCGGAGACCCTACAAATCGGACTGCAAGCATTGCACACGTCAAGAAGAAAAGTAGGTAGCTGCCATCCAGCGATTAAGAGTCGATCCCATTTACGGTTGGAGTAATGAAGAACTGAACACTGCCCAGCAAGAAGACTCGGATATTGGACCCATTCTTGCATGGAAAGAACATCAGGAGATACCAGAATGGGGTGACATCTCCGATAGAAGTCCAACTCTTAAGGGGCATATTGGGCACAATGAGACTCACTGCATGTGCAAGGAGTGCTAAGACGAAAGTGGGAGTCCACAGACGGCAAATCATATGTGATGCAGGTAATTGTATCTCGATCCAAAGTTAATGACGTTCTTCAAGAGATGCATGAGGGAGCTTCCGGAGGACATTTGTGGATCAATAAGACACTGGAGAAGGTAAGGCAGCGATTCTACTGGCTACATGCAAGAGAAGACGGTGAAAAATGGTGCCGAAAATGTGATACTTGTGCTGCAAGCAAGGGACCAGGCAGAAAAATCCAGAGTAAAATGCAGCAGTACAACGTGGGCACGCCTTTTGAAAGGATTGCAATAGACGTTGCGGGACCTTTTCCAGAAACCGAAAATGGAAACCGATACATCCTGGTAGTAATGGACTACTTCAGCAAGTGGCCTGAGGCATTTGCCATCCCAAATCAGGAAACCAAAACAATATTGGATCAGATTGTTTTCAACTGGATAAGCAGGTTTGGCGTACCGATCAGATCAAGAAAGAAACTTCGAGTCCGAAATCTTTCAGGAAGTTTGTACACTGCTTGGCATTAAAAAGACGAGGACAACACCACTTCATCCACAATCTGATGGAATGGTTGAACGATTCAACAGGACCCTTAAAGAACACCTTTCCAAAGTTATAAGCGACAACCAACGAGACTCGGATCGGCATATTCCATTATTCTTGATGGCCTATCGAAGTGCAGTACATAGCTCAACAGGACATACACCATCAGAAATCCTGCTTGGGAACACAATACGACTTCCAAGTGAAATAAAATTAGGATGTTATGGTAATGAGCCCCAAGAAATAGACGACTACGTGGAAGACCTGCAAGAAAAGCTTCTTGACATTCACGAAAACAAGGGCAAATATAAAGCTATCAAGTGATCGGATGAAAACACGATACGACACAAAAGCAACAATGAACGGACTCCCAGCGGTAGAACTTGTATGGTTTTATAATACCTACCGTCGGAAGAGACTTTCACCGAAACTTCAACAAAATTGGGAAGGCCCGTATACTGTTGTAACTCGAATAAACGATGTCGTCTACCGCATTCAGAGAGGACATAAAGGCAAAAGTAGCTCACAGTGACCGTTTACACCGTTATAATGGTGAAGGATGTGATAGATTTGCTGGGGACGATCAATCTTAAGGAGGGGGCATTGTAGCGACTGTCACATTTGTACTATAACAACTCTTGAATGAACTATAACCACTCTCGAACATCGAACAAAAGAAACACCTAATTTGGAATTAGACAGGACACAAACCAACCTTCGGAGAGTTTTGGTTAGCTTTCGAACTTCCCATTCTAAACGTCAGAATGAAAGCTTTGGAAAGGGAAATTTATGAGAAATTTTTCCTATGGAAAGCTCAGGAATCAAATACTAGAACCTTCTAGCTTTTTCGGGAACCTTGTGAAAAGTATAAAAGCACATATCTGACCGGCAGAGGACGGAGTTTATTTGATTGTAATACAAGTAAAGTTGGTGAATTAATTTCAGTGATGAACACTAAATTGTTTTGTTATAAGAAAAGTAAAGTGTTTTATTTTTTGAAGTATATAAGTGAAGAATTTTAATAAAGTGAATAAGTTTTATTTACGAACCTAAGAAAATATACAATACATAATATTCATGTACTTGAATACATACAAACATGTGTTATTTTGTTTTGTTATATTTTTAATTTTTTTAACATTTGCATACATAAGTACATACGGGGCATTCCATGCCAAATCGGACGGTTTGAAAAATATTTATTTTTTGATTTTCCGAATTTTTTGATATTTTTAGGAATTCATGATTGATAGACACTTCCTGGTAAGGTTTGATATTTTTTTGATTGCCCGTTCAAAAGATATCGAGTTTTTAAAAAGTCGCTCTTTTTTGCTCATAACTTTCTTAATAATGGTCAAAATTGAATATTTTTTTTAATTGAACTTTTCCTTATGTACTTTCAAAAAACAATATAAACAATTATTGAAGTTGTTTTAAAATGTGATTCTTTAAATTTTTAGTTTTAAATCCTTTTTTAAAAGTTTGTGCATAATTTGAATTTTTTGGAAATTTACTATTTTAAACTTTTATCAATTTCCAATCCAAAGTTGATCGTGGGTGCTTTACAATTACTATTTTTCTACGATTTTTGAAAATTGTGTTTTTTTAATCATTACTTTGCATCTAGACGTTCTAGAAACTTTCACTTGTCGAATCTGTTCCAAATTATTTTGACTGATAGTAAAATGGCCGTTATTTAGAATAAGATTCGCCAGAGCTGAGGGTCTTCAATTGTTTGTCTTTATGTACGCCGAATGTTCTTTGAAACACATTTCAATATTTCGTTTTGTTTGACCGTAATACACTTGTTCACAATCACCACACTGTACTTAATAAATTCCCGATTTTTTTAAATTGTCTGTTCTATATTTCGTTGTTCCTAGGATGTTTTTCATTTTGTTGGTGCTTGAAAATACTGTTTTCATGTTGTTACGGTTGAATGTACTTTTTAATTTGTTTGTTAAAATTATGTTGTATGGGAAGCGTACACTTTTAGTTCACCTTTTTGATCAATTATTTTAGTTTGTGCACATAAAGTTGTCATACTCGTGTTTTTAATTGTTTTTATACATTTCATTATTTTCATATCTCATATATTGAGATCATCAGTTTTTTTTTTGCCCGTATCCATTCAAATTTGCAACTTCAAGAATCAATCACTGGTTTGCTTTAGTTTGTTGTGTAGTCAAATCGCTTGTGGATTTTCATATTTATTATACGTATTTCTTTAACATTAAATATTGAACTTGACCTTATTCGAAGAATTAATGATTATTTCACTTAAATTTACCATTTCCTTCTGCCTAATTTGTGTTTAGTTGTGATAAAATTATAATTTAATTTACAAAGTGCTTGGTAAGAGTGTTTTTTTTTCTGTAATTTCTAATTTGTGTTCCTCTATTCGAGTGAGCTAAATGTTTTTTTCTTTTTTCTGTGCATGTCCATGTGTTTGTGTCCAATTGAGCTTGTGCCTTTCAAATAATATTTCCCGTACTTTTTTCCCTTAGCTAGCAAGTTGACAGTTTTTGTCTCTTTCTGTATAATTTCTTTATAAACATTAATCCTATCCTTGTTCACGTTTTAATTTTTATTTCATGTGTTGCTTAATTTCATAATTTTAAGCCGATGGTGTAGATGGTAAGCAAACAGCTCTCAGATCTTCGCAGTGTAGGTTCGAGTCCTAATAAATTTTCATATTTTTTTTTAGTTAATTTAAATAAATTGAAAGTAAAGATTTTGTTTTCTCTTGATATTTTGGAAATTTTCTTTATTTTCTCAAAGTTAAAAGTTTTTTTTTTTAATGGTCTGTTCTGCAAAGAATTGTACAGAGGGCTCAAATTCTTCCCCACTCTTTGCCTGTTTTGGTCCTTGTGGGTATCTTTACCATGCCAAATGCATCGGTTCAACCAATGCGTTTATTGAGAAAGTAACCAATTCTAAATTTGCGTATTGGTATTGTACCGATTGCCGCAAACTCTCCTTGTCCCAACTAGCTTTCAAAATGTCTAATTTTAAAGCGGACATTTTGAAACTGTCTAAGGAATTTGAAGAACTGCTAGGTAGTTTTAATGATACGGTCACAAGATTTAGTTTGTTAACACTCCTAAATGATCCGGTAGACATCGGAACCTCTACTGATGACCTAATTCAGGACCCTCTTCCTCTTTTAATCGTGTCTACGAATGATGATTTGCTTGCGCAATCATCAAGCTGTGGGCAGGAAAACGTTATTGTTGCCAAAAAAAATAACAAAAGAGGACGAGATAATGCACTAGTTGTTAAGAATTCTGGCCCACCTCCTAAAAGAACAAATATTTGTCCCCAAATGGCTTTAGAATTAACTTCTTCAGTTCAGGTTAGGAATGAAAGCTTAGAAACGGTTCCATGCACTGTTCCTATTGTAGAATGTGCTTCTGTCTCTAGCATAATTATCGATTTTTTTTTTCTTTTTAATTCATTTTTATTTTTCAATTTTCTTAAAACTATCTTAAAGCTAGACAAAAATTCATAAAAACTAGCCTTTCAATTTTTAATGATAATATTTCACTATTATCAATATCTTAAAACTAACTTACTGGCCCCAGTCGGGCGCTCTAAGTTAAACTATAATAACTTAATGCTAATGCCTTTCGGCCTAAGAACTATCTTAATACTAAATCCAGGTCGGTTTTACTTTTTACCGAGAAGACTTTACAAAAAACTCGGTATCATTGTCTTTATTTTTTTTTTTTGGTTTTATATAAAACTTACAAACTACATAAAACTAAATTAAAGCTAATTAAAACTAATTAAAACTACTTAAAGCTACTTAAAATTACTTCCAACTAATTATAAAGTAGTTACAACCTACTTATAAGCTACTTACAAACTAGTACAGCCACAGCAAGCATTTTCCGGTTTTATAATTTTTTTGTATTTTTGTACTAACTACCTAAACCTATGCAAGTCGGCCATACAAAAGAAAATAGCAAGGTCAACTATTAAATGTCTGAAGGAACTTCATCTTCGTTTTTCAACCACCAGAACTGGCTCTCCTGATTTATCTTATCTCTTCGGTCCCGTTGGGACACAGTCCTACTGAACCGAAGGTGCTCAGCTCCGTCTTCGTTTCGTCAGGGCAAAAGCTCCCCTAGCCCTGGACAGAGCAGCATTTATATGTCTGTCGAAATACAAATACTGATCCATCCAGATGCCAAGGTACTTTACTACACTTTTACTCGCCAGTGGATGTCCATTTGGCACTACGATCACCAGCTTCCGCCAGTTCTTTCTCGTATCCCTTGTGGCTCTAAGCAACGGAGTCCTAAACAAGATAGTTTCTGATTTCTGAAAGTTGATTTTCAACTTCCAGTCATCGCAATATCGCTGAATCTTCTCAAAGTCACGCTGCAAAAGAATCCTGATGACCTCGACTTTTGCAGCTGTTCTGTACGCAATTAGATCGTCGGCATACGCAATTGCCTGAGTTAGACTACTTATCAGATCGCTGGTGTAAATGCTGAATAGAATCGGCGAGTTGACCGCTCCGTGCTGAAGACCATTTTTAATACTAAAGGTTGTGGCAGAAGTTACATTGCCACTCTTGACAACAAACTTTCTGCCATTGAGCACATCATAAAGCATATATAATAGTGGTTTACTAAGCCAAGTCTGGTCAGCTTTAGATAAAGATCCTCTAACCATACGGTGTCGAAGGCCTTCTCCAAATCAACCAGACGGCACCCGTACACTGCTACTTAGATTTGTTCCATTGGACATCAGAAACGAGTTTAGACGCGGCATGAATGGTGTCATGTCCCGTTTTAAAACCGAACTGATTGTCCGGTATGATATTATTGTCCTCTGCCCACTTAGACAGAGCTCTATTGATAACTTTTTCGAATACCTTGCTGATACTCGGAAGAAGATTTATCGACCGGAGATTCGCCGGATCGGAGTTGTCCTTTCCCTTTTTCGGGAGAGGATGCACCACAGCTGTCTTCCACCGCACTGGATAATATGCATTATTCAGAGCGTTGTTAAACAGAGCGGTATAAATGTCTACGGCTTCTTGAGGTAAATGTCGAAGTACAACGTTGGATATGCCATCGACTCCTGCTGACTTCTTCTTCTTCAATGAACCGAGATGAGCTGGAGCTCCACCTTTGTAATTAACAGGGAACTGGGCCCATTTCGCTCGGCGATTATGGCGTTTGCCAAATGATCTTCATTGAACCCGGTGAAACCAAAGTTCTTTGATCGCCATTGCGTGATGTCATTCCAAAGGTAGAAGTGATGGAGCAAGGCTCTGTTTTCCAGGTCGTGATTCAGGCAAATGCACGCATTCACCTTGTACACTTGCTGGAAAGCAGCCCCCACAGCCTCCACTTTCTCCTGCGGATCTTCGACAATAAAGAGGTCATCGTCCAAGACGGCGTCCTCTGGGACGATTCCTGTTGTCAGAAGTACGTCTCTGTTGTCCGTCGTTCCCTGAAGCTTAAGACACGGAAGATCGTTCTGATCATTTCTTTCTAAATATCTTGTTAATTTGGGGAAACATGCTCGGGTCGCTACAGTTAACGGCCCGAATTTTGTTATCCCAATACAAATTAATTGACAACCGATAGTTTTCTGTAATTAGTTGGTTGATGTTCTTGATCGAATTCAGTGCCCTAATCTCTAGATCGTGAGGGTCAGTAAACCGTCGGTACAAGAGTTTGAGTCTTGTCAGCAGTCCACTTTTTTGTCTGTGTAATGCGTCAATGGTCGCGTTCCGGTACATGTCGGTTGCGGCCCGTTGTTTGTATTTCGGTATTGTTCTGATCATTGTTCGTTTGATTGTCTCGTCCATTTGTTCTAGGTATTTGTCTATTTCGTTATTTGTCAAATTCCTGTCATTTGGTGGGGATATGTTGTTCGAACTGATTTCGCTCGATAAGGCGCTGGTAAAGCGTGGCCAACGCACCTTACTGTAATTGTAAGTATGCACAGGTACATACTCATCCAACTTCACGAGCTCGTTCGGAAGCTGTATTACGGCGGCGAGTCCGCAATGATCACTGTCGTACTCGATCGTTCGTAAACAGTTTCTTGGTCTTCGACCCACAGTGTCAGTAATTGTCAGTCTTGCGTCTATTAGTAATAAATCCTGATAGGCACCGCTTCTTGGAAACGGTGGCCGATCCGTAGCCAGCAGGTCGACGCCATACTCAGTGTTGCATCGACTCATCCAATTGACAAGATGAATACCTCTTTGATTTTGAATTTGATTTCCCCAATCTTGGTGTTTGGCATTCAAATCACCGGCGTTGAGAAAGTTTTTCAAGCTCTGTCATAAAATCAGTTGGCTTAGGTGATGCCGGTGCATAAGTCGCGATCACATACATTCGCTTCCCCTGTTGGAGAGGAATGCATACGATGCACGCCTCTAACAGCCGAAATCTGCGTAGGTCATTATTATATATAACTTTATGATTAATGCCTTTTCGTATGAAGATTGCGACGCCTCCCCTTCTTGAGTAGAGTTGGGTCGATCTCTTCTAACGATATTGTAATTGTTGTTAGTCAGCTTATGTTTCTGGTTCAGCCATAAACACATCTGGACTTTAGTCTTTCAACAATTGGAAAAGATTAGCTCTACGTTCGGTCCTAATCAGTGAATTTACATTCACAGCAAGGATCCTTAGAGGCCTCTCCGACAGCGCGCCTTTAACCTCTAATTTGCGTTAAGCTAGGCAAAACAGAGTAGAGATAATCTACCCTAGTCGCCTGCTCCTTTATCTGGGTCCTGTTAACTGGCCTTGAATTGCCAGCAACATACTTCTAATTTCGACCTGAGCGTCCGGCGCCTTTGGCACTAGGACCGGTTGGGCTATCTTAGCTGCAGGCTGTACCGTTTTTTCCCTCCCTGATGCCACTTGGGCGTAGGAAATTTGGGGATTGACGGGCGTTGCTGTAGGAGCACGCGTTGATGGGCGTATCTCTACCGCTGTCTGCTTAGCCGCTTTATTGTTACGAATTTGCTGAAAAGCTGAGCAACCCCGATAATTAGCAGGGTGCCCCTCCTTTCCGCAAAGTGCACATTTAAGCTGGGTCATGTCTTCAACCCGTTCCTCACCGAGTTTACACTCCCCCTTTATGTGGTCCTCACCACACTCAACGCAGCGTGACTGCATTTCGCAGTTTGCTGCAGCGTGGCCAAACCTTTGGCAGCGGATGTATTGAAGCATGTCACCACGTCTCTTTAATTTGTCCCAAGTTACAACCTGGTAGTACAGAACGGAGATTCTCCTCAAACTATCCAGTTTGCTGCTGGGCGATAGTTGAACCAGGAAGAACGCCAAAGACCGCTTCTCCCAGGAATCTATGCCCTTCAAGAGGACCGTTTGATATTTATCCACTTTGGGGGTAAAACTGAAAAACTCAGTCGTGGATTTTTTCAGTAACTCTTTATTAATTTTATGCTGAACCACTGTGGAGCAGTGGATAGCATGTCCATCTTTACTCAAACGTTTAATAAAAAAGTTTTGGCCTATGGCCGACTTACATAGGCCGATGGTTTCTTGCAGTTCCATTTTGTAAGTATTAATTGGTGGCACCTTTTCTTTTTTATTATGTTGCTGTTGTTGTTCTTTTGTGCGTTGCACCTTCGGTTGCTCCTGTGGTTGTTCAGTTGGCAGCTTTTGTTGATGCTGCTCTCCTTCCTTCTGCTGTGGCAGATGTTGTTGTGCTTGCCTTTGCTCTGGCTGTGGTTTTTTCGTTTGCAGCTCTTGTTGTGGCGCTGTTTTTTGTGGCACTGTTTTTAATGGCTCTTGCAGCACTTTTTTGAACTCGCGCTCCTGCTTCTCTCGTTCACGTCTAGCTTCCTGTTTACTTTTCAGAGCTTGAATTAGAGGGGTAACAATGGAATTGAGCCTTTCCATCTCCCCCCGAATGACATCAATTTTTTCGCTAATCGCTTGCTCATCAAGAGCGACTAGTGCTCCTTGCGCCTCAGTTTCCTCTTCGGAGGATGCCTCTGGTGAAGTTAGATCAACAAGCACATTGGTGTTGGAATCCCCCGTTGTGTATAATCCCTCGCCACCTTCGGACATGTATTCAATGTCGTCATCGGATGGCGAGGAATCTAATTGTTGTAGAATTTTTTCTGCTGCTGACGTCCTCGCTGTGCGCACCGTCTCCTTCACCCCAGCTGGCAGCTGGGCTGAGGTGGTGGTGGAGCGGCGCTTGACGAGGTTCGGCGCACAACTTACCCGCTTCCTCCTCTTATTCTTTACATCGGCTGTTGGTGCCGTTGCTGTTTTTGCCGTTGTTGCTACGGCACTAGACGACGGTATGGCTGGTGGTGCCATCGCTTGCTTGTTTGTTGTTGTTGTTGTTGTTGCTACGGCACTGACCGTAGCTTTGGCTGGTGGTGCCATAGCTGGCTTCATTGTTGTTGCTGGGGCACCTTCCGATGTCCCCGCGGTGTTGTTGGTTTGCATTTGCTGCTTTTCCCAATCGATGAAGTTTTCTACTTCACGATTGTGAAAAAAGCAGCCAAATAATTTTTGCCTGACTGGGACTCGAACCTGTGATCCTCAGGTTGTCGGTCGGCCACCTCTACCCCTGTGCTATTGCACTATTAAAAATAGCTGGGTAAAATTTAAACTTTGAAAAGTCACTCCGATTTAAGTTAAAGAAAACTCCGAAAGCCGATAACGTGCGCACACTTCCACAGATCGAGATCGACTGGCATAATTATCGATTCAAGACCTATCAAAGCCGTTTCTAAGCCAAAGTCGATCTTTATCTCTCGCCTTGAACCAGAAATTGATGCCGTTGACATTGTTTCCCACTTATTATCTAATAATTGTATCCCTACGAAAACATCTGTTAAATGTACAAAAATTAGTAGGGTAAATAGTTTTGTTTCATCTTTTAAAATAGTCACAAATTCTTCATACTTTAATTCTATTTGCGATTCAAGTATTTATTTAGAGAATTTTCAACAAGGAAAAATAGGTTTTCGCGTAACTTACCAAAAAATCCATTCCCAAAAAACTTAATAGGATTACCCTCTTCTATCAAAATGTTAGAGGGCTTCGCACTAAAACTGCTGATCTCCACATCAACTCACAGGCATTTTCACATGACATATTTCTTTTGACAGAAACCTGGCTTAATTCAAGCTTTTTGGAAACAGAACTTTTTAATGAAGAGTTTTTAGTTTATAGAAAAGATCGTCATGTTGACAAACCAAAAGAAGTGGGCGGTGATGTTTTGATTGCAGTTCGAAATAAATTTATTTCCTCACTTATTGTATTCTCTTTTAAACTGTCAATTGAACTAATCTATATAAAGTTAGCCGTAGAGTCAAAATTTATTTATAAATTAAATGCATAAATTAAAATAAATAAATAAATTAAATGCATACATTCCTCCGAAAAGCTCGTACTCAGTTTATGTGGACCTCTCTAGAGCTCTAGATTTTATTATTGAACTGTCTTGCTCCAACAGCAACATTTTACTTCTCGGAGATTTTAATTTACCATCTATAGAGTGGGTTCCTTCTGAAGATGAATGTTTTCAGGCAGCTTTAACTTCATAAGAAACTGAGCTTCGGCTTTTGGATAGAATTATTGCATCGGACTTACAGCAAGCAAGCTGTATTAAAAATTCAAAAAATCGAGTACTCGGTTTAGTATTTTCATCTGACGCTATTAGTACTCTTGTTTTAGAATCTAGTTCTGGAATGACTAATATAGATAGTTATCATCCTCCTTTGGATATATTTCTTGACTTAAGCAGTGATATTTTAGAAAATAGCAACACTTATGATCGCTCATATACTTTTGACTTTAGAAGGGCAAACTTTCAGTTACTCACATAAGAATTAGCTAGATCACGTATCGATGGTATATCAGTATTAAGTAAAAGTGACGAAGCAGTTAATAACTTTAACAGCATACTTAATAATTGCATAAATAATACTATCCCTAAAAAAATAATACAAAATACGAACTTTTGTCATGCATGGTATACGTAAGAGTTGAGGTCACTACGAAATAGAAGAAATAAAGCATGGAAAATATATTTAAAGACCCTTTCTTCAATTGACCACAACTTTTACATTACCCTTTTCGAAGAATTTAAATCTCTTTTAAAGTCGCTATACACTAATCATGTATACGAAATGGGAAGATCTCTTAAAGAAAACCCTTAAGCATTTTGGAAGTTTGTCAATTCGAAGAAAATTTTGGATGGTTACCCCGCAAATTTCAAATATGAAAATTGTGTATTGAAAGAAACTATTGATATATGCAACGAATTCGCAAACAATTTTCGTAACTCTTTTGTGGACACAGCCCTTGATATTGATGAAGATTATTTCAGAAATTTACATTCTTATGGGCAAACGAGTTGTATCAATTTCGCTGTGCAGCAGAGTACTGTTTTAGACCTTCTCTCATCGTTAAATGATGATTTCTCTTCTGGGCCAGATGGAATTCAACCAATATTATTGAAACAGTGTAGACATATACTGGCTGAGCCTCTTCAATTTTTATTTGAGTTTTCTATTAAATCAGGGAAATTTCCCTGTTTATGGAAGACTTCATTTCTAACTCCAGCTTTTAAAAAGGGTGATAAAACTGATATTTCGAACTATAGACCTATATCCAAACTGTCATGTATGCCAAAGCTATTTGAACAAGTTGTGTGCGAGACCTTAGCATTTCATACGAAGAATATAATATGTGAACAACAGCATGGATTTGTGAGAAAAAAATCAACAGTAACAAACCTCCTTACATTCTTGCACAAATGCTCTAACGCGTTAGAAAATGGAAGTGAAATGGATTGTATATATACTGATATCTCCAAAGCATTCGACCAACTTAGTCACAAGATTATTATCTTCAAACTTAAATCTTTAGGATTTCCAACATTTCTTATCACCTGGATAAAATCATACGTTGAAAACAGATCTTACCAGGTAAAATTTAGAAAATGTTTTTCTAACTCATTCAAGGCTCGCTCCGGTGTGCCCCAGGGAAGTCATCTAGGCCCATTTCTATTTGTTATTGCTATAAATGATGTTGTCTCTTGCATACGTTTTAGTGATATTCTTATATTCGCTGATGATATGAAGATTTTTAAAACAATAAAGGCTAACAACGACCGCATTCTTTTGCAAGCCGATATAGAGAGTTTCGCTACTTGGTGTGTTAAAAACGGTCTTTCTCTTAACCCTGCCAAGTGCCAAACAATTACTTTCTTGCAAATGCTTTTTATTATTCTATTTCACAACACAAACTCTGTCGAGTCTTTAGTTTCCAGGACTTGGGTGTTAACTTTAGCTCAGGTTTAGAATTCACTGAACACATTAACTTCATTGTTAACAAAGCAAGCTCTATGCTTGGGTTTATAAAACGTTGGGCAAAGGAATTTAACGATCCGTACGTTACTCTTTCCTTATACAACTGTTATGTACATCCTCATCTAGAGTAAGCCTCTCAAGTATGGTCTCCCTTTTATGAAATTTATGCAAATCGTATTGAATAAATTCATTCGCTTTGCTCTGAAAGGTCTTCCTTAGGCTGATCCATTCAACCTTCCACCATATGAATATAGGATCCAGCTACTGCATATTCACACCTTATATCAAAGGCGGGTGAATAATGATCTAATATTTCTTCACCAACTTATAAATGATCAAATTGATGCTCCTGATTTGTAAGCCAGTATTGGCATAAATTACCGCGGAGGATCTCACCATCTGCGAAGATTTGAACTTTTACATGTAAATTTCCATAGAACTAATTACGGTATGCATGAGCCTCTTAACCGTATGTGCAAGATCTTTAATTCAAATGGCTCCTCTGTTGATTTTAACATTAGCAAGATGGGATTAAAAAAATCGTTCCGAACCAGTGCTCCACTTTCGTGATTTCTTTTTAACTTTTTGATTATACAGGGTGGCGCACGAATCGTGCTACAAAAATAAAACGTCATAACTTTTTTTCTGTGTGAGTAATCGGCTTATTTTTTTTTATTTTGTAGGTTACTATTTAGATTTATAAAAATGGATGCTTGGGATACGGAGAAAAGAATTTGGATAGTGCAACGGTACTATGCTTTGCAGTCCGTCATTTCCGTCCAAAGGGAATTTAGGCGGGAGTTTGGCGGTAATCCCCCGAGTAGATGGACCATTATGAGGTTTGTAAACATGTTTGCCGAATCTGGAAGCATCGCACGAAGGCCGTACCATCGAGATGCCAATGTTCGGGTTCAGGATACAATCGCAGCAGTAGCATCTGCAATACAGGCCAATCCGAGCGTTTCGACCCGAAACTTATCGGGGCAAATTGGAGTTAGTAGACGGTCATTACAACGGATACTTCATGACGATTTAAGCTTGTTTCCGTACAAAGTCCAAATTACTAGCAAGTTAAACCCTCAGGATTTGCCTGTTCGCCTGGAATTTTGCCAAGAAATGATATCAATGGCCAAAGAAGACAACACATTGATCAATTGTTTGTTCATGTCTGATGAGGCCCATTTTGATCTTAACGGCAATGTAAACAAGCAAAATTGCCGTATATGGAATGAGTCTAATCCAGAAATGCTCCATGAGACGGAACTGCACCCAGAACGAGTCACTGTGTGGTGCGCAGTTTCATCAAGGTGTATTGTCGGGCCGTACTTCTTAGAAGAAAACGGTGTAACCGTTACTGTCATTGGGGACCGTTATTTAAAGATGTTGAAGGAGTTTTTTTTTTACCCAGAACTGCGCCGAAGACGTATACCATTCAACAGCGTTTGGTTTCAGCAAGATGGAGCAACTGCACATATAGCCAGACCAGTTATGGCGGAGCTAAACAAAAAATTCGCAAACAAATTAATTTCTAGGAACTCCACTCTTCGCTGGCCCCCAAGGTCACCTGACCTGACTGCACCAGACTTCTTTTTATGGGGTTATGTCAAGCAAGAGGTGTATAAAATGAAGCCCAGGAATTTAACTGAATTAAAGCAGTCCATAACGACAATAATTGAGGCGATCCCAACTTCAACTCTTCAGGCCGCAATGAATAATTTTTTGATCAGGTGCCGCATATGCGTGGGAGAGCGTGGAGGTCATTTGCGGTCTATAATCTTTAAAAACAACTAACTATTTAAAATAAAATTTAATTTTCTAACCAATAAAAAAAAAATAAATGAAATACATCGATTAAAAAAAAAGTTATTTGAATTTCTTATTGTAGCACAATTGGTGCGCCACCCTGTATTTAATTTAAATGTTTTATACTGTCTATATATGTTTATTGTTTATTTGTTTAAATTTGTAATTGTATTATGTAGTTTATTCTAATGCATGTGTTAGCTCGCATTATTTTACTAACCACTAACACATGCACTTATGATGAGCCTCTGATTGTAGGTTTTTGCAGCTTGCTCTAAGCTCACTACAACAAAGAATCTGAGGTGAAAAAAAAAAATATGTTCATACTCCACTTTGATATCAGTAAAAATAATTTGGAACTGATTCGACAAGTGAAATATTCTAAAACGTCTAGATGCTTATGAAAGTTATTTTATTCAAAAAGATGAGAGATCGATGAATGTTAATTCTTGTTTGTTCCGATTAATTTGAAATAGCTTTTATCTTCTGACAAGTACACCTCCCACAGTGATGCATTGGGTAACTTTATCGTTTTTCTTTTGTTCTACTATTCATGCACATTTAACTTTGCCAACTCCGTCAAATCTCGCGTTATGTTACGAAAACAATGAATTGCACTTTGGACTAATGATGCTGCAAGATGAAGATGACACTTTTTATCATCAGTCCTGTACACTGATGATGATAGACAAGCTCATCGAAACGCGTTCGTGAGGGTAATCGTTCTAGAAGTAAATAAAATGTAGTTTTGTTACGTTTAGTTTATTTTTAATCGATCAATAAGTGTAATCAATGTGGTAAAAGTGTGATGATGATAGAAACCGTTTAGTGTATAATAATAACTGAAAAAATATTATATACGTAGAACGAAATTACAAAGTAATGATTAAAAAATTACAATTTCCAAAATCGTAAAAATTAGTAATTATAAAGCGATCTACCTTAGCTTAAAAGTTGGGAAATTGATAAAAGTTTAAAATACTAAATTTTCAAAAATTTCAAAATATGCACTCACTTTTAAAAAAGGATTTAAAACTTAAAATTAATAGAATCACATTTTAAAACAACTTCAATAATTTTTATATTTTTTTTTGAAGGAAAAGTTCAATTTAAAAAAGAAATTATTTTATTTGGAGCATTATTAAGAAAGTTAAGAGCAAAAAATGAGCGATTTTTTGAAAACTCGATATCTTTTGAACGGGCCATCAAAAAAATTTCAAACCTTACCAGGAAGTGTCTATGGATGAATACTTAAAAATATCCAAAAATTGGGAAAATCAAAAATATATTTTTTTTTCAAACTGTCCGATTTGGCATGGATAGCCCCATATATAAACCACTGATCAACTTTCATGAATGCTTTTGGCTCAGAATTTCCCGGAAAGGCCACCAAAATGGGATTTGTCGTTATTTTTTCAATTTTTTTCCTTGTTTTGTTCACTGTTTACTCAAATCCAAAAACTATGTTGAGAAAAAAAATGTACTGGGCTTATGGACAATAAAGCTCATAATTTCATAATAGCAGATTTTAGGAGTAATTTTTAAAAATTTATATCTTCTTGTCCAATGGACCGATTTTGATGATTTAAACGACAATAGACATGCAACCCTAATATGTATAAAAATACCATTTTCCAACAAAAAATATTATTTCTGGCCAGAAGTTGTAGTTTTTGAAATAAGAATGAATTAAGCGGACCAATACTGCAATATATTCGTTTTATTTGTAATAAAAACAATTTTAATGTGCCGAGAAAAAAACTGCTTGGACCTTATTTCATTCTTAAAAATATTCCGTTGAAGAAAAATGGATCGCAAGTACGAGCGAAGATATTTGGCTTTTAACATCCCCACCTCGTTCACCTAAGCAAAAAGAAAAACTAGAAAACCTTTTTTAATACACAAAATTAATTTTATTCAATTTTTCATTAATTAAACAACAACATTTGATGCAAAATAAAGTCTGATCCGCTGATAACTTCACAAATTTCGTTCGGACTGAACGAAAAAAACATATATATTAAAAACAGGTTCGTCCAGGTTATTTAACTTGGGCCCAATTGTTTTACCTGGGCGAAATGCATATATTCTTAACTGCCGTCATAAGGAAGAAGTTTTGAAATTTTTATTTCTTGCCTTCAAATTAAATAACACAAATTAGTGTAGGCGACGAAAGCTTCGTAAAGGCTTTTCAAAACATCAAAGTCTTGCAGTCCAAAACCTGGACTTAGTGATTAAACAGTGTATCTCAAAATTGCAGTCATTTCGCAATCGCTGCACCGCCGCGTCAGCCCCCCCACCCCGCGCAGCACCATTGAGATTGCTTTGAATTTCATTTTCTTGTATTCCTGATTTTAGATTTCTCTATTTTGTACTGTAATGATGAAGCAGAAATCGAAGAGATATAATGCATTAAACAGAACATTTTTGGAGATTTCTTTCATTGCATATTTTGGGGACTTTTTTCATCATGAAACTACCTCCCAATTTAAAAATGAAAAAGGTCCCCAAAAAGCCATGCAAAAAATCCCCAATTTTGGGGAGTTCTTTCATTTAAAAATACTTCCCATTTCAATACCAATGAAATTCAAAGCAACTGGGTGGGGGGTGCCTGCGATGTGACAAGTGAATTCCAATGGTACTGGGCAGAGCTGTAAAAAATCCAGTACTCTGGTAATGCAGTCAGGCAAGTTACAGTTAATTAACTTAACAATTGACTGTTGAGTTAATATTATGACTGAGTACTGTAACTGCAAAATAAGCAGTCGCCAGTAGTACTAACATTCAAGACTGTACAGCCATCAAAAGCGGTTAATTGACTAAACATTAATTAACTGCAGTACTTTGTGACTGGTTTTAGTCTTTTAGTCAATTTAACTAAAAACAATGTAAACATTTTTTATAAGTGTGATAATTGCAATAATAATAACACATCTGTGTTCGCGCATAAAATATCAGAGCTCTTTGCGTTTATGCAAAAAAAATGAGTATTCTCTTTAATGATTGCTCTCCGTCAACCACTAAAGGTGAATTAACCTCGATGAACGTGTCAGCTAGTGCATTAAACAGAAGTCGGAATATTCGTGACACCACACGCGATCAAAGACTTTCTAAGCCATCAACCTAAAAAAAACTGCACTCTCGTCTCCCAATTTGGCTCGCCCTTCTGTGAGGAATAAAAACAGTTCACCTGCGAATATGCATCATAAAACTATTAGTTTTTCTAATCCTGCCTCTCTTGCTTTTCCCGTGGGTGCTGGTGGTAGTAAACATAAAAATAAAAACACAAATC
Source organism: Dasysyrphus albostriatus (assembly GCA_946251815.1). Lineage (NCBI taxonomy): Eukaryota > Metazoa > Arthropoda > Insecta > Diptera > Syrphidae > Dasysyrphus > Dasysyrphus albostriatus. Next base: position 76,181,971 of record OX276337.1, read on the forward strand.
CTCCACCTTCACCGTGGCCAAGTGATATCATCGATAAAGGTAAAAGAAATGCAAAAAATGGGAATAATATGGTCAGTGATAAAAAAGCCGTTGTTTCGGATGATGCTGTTGCTGTTGCTGAAGCTCATGATACTGGTGCTGTTGCTATGGGTCTTGATGTTGATGTTAATGCTGGAGCTATCAATTCTTTTTCTCCGTCCACTATTGCTAACTTAACTGATCAATTGCGTTCTGATGCAAGTTCATGTTGTGATGATCTTGTTGTTAGTGGTAATGATGTTGACGTTGGTTTTGCTAATTCTAGTACTGCGCAAGACTGTGCTAGTGCTGTGCAATGCAGTTATTTACCATTAACTGCGACTCATGAAACTGTTGCTGATGATATTGTGAATGCAAACTCACCTTGTATTATTGCTGTTGACGGTGGTAAAGATGTTGACGTTGGTCTAGCTAGTACTAGTGCTATGCAAGATAATGCTGGCGCTGTGAAGTACAGTTCCCTACCAAAAGATGCGAATTTTGAAATCGATGCTGGTGTTAAGAATGCAAGCCCATCTTGTGTTGTTGCTCCTAATGGTAAAGATGCGAACGCTGGTGTTGCTAGCCCTAGTACTGTGCAATATAATGCTAGTGCTGTGCAGTTAAGTAATAAAACTAGAAATGGTATTCTTGGAACAAATTCCTTTTGCGGTAATCTTCAAGTTGCATTTAAATTCAAATGGTTTCATATAGGCAGTTTTCGATATTCTACCACTCCAGATGAAATTATTGCCTTTGTGTCAACAAGTTTGGGAGTAGTCACCTCTCATATATTGTGCTATAAGTTATCAAAAAATGAAGATAAGGATCGTGTGCATGGTTTTGTCAATTTTAAAATTGGTGTTCCGGTTGATGTTGCATCTTTAGTATTTGTTGAAAATTTCTGGCCGATTGGTGTCAAGATTCGACCTTTCCTGAATATGTCAAAAAACTCCTCGGAGAAGAACATAGGAATAACTCCGACCTAACAGCAAATATTATACCATCTTCCTTATGCGCACGTCCTTTGTCGTTGAAGCCAATCTTTTTAAAAATACCTGTGTTACATATTACGATATTATAATTATCGTTGAATCATGGCTTTTCAACGGAATTGCCTCTTCGGAACTTTTTGATGGCGGAATCTATAACATTTATCGTCGCGATAAGTGTAAATGATCTACTCAACGTGGTGGTGGAATAATTATTGCTGTTCGATCTCACCTATGCTCTAAAGAAGTCGTTTTACCATCTACAGACATTGAACAAGTTAGCATCTGCGTCAAGTTAAATGTGATTTCCAAAGAAAATGTATATTTTATTGTAAGTTATGTGCCTCCAAGTAGCTCTCTTGATTTGTATGAAAAGCATTCTCTCGTATTAACAATATTAACAATATTAAATATTAACAATATTGATTATGTAAATAGTTTTTGCTCTATATCTGATAACTTGTGTGTCTTAGGTGATTTTAATCTATCCGATATACAATGGAAATGGTCTGATGTCGACAAAATGTTATTTCCATTTAATATGAAACAAGATCTCGAAGTAATATTTATCGATTATTTATATTCTTTAAACTTAGTTCAAGTAAATGATATAGAAAATTCTTTAACAAAAATACTTGATTTGATTTTATATGTTGAGATGAATTCAAAATTAATTGTAGTAATGCACCTTTTTCACTTTTGAACGAATCTATTCATGATAAGGAACTATTCTTTTAAATTGAATTTTATACCTTTTCGCTAAATGATGTTAAACAAAATGTAAGGTCGTTTAATTTTTCTAAAACTAATTTTGTTCAACTAAATAATTATTTCTTAAATATTGATTGGTCAAATGAATTCATATCTCTTGATTTAAATAATATGTACCGCCGCTTCATTGAAATTGTACTAATTGGTTTTGATAGATTCGTTCCTTATTCGCATAAAAATAATTAATCGGTCTCACCTTGGCAGCTTCGCGACTTAAAAAGAAAGAAACGTAAAGCATACGCGATATACAATAAATCAAAAAATCAATCTGATTATGAACATTTTAGTAAATTGCGAAAAGATTTTGTAGTTCTTAGTAAGTTTCTATATAGAGCTTATATTTTGAAAATCGAAAGTAATATCAAAAAAAATTGCAAATCGTTCTGGTCGTTTGTCAATTCCAAAAGAAAATCAATAGGGATTCCAAATACCATGTTTTTTAAAGGTGTTGAATCATCACATTTAGACTCTACAGTCGAATTGTTTGCTAGTTATTTCGAATCTGTTTTTTCTCTTTCAGGATTTAACAACAGTTCGCTGAATAACGTAACAAGTAGGATTGATATTGGAATGGTCGAGTTAAGTAGCGCGGAAGATCATTCTACGTTGAAATCACTTCAATCTAATTATGGTTCTGGTCCTGACGGTACCCCCCTGCAGTACTAAAAATTTGTTGCGACTCCATTTGTACTCCCTTACATATTATATTCAATAAATCCCTCCAAGAAGGGAACTTTATTAAAGATTGGAAACTGTCTTACTTGGTCCCTATTCATAAATCTGGTTCCAAAAATGATGTTGAGAACTATAGGGGTATTTGTAAACTGTCCGCAATCCCCAAATTATTTGAAAGCATGGTAAAAAGTAAGCTTGATTTTCTTACAAGTGAATTTGTATCTGAAGTTCAGCATGGTTTCGTCTCTGGTCGATCTGCTGTTACCAATCTGACCTATTTTACTTCGTACGTCACTAATGCTGTGGAACAAAAATTCCAGGTAGACGCTGTTTACACAGACTTTAGCAAAGCCTTTGATTCGGTGAACCATCAAACACTTCTGAAAAAACTTGAGATTTTTGGTTTTCATTCTAAACTTCTTCGGTGGTTTTCCTCATACTTATCTTATAGAACATAACGAGTTAAGCTTGGAGATAAATATTCAAAGGAAATTCTGTGTACATCAGGAGTCCCACAAGGTAGCCACCTAGGTCTCCTACTTTTCATAATTTTCATTAATGATATTGTCTCAGTATTTAAACATTGCAAATGCCTATTATATGCCGACGATCTGAAACTATTTTCAAAAGTATCGACTTTGAATGGTTGTCTACTTATTCAATCCGATATTGATTCTTTGTCAAATTGGTGTCAAATAAATGGCCTTAAACTGAATATCAAAAAGTGTAATGCTATTTCTTTCTCCAGAAAATTTCAAACTTTGCTTTTCAACTATTCAATTGAATCTAATGCTTTAAATAGAGTCTCAAGTATTAAAGACTTAGGTGTTATTCTTGATTCCTCTCTTTCTTATAAAAGTCATTTCGATTATTTGGTCCCTAAGGTGAACTCGTTAGTTGGTTTTATAAAACGTAATGCAAAAGATTTTACTGATCCTTTCGTATTATTATCACTTTTTACTCACTTGTCAGATCTTTTTTGGAATACGCAGATGTTATTTGGAGTCCCACATATAAAGTCCATTCTAATCGGATTGAAAATATTCAAAGACGATTCACGAAATACATAATTAAAAAAATGGGTTGGGACTTCAGTCCTGCGTATGAGGCTAGATGCCAATTACTTGGAATAAAATCGTTACAAACAAGAAGAAAAATTCATAGTGTAATGCTGATTAGAGACTTACTAAGCTACCATATTAAATGTCCATCTCTTCTTGCTTTAGTACCTATCCATGTTCCCGCTAGGTTTATGAGAGCAAGAGTTTTCTTATTTCAAAAAATTCATATGACAAACTATGGTTGTAATGAAACACTATGAAGGTCCATTGATCCATTTCAATGAAGTCTCTACAAATATTGATTTTCTTAATATTAATCGAAATAAATTTAAAATTGAAGTAATGTATCTATTCACTTTTTAGTTTATCTCTTGGAGAGCTTATATCTGTTAGCTGTAATATTGCTTGTAGATAAATAAATAAATAAATTAACTCTAAGTCTTTTAAAGTCTTTCGACTAAAAGACTTTCGACTTAAAGTCATTGGATTTTAGTAGGTTTTATATAAGTTTGGAATAAAAAGGGGGAACAATTATGTTGTTCACAGTGGTTTCGGTTTGTGTAATAGTACGAGAGTTGGGAACGTAAAAAAAAGTAGCTTTAGTATGACAAGTTTTTTTTTTATTTTTGTCCTCTCTAAGTCCCTAGATTCACATGAGGTTAGTCTGACTGGTGAGAAATGCTTTGTTGTCCGCCATTTTGAAAAAAGGGCTTTACAAATCGTTAATGCGATTTTCTCGGCTCCTATTGGCCGTAGGGTAATTTTTTTTGTTACATTTTGTAGGTTACAATATCTTATAAAACTTACGCTTCAAACATTTTCGTTATCACTTTCCAATGAAAAGTTATTGTCATATTTTTTATCGTTAAGTCTTTGTGCACATGCAGCTCGAACGTTATCTTGAAATGGCACTGACGAAAGAAGCGATAAAAAATGGCCGGGGAAGAACTACTGTTCTTATATAAAGATACAAAATTATAGTTAAAATGAAATAATTGAAAGAAAATATTTAAGATAATGTTGATATATGAGCATTTCCTCTCATTTAATACATGACGAATTCAATATTGAAATTGGAACAGGATTTCTAGCGCCTGATACTCGCTTAAGTTGTAGAAGAAAATATGTTGTTGTTGAGATACTTTTATGATAGTTAAAGATGCATTGAGTTTGAAAATATAATGTAGTTGTTGTTAACGTTGAAATTTCGTTGTCGAATTATGAAGTTGGTGTGTTGACATCGGGAAGTAGACATAACTTTGTTATGGGACGTTTGAACTGTTTTCCATTTGCATAAACAGTAACGGCTCTGCATATGTCATCGGAACCTGGATGCACTTCGACCATTCTAGCCAGTGGCCTCCTATGAGAAAATGATCGGTAAGTGGGCACAAAGATCTGGAATTTAGAGAAGACTCAATTTGAACTAAAAGAGTATACATTTCTTCATACGCATGAATTTTTATAAAAAAAACTGATTTGACTCCTGCCTCCCATAATCCACCAAAGTGTGGCGAGTCAGGAGGAATGAAACTCCAAGAGGTACCTTCGTTTTCCATCTGGGCACGGACATCAGGCGAAAGAAGTTCAAGAAATTGGCGATTCATCCTTATGAGTTCCTTGTTGGCTCCCACGAAGTTGGTCCCATTATCACTATACAAGTGACTGCAGGCTCCTCTTCTTGCAGTGAACCGTCGGAACGCAGCCAAAAATCCGTCCGAAGTCATATCTGAGACTAGCTCAATATGAATAGCTTTCGTCACTAAGCAGATGAATATACAGATGAAACCCTTGTAGCGTAGTCTATTCCACTGTGTCTACATGCTCTGTTTTTATTTACTCTTGCTTTAGGGAGTGAGCCCATTAATTGCGAAGTACGATTTTTATTAAAACGAGTGCAGAGTACACACTTATGAAATTCTACTCTTGCAAATTTTTTTTTTTAATTTGTTATCCAATATTTAGTTCGGATATAGGACATGATTAATTGTGGTCCACCATATAGAGTTTTTGAGTGCGCATCGGCAACTAAAAGTTTGGACAAGTAACAAGAACCAGAAAGAATAAGAGGATATTTCGAATCTCCGTCTATATTTGCAAAACGAAGACGACCACCAACGCGTAGTTGGTTGTTTTTATCAATAAATGGATGTAAATCGAGAATTTTATTTTTAGGAGAAATTTCTTTTTAGATTTAAGACATTTAATTTCGTCTGGAAATGATAAGGATTGTGAAAGTGTAATAAGATGCATTATTGTTTTTTGCATTTCATTATCTTTTAAGCAACCACTAAAAATGTTTTTTCTATCTGGGCGAAGTCTTAAAATATAAGATGTTACTCGAACTAAGCGATTTAGTAAACTGAATCTACTCAATAGATTTGTAGAAAAATTGATTAATACATTAGAACATATATATATCTTCATTCTTTGCTCTAAATCACTATGAAATTGAGGTGTATCTTGACATGGCCACTCGGATTTAGTGCGACAAAGCCATTGAGGACCGTTCCACCAAAGTAAAGGGTTTTCCAAGTCTTGCGGTTGCACTCCTCGTGAAGCGCAATCAGCTGGATTGTTTTCAGAAATAACATGAAACCATTGATTAACATTTGTTGTTTCTTGTATTTCGCTTAAACGGTTGGCGACGAAAGTTTCCAATGAATAGGTAGCGCACGAATCCAGCCTAGGACGATAGTTGAATCAGTCCAAAAGTATGATTTTAACTAAGAAATGTCAATTTGAGTACCAGATAAATACTTTTTCCGGAGTTTCGCCAACAAAACTGCACCACCCAACTCGAGGCTTGTAAGTATGTTAGATTGTTTCTATAATGTTCCCAATCGGAACTTAATTTAGGAGGAAGTGGGTCATCCCATCCAATGCCTTCCAACCAAAGTTGTAAAAATAAAACAATGACCAAATAAGGTGATGCGCTATGCACTGAGAAAAAAGCTCCTTTATATTTTTACAGATTGTGTGCAATGTGGAAATCACAAAAGAAAATCTTTTTAATGAGTTATCATTAATTGAAATCAAATATTTAATTGAAATTAAATATGAACACGCTTTGAAATAAGCATAAAAATAGTACCGCTTGTAGAAACTGTACCAAATTGCACCGTTCTTTTATGCATTAAAACTTATAAAGTTAAATGTACGGTTAATTAAATAATTAAATAATGTTAGTCACAAACACAACAAATTAATTGATTAAATTATACATTTTTTTTTCATCCGTGTAATGTCGTATTGATGCAATTTAATTAATCGTAGCACAAAGCACTTTATGTATATGTATGAAGGTTTTTTGTTTAAAGATTGGTGAGGATATAGAAAAGGCTGTAAAAGAATTTTGGATTAGAATTATTTATATTGTTAAAAAAATTAACGAAACTTAAATTGAATTCATTTTATTTAATTTTCAACAAACCAAATTACTACCAATACCGCACGCGGAATTATTACCCGTGTACTTGTGTACTGAAGTGTGCAAAAGGCAAACGAAAAGTAAAAACTGTAAGAAAAAAAAATATATTACGCAGAAACTAAATTGATATAAAAAATGTAAAAAAAAACTATTGTAAAATAATTGAAATGATTGAAATTTTAATGCGGATCTGAAGGACCAGAATGTTCGATAGCTCGATAAATGAAAAATAGAAAAAAAAAAATATTTAAATGAAAAGCACAACAAAATTGATATATAAAATAAGTTAATTTATTGAATAATGAATTTGTGGAAAAAAACCGATCTTTACTCAAGGCGATATGCTGCAAAAGTGAGCGATAGGTAGAGAGATAGTTTGACATTTGACAAAGTTTATATTTCTGATAACAGGAACAAAATGAAAAAAAGAAGTATAAAAGTATTGCCAGTTAGGTAAGGTTCTAGATAAAAGATAATTCGGATAAATATTGTAATAGATCTCGAACAGTGAGAGTTGTCACAATATGAAGTCACTTGTATGTATACTGCAGCTGTTCAATTTTGAAACGAATCAAAATATACTGTGTAAACATTCGTTTTCTATAAAAACCGAATGCGAAAAAAGAGTGCGGTGCCTTACCGTGTGAACTGGGCCTAAGCATTATTAAATTTCAAATCTAGCAACACTAATCAAATATACTAATGTCAAAATTGCGTAGCTTTATTTTTTTCCCATTAGTTGCAGTGTAGAGGGCTAGTGTCGTCGGTACCAACTTGAGATTGGTGCCTGGCAATCCATACATACATATTAGGGTGGTCCTTAAATTTGACGTTGTCTTGGATAGCACTCATTCGATTCAAAACATTGAAAACAATTTCCCTAATTTTTTCAGATTTTTATTTCAACCTCCTGGTCTCCCTATTTTAACTTTAAGGTACTAATTATGGGTAAAGAATTATTCTTATAAAACGCGAAAATAAATCAGAATGTACAGATTAGATTTAGACGAGAAAAAATTGTTTCGGAGCTGGGTTCTATATGCCCCCGTTCAGACGAGAGGGGTAATCTTCTAGAAATGTGACCAAAAACAGAAAAAAAAATATTTAAACAAAACGGGAAAGCTTACAATACCACGCTTTGCCTTTTTTTAGAGCCACAATTCCATTTTATATTATGCTTCTTAAATAAAGTTTTTATTTTGAAAAGTTTTTGAAAAAAAATTTGTATCTTAAATATTATAATTTTTTGTTTTTTAGTTTTTGAGTTTGGAAATTAAAAAACACAAAAACTATTTGAAATAAATATTTTACTTAAGAAGCATATTATAGAATGAAATCGTGTCCCTAAAAAAAGCTAAAGCGTGTCATTGTAAGTGTTCCCCTTTTTTTTAAAATATTTTTTTTTTTCTTTTTTCATCCAAATTTTGAGAAAACTACCCCTCCCACCTTAACGAGGGAAAACAGACCCCCCTCCCATACTACTTTTTTCTCGTCTAAATCTAATCTTAACCCTCAGATTGATTTTTTGCGTTTCATAAGAATCAAACTTACCCCATAGTTAGTACCTTAAAGTGAAAATAGGGAGATCACGGGGATGAAATAAAAATCTGAAAAAATTAGACATTTTTTTCTATGTAGAACCATTTGGTGCCTATCCATTTCGGAATTTCAAAAAAAAACCAATATAAGGGTGATTTTTTAGCTGGTTTGGTTTTGGCAACACTGGTTTTGACAGCTGACGTGTGTTTAGTACCTTGTGTCACCGTCAAACAGCTTCAGTTTGGTTTGCAATTTAACCATGGATCGTCTTACAAATGAACAACGCTTGCAAATTATTGAATTTTACTATCAAAATTCGTGCTCGGTTCGAAATGTTCATCGCGCGCTGCTTCCATTTTATGGTCGGCATTCTCGACCTTCTGAGCAGTCTATTCGGAAGATTGTGACCAAATTTCGCACCAAATTTACTTTGTTGGACATTAAACCACCAACACGTTTACGTACTGTGCGTAGTGAAGAAAATATTGCGGCCGTATCAGCTAGTGTGACAGAAGACCGCGAAATGTCGATTCGGCGCCGTTCCCAGCAGTTAGGCCTTTGTTACAGCACTACGTGGAAAATTTTGCGGAAGGATTTGGGCGTAAAGCCTTTTAAGATACAGCTGGTGCAAGAACTAAAGCCAGCCGACCTACCACAACGCCGAATTTTTGGTGAATGGGCTCTTGGAAAGCTGGCCGAGGATCCGCTTTTTTATCGAAAAATTGTGTTCAGCGATGAGGCTCATTTTTGTTTGAATGGGTACGTAAATAAGCTTAATTGCCGCATTTGGAGTGAAGATCAGCCAGAAGCATTGCAACAGCTACCAATGCATCCCGAAAAAGCCACTGTTTGGTGCGGTTTATGGGCCGGCGGCATTATTGGGCCATATTTCTTCAAAGATGATGCGAATCGCAGCGTTACTGTCAATGGTGAACGCTACCGAGCGATGATAACAAACTTTTTTTTGCCCGAAATGGAAGTTCTTGACTTGCATGATATGTGGTTTCAACAAGACGGTGCCACATGCCACACAGCACGCGAAACAATGGCGCAATTGCGAGGCGAGTTTGGTGAACAGTTAATTTCACGTTTCGGGCCGGTCAATTGGCCGCCTAGATCGTGCGATTTGACACCATTAGATTATTTTTTGTGGGGGTATGTCAAGGCTAATGTCTATAGGGACAAGCCCGCTTCGATTGACGCACTGGAAGCCAACATCCATGCATTCATTCGTGAGAAACCGGCCGATATGTGTGAAAGAGTATGCCAAAATTGGACTCAGCGGATGGGCTACCTGAGACGCAGCCGCGGTCAACATTTGCATGAAATTATCTTTAAACATTAAATTGCAAGGTTCAAACTATCGATTCAAATAAATATTTCATTCATTTTTTCGAATTTTTTGTGTTTTTTCTTTTAAACAAGTTCTAAACCTCTTAAAAAATCACCCGTTATATATATTATACTTACGTCCATGATGAGGAAGATCTGTCTCCAATTAATGCAATTATTTAATAATCTTATGTTTTCAATTTTTTTCTTATATTCATTTTCATTTCAAATTAAGATTTAACAATAATATTTTTAATTTTATTATTCTTCTTTTCACTCTCTATCTTTTTCTAAGCTTTATAAAAGTTGTGGTTTCTATAGTTTTTCTATGCACACTTCCTGGTTTAAGTAAGGGTTTTTTATTTTAATCGATAAAAGGGTTCATTAAGAGTCTAAAAAAAGTTGTAGACTTCCTAGCTCCATTGTGTTAGCCGCCATCTTGAATTTAACGAAAATCGGTTTTTGTGAAATAACTCGCCTATTTTCACCTTTTTGAGCAAAAATGAACTTAACAAAAGTTGTTCAAAATTTAATTATCTACAACTTTGGTCATTATCTTTTTTTGTCTCCGATTGATATTTTTCGACTAAATGAGAAAAACCTATTTTAAAATTTTGTTCTCGTTAAAAAACACATAATAAACATTTTTCAAGTAAAAAAAAGTTATATATTTTTTTTCGACTCACTAAAAGAGGCTGACATAAGGAGTTTGAAAACAAGTTTTTCGACCACCCACCCCTTTTAAGTTGGCCACTATCTTGTTTTTAAAGAATATCGATTTTTGTGAAATACTCGTAGCTCGCCTAATTTTAACTTTTGAGTAAAAATTAACTTAACAAAAGTTGTTCAAAATTCAATTATCTACAACTTTGGTCATAATCGTTTTTATCTACGGTTGATATTTTTCGACAAAATAAAGAAAAGATTTGGTAAGATGATTTCATTTCTTATCTAAGAAAGCAGCTAACGTTAAAGAATTGAACGACCAAACACTTCTCTATATAACTCTCTAATTTTCTTTCCATTTCAAAAACAACGAGATAAAGTGATTACAATCCTTTTTTTTTAATAAGTCGAATGTAGACAAAAAACGATGATAACAAAAGTTGTAGATAATATAATTTTGAAAAACTTTTGAAGTCAATTTTAACTCAAAAGTTTAAATTAGGCGAGTTATTTCGATTTTCTTTAAAAACAAGATGGCGGCCAATTTAAAAGGCGTGGGTGGTCGAAAACTTGTTTTCAAACTCCTTATGTCATCCTCTTCTAATGAGCCGAAAAAATATATACAGGTTACATATCCTATCCATTCTTCCCATACTCAGTCTGTATTTTCCCCAATCCATTTCCTATAGTTCATTAAAATTTGGTAATGCAAATCATTTTTATTTAATATCCTATTTCACTTGACTTCCCACTTATTAATATTTCCTAATGCAGGCGCATTTGTGATGCCTGGCAGTCGCTCGTAACCCGAACCACACAAATATAATTTATATGATAAAATAGTTTGGAATAATATTGTTTTTAGAATAAATCAGCTGAAAGTGCAGTTTGAGTTAAATTAAATCCAAATATATTTTATACGTAATAAAGTGTTAGTTAGCAGTAAGACGTGAAAGAATAAAGACGTAACTTGTTATTAATTACATATTTGGCGCAGTCGATAGGATATCTATAAACGGTAGAAATCCATACGGGAACGAGTCCAATTTAAACAAATAAATATTGTTTAACGCGAACTCAAAAGTATCCGAAAAGTAAAGTTTTCGAGAATATATTTAAACAAATGAATATTGTTTAACGCGAACTCAAAATTATCCGAAAAGTGAAGTTTTCGAGAATATAATTAAACAAATGAATATTGTGAAGCATTAAAAATGAAAGAAAGTATTTTTTTAATTGTCGATAAAGAAAAAAGTGAATATTCAAAAAAAAAGAAAAAAGTGAAGTTTTTGAGTATACCTACCAAACAATTTTTGTTCTCTCTGAAGTGAACCTTTAATTTAAAGAAATCACAATTAAGAAAAGAGACATAACTTTGAAATTTTGGCCAACTATACCAAAAATGGACCAAGAAACCTTAAATAGTTTAGTAGAGGCCATCCAAGCCCTAGCAGTGCGTCCTCAAGAACAGAGTCGCACCGTTAAGATACTAAAAGAAATTGCATATATACCAGAATTCGGAGGCCAAAGTGAGAAGCTGACTCAATTTACCAACGTAGTCGAGAACCATATCAGTGCAACCAGAATAGATGAAAGACAAAAAATATGGCAGGCAATTTCCAACACGAAAGTGACGGGAAGAGCGAAGGAACTATTAATTCACAAGATATCAACAACATGGGAAGCAGCACTTCCGCCCAACAATTAACTACAAAGAAATTGCGAACAAAATAACATACCTGAAAGTCAGTTCTATACTAGATTTAAATAATAAAATAGAATTTTTAATCCAGGATGTAAACACTTTTGCAACATATGAAAACAACCCAAGAGAAGTCAAATCTAATTTGTACGTATTGATACGCAATAATGTGAAACAATTAGCTATTGGAAATCTTTCTAGGGATAGTAAGGATATCAAGGACATTCATAAAATTAAAGAAATACTTTACTCATTTATAGGGTACGATGAAGGGAATATGCAGACCGATTTCAAAACAAACAGACAATACAGACAATTTGACAAAGTAAATGAGTACTCCAGATCACAGAATAGATCGAATGATTTCAGAAATACGTCAAGACAAAATCAAAATTTTAATCTGTTTAGACACATAATTCCCAACCTCACTTTAATTCTTCTCAGGGCAGTTCAACACAGCAGGACAAAACCGAAAATTTAACCCATTCAGACAACAAATAAAGTATCGAAATGCTAATTTATCAAGACAAAACAACACCCAACCTGTCTTTAATCCTTCAGGTCAAATTATAAATGCGGTACAACATCCAGCACCAACGTCTGTAAATCAGACGCAGAATTAACAAATCGCCGTGCGGGAGGAAGAAATCCATAACGTAGTCAGAGTTTTTTCTGCTATAGGCCTCGGGAACAAAATTTTTTAAACTTAACTATTGACCAAAAAAAATATGAGCATTATAAACTCAAGCTCAGTAGATTGTAGCAATTTTAAAATATACGAAAAATTAAATATGAAAATTCAAACAATTAACAACACAACGACCGAATTAGTAGATACAATAATAACAAAAATACCAGAAGAGTTTAAATACGATAAACAAGCTAAAACAAGGTGGTTCAAAAGAGACTTAGGGAAAAAACCATACGACATTCTGATTGGTATGGACCTACTTAATAGAATTGTCAAAACATTAGATTTTGATAATAGAACGTTTGTTTTAAAAAACAATATTACACTCCCACTTTACTCCGAAGATGACGGAGCAATATTTGATTGTTTCATTGGAGAAGAAAAAGAAATAGATTTGAGCCATCTAAACGAAGAAGAAAAGGAAGGTATGAAAAAGATTTTAGAAAAATTTAAACATTTATTCTATCATGACGGAGACCAATTAACACACAAAAATACTATCGTACACGAAATAAGAACAAAAGACCAGGCAATTTACGCCAAATTGTATAGGTTGCCTCCGAAACACGAAGAGGAAGTTAGGCGTCAGGTCCAAGAAATGGAGTCCCAAGGTATCATTAGGAAATCTAATAGTAGATATGCGTCACCAATAGTAGTAGAAGGAGAAAAAGAAAGATGATACAGGGCAACAAAAATTCAGATTAACGATCGACGGCAAATACCCTCTACCGAATATAGAAAGTATTTTGGACAAGCTAGGTAGGGCACAATATTTTTCGTCAATAGACCTCGTGAAAGGCTACCACCAGACTAAGGTGCACCCAGCCGATATACATAAAATAGCCTTTGTAACCCCCAACGGCCTCTACGAGTACGTTAGAATGCCGTTTGGGCTAAAAAATGTCCCCGCAACCTTCCAGAGGTTGATGAACGAGGTACTGCGAGATTTTGTAAATAAAATTTGTGTTGTATATCTAGACGACATTTTAATTTTTTCTACAAGTCTAAGAGAGCATTTACAGTCCCTTACATTGACTTTCAAAAAATTTGCCGAACACAGTTTAAAAATACAATTTAATAAATGTTCCTTTATGAAGAGAAACACGTCCTAACAGCGGAGGGGATGAAACCCAACCCAAACAAGATCGAAGTGCATCGAAGAGTACCCACTTCCTGAGGAAATTCGTAAAGGACTACTCTAAAATAGCCTATCCAATGATAAGATACTTAAAAAAAGGTATGGAAATTGATACAAGTGATCCCGTATACAATCAAGCCTTTGAAACTCTTAAACGATATATAATAAGCCATCCTATTCTTAAATTCCCTGATTTCGAAAAATCGTTTACAATATATACCGACGCCAGCAATTACGCGATTGGAGCTGTACAGATGCAAGATGGGCAACCTATATGCTATGCCTCAAGGTCATTGAATGACCATGAAAAAAACTATTCCGCCGCTGACAAAGAGTTTTTGGCCATTGTATGGGCAGTAACCTATTACAGACCTTATCTTTGGGGTAGAAGATTTAAAATTGTAACAGATCACCTACCCATTAAATACTTAAACAAAAAGTACACAGGAAAAGAGTTTAGTCAAAGAACACAAAGATGGCTATTAATATTACAAGAATACCAGTACGATATAGAATATTTGAAATGAAAATTAAACAATGTAGCAGATCTTAGAATCCCAAAGAAAGATAAAACAACATATAGTATATGTATCAGACATTGAAACGAGACACTCAGGTCTAGAAGAACAATCGAATCATATCCCCATAAAAGAGAGGATAGTTAACAAGTATAAAACCCAATTAATATTAGCGAACAGCACTGAGAAAGAAATATAAATTTTATACAAAAGAAGAATAATCTATATCGATATGACGAGAGGAAAAGAGTACTGGACAGACGTTTTACGTAGATACATTAAACCAGAAATCACAGGAATATATACTGAATTGACATACCACGATTTTTACAAAATACAACGACTATTAATAGAACTTTTTGGTCATGACAACCAAATAAAATTTGTTAAGGCAACCCTAAGGGCAAAAGAAATAAAAAGCATAGAAGAACTACAAAAGCAGATATCACTATACCATGTTAAAGAAAGCCTTCACAGTGGAATAATTGAGACATACCATAGCTTAAAAAACAAAATTCATTTTCCAAAATTAATTCAAGGAATAACTAAGATTATAAATAATTGTAGGACATGTTTAGAAACGAAATATGAACGTAAACCAATTAAACCCAAATTTGAAATAAGCAAAACACCAGAAAGACCAAATCAAATTCTTCACATGGACATTTACTATTTTACAAAACAAGCTTTCTTGGCACTAATAGGCAAGCTGACAAAAATCTTATGTTTATTACTTCCAAACAGAAACTGGGTCAAACAAATTGAGACCTTAGAAGAGCACTTTTCGAAATTTGGTAAGCCCAAACAAATTATAGTAGACAACGAGTTCCAAGCAGAAAACCTGAAAGAATTTTTTAAAAAGGCACAGGTAGAATTACACTTAGCAAAACCAAACACGCACACAGCGATATAGAACGATTCCACTCGACCTTGCAGAAAAAGCTAGTGAAAATTAGGAATGAAGATTTAACTTTAATACACAAAATTCATAAAGCAATACATAACTACAGCAATAGATACCATTCAACCTTAAAAATGACACGAGAGGAAGCAATGTTTTCGGACATGGCAACTTTGAATAAACGAGTCCGAAAAGAAAAAAAAAAATAAACCGAAAAACTATATAGAAATAGAGAAGATTATAGTGAGAATAGGCAAGTAGCACCAATAAAAATGTACAAAAGAAATTATTACAAGAATCAACCAAGATACCAAGAAACTATCTAGAGAACATCCTATTAATATTAAAAGACCCCGTTTACTTGCAGATAATATTACTTTACGAACTAACGATACACGTAACACCACTCTGACAATTAACAAATTGACTACGGAAAATGGATACTCCATGACAAATATGGGTCAAATTGAAATTATTCACGACACACAAACCATACTGCACATTACAAATACCCAAGACCTTAGACAAACTATTGATTTAATAAAAGATGGTGTTAAGAACTTACAAATAGGAGACGATATGACAATTAGAAAAACAATAGAAAACATTCAAGCTAAAATCTCGGCAATAGAACCAGAAAAGACTAGATAAAAACGAGGACTTATCAATATCGTAGGAACCGCACAAAAATGGATTTTTGGAACGATGGATTCCAACGACATACATGAAATAATAGAACATTTGAATGCTATAGAGGAAAATGATAGTAATGCAATTTTTAACTTAAACAAACCAATTAAAATAAATTCCCATTTTAACCATTCGATCTTTGATCTTTTGAATATAATAGAAACAGTTAGAAAACAACTGGCATATAGAGAACTATCTATTAATGAGAAACGCATTATTAGACAGCAATTTCAATCCGATCAAATATTTATCAAAGTTACGATTTTTATAAAGTAAAATTAACCAAATAATAGACACTATAGCTCAAATAAAATTAGGAATCGTTCACCCCCAGCTTATAAATTAAAAAACAAAAGAATAGGAACTTCAAAATACGATACAAATAGGCTCATAATAGCTATGAAAATACCAAATACGTACAAGTTAGTCGATAACAGCTATCCCAACAGAAAATAAACATGAAGTAATAATCGAGGACCAATATGTAATAGAAATTAACAAAACAATTTTTTGAATATAATACAACTATTCTATATGAAAAAGAACTTATACCAGTAAAATTGTTTATCAAATAACAATTGTAAGCTAAAAGAAAATGATTTCATGGAAATAAAGTCACTAGATGATTATACTATACTCTGTAAAAATATGGGCAGCATAAAATTAATAAATAATTGTGATGATCGTAGAGTAAATCTCTATGGAAATTATCTGATTGTACTCAATAATTGTTCAATACAAATATCAAACCAAACTTTTAGTATTAAGAACAATCAATTTATAGATAGATTTTTCTATGAAGAAAGTATAAAATATAATTTCACTAAAACCCTATACTTTGAAGAAATCATACTAAAAAATTTTGTAAACTTGGAAAATATAAAAATACTTAAATTTCATAAAAATGTAAGTTATTTTGTTATCAATGTATTTGTCATCCTTCTGAAAAAAAACAAAAATTTGAAAGTTTCAATAAACAATATAAGTAAGGATACCTCTAAAATTCAGGAGAATTGAAATTTAAAGGGGGAGAGGTTACATATTGTACAAATAATGCACACTGATTGAGTACTTGTAAGATACTAAATTTTATTTTCTCTTAAGACTACTATTTATACAAATTTCTTATCTCTACTTAATTCTAAATCCTACTTTTACATTTCATAGATGATAAAAGACAGTTCGGACTATTTTCCGACCGTCATAAATACACAGATAACATAACACAAAAATGCAAGACACAGACAACACGTTTAAGATTATAGTCTCCCTCATCCCTATTAAGATAAGGAGAAGGAGATTATACTCATGAAGCAGAGTGTCGATGCATTATCTCTGTTGCATTCTTGTGTTATTTTATTTCTTATCTTATAGTTTTTGACCGTAAGATCACAAACATTTGTGTTCAAATAATATGTTTGAACATTCTGCCGGCCAAATTAACTACAATTTAATTATCTTATAAATTTAAATAGATGCCACATTGAAATCAATGTTTACATTTTTTCTTTTGCGAGATTTTAAGTATATGAATATTAAAATTATTATTAGAATAAAAAGCAGATTAGTGAAAAATGTCCACTAACGTGATGCAACTTAATTTTTTTAAGATCAATATTTTGTGATTTCAAATCATTAATTTGTTCTTTTAATAATAAAATATTTTTTGTGTTATTCAATGTAACTGAATGGAAAGGTTTTATTCTATGCTCAGGAATTGCGTCAATGTTTCTTGCCCAAGAAATTTCGCCCAGTTCTGTATCTTCTCTTGAATTGAACTGTTGTGATGCTGAGATCGTTACTCCATCGTATTTCGCTGTACAACCTGGTTTTAGTTTTAGCGCTCCTTGTGAAGGAATTTCCATCCAGATAGTCTTCCCGTTTCCACACTCGAGATTTATTGAAGCAGTTTCGACAATTTTCTACAACCATCTATTACTTAGCTCAGTCCAAAAGTAACTTGTTTGAATTTCTTTATATTCACATTTATCACTTTTTGATTGCTTCATTGCCGCCATTTCACACGATTGATCTGCAGCGGGATTCCAGGGCCAATTTCCCATACATAGAAAATGGCCTTCTAGACTTCTTGTGCACATGTTCAGTTCCGATTGTGTCATTCAGAAATATGCATTTAATCCGAAATTAAATATGATATATTTAGCCTCAATTTTTGCTATAATAAGCTTGTCATTTCTTTTAAGCGGTAACGGGATTTATTTGTAAATAGTTGCTGCATCGCTGTATAGAAGTGGTATTTCTGCCTTTATCGCTATACGTGACCCTATCACCAATCCTTTAGCTTTTATGGAATTGTAGACTTCCTTCAATTCGTTTCCTTGTCGTCTTCCAGGTATTATTTGTTTTGAAGGGAGTTTATCTTTGATTAATGCTATCTCTCGCTGAAGTTGTGAAGGCTGCAGTAATTTTGGATTAATTCGGCCATGATTAATATCAATCAAAAGGTTCATTATTGATTCTTGTATATCCTCGCAATCCTCTATCATCAAATTGACTTGTGTTGTCATTATGTGAAACAATAGAGCCATGCGTTCAGAGTTTTGATCTTTCACAATTTCATAATAGAATTTGTTGAGTTGTTCGTTCATTTTAAGAAAGTTTGTATTCACTTCATCACTTGTCTTCTTGATAATGTTAGCAGATGAGTCTATTATAGAAGTTTGTTGTTTTATGACCTTTGCAAGATTTTCTTGATTTTCAAAAATGTTTTTCATTTCATTTTCTATCTCCTCTCTGTCGTCTGCATCCATAATTCCAAACAAAATGTGGTAAAGTGAACCAACAAATTCTAGGGGTGCTCTTTGATTTCTCTTTCTTTTGAGTAAAAACAAATCGTTATTTGATTTAAGTACTAAATATCCCTTTTTTAGTGAGGATGTTATCAGCCTGCAGGATTCTTCAAAATACGTCAGTAGTTTGCACTCTTTTTCCAGACGAAGTATATATGTTTCGATTCCATTCATTTCTTCGAAATAAGGGTTTAAATTGTAGTAAATTATCAGGTTCCACTTTGAAGTCACCACGTCCATTTTTGCTATTGTATCCACATAAATTGCTGTATTGCTTGCCAGCTCAAAAACTATACCGCCATCTGTTGTTTGGTTAAAAGATGCTCCGAAATGCGGGTTTGCCATCAACAGAAGTATCAACAAAAGAAACGCAGTTTTAAACTGATTGCTTTTTTCTTTAAAATTTACTCTCGCTCTTTGGATGTATGTGTGGTTAAATTTACATTTGCCCTTTCAATTGGTATTTTCTCCGTTTTGTCAATGTTCTCTAATGGACAAAGCTTATGTATCGGGCGCTTGATCATGCCGTTTTCGACTTTCAACGTCACCGCTCTTACTTTGTTGTCACGGCCGGGATGAACCTTTATTACTCTTCCTAACGGCCATTTTGAAGGATGTGTTGTTTCATCTCTTATTATCACTACTTGATTTTCTGTTAAATTTGAAATTGACTTTTTCCATTTGTTTCTTTGTTGAAATGTTACAAGGTATTCATCCTTCCATCTTTTCCAGAAGTCACCTTTCATTGTTTGTAATAATTTCCATCTGTTAAGGCTACTGGCTCCCAGGGGTATTGGTTCAGCTAACTCTAGCAAAGGTCGTCCAATTAGAAAATGACCTAGGGTTAACATATCTACGTCTTCGACACTATTTCCAGTAGTATACAACGGTCTTGAATTAAGCACTGCCTCAATTTGTGATAGTAAAGTAATCAATTCTTCAAAGGTAAGATTGTTGTCTCCTAAAATACGTTTCAGATGATTTTTCATCGATTTTACTGCAGCTTCCCAAATTCCTCCAAAGTGAGGGGCTGCCGGGGGAATAAAGTGCCATTCTATTTTTACTGACTCCAATATTGGAGCTACTGCGCTATTGTTTTTAATAGCATTTTTTGATTCAGCATCCATTTTTTGACTTGCTCCAACAAAGTTTGTACCAATATCCGAATACATGTGTTTGCTTTTACCTCTTCTAGCAAAGAATCTTCTTAGAGCAGCTAAAAAGGATTCAGTCGACAAGTCACTAACTGCTTCTAAGTGAATGGCTTTTGTTGCCATACACACAAACACTGCAACATATCCCTTATAAGACTCTTGTCCACGGCCTTTGGAACATCTAATTTGAATCGGGCCAGCATAATCTACTCCCGTAAATGTAAATGGAAAAGACTCTGAGACACGGTATTCAGGAAGATCTCCCATTATTTGATTTGCTGTTGTTTGACTAAAACGAATGCATTTCGTGCAATTACTCACACATTTTTTTAAGACATGTTTTAAGCCAATTATCCAAAATCGTCTC
Organism: Dasysyrphus albostriatus; assembly: GCA_946251815.1. Taxonomy (NCBI): domain Eukaryota; kingdom Metazoa; phylum Arthropoda; class Insecta; order Diptera; family Syrphidae; genus Dasysyrphus; species Dasysyrphus albostriatus. Next base: position 76,202,426 of record OX276337.1, read on the forward strand.
CTTAACAAAGATTTCATTATTCGGCCTCCACCGTGCAATGTCATATAGTGAGTATTTTTAGCAAGCAGGTCTGCTAAATGAGATTTGTCTAATAATACTGGATGCTTTTGGTCAAACGGAAGTGTAGAATTTTTCAATCTTCCGCCCACTCTCAATATTCCATCTTTGTCCAAAAAAGGATTTAAGCTCCCAATTCTTCCTCTTCCGTCTATCTCTTTATTTTGCTTCAAGGTGTAGATTTCCGTTGGAAAATTCGCAGTTTGTTGTTGACGTATGATAACTTTAAATGCTTCGCTGAGTTCTTTTGCGGATAAGTATTCAGAAGTTGGTTTCTTTTTTTTTAAGCTTAATATCAATAAATCGTAATATGTAAGCTACTACTCTTTCTGATTTACTAAAACTGCTGCATTTTCGGGATAAGTCAACTATTTTGTCGTGTTTACAAATTTTTGGGCTTGTTGTTGAAAGAACGTTAATTGTGTTTATTTCGGGCTGCTTTGGCCATATATTTTCATTCTTTTTTAACCAAGCAGGACCATTCCACCAAAGACTATCATTGGCTAGTTTACTTCCTGTTGTTCCTCGTGATGCAACATCCGCTGGATTTTCTTTAGACCCCACGTGATTCCAATTTGCTGCAGGGCTTAGTGTTTTGATTTCTTCTACCCTCGTTCTGATCAATTTATCTTTGTTTTTGTTTTGTCTAATCCAACTCAATGTTATGGTTGAGTCACTCCATGCAAAAACATCCACATCACGGTTCATTGAGTCTGAAACTTTCTGCAGTAGTTTTGTAAGCAGGTGGGCTGCGCATAGTTCTAATTTTGGTAAGGTTTTCTTGGTTCTTATTGGATTAACTTTACTTCTTGCTGCAACGATTGTCATTTTGGTACCAACTTTCGCATACACAACTGCTGCGTACGCTTTTTCTGAAGCATCTGCAAATCCATGTAATTGCCATTTGATTTCATTTGTCGTTTTTAATCACCTCGGTATTTTGATAGTTTTTAAGTTTGGCAAATGTTGTGTAAACTCTTTCCACTCTTTCTGCAGCTCTTCACTCAATACATCATCCCAGTCAGCATTCATTAACCATAATTTTTGTATGAACAATATGGCTACAACTGTTACAGGCGACAGCCAACCCAATGGATCGAACACTTTTGCTAAACATGAAAGCTTCTCTCTTTGATGATGACTCTTGGTTCACGAAACTAAATGTAAATGAGAACTCGTCATTTTGAGGATTCCACTGCAATCCCAGCGTCTTCACTGATTCACCTTCATCAATTTGCAATACTTCATTATTTCCAATATTTGGTATTATTTTTAATACATCGCCGTTATTTGAAAGCCATTTTCTCAAATGGAATCCAAATTTTTCAAGCTGTTTAGTAATTTGAACTTGAATCACCTGGCATTCTTGTATAGAATCTGCTACTGTCATCAGGTCATTCATATAAAAGTCATCTTTTATGACTTTGTAAATTATTGGGTTTTCTTCCTGGCAATTATCAGCGACTTTCCGCAATGCCATTGTCGCTAGAAATGGTGCACATGTCGTCCCATATGTAACTGTAGTAAGCTTGTATTCTTTCACAGGATTTTTATCAGAACTTCTCCATAAAATGTATTGAAACTCCTGATCATCTTTTGCTACTTTAACTTGTCGATACATCTTCTCTATATCAGCGTTTAATACATATCTCCAAAGTCTCCACATGATGATTATATCGATTAAATCCTTTTGTAGCCTGGGTCCTGGCAAAAGAATATCGTTCAGACTGCGCATATTAGATGTTTTTGCTGATGCATTCTCACGTACTACTGCTTGATGTGGTAAATAATATTTACCTTTCTTTTCAGAGATTACTGGAATCATGTGTCCTAAGTCCAAATACTCTTTCATACATTTTTCATGTTCAGTTTTTAACCACGGGTGGCCGTTAAGTCTTTTTTCTAAATTAAAAAATCGAGCCATGGCTTGTTTTCGTGAGTCACCCAAAGTTGTGTCTTCTTGGAAAGGTAACCTGACCACAAATTTTCCATCCTGACTTCTGGGGGTATCTTCTTCGAAACGCTGGACGCGAACGTCATTTACATCTAGAAGCGGACTTTCTGCAATCTCTTCAAGTTCCCAGAATTTTTCAATCCCAGTTGTCACAGCTGTGACGATGTTCTTGTTGCTTGACGAAGTCTTTAGAAGTCCAGATAGAATCCACCCTAGTTTGGTGCATTGTCCCAACAATTTCCCATTTTTACGGACTCCTTCTTTTTTTTTTTTTTTTTTTTTTACACTTCAGATTCTTTGTTGTAGTGAGCTTAGAGCAAGCTGCAATCTACAAACAGAGGCTCATCATGAGTGCATGTGTTAGTGGTTAGTTGAATTAAGCAAACTAACACAAGCACATACATAAATACAAAAAACTAACAAAATTACAACAAAATACAAAATCAGATATAACATAAAAATTAACAATAAATATACAAAGTTAAAACATTTCTACATTAGCGAAAGTGGAGCACTGGTTCGAAATACTATTTTTAATACAATTTTACTCATGTTAAAATCAATAGATGAGGCGTTTAAGTTAAAAAGTTTGCACATACGATTGAGAGGTTCGTGTGTGCCATAGTTTGTTCTGTGAAAAGGAACGTGAAAAAGTTCAAACCTTCGCAGGTGGTGGGATCCTCCGCGATAATTAATGCCTACATTGGCTAACAAGTCAGGTGCATCAATTTCCCCATTGATAAGTTGATGAAAAAATACCAAATCATTATTAACACGCCTTTGATATAAAGGTTGAAGTTGCAGAAGCTGAATTCTGTGTTCATAAGGTGGCAGGTTATACGGATCAGCCCAGGGAAGACCCTTTAAGGCAAAACGAATGAATCTATGTTGTATTGCTTCAATACGGCTTTTATGAATTTCGTAAAAAGGTGCCCATACTTGGGAAGCGTACTCAAGATGGGGTCGTACAAAATTTCTGGGAAAATATCACCTCCTAGCACTATATCAATTCTGTCTGATTTGTTGAACAAAGGATCGGCTAATGTATAGTTATCCCAAAGTTGAAGATCATATTTAAATGAACTGTCGGGATGTGCACATGATAATTTTGGCAGGACTAAAGCTTCCGAATAGAATTTTTCGTTGCTTAGAAACCTTGGCATGATTTCTCAGTTTATTTTAGATTTTTAAAAGCCAACTACAATACTTCCAAGACCGTAAAGTTCTGTTCTTGTTTTCATTCGGGGCAAGGCTAATATTTGTGCTGCTTCTTCAGAAATTGTTGTCTTCTGCGAACCCTGATCAATAAGTGCCCTTAAAAGGATAATTTCTCCACTGGCAGACTTGACTTTAACCTGTGCTGTTGCTAGAAGTACTGATGGCACACTTTCCTCCTTTGTCATCATGGAGGAAGATTTTTCTATCCTTTGCTCTTGGTGTGATTTTCCTTCTTTTGCAAAATTATAGTGAATCAACGTGTTGTGTCTTTTTCCACAATCTTCGCATTTTAGATCGTTCTTTGTGCATTTACTTTCTGTAGTGTGACTCAAACAGACATTACACACTTTAGTTTTGAATACCCATGAACGCCGAGTAAAATTATCTAAATTCAAAAATTTTCGACATTTATGAGTGAGGTGCCCTTGCATTTTACAATACAGGCATTTTGGTTGCATGGTAGCAAACGAATTTGAAGGCCTCTGTTGTTCTTTTCGATAAACCGTTCCAGTTTGTTTTTTTGCTCCTACTGTTTCCAACGTTTGATATTGATGGTTCAGGAAATTATATTTATATATATTTATATTTATTTATTTATTTACCATCTATCGAGTACATAGCTCTCTTAGACTAAACAATATGAGAAGGAATTTATATTTACAATAACATTACAATAAATAAATATATATAAAAAGAACTTACAAACTAAGTGTAATTTAAATATAAAAAGTACATAGGAGCTACAATAAACTCAAAACAGTAGTTTTAAAAACTTTCCTGCTTAAATACAAATCAATATCTTGACAAATAGAATTGAATTCAGAAGAGGATCTGGAAATTGGATCAGATCTACCGTAGTTTGTGTATGCAAGGGGAACAAAAAAGAGTGTTTGCCTTATCCTCAATGTCCTCGAAGGAGCATATAAAAAGAAAAGAGAGAGAAGTTTAGGGCAATCAATATTATACATACAGAGAGTATCTCTAGCCAGCATTATTAGATAATACTTCCTTCTAGCTTCATGAGACTTCAAATCAATCAGTAGACATCTGTCACTATAAGATGGCAAGATATTGTCAACCCAATTTAGTTTTCGTAAAGCAAACCTTGATAGTTTTTTCTGTAACGATTCTAAGCGATTTACACCAACTCTATACAATGGACAAAACATACAACATGCGTACTCTAGGACTGGTCTTATTAAAGATATATACAATGATTTAATCGTGTACGGGTCCGAAAATTGTCTTGAGTTCCGCATTATGAACCCAAGTAATTTATTTGCTTTTGAAATTATGTGGTCCAAGTGCAATCCAAAGCTTAGTTTTGAATCAAAAATAACCCCTAGATCCTTTTGGCTACTCACTAATTCCAACGGTGAGTCAGAGATTTGCTAAGCATGATCTATAGCATGAAACGATCTTGTAAATGTTATGCTTTTACATTTAGCAATATTTAAGAACAAACGATTTTCATTACACCAGGCTGACACTCGATCCAAGTCATTTTGAAGTCGATGACAATCCATCTCACAGCTTATAGAGCTAAATAGCTTAAGGTCATCTGCAAAGAGCAAACAGTTAGAATATCGAATTCTAGATAGAAGATCATTGATGAACAAAATGAAAAGGAGAGGTCCTAGATGACTGCCCTGGGGAACACCTGAATAATTTATAATTTCCTTAGATACCACTGTTCCAATCTTATCATTTTGCTTGCGGTTAGTCAAGTAGTTCTCAAACCAACGAAGAAGATTAGAGTGGAATCCCAAGCATTTCAATTTACTTAGCAAAATATCATGCTGAACGCTATCAAATGCCTTAGAGAAATTTGTATAAACACGTATAAAACGTCAACCTGATTACCACGTTCAATACTTTTGATGCAATAATTTGCGAACAAAGCTAGATTTGTTACAGTCGATCTACCAGTTACGAAACCATGCTGATTCATTGATATGCGGGACCTTACCTCATCATAAATGCATTTTTTGACAATTGCTTCAAAAACTTTCGGTATTAATTTCAGTTTTGAAATGGTTCTGTAATTAATAACCTCTTGTTTTGAGCCTGATTTGAATATTGGACTAAACATTGACAGTTTCCATTCTTCTAATAAGTCACCAGTAGAAAGTGATAAGTTGAAAAGTTTAGTAAGTGGAACCGCAAGGCTTACAGAACATTTTTTCAGAAAAGCTGAGCAAAAGTTATCAGGGGATTGCTTAAAATTTGATTTCAAGGATGAAATTTTAAGCAAAACTTGATTAACTGATAAGCTTAGGTTGCCAAAATTAGTGATGGTTTCACCATATGAAACTCCCTGGGTTATCGGAAGAGAATCACAAACATAATTGGACTGGAAATACGAAGGAAACATATCACAAATAATTTTTTCATCACTTGACGACTGATTAAGGAAATTCATACTAGCTGGGACACCATATGATTTACGTTTTGAATTGAGAAACTTCCAAAAAGCCCGTGAGTCACTCTTAATGTTGTTCTCAATAGAGCGTATATAATTACCATAAACAGACTTTTTTAGATTTTCATATTTTTCCCTACAACGTAAATAGCGAACACGTAAGCTAAGATCTTTTCTGTATCTCTTACGCAACTTGGAAAGTTTACTTTTAAGATTACATAATCTGTTATTAAACCAATTAGGTTTATTCCTATGCTTCATCTCCTTTAAGGGAACAAACAAATTATATGCTTCTTCGATTATGACAATAAAAGAATCGCAACACTCCTTTACGTTACGAGAGCAAAGAATACTATCCCAATCAAATGAGTTCAAAAAGTGGTTCATGCCTGAATAATTGGCTTTACTATAGTCCCTAACTGAATTCAATTCATGTCTATTAAAATTTAATTTATTAAAATTTAAAATCTTCAATTCAAATTCCATGGCATTATGATGCATACTGTTTTTAAAAATAGGAGCTTCTGAAATATTTAACTTAGCTTCTAATTCAGTATTAATAAACACTAAGTCTAGAATACGTCCTAAAGAATTTGCAACATAGTTAAGCTGATTAAGATTAAATGATAACATACTATCGATAACACTGGACTCAAGTTCATTTGAAATATTATAGGGTAGTAAGCATTTTTCACTTTCAGAATAAATCCATCTTATATGAGGGAGATTAAAGTCACCCAAAATAACAATATGTGAATAAGGCCCTAACAAATTGAAAACATTGCGAATGTTATTTATATGTGATTGATAAATACTTATATTAGAATTAGGTGGAATATATGATATAATAAAATATAATCGATCTAGGCAAAATGGCAAAGTTACTTCAACACATAATTGTTCTACAGTTTTTACTTCAAGAGGAACTTCTCTACATATTAAATTTTATCTAAATGCTAATAATACACCACCACCTCTGGATAATCCAGTATCAGCTACCGATCTATCTCTTCTGAATACATTAAAATCCGCAGGCCGACAGAGTTCTGCAGAAAGTACATCCTCTGACAACCACGTCTCTGTCAGGGCAATAACATCATAAGAACAGCAGGATACAGCAGTATAAAAGTCAAGTGTCTTAGACCGCATGCCACCTACATTTTGATAGAATACAGGGATAATTTCCTCAGCAGTAGGCACAGCAGTAGTTAAATATTTAAGATTATCGTTTATATCTTCGAGTTTCCTTCAGGTGAAACTTGGATTTTTGGAATGTACTGAAAGTTATGAACGTACACACCAACAGGCCAACAGCTCGGATCAAATGCAGCATCAAAGAGCTCAGACGGAACACCAACTTTAAAATTAACATGTTCGATAAGATGTCCGTCAGTTCCTTTTTTAATTAATTTAAAGCATTCAAACTTTGACGGTGGGGCTTTTAGATTTGTAGCGATTAATTTTACGATACACTGTGTAGTTGTCGAGGGCTTAAATTTAGATACATGCAGCCATTTTTTTTTCGGAATAACTTCAATTTCTTCTTTACCAAAATTGATACTACTACCAATGACACTTTTCGGCATAGGTTTTATGTTTTGCATAGTGTCTTTTTCCCAATTATCATTGATCTTGTCACTCACGTTATCATCATCGTTTACCAAGAACTTACAAGGGATCTCATTTACTTCTGGCTGTGGTAGCAAAGGTAATTCCATATGATCATGAGGGCGAGGAGAGGAAACAGCCAAATTTTGCTCATTCTCTTTCTTCCCCATATTCTTATCACCTACATCAGCAGAAGCCTCAGATGGCGACGGCTCTATCACTTGTTGAGGGAACGATGGGGTAGAAGACAAATTGCGGTTAACGACTGGCGCAGAAACATTTTCAGCTTTTTTATTTTTTTTCGTAGATTGTTTTTTATTAGAATTAGGGCTTTTAGTAGACTTGGTCAAATCCACTGAATTTTCATTGACCTTTTCTTTAAGTTTTTGCAATCTTGTCTTCCGCTGAGAAAGCACAACGTCATCGGGCACAACAAGCGATGGTTGATTTTCGCACACATAGCATTCACGTAAGCAATTATAAAGCTCATCAATTTTGTTAAAACAATTAATAATTGGAATGTCAAGGCATGAATTACATTTCCAGAAAACATTTGCACTATTTTGCAGCAAAGATAAGTCCGTTTCCGAAATGTTAACACATTGATAATGAAACTTATGAGAACAAATATCGCAGATAATCAGATTTTGACCGATTGCGCCTTTACATTTAGCACACTCAGACATAATAGACAATAATAGACAACTAGTCAAAGACTGAAGGTTTTGTATTTCTTTAGGATTTTTAATATTTTGCTCATAGTATCTAAGCCCGTCTTTGTCTAATTTCCTGACAATTATTTGGGCTATTATGGGCTCGGCATCCTCCAACTTTATGTCCAATGCTCTTAGCGCATGAATACACTCATTTTATGTATCCAAGAGTTGCTTGACGCTTGCTGCAGAATCACTATTTACTGTCGGTTGATCCAGCAATCTGTCTACTTGTGTAGAAAACAACCGTCTCCGATTCTGGTGTCTTTCTTTTAGAAGATCCCAAGCAGCTTTATAATTTGCATCCGTAACTTGCAGATGTTGGATGATTTTTCCGGCCTCACCTTTTACCTTTCACCTTTTGTGATTTTAACCGAAACATTTTTTCGGCATCTGATGATTTCCCATTTTCATGGACTAGATTTTTGAAGAGGTCATAAAATGAAGACCATTCTCCTATGTCACCGTAAAATGTCGGAACTTTTATGTCCTCTAGTTTAGCAGCTGGTCTGTGATGTGATTGGAACTCTATTGATTCTAATTGCTTGGTAATTTTTTTTAATACACTGTAGTAATCTCTTGTCATTTCTCGTCGAGTGACATCTGCTTTACCATCTTCTAGTAAATTGTCCGTGGAAATTTGATTAAAAGCTGCCATTGTCACTTGATATTCCGTTAGGTTAAGGTGGCTGTCAGGAAAACTGCTGACACACTTAGGCCAGAATAGGCCCATTGTGATACCACATAAAGAATGCGAGGTAATCCTCGTTAATTAAACCAGTTGGAGCTTTTAATAAAGCGATGGAGACTCTGAATGTCGATTTTATTTAAGTCACTGGGATCATTGAAGAAAAAATTTCCTAAGTGTGTTTTGCGTCTTTGAGAAAGAGCAGGGCATGAGCAAAGAAGGTGTGGGATAGTTTCTTCCTCCTCCTCGTCCATGCAGCTTCTGCAGAAATCATTTGAAAAGACACCAAGTCTATTGGCGTGTTTACCTATGAGGCAGTGTCCAGTAATGACCCCAATTGTGGAACTAATATGCAATCTACTCAGAGATAACAAACATTTCGATCGCTTCGGATCCAGTGTTGGCCAGATCTGTTTTGTCGCCAGACAAGTAGTGATACCTGTCCATCTGCTGTTTGTCATCATCATAGAATCTTGCTTAAGCATAAGTTTACATGTAGCGATCGGTATTCCAATATTCATCTTGCAAGGTGATATTGGTGTACTAGTTCCTATCCTGGCGAGTTCATCGGCTTTACAGTTTCCTGGAATATCTCTGTGTCCCGGCACCCAGAAAAGGTGAATGTTGAACTGTTCTGCCATCTCCATTAGAGACGATCGACAGTTTCGGGCAGTTACGGAGTTTGTAGAAACAGATCCTAATGATTTAAGGGCAGCTTGGCTATCTGAGAAGATACGGATATTCAAAGTAGATATTACGTTTTATTTGAGCCAAGATAAAACTTCTTTTATCGCCAGGATTTCCGCTTGGAACACGCTACAATGATCGGGGAGATGGAAGGAGAGACTAATGTTTAGTCGTTCTGAGTACACGCCACCACCTACCCCCTCTTCGGTTTTTGAGCCGTCCGTGTAGAAGTGAATTGATTCATCTCTCAGGAATTCATTATCTTCCCAAGTGGACCTTGTTGGAATTGTTATTTGAAAATTTTTTCCAAAAACCGGCTGAGGGATGGTGCAGTCGGAGTGTATAGGGATTGATTCGAATTTGTTCAGAATGATAGTGTGTCCAATAGAGTTATTGGACCATTGAGAAATGGCTCTGAGACGAATAGCTGTGTTCGCTGCCACTTGTTTAGTGTATATATCGGGGGGTGTGATGTTAAGCAGTATGTCTAACGCAGCAGAAGGTGTCGAACGGAGAGCTCCGCTGATACACAAGCAAGCCGATCTCTGTACTTTGTTTAGCTTATCACGATAAGTTATTTTATCTAAAGCAGTCCACCATACTGCCACCCCATAAGTGAGTATCGGTCTGATGACCGCTGTGTATAGCCAGTGGGTGATATGTGGCGACAAGCCCCATTTGTTTCCAATAGCTTTTTTACAGGAGAAAAGTGCCACTGTGGCTTTTCTAATTCTTTCTTGTATGTTTGGTTTCCAGCTCAACTTTTTGTCTAAAATCAGACCCAGATATTTAGCTTGATCTGAGAAGTTAAGTGGAATACCATTTATTGGAGGGTCTATGTTCGGAATTTTATATTTCCTTGTAAAGAGGACAAGTTCAGTTTTGTGGGGGTTTACACCTAGTCCACATTTATCTGTCCATTCAAGTAGTTTGTTGAGAGCGGTTTGCATTAATTCTGTTATGATTTGAAGATGCTTTCCCGATATTGCAATGGCAACGTCATCAGCATATGCAATAACTTTGAAGCCATCCGCTTCTAGATTGACTAGTAGGTCATTAATTACGATGTTCCATAAGATTGGCGATAGGACTCCACCTTGCGGTGTTCCTCTGCTAACAGATCTTCTAACAGAACATTCACCTAATGTTGAGTTAATTATTCTGCTTCTTAGCATTAGGCTAATTAACTCCCTAAGTGAGCTATCTACATTCAAGCTCTTAAGCGCGGTTGTTATTGCAATATTGCTGACGTTGTTGAAAGCACCTTCGATATCTAAGAATGCAACCAGAGTGTACTCTCTATGATGAAGGGAATATTCAATAGTGCGTACCAAGTTATGCAAGGCCGTTTCTACCGATTTCCCTTTGCGGTAAGCGTGTTGTGCCATAGAGAAAAGATTGGGTTCTATGGAACTACGCAGATGGATATCAATCAGTCGTTCTAGAGTTTTGAGAAGGAATGATGATAGGCTGATAGGTCTGAGATCCTTCGGATTTACATGGGAGCTTTTACCCGCTTTGGGTATGAACACCACTTTAACTTCTCTCCATAAGGATGGTATGTGTGCAAGGTTCATACACCCTTCCAGAATTATCTCAAGGATAGGGATGATGATGTCTGAAGCCATTTGCAGTTCAGCTGGTATTATACCGTCAGGTCCAGCTGATTTATATGGATCGAAGCTGTCGACCTAGTTTATTTGTTGTTATTTTGTTAGACTCTATTGAGTCATCACTGCATATATTTTGGGAGCTACCTGAGAAGTGAGTATCTAGTAGCAAGTCAAGTGATTCCCCACAAGATTTAGTCCAAGAGCCGTTGATAGTTTTCAGGGCGCTTGGCATAATGGGATTTGACGAGAGGATTTTTCTCAATCTTGAAGCTTTTGAAGAATCTTCTATTTTGTTACAGAAGTTTCTCCAGGAAGTTCTTTTATTTTTCCTCAATTGTTTTTTATACTTCTTAAGGGATTCTTTATATAAGTCCCAGTCAGAGAGTTCTTTGGAATATTTAGCTCGGTTGAAAAGTTTTCTACATTCCTTCCTGAGCGATTCTAGCTCTAAGTTCCACCAATGAGGTTTTTTCTTTCCTCTTATTTGGATAAGAGGACAGGATATGTCCATTGATTTATTGAGAGCTGAGGTGAGATCATTGACTTTATTGTCAAGATCGATTCTGTCTAAGGGGATACGTAATAGGTTAGTTTTAATTAATCTGCTAAGAGTATCTCTATATTTTACCCAGTTAGTTTTCCGATGATTCCGGAAAGCTATCTGTTTCGTAGTTTCATCATTTAGATTGAATTGTATATACCTGTGATCTTCTGATACTATCCAATTCGTGATCTTTTGATGAATCGAGTCGGAGACAAGAGTAATGTCTAATACTTCTTGTCGGTTTCTGGTTATGAATGTTGGTTCATTACCAATATTGCTTACAATGAGGTTAGTACTGAGAATAAAATCAAAAAGTGACTCACCTCGATCGTTTATGTCAGAGCTTCCCCATACTGTATGGTGGGCGTTAGCATCACATCCAATGATGAGGCAGATTTTTTGCCGTTCGGCGTCAGCGATTAACCTCTTTAGCGTGTCGCCAGGGAGAGGGCCCAGGTGGACGTGGCTGAGGTACGCAGACGCAAGCCAGTAGGTACCTTTCTCGGTCTGGAGTCTGACTGCGGTTACGTCTTTATCGCTGTAATCAGGGAGTAAATATACATTAGTGGTACTTCTTACCAATATGCAGGATCTGGGATCACCTTTGTCCGTTGCATGCAGCAAGTAGTAATCAGAAGTCCTGAGTCCTTGAATTGTGGATTTGTAAATCCAGGGTTCTTGGATCAGGACGACATCTTCCCCATTTTTCTTTATGCGGAGAAGAAGGGAGGCTGAAGCCTGTTTTGAGTGCTGGAGGTTAATCTGAAGTAGTTGCAGCATCATCGCTACTTTCCTTCAGATCCGCCCCCACCACGGTTTCGTTGAGCTCCTCTTCAGATTCTGACTCAGAAGGTGACCGTAGGAGATCATCCTCACTGAGCAGAAATTCGGACATGCGGTTAGCCTCCATGTCAGAGAAGCTGTCAAAATTGATATTCCGATTCAATGTGACATTTCGAACAGTTAAGTTCTGATTTTGAACTCTGTTCATATTCCAGTTCATATTCATTTAGCGTTTGCTTAAATGTTTGAACATTTATCAAGAACCTTTTAATAACTGGATTTTTAGTTGAAGTTGTTGAAGGTGCTTGTTGTGGCAATTCTTTTGATCCGCCATCTTTTATTATTGGGTTCAACAATTTTTGAATTTCTAATACCAATTTGCTGATGGCATCAAAGTAGTTTTTATTAATGTATTCGTCACTACTACTTGCGCCTTGGTCTAGAAGATTGATATGGTTTTGTTTATATTCGTTAAACAGTGCATCCACATGTTTAATTGTTTCCTCCTTTGCAGCTGTTCTGAAGCCTTTCTCCAACAGTTTTCTTTTAACTGCTATTAATTCATTGCCAATCTCTTTTTGTTTGGCAAAAAGAACGAGTTTATACTTTGGCATTTTTATATGTTTTTTATATATATTTTTTTATTCGCAATTCACTTCACTTTACTTCACTTCACTTTATCGATGTTTAAGCCTCGGTTACGCTTTAAATCACTGTTTTGGTCGTGATTTACACCAATAACTTTTTTTAAAGTTTTATTTAACAATAACCGCTGTTATAGCCTCGGTAACGCTTTTAATATCACTTTTTAGGCAGTGATTTACGCCAATAAAAAAAAATTTGTTTTAAATTTGTTTTACGGTTTACTTTTTCTTTCAATAACCGCTGAACAAAATATCTAACTGGTTTTTTCCAGTTGTATTAAGATATTATTATTTTGTTTTTTAAAGTCTCTTACCACTGGTGGGGGAAAACTTTAAATAATAATAATATGGCTCGAAGGACCAAAAATGTACTAATAATGCACACTGATTGAGTACTTGTAAGATACTAAATTTTAATAAATTAATGGTTAATAGACAGGCTTACAGATCAGTAGTTTCCGAATGCAAATAAAACTATTTCATTCTTTCTCGACGTTTCGTTGGTTTTTTCCAACTTTTTCAAGAGATGTTTTTATTTAATTTTACATTGGTGTTAATAATTTATATTCAAATACCATTCTTACGTTGAACATTAATAAATCACAACGAAAAAAATAAATAAATAAATATGTACGTTAAACACTATACAATAAAACAGACAAGAACTTAAATGCTAATATCACAGAACTTTCTTTATTGCCACACTGTAATTAGACTTTATGTTGTCTTTGTCTTCTTTCGTATTCATAGCTTTCGTAAGTTTTTCCTGTATTCTCAAGCTTTCTATTGTATACCTCGTATTTACCCTCTTTTCCTTGTCTAATATTTTGACATTATCAAAATCAGCTGTGTGGTGTGTATCATCAATGTGCTGCGATAAGCCTGTTGTTGTTTTGTTCTTTCTTATGTCTGCTTTATGTTCGGCTATCCTCACCCCAAGCGCCCGTTTCGTTGTCCCTATATACACAAGATCACAACTGTCATTTTCATTGCCTAAGCATCCAATTTGGTACACCACGTCATGTTGTTGTTCTTTCTCTATTGGTGTTTTCGTGTTTGAGAAAAGCTTTCTCAACGTGCAGTTTGCTTTGTAAGCAAATGTCATCTTGATGTTGTCTTGCTTGATGACTTCGTGGAGGATTTTGCATTGGGTCAGTTTGGGTATGTAGGGAATACTGAAAAATGTTATGGTGTTGCCAGTTTCAATTTCTGTTGTTAATTTATTATTAGCATGTCTATTATTATTATTACGATTTATTTTATTATTAATTATTTCATTTATTATGTAATTTGGATAGTTATTCATTTTAAGTATATTTTTTATTTTGACTACGTTTTCTTCGTGAAACGTGAAACGTGATACTAAATTTTATTTTCTCTTAAGACTACTATTTATACAAATTTCTTATCTCTACTTAATTCTAAATCCTATGTTTACATTTCATAGATGATAAAAGACAGTTCGGACTATTTTCCGACCGTCATAAATACACAGATAACATAACACAAAAATGCAAGACACAGACAACACGCTTAAGATTATACTCTCCCTCATCCCTATAAAGTGGACATTATGAAACTGTCTAAGGGGTTTGAAGAAATGTTAAGTAATTTTAATGACGTGGTCCCACGATTTAGCTCGTTAACACTCCTAAATAACCCAGTAGACATCGGTACCTCTACTGATGACCTTATTCAGGACCCTCTTCCTCTCCAAATCGTGCCCATGAATGATGATTTGCTTAAACAATCATCAAGCTCAACTGTGCTTGATAACGTTATAGTTACAAAAAAAAAAGTAACAAAAGGGGGCGAGATAACACATTAGTTGTAAAAAGCTCTGGCCCTCCCCCTAAACGAACGAATCTTAGCCCCCCTATTGCTTTAGAACTAGCTTCTTCGGTTCAGGTAAGGAATGAAAGTTCAGAAATGGTCCCATGCACTGTTCCTGGTATAGAATGTGCGTCCGTCTCTAACATAATTGCTGATCCTAGACCTATCAAAGCTGTTTCCAAACCAAAGTCTATCTTTATCTCTCGCCTTGAACCAGAAATTGCTGCCGACGATATCGTTTCCCACCTATTAAATAAAAATTGTATCCCTACGAGTGCATCGGTTAAGTGTACAAAAATTAGTAGAGTAAATAGCTTTGTTTCATCTTTAAAAATAGTAACAAATTCTTTATACTTTGATTCTATCTGTGATTCTGGTAATTGGCCTCCTGAAGCTCTTGTTAAAGAATTTTTAACAAGGAAAAACAGGTTTTCTCGTAATTTCTCCAAAATTCCATCCCCAAAAAACTAAATAGGATTTCCCTCTTCTGTCAAAATGTAAGAGGGCTTCGCACAAAAACTGCTGATCTCTATATTAACTCTCAGGCATTTTCACATGACATCTTTCTTTTGACAGAAACGTGGCTTAATTCAAGCTTTTTGGACACAGAACTTTTTAATGAAGAGATTTTAGTTTATAGAAAAGATCGTCATGTTGACAGACCAAAAAAAGTGGGAGGTGGTGTTTTGATCGCAGTTCGTAATAAATTTATATCTTCTCTTATTATATTTCCTTTTAATCTATCAGTTGAATTAATTAGCATAAAGTTAGCCGTAGAGTCAAAATTTATTTATATGTTAAATGCTTACATCCCTCCAAAAAGCTCGGACTCAGTTTATGTAGAACTCTCTAAGGCCCTCGATTATATTATTGAATTGTCTTGCTCCAACAGCAGCATATTACTTCTCGGAGACTTTAATTTACCCTCTATAGAGTGGGTTCCTTCTGAGGATGAATCTTATCATGAAGCGTCCTTAACTTCTTCACAAACTGAGCTCCAGTTTTTGGATAGAATTATTACAACTGACTTACAGCAAGTAAGCTGTATTAAAAATTCAAAAAATCGAATTCTCGATTTAATTTTTTCTTCCGACGCTATTAGTACTCTTGTTCTAGAATCTAGTTCTGGAATCACTAATATAGATAGTTACCATCCTCCTCTGGATGTAGTTCTTGACTTGAGCAGTCATATAATTGAAAATAGCAACGCTTGTGATCGCTCATATACTTTTGACTTTAGAAAGGCAAACTTTCAGTTGCTTTCAGCAGAATTAGCTAGATCTGGTATTTACAGTATATCAAATTCTAGTAATATTGACGATGCAGTTACTAGTTTTAATACCATACTTTATAACTGCATAAATAACACTATCCCATTAAAATTATTTAAAAACACGAGCTTTTGCCACTCATGGTATACAAAAGAGTGGAGGATACTACGAAATAAAAGAAATAGAGCTTGGAAAACATATTTAAAAACTCTTTCTTTACATTGTCCTTTTTGAAGAATTTAAATCTCTGTCAAAGTCTCTATATACTAATCATGTATACAAATTAGGAATATCTCTTAAAGAAGACCCTAAAGCATTTTGGAAGTTTGTAAATTCAAAGAAAAATTCAGATGGTTACCCCGCAAATTTCATATATGAAAATTGTGTGTTGAAAGAAACTATTGATATTTGCAACGCTTTTGCGAACAATTTTCGTAACTCTTTCGTAGACACACCTCTTGATATTGATGAACATTATTTCAGAAATTTGCATTCTTATGCGCAAACGAGTTGCAACAATTTCGTTGTGCAACAAGGTACTGTCTTAGACCTTCTCTCATTGTTAAATGATGACTTCTCTTCTGGGCCAGATGGAGTTCCCCCAATGTTATTGAAACATTGTAGGCATATACTGGCTGAGCCTCTTCAATTTTTGTTTGAGTTTTCGATTAAATCAGGGAAATTTCCCTGTTCATGGAAAACTTCATTTCTAACTCCAGTTTTTAAAAAAGGTGATAAAGCTGATATTTCGAATTATAGACCTATATCCAAACTGTCATGTATTCCAAAGCTCTTCGAACAAGTTGTGTGTGAGACTTGTGTGAGTATATATACTGATTTTTCTAAAGCGTTCGACCAACTTAGTCACAACTTTATTATCTTCAAACTAAAATCTTTAGGGTTTCCAACATTTTTTATCACCTGGGTAAAATCATACCTTGAAAATAGATCGTACCAGGCGAAATTTAGAAACTGCCTTTCAAACTCATTCAAGGCTCACTCCGGTGTGCCCCAGGGAAGTCATCTAGGCCCATTTCTATTTATTCTTGCTATTAATGATGTTGTCTCAAGTATACGTTCAAGTGATATTCTTATATTCGCTGATGACATGAAAATTTTTAAGACAATAAAAGCTAACCATGACCATATTCTTTTGCAAGCCGATATTGATAGTTTCGCTATTTGGTGTGATAAAAACGGTCTTTCTCTTAACCCTGCCAAATGTCAAACAATTACTTTCTCTAGAAAGCGACTTGCAAATGCTTTTAATTATTCTATTTCACAACACAAACTCTGTCGAGTCTTTAGTTTCAAGGACTTGGGTGTTAACTTCAGCTCAAATTTAGAATTCACTGAACACATTAACTTCATTGTTAATAAAGCAAGCTCTATGCTTGGGTTTATAAAACGTTGGGCAAAGGAATTTGACGATCCGTACGTTACGCTTTCCTTATACAATTGTTATGTGCGACCTCATCTAGAGTACGCGTCTCAAGTATGGTCTCCCTTTTATGAAATTTATGCAAATCGTATTGAATAAATTCATTCGCTTTGCTCTGAAAGGTCTTCCTTGGGCAGATCCATTCAACCTTCCACCATATAAACATAGGATCCAGCTACTGCAAGTCCAAACCTTATATCAAAGGCGGGTGAATAATGATATAATTTTTCTTCACCAACTTATAAATGGTCAAATCGATGCTCCTGATTTGTTGGCCTGCATTGGCATAAACTTCCGTCGAGGATCTCACCATCTGAGAAGATTTGAACTTTTACATGTAAAATTCCATAGAACTAATTACGGTTTACATGAGCCTCTTAACCGTATGTGTAGGATATTTAATTTAAATGGTTTCACGGTTGATTTTAACGTTAGTAAGATGGGATTGAAAAAATTGTTTCGAACCAGTGCTCCACTTTCGTGATTGTTTTTTTTTACTTTTAGATCATATTTAATTCAAATGTGATATATTTTGTTTAATTATGTTTATTGTTTGTTTGTTTAACTATGTAAATGTATTAATTTTATTTGTATGCATGTGTTAGCTCGCATTATTTTACTAACCACTACCACATGCACTTATGATGAGCCTCTGATTGTAGGTTTGTAGCTTGCTCTAAGCTTACTACAACAAAGAATCTGAAGTGTAAAAAAAAAGATAAGGAGAAGAAGATTATACTCATGAAGCAGAGTGTCGATGCATTATCTCTGTTGCATTCTTGTGTTATTTTATTTCTTATCTTAAAGTTTTTGACCGTAAGATCACAAACATTTGCGTTCAAATAATATGTTTGAACACATATCCTATTCATTCTTCCCATACTCACTCTATATTTTCATATTTTCCCCAATCCATTTCCCATAGTTCATTAACATTTGGTAATGCAAATCATTTTTATTTAATATCCTATTTCACATGACTTACCACTTATTAATATTTTCTAATGAACACACATTTGTTATGCCTGGCAGTCATTTACCTCTGCTCGTAACCCGAACCACACAAATATAATTTATATGATAAAATAATGTAGAATAAATAAAAAATGTTTTAAAAATAAATCTGCTGAAAATGCAGTTTGAGTTAAATTAAATCCAAATAGCTATATTTTATACGTAATAAAGTGTTAGCAGTAAGACGTGAAAGAATAAAGACGTAACTTGTTTTTTAAAAACTCTTCCTGCGAAATTAATTACAGCTCACTTTTTTGTTTAATCCGACTGGGCTAATAAAAAATATCCTCAGCGATTCAATTAATAGAACACCGAAACCTGTTATTTTGTCTCGATTAACAAGTTTCATTTAAATTTTTTTTGTCTGGGTTAAAATAGGTTATTTTTGTAGAATCCAATAACCGGGTTAAAAAAAAAACGGTTATTTGCTTTGACACTTTTATCACCACTGAAATAAAAAAAGGGTTTTTTCGGTCGTTTCGTGTTTAATATCTATTACTGCTATTACATATTTCTACTGTTCAATAATTTTGTCTTTGTAAGATATTGCTTGTTTTTTTTCGAAAAATAATATTTTATTTGATTTGAGTAGTACCTATGCAAGTTAAACAAAACTTTCACTGAATTTTGGAATTTTCTAAAAAAAACTTATGTACATTCGTGCATGTATATTTTATTTGATATGAACTTTTCTTAAAGCAAATAAAAAAAACATAATTTTTTTTTCAAACCAAAAACCAGTTATAAAAAAACATCTTTTTTTTGTCCGGTTAAAGCCGTCACGTTAAACCTTAAGGGAAAATAACCGGAAACCCGAAAGTCGGATAATTTGGAATAACCGTCCTCCTTACTTATTTATTGAAATAATGTAAGAGCTTACAATTTTTTTTGATTGGCTGCTTTTTCCACCTGGAAGAACAATCTAGTTTTTTTAACGGGGCACTAGAAAGTTTTACAATAACCCTAACACGGGGCTACCAATCTCATCCAAACGCGTTCGTGAGGTAATTCGTCTTAGAAGTAGATTAAATGTGGTTTTGTTACGTTATTTTATTTTTTATCGATCAATAAGTGTTACCAATGGGGTAAAAGTGTTTTATATAATTATTAATTAAGATTACACACCTTTTTTATTTGTAATAATACTGTATAATAATAATTGAAAAAAGATTATGTACCTAGAACGTAACAGCAAAGTAATGATTAAAAAAATCACAATTTTCAAAAATCGAAAAAAATAGTCATTTTAAAACGCCCACGATCTACCTGAGCTTAAAAGTTGGGATATTTATAAAAGTTTAAAATAATAAATTTTCAAAAAAAATTAAAATATGCACTCACTTTTCAAAAAAGATTTAAAACTTAAAATTTATAGAATCACATTTTAAATTAGCTTCAATATTTTTTTAACATTTTTTTTTTTTTGAATAGTACATTAGAAAAAGTTTTATTAAAAAAAAAATATTTAATTTGGACCATTATTAATTTGTTAAGGATTGCTATGAGCAATTAACCGAAAAAAGAGCAATTTTTTGAAAACTCGATATCTTTTGAACTGTTCACCAAAAAAAATGTCAAACCTTTCCAGGAAAAGTCTATCGATGAATACTAAAAAATATCAGAAAATTGGGAAATATAAATTTTTTTCAAACTGTCCGATTAGGCATGGGATGCCCCATATATAGGTCCTTGAGTTTTTCTTATTTGTTTTTGTTATATATGGGGTATTTGTGATGGTTTAAAGAGTCTATCCAAGAAGACTTTTCTAGCGAGGGCCTCACTAGTATTTGACAAGTTTTCCTTGTCTAAATTGCCCATACCGAAGCCTTTTCAGGCCTTGACTAAACTTGACAAAAAATTTACATTGGAGAACCTGTTTAGTGCTACTCGTAAAGTGATTGATCACCTATTTATTCAACAAATGACAACGTACAAATTGAATGTTTCAACAATAATATGTATAACCCCTTTAACAATCCAGTTTAAATAAAAGTTCTAAAACCTGAACGCTATAATTTTCCGTGCATATCACTAGAATCCAAAAACAGCATTAGTGCTCGTCATAAATTATGAGCTAGACTTAATGGAGAAGATATAAATAAATTCAAATTTATATACAATAACGCATTCCAATGGAAGAAACAAAAAAAAACTTCTATAAAAATCTATTTATCCCAATGTGTCTAGTTCCAAGTTGTCGCAAAATTTTCGTCCGGCTAGTATCACACACAACCAATCCGTTTCAGATAAAATTGATACTGAGGAACTGAATACAAAATTTGCTCAATTTGAATCAAACCATAATAGTTTTTCTATTGGTTCCCTCAGTCATTGGCGGATATAGAGGGGGTCATGGGGGTTCCCTGCCCTGGGGCTTTTCAAATTTTTTTTTCATCGCTATCGATGCAAAGCTTACAGTTTACAATTGATGTAGGTAATTTTGATATTTTTTCTTATTTATTTGAGAATGGGAATGACCCCCTCCTGGAGCTTTTCAATTTTTTTAACCACTTACCTTCAAAAAGTGCAATGCATCCACAAACAGTTTACAATTGATGGATGTATGTTTGATAATTTTTCTTATTCGAGAATGAACATGACCCCCCATGCATTGAACTTTTTGAAAATAAGATTTAGATCACAAACGGTTTAGTTTTGATGTAGGTAATTTTGATATTTTCTCATATTTGGGATTTTTTTTCTTAACCACTTACCTTCAAAAAGTGCAACGTTTCCAACAGTTTACAATAATTGATGTAGGTATTTTCGAAAATGTCTCTTATTTGAGAATGAACATGAAAACCATTGGGCTTTTCAGTGAAAGGGTAAAATTCAACCATCAAAAAATGGAAAGAATAGGATTCGCAAAACAAAAATATATGTAGAACACTGACACCATTACTTTTTTTTATTTACGCATATATTTCTTTTTAAATAATTCTGTGATTGCTTATCGAAGCATTAAAACTATATCTTTTTTCTTGTTTAGGAAGATTATGCATTCATAGCACTAGCTTAAATTTGAAGAATAAAAAAAACAATTGAATTGAAAACAAACAGGATTTTTTATTTTGGTTGCGCAACTTCAAATCATATTGTCATATCATTATGTCTGTTCGTGTGCTTCCCAAAACTACAAATTTCTACGAATTCCATTTTTTATATGAGCTTTGACAGAAGCTTGAGCCAAATTCGTAAAAATTCGTAGTTTTGGGAGGTATGCGAACAGACATAATGTAGCTACAAGTTTGTGAACTTTGTGCTGAATTCGTAAAAGTTATTATTTGGGAAGTACGTGAACACGAACAGACATCTTTATTTATTCCCGTTCGTATACTTCCCAAAACTGCCCATTTTATTCCAAAGTCCTATCAATTTTGTTTTTCTTTGTGCCAACTTTGACAGTTTGGGGTTTTGGACTAAAATTGGTCGTTTTTTGGATCCGTTTTGACTCCGGTTTTGGCTGAGCATGGCCCCTCTCACAAGTGAGTTCATAGTGATGGTTCTTAAGCGTGGCTCACATTATCAAACTCGATCAGGATATCAAACACACATTTGAATGATCAAACATTTATGGTTGTCAAACAATGTTTATACGAGAATTTTGCAGATTTGATTAATAATAGCCCTTTTCTTGTGCATCAAACTGGTATAGTTCCGTATTTTTGTTGTACTTAACATGCTACTTTTTTCTAAGTGATTATAAAAATGCACTGCAAAATAGGGCTAATGTATACTATCTACGCTATATCTGTTCCTTAGTTTTTTTTTCAAATAGCTTCAAACCACCAGATTTAGTGCCGGCCAGTACATACAATATTTCACTTAAGAAACATGTTTGCACTAAATCTGGCGGTCTGAAACCCGTTTTGGAACACACTTAGACGCTGTTTAGATTGGGAAGATTGCGACCGGTCTCATGGTAGTTTCTGGGCAAGAGAAGTGGGGGGTCAGAGATGTCGTGTGACATGAACAAAATATAAACACCGAACTCATGAGACTCATTTGTTGCTGTTTCAATGTACAAAACATTAAAGTTGTTGTTGTTTCTATGTGTTTTGAGGCGTCTCAAATGTTCGAATGTAGACACACGAGTCTCACCAGTCCGGACTCAATTTTCCCAATCTAAACAGGCTCATACATATGTATACAGTTTTTCGTCAACTACTTGTCTAAAGTGATAAATGCTTGAAGAAGCCATTTTTGAAAATGGCGTCATTAGTAGTGTTTGTGTAAATTTGACAACTCGATGTTTTCATGTTCGATTAGAATCAAAAAGCAGTAGATCAGTCCGAAAATCCAATCGAAACCGGCATATGATTTCGCGTTGTTTTGGGAGAGTCTTATACTACGTTTTCATTAGACCAAAGGAGGTCATCTCATTTCTAATACAAATTCACATTTCGAAATGAGATAATTTCAACCAAATTTGCATGAAATTAGATTGGTAATTAAGTCAAAACCTATTGAACGCACCCAATTGGCGATAGTTTGAATAGCTCTGAAAAGGTTTTGTATGAAAATGTCAAAGCTGAATGGAAGGGGAAAGAATAAAACAACAACAAAAAGCGATTAACAGCCAGTTGAAATTCAAAAATGAAATGAGCTGTCAAACGAAATTACTAAATTACAAATGAAAACACTTTTACTTTGAATTGTGAAATCATCTCATTTCGGTTCTAATGAAAAGTAGTATTAAAGGCCTCTAAGTTTGTACAAACGTAGTTCAAATTTGATCCGTGGTTCAGCAATTTTCAATCGACGATTTTGGCGAGTTAAATGAGGTCCAATGGCGGTTCAAGCTAGTAATAGGCTATTATAACATGCTTGAACCTCTTAAACTGTAAACTGGACTTTTTTTTTAACAAATTTTCTTTTTCTCACAACTAAATTTATGTTCAATGTAAATTTTGTTGTTTTTTTTTTATTCGATATAGAAATAGGATTGGTGAGATTTTGAACACAACAGAATCTTATTTAACTCGCCGAAATCGATGTTTCAAAATTGCTGAATCACGTTTGTACAACTGGCACGTATGTCGTTTTTGATTGGATTTGAAATTGTGCCATTCCTATCGAATATAGAAAACTTTCTACTCCAAATTTACCATATTCGATAGGACCAGTTTCGTACATAAACAACTAAGAGCCTGTTTCGATTGCGAAAACTGAGTCCGGACTCGTGAGTCTCATCGTGTTACGGTAAAATTTACCGCAACAATGACCAGTCTTTGACTGCTTCCATTTCCTTCTTTTTGTCTCCGTTGTGGCTGCAAAATACTGGTGAGGTTGAGGGCAACCATGGTATCATCAACCATTGGTGTACTAAGCCAGGATCTTGCAAAAGCAACAACAGGTGTTCGAGTGATTGATGAATCGAATGGAACAGGCGGTTCCAAAATCTTGAGCGTATTCAGCATTCAGACGGGCGGTCTCATGCAACGAAAAAATGCCAGCGGATGAGCTGAAGAGGTAACGAGTCAGGCGGACTCTTTTACCTACTCTACAATCAACACAACATCCTTATAATTAACTTAACTTAACTTAACTTTATATTTTGTTGTAAACAAAATGGGTGGTTAACGCATCTAATTCTTAAAACCATACCTTGTAAATAGCAAAGTTCTTTTGGAATTGAAAAAAAAGAAACAGTTGAGTAAATCGCGAGGTTGTTCAAAATATGCCTTCCTCTCTCTTCTCGAAACAAATAGTTTTTGAATGGTTGCTTAATTAATTTGTATTAACTAGGAGAATGCCTAGCGAGGGCTATTTCTCGGTTTCAATTTTTTTTTAATTTTTCTCGAAAAATTTAGTTTGGGATAGGACTGAACTCGGCCATTAAGATTCGGCAAGTTTTGGAAATACATCCAACAACTTGTTGAGTTTGTGTCTGTGGGAGTAATTCGGCAAGTTTTGGAAATACATCCAACAACTAGTTGAATTTGTGTTTGTGAGAGTGAGAGTAAAGTTTCGTTGAGATTCAACAACGGTGGTTTTCTGGGGAGCGAAAAAGCCTTCCAGGAAGCCGACGTCCCGTGACCGATGATCACGAAAACGAATGGCTGAATGTATGAATGTGTGAGTGATTGGAATGGTCGAGGGAAGGATTGGTTTTTTTTTGCTGGGAAAGTTCACTCTGGAGAGAGCTAACCAAGCGAACAGTGTTAAGATTCGAGAAGTTTTAAAAAAAAAAGAAAAAAAAAGCAAAGAAAAATCGAGAAATAGTGTAGTAGTTTCGAAAGGAGAAAATTTGGAGAAGAATATAAGGGATTCGAGGTGCAAATAAATTATTGAGGAAAACAGGAGAATTCGAGGAAGGAAGGAAGAAATTCAAGGAGGAATAACCGATAGAAAAGATAAGTAGAGTAAAGATATTCATTTAAGTAAAATTTTCTTTTTCTTTGTTCAATTCCAAACGTGCCCATTTTGTCTGTTTTAACTAATTTCAATTTTGAATTGATTGAAGAGTCATTCTCCCCCGTAATTGCTTTTTTTGCGTTAACGACCCATTTGGATTTTTATTTTCTTTGTTTCTTTCGCTCAACGGTTCCCCGTGAGCAGTTATAAATTCTTATTGTACCTTAATTATAATTGAAAAAATTTTGGGTTTTTATCCTGGTTCGTCCAAGGTTTCCCAAATAAAAATTTATTGAAAGTCCCCATCTGGGCATACAAACTTTGCGTTTCATTTCTTTCGACCTTTATTTCACATTTGAATTAGATTTGGAATTTTGCTAATCTTACTTAATTAAAATTCCTGGCGCCCACTTTTTATTGTAAGTATTCCACTGTACTTGCAATAAAACATTTCGTGTATTTTGATTAGTAAAATCAAAGATAATTTTTTTTATTGTCATCAAATTCTTCCGCTGAACCCAACCCAGCTGAGCAGCCGTGGCAGCAGCTTCTTTTTATCGTGCTGCTGTTTGCACTTTTTCATATTTTCTTTTATTCTCTTCTTCGTTGTTTGGCCTATCAGTTGTTAAGGGTTTTGTTGTGGTGCACAAGTGCCCATTCATTTTACTTGTTTATAAAAAAAAATTTTAATCTAAATTAACTCGGTGTTAAAAATTCGTTTAATTTGTTAAAAGTACAACAAAATTTAAAATAAAAATCCACAACCCCACCCAGAAAAAGTGCAACAATTGGCGCCCAACGTGGGGCAAACCTGTGGAAGAATTTGGTGTTTTTTTTTTGTTGCATCTGATTGTTTTGGTTTGGTGATTGTGTCGTGTACAATTTTCTTTTTTCATTATTTGTGAACATTTAGTCCTGCTGTTTTATTCTCTTTTATTAGGTGCATAATTATTCAATTAATTTAATTAAACGTGTGGGAAAAAACCTGGGGAAAAAGAAAAAAATAAATTGCAGGATTGCAAAGCAAAGGAGAGCGAGAGGTGCATATATATACAGTGATATACAAAGTGATAGACGGAGGAGGACAAAGTTGTGTGCAAGTATTTTTTTTTTCTCTTTTTTCTATACTTTTTTCTTCTTAGTTTAATTTTTATATTTATATCATTATTACTTTTTTATTCAGTTTATCATTATTGCCTATATTTATTAATTCTTTATTTTTTTTTAATCGATTTGTAAATTCATAAATTATACCAAGTAGGTAGTTGTTTCGCGCTAAAATTTTCTTTCTCTTTTTTTCTTGATATTTTTTTTGTTTGATAGTTTTGTCGTGATAGTTTTAATTGAGTGCATTTTATTTTATTTGAGTGACTAATTATTTCGAGTCGATAGTTTTTTGAGATTTTAAATTAAATTGAATTGAGTGTAAGTGCATTTCATGATTGCCAACTCTCATTATTTTAGTTAAAATAATAATTGTTGAATTAATTGTTGTTTTTTTTAAATTAATTAAAGCGACTTTAATTTTGATTCAATTAGTGATTATTTTGATAAGATCATACGGTTGCCAACCTTTGTTTTGTTTTATTTTCAAGCTTGAATTATATGAACGTGATTTCGTGTTTTAAGTTAAACAATTAGGAGAATTTCTCTTCTGGTTAGCGGATTTAGTTCAAATTAGTGCGTACATATTTTTTTTCCCTTTTTGCTCCTTTTTGCGACTTTTATATTAGGATCGTGTTTTCTTAAATTTGTAATCAGGAATTTCTATAGTTGGTATCTGGTTCACAGAACTACCAAATAAGATACAAGGAATTTTGTGTGAGATTTTATCGGTTTTATCTAATATACATATTTCGGGATATTCTTAGTATTACCCTTTCAAAATTTTGAGAAATTTTTTTTTCTTTTTGGTTTTAACTTTTTTTTCTCTTCAAAAAAAAAAAAAAATTGAATATAGGTCGCTTAGCGCAGGACGAACTGGCGTATGAAATTAAGGTCAGGGGGTTAAAAGTAGGAACAGTGGAAGAAATGCGCAAAGCATTGAGGGCATCGAGATTACTCGCTAAGAGGAACTCAATAGATGTTAGTTTTGTTTATCCTTTTAGCTTTGAGGAAGATAGGGATGCCGTTAAGGCAAAAATGGAAGAGATTAGGGCTCTTTTAAAGGATCCACTGAAAAATCCGAAGTCTTCGGAATACATTAAAATCATGACCAAGATAGAATGGTGCATAGGTAGGTTAGCTAGGACACCGTGTGATGGTGAAGATGAGGAGGGAGAGGTTAGTTCAATTCGAAACGATGTATTATTTTTATTAGGTGATCTCACAGGGGATAGTGAGATCAGCGATAGAGAAGAAGAGTCACCGAAAAAGAAGACTCCAGCTAGGGTAGAAACCCAACTTAAAGTACCAGTTGGTCGGGCCGAAACGGTAAGTCCGCGTTCTCCATCAGCTTCTTGTTCAGCTAGGGTTTCTTTAGGGTCTGCTTTAGAGACTATAGCTGCACCAAGTCGTGGTGACAGCAGTCCTATAGCAAGAGAAGTTATTGTTAGGGTCCCAGAACGTAGGTTAGAGAAGGTTGAGGTACCCTCTGAACGATTTTTGGTTCAGCAGAGGTGGCCTGAACGTATAGGAAAGTGGGGGGTGAAATTTACTGGTGAGTCGGACGGAGCATCAGTAAATTCTTTCTTGGAGAGGGTGGAGGAACTTCGTTTGGCTAACGATGTACCAGAAACCCATCTTTTCAAATCTGCTTCCGAGCTTTTATCTGGTAGGGCGCTTATGTGGTTGAGGACGGTTAGGGAAGATATTGAGGATTGGCAAGAGTTCATAAAGGAACTCAGAGCAGAATTCCTACCTGCGAATTACGATGATCTTTTGTTGGAGGAGATCAATCGTCGTTCGCAAGGAAAGGACGAGTCCTTTGGAGCTTACTTGGCCACGATGAGGACATTGTTTCGAAGATTGTCGGAACCATTGTCAGAGGGAAGGATGCTTTCAATTCTGAGGAAAAATGTTGACCCTTTCTTTCAGTTGCAGATCGCGAGTGCTAAACCAAAAACGGTTAAGGAACTTGCTGTGTTAGGTAGGGAATTAGATTCGTTGAAAGTTAACGTTGATAGTTTCACCCCGCCCTCTAGAGGCAAAAATTTACTGGAACCGGAATGTGGATACCGGCCGAGTACTTCAGGACAAAACCGAGTGGCGGTTGTCAGCTCGGCTCCGGATAATCCATTCCGTCAAGCTGTTAGGTGTTACAACTGCAACAGAGAAGGGCATTTCGCCCATACCTGTTCAGTTGCAAAGCGTTGTTTTGGTTGTGGGGCATTAGGTGTCTATCGTAGGGATTGTAGGCAGTGTTCGGGAAATGGGGAACGGGCTCTTGTATCAGCAGGACGAGAGACCCGTCGGCGTTAGTCAGGTCGTCTGCTGACGACCAGCTTGATGACCAAGCTTCACGCACCATTGTAGGAGGAGATGGGTGGAAAATTTTAAAAGAGCTAGGACTTAAACTAGGAAAAAATAGAGTTGGGTCAGTAGTGTTAGCAGATGGGGCAGGTGTAGGAGTAGCTGGATCTGTTTCTTTGCCTGTGGAGGTTGAGAACAAATCCTTATTGATAGAATGTCTGGTTATACCCAGTCTCCCTCACCTGTTGATCTTAGGTGCCGATTTTTGGGCACTCTCAGGCATAGTCCCGGATTTGAGATCAGGTATGTGGAGTTTTTCGAGCCAAGAGATAGTGGCGTCGATAACAGACATGGTAGCGATTAGGGAAAAATCGGATCTGAACGACGAAGAGGGTAGAAAGTTAGAATCAGTTTTAGAAGAACTTTTTGAATCAATGACCGAAGGCTTAGGGTGCACCAACTTAGTTGAGCACAAAATTAGGACGTCCGCAGAACCGATCAAGCAGCGATACTATCCAGTGTCACCTGCAATTCAAAAACACATCGATGAAGAGCTCCAGGAGATGTTGGAAGCTGGAGTGATCGAAAAATCAAAAAGCCCGTGGGCATCTCCGATTCTTCTGGTCAAAAAGAAGGATGGTAGTTTTCGGTTCTGCGTCGATTATAGGAAACTTAATGAAGTGACTGATAGGGATGCTTATCCACTCCCCTTTATCTCCGCGATTTTAGACAAATTTTGAAACGCGAAGTTTTTGTCATCACTAGACATTAAGTCTGCATACTGGCAGATACCCATGGAGGAAGAATCGCGCAAGTACACAGCCTTTACTGTGCCGGGAAGAGGTCTCTACCAATTTTTGAGAATGCCTTTCGTCTTACACAACTCCCCAGCAACTTGGCAAAGGTTCATTGACGATGTTTTAGGTGCTGATCTAGAACCATTCGTATTTGTGTACTTGGATGACATTATCATAGTCACCGATTGTTTTGAGAAACACCTTGAAATTCTCAAAGAAGTTTTTAAAAGATTGAGGGAAGCAGGACTTAAAGTAGGTAGGGAAAAATGTAATTTTTGTAGACCTTCTTTGAAATTTCTTGGTTATGTGGTAGACCGCAATGGACTTCACGTTGACCCTGAAAAAGTGGAGAGCATGTTGAGGATTCCCGCACCGAAAAATGTGAAGGAAATTAGGAGTTTTGTAGGGACTATTTCTTGGTATCGACGATTCGTACCAAAGTTTGCAATTTTACTTAGACCTCTTACCGATCTCTTAAAGAAAGGTAAGAGATTCGAATGGACAAAAGAGTGTGAGGAGAGCTTTAGAAAAGCCAAAGAGTGCTTAGTTACGGCGCCGATACTGACTTGTCCGGATTTTTCTCGGCCGTTTGTTGTTCAAACAGACGCGTCCGATTATGGCATCGGGGCCGTACTTTCTCAGGTGTTTGAAGATGGGGAAAAAGCGATTTGCTATATTAGTCGGTCATTGAATAGAAATGAAAGGAACTACTCTACGACCGAAAAGGAATGCTTGGCGGTTCTTTGGGCGATCGAGAAGTTGCGACCGTATGTCGAAGGTGTTCGATTTACTGTCGTAACTGATCATCACTCATTGGTCTGGCTGAGTAACCTTAAGGATCCGCAGGGTAGATTAGCTCGTTGGGCCATTCGGCTCCAACAATTCGATTTCAAAATCATCCACAGAAAGGGCAAAGAACACGTCGTTCCGGACATGTTGTCGCGAGGAGTTCCAGAGTTAGCTGGAATCTCTGATGCGGATTAAGACCCTTGGGTAATAAGAATGAAATCCTTAGTAGAAGAGAGCCCACTAGCATACCCAACCTGGAGAGTTGAAAATGGGCGGCTCTATAAACATGTTAGGGTGAACCATGTCATTGTTCACGAGGAGAGTGAAGGATGGAAACTAGTGTTAGGGAAAAACGATAGGTCGAAAGTTTTAAGCGAGTGCCATGATAGCCCCTTAGCAGGACACATGGGTGTGAAGAAAACCTTTGCAAGGATAGCAGAAAAGTTTTACTGGCCCAAAATGAGAAGGGATATTACCAAATACGTTAGGAACTGTAAGATTTGCCAACAAGTGAAACCGGTTAACAAGAAACCAGCTGGTCATATGACCGAGAGAGTAGGAAACTCGAAACCATGGGAGATGGTATGCGTGGACTTGGTAGGTCCATTGCCGAAGTCTTCTAGGGGTTTCATCTACATTTTGACGGTGGTAGACTACTTCACGAAGTTTCCACTGTTATTCGCGTTGCGGTCGGCAACTGCGAAAGCGGTTTGTAAAGAGTTGGAAGAAAACGTTTTTCTTCTTTTCGGAGTTCCAAAGTGGATCGTCTGTGACAACGGTCCCCAGTTCCGTAGCAAAGAACTGAAAACGCTTAGTGAAGCATACGGGTCACAACTTAGGTATACGGCGCATTACCATCCGCAGGCAAATCCTGCGGAGCGCATAAACCAAATTATTAAGACGACGCTCAGAGCATATGTCTCAGAAAACCATCGAAGTTGGGATTCGCAACTGGCAAAGGTAGCCTGTGCGATCCGAACTTCACAACATGAAGTGTTAGGAGTTTCGCCATACTATGCGAATTTTGGCAGGAACATGGCAACTAGTGGCCATGATTTAGGAAATCAAATTGATAATAGGGACCAAGATAGTGAGGACATAAATAGGCAGTTTAAAAAACTGCGTGAGGATATAGCTAGGAAGTTACAGGCGGCAAGCAGCAAAGCCGCAAAAACTTACAATCTCAGGAGGAGAGACACCCAGTATCAACCTGACGATCTGGTGTGGAGAAGGAATTTTACGCTGTCCGATGCAGCGAATTATTATGCAGCAAAGTTGGCCACCAAATTTGTGGGGCCATTTACAATTGCTAAACGGGTGTCACCTTAGACATATTTGTTAAAGGATGACATGGGAAAGGATCGGGGGACGTGGCACGTTAAGGATTTAAAACCTTTTATAGATGGTTGAGTCAAGTCCCTTAATCTTTTCTCTTTTTAAGTGTTGTTTTTATCAAATTTAGATTTTTGTTTATTAATTTTGTAATGTCTTTTTTTAATATGTGCCACCATTTTTTTTTCTCTCTTTTTTTTTCTCTTAAAGAACCTTTTAATAATTAATTTATGATGAAAACCCCGATGTTGTGTTATTTACCTTTCTAAGCCTTCCTAGTCGAGCCTTAAGAAATGGTTTGCTTTTTGTGAAAAGTAAACACATTTCTTGGGAGGTAAGGGTGGGATTTGTTACGGTAAAATTTACCGCAACAATGACCAGTCTTTGACTGCTTCCATTTCCTTCTTTTTGTCTCCGTTGTGGCTGCAAAATACTGGTGAGGTTGAGGGCAACCATGGTATCATCAACCATTGGTGTACTAAGCCAGGATCTTGCAAAAGCAACAACAGGTGTTCGAGTGATTGATGAATCGAATGGAACAGGCGGTTCCAAAATCTTGAGCGTATTCAGCATTCAGACGGGCGGTCTCATGCAACGAAAAAATGCCAGCGGATGAGCTGAAGAGGTAACGAGTCAGGCGGACTCTTTTACCTACTCTACAATCAACACAACATCCTTATAATTAACTTAACTTAACTTAACTTTATATTTTGTTGTAAACAAAATGGGTGGTTAACGCATCTAATTCTTAAAACCATACCTTGTAAATAGCAAAGTTCTTTTGGAATTGAAAAAAAAAAGAAAAAGAAACAGTTGAGTAAATCGCGAGGTTGTTCAAAATATGCCTTCCTCTCTCTTCTCGAAACAAATAGTTTTTGAATGGTTGCTTAATTAATTTGTATTAACTAGGAGAATGCCTAGCGAGGGCTATTTCTCGGTTTCAATTTTTTTTTAATTTTTCTCGAAAAATTTAGTTTGGGATAGGACTGAACTCGGCCATTAAGATTCGGCAAGTTTTGGAAATACATCCAACAACTTGTTGAGTTTGTGTCTGTGGGAGTAATTCGGCAAGTTTTGGAAATACATCCAACAACTAGTTGAATTTGTGTTTGTGAGAGTGAGAGTAAAGTTTCGTTGAGATTCAACAACGGTGGTTTTCTGGGGAGCGAAAAAGCCTTCCAGGAAGCCGACGTCCCGTGACCGATGATCACGAAAACGAATGGCTGAATGTATGAATGTGTGAGTGATTGGAATGGTCGAGGGAAGGATTGGTTTTTTTTTGCTGGGAAAGTTCACTCTGGAGAGAGCTAACCAAGCGAACAGTGTTAAGATTCGAGAAGTTTAAAAAAAAAAAAGAAAAAAAAAAGCAAAGAAAAATCGAGAAATAGTGTAGTAGTTTCGAAAGGAGAAAATTTGGAGAAGAATATAAGGGATTCGAGGTGCAAATAAATTATTGAGGAAAACAGGAGAATTCGAGGAAGGAAGGAAGAAATTCAAGGAGGAATAACCGATAGAAAAGATAAGTAGAGTAAAGATATTCATTTAAGTAAAATTTTCTTTTTCTTTGTTCAATTCCAAACGTGCCCATTTTGTCTGTTTTAACTAATTTCAATTTTGAATTGATTGAAGAGTCATTCTCCCCCGTAATTGCTTTTTTTGCGTTAACGACCCATTTGGATTTTTATTTTCTTTGTTTCTTTCGCTCAACGGTTCCCCGTGAGCAGTTATAAATTCTTATTGTACCTTAATTATAATTGAAAAAATTTTGGGTTTTTATCCTGGTTCGTCCAAGGTTTCCCAAATAAAAATTTATTGAAAGTCCCCATCTGGGCATACAAACTTTGCGTTTCATTTCTTTCGACCTTTATTTCACATTTGAATTAGATTTGGAATTTTGCTAATCTTACTTAATTAAAATTCCTGGCGCCCACTTTTTATTGTAAGTATTCCACTGTACTTGCAATAAAACATTTCGTGTATTTTGATTAGTAAAATCAAAGATAATTTTTTTTATTGTCATCAAATTCTTCCGCTGAACCCAACCCAGCTGAGCAGCCGTGGCAGCAGCTTCTTTTTATCGTGCTGCTGTTTGCACTTTTTCATATTTTCTTTTATTCTCTTCTTCGTTGTTTGGCCTATCAGTTGTTAAGGGTTTTGTTGTGGTGCACAAGTGCCCATTCATTTTACTTGTTTATAAAAAAAAAATTCTAATCTAAATTAACTCGGTGTTAAAATTCGTTTAATTTGTTAAAAGTACAATAAAATTTAAAATAAAAATCCACAACCCCACCCAGAAAAAGTGCAACAATCGTGTCTACATTCCAAAATTTGAGGCGCCTCAAGACACATAGAAATGAAAACTTC
Organism: Dasysyrphus albostriatus; assembly: GCA_946251815.1. Lineage (NCBI taxonomy): Eukaryota > Metazoa > Arthropoda > Insecta > Diptera > Syrphidae > Dasysyrphus > Dasysyrphus albostriatus. Next base: position 76,235,966 of record OX276337.1, read on the forward strand.
AATACTCCTAACTAACAATTTCGCTCCTAAAACTCCATACAGTAAAAAAGACGACATGTTTTCACTCCTATTGTACCTTTATGGAGTTAATTATGACAGTCTTAAAGAGGTCCACATAATCTTAAAAAAAAAAAATTATTGGTAGGTCCAGGAATCGACCCGGTGTCCCTCTGACCCAATTGTCTTGCTCGCTGCCGCTCCAACAATTTCTGATATACAATTCAGTAAATTAAATTGGAATCGCTTTTATCTTGAATTCTCTCCTATGTGAAATAGAGCAAGCATTAATAAGAACAAATTTTGTTCAAGATTAATATAAAATAAGAGATTAGAATTGTTATTAGTTATATTTGTTGCTTAATTTTAACTTAATTTATACAATTTATTTTTTACTGCTATTGTTGTTATAAAAAGCTTAATTTTTTTGAAAACCAAAAATAAAATGTGATATTTTTCTAAACTATATGTGTAATAAAAAAAGTTAATTTTTGATTGCAATACTATTTTTAAAAATCCTGGATGCGCCCTTGCCCACAGTACAATAATTCACCAGGGGATAATATTTTCGCTTTCGGGGTTGGGGAATCGATTATTGGTCTGCATATTAAAAATCAAATCTAAAACTGTTGGCTCCGATAACATGCAAGCAGATTTTATAAAGATTCTTCTTCCTGTTGTGCTCCATCAAATAACCCATATTTTCATACAATTCTGAACACTTTCTTGATCTCTATCTCTGAAAATTAGCTAGGGTTCTGCCATTTAGAATCTTATTTTGTGCGTGTAAAATATAAACTATATTATTATTTTTATTTTTAGAAAATATGCTTCCATTGTGTTCTTGGCATGTATTCGTTTCGAGACATCTAAAAAAAAACTTAGTTACTTAAGTTTCTTGGATTTCTTTTGCTGTTCTCAAGCAGTGATGGAATATTGGACGTACACGTATCAGCATTCAGGACCTGAATACTATGACACAGAAATGGATAAAGAGTTTTTGCTTGATTTACGTGAGCTAAGATGTCTTTTTGAAAAGGAAAAGGAAATAAAACAGTAAGTTATTTGTCATTTATATTATTTTAAACTTTTGATTTGTTAAAATTATATTAACCGAGGGTTTACTTGGTGTGAAATAGCGCAACCTTTACTGGCGCGATTGAAATATTTAAATTTTTTAAACGCCAGGAACCAGTACATTTATGGGGTTTTCATTTTCAGTCCCCATGATTTATTGTGCTGTTCAACAACGTGTTTTTTAAGCTTTTTTTAAATGCCAGAATCTAGTACTCTTCTTATCTGAAATGAAACAGATAGAGCTTTAAAATGTCTGGTTTCAGCAGACCACTGGTGAATGAAGTAATAGGTTTTTTTCTTAAGCCTTGAAGTCGTCATGTTCGGTCCAAATTTTTTTTTTTTGCAAAACCTGAGTTTACCCTGACGTGCAAACTATTTGTTTTTAAAACTTGGGGTCAAAATGTAATGAGCTCTGAATTCCTGTGCTGCAGGTCATTGTTCATACAACATTAAAGTTTACGAATTTATTATTTGTTTGATCTACAAGCTTAAAGCTAACAGATTATTCAGCTTATATCTAAAGTAGGTAAATAACTAAAAAATATTATCAGTATATAACACTAAATTGATAAGTTATTTAATGATTTTTTAAATATTAATCTAGGTTGACTTAAATCAATTTGGTTGCAAATTGAGTTGAAATTCGCTATACATCTTGATAAAGGTTCATTTGATCCATAGCAAGTTCTATGATGAGGTTCAAAAAGCAAATACCGTTGTCTAAGTAGTCTCTCGGGAGCATATAATGGAACTAAAGCTAGCAATTTTGGACATTTTATATGATAACACAAGATATCTCTTACAAATATGTCATGGGCTTTGCGGCGGTTATCCAGTCTAGAGATGCCTAAAAATAAGCACCTTGCCTCGTGGCTTGGTGAGAATCCCCACCTCATTTTAACAAAAATGAATTTCGTAAATCTCCTTTGGATTTTTCAATACGATTAGATTTTACCTGGAAAGCGGGGCACCAGACAGTATCGCAGTATTCAAGAATGGATCTCACTAATGCGTTATATAAGAATAATAGAGCATGAGGATCGGTAAAGTCCACTGTATTCCTTTTAATAAATCCAACCATAGAATTTCCTTTTGACGTTATATAATCAACATGATCACTGAATGATAAAGTCCGGTCAAAAATTACTCCAAGATCTTTAACTTTTTCTAACCTATTCAAAGGGACAGAATCTATAGAGTTACTAAATAAAATAGGCACAGAGCTTCTATAAAATGATACCGCATTGCATTTTTTATGTTGAGTAGAAGATGATTTTTCTTACACCATAATAATAAAAATTCGAAATCCTGCTCCATACTGAAGCAATCATTTATGTTTGATATGCTTGAAAACATTTTTAAGTCATCTGCATAAAGAAGAACCTGAGCGAATTTGAATATAGATGTTACATCATTAATGAAAATAATAAATAAAAGCGGTCCCAGATGACTCTCCTGTGGCACCCCTGATGTGCAATGGAATTCTCTGGAGAAGAAATTTCCAAGTTTCACCAACTGTATGCGGTCTATCAAAAACGATGCTAACCAATTCAGAAGCTTTGAATGAAATCCAAAGCGGCTTAATTTTTCTGCCAGTATGGTATGATTAACTGAATCGAAAGCTTTACTGAAGTCAGTATATATGACATCAATTTGCTTTCCTTTTTCAATTTGGTTAATGGCAGATGAAAAAAAATATGAAAGATTTGTAGAAGTGGACCTACCACTCACAAATCCATGCTGCAGCTCCGAAATTTGTTCTTTTACAAAAAATTCAAGCTTGGTTTTGACTATGCTTTCGAATAGTTTTGGGATTGCAGAAAGTTTGCTTATACTGTAGTTCTAAACGTTATTTCTTGAACCAGCTTTGTAGATTGGAACAACATAAGATATTTTCCATTCATTAAGAAAAATCCCCTCTCGCAATGACAAATTAAAAATAATGACTAAGGCTAAACTAAGGTTTTCAATACAATTCGTTAAAACAGAAGCAGGGATACCATCAGCACCAGGGATTGTATTTGGTTTAAGTTGTTTAATTTCAGATGTGATATCGTTAATATCCAAAACTATCGATCCTAAATCTACCGGTGTAGTACATATAGTTTCTTGGTTTAAATTAACGTCACGTTTTCAGTATACAGACTCAAAAAACTGAGCGAAAAGTTCACAAGCTGATTGTGTATTATTTGCCGAAGTTGAGCCATACTCCATTATCTCTGGTAATCCATAAGAGCAACGTTTTGATTTAATGTATGACCAGAAACATCTACTATCTTCTTTAAGTTTACTTTCTATGCCCATGACATAATTCTTGTGTAAGAATTTACTTAAAACGTTAAAATCTTTTCTTAATTTACTAAAATTAGCTAAATCAAATTCATTTCCAGAGTATTTATATTTTTTGAAAGCTTTAGTTCTTAAGTTTTTCAAGTGAGAAAGTTGTCTATTATACCATGGAGGCTTATTATTTTTTTTATTCGATGACAACGGAACAAAACTTTCAACCCCAGTCATAATAATTTCAATGAATCGATCATACATAGATTGTAAACTTTTATTAATAAATTCAATTTCCCAGTCAATGGTATTTAACCAAGCATTAAATGCAATGAAATTAGTTTTAGCATAATTACGTTTTGGCGTAGAGTCGGTTTCGCGAGAAGGGTTATAAAACTCGAATTTCAGCTCAATCTGCTCATGATGAACAGAATTGTTTAACAAAGGAAAAGGACATTTTAACACATCAACCTTAACATCATTTTCGCATATAAATACAAGATCCAATAATCTGTGTAATGAGTTATGAACATCATTTATTTGATGTAAGTTCAAAGCATACACATAATCAATAAAAGCAATTTCATAGTCTCTAAGCATATTTGCTAGTATAAACATTTTATGGTCATCAGACCAAAACCAGTTAACATTACCAATATTAAAATCATTGATATACGAATTGTTAATGAATTCAATATAAGCTATATGTTTTTCATAAATTTTTAACTCACTTCTTGGAGGAACATAACTCACTAAAAAATTTAATTTCCAATCAATGTTTTAACTATTTTTTACATTAATAACAACAGCCAACTGTTCTATATCATCACATGGCAGGATAATACTTTTACATATCAAGCTATTTTTCACAGCAACTAAAATACCACCACCTCGATCATCAGCAGTAAGACATCTATCTTTTCGGAAGACAGTATACAATCTGCTATCAATAATCTCAGATGATAATATTCCACCATGAAACCAAGTCTCAGTGATAACAATGATATCATAGTCGAGATGCGAGGATACAGCAAAAAATTCATTTAACTCGTTCTCATTCCACTGGCATTGTGGTAAAACGCCTTAATTGGGCAAATTCTGGAAAAAAATTTAAAGTTGGTTCGAGGTTGAATGTCGTCATGAATCACAAGTTTTTTTCTGAAACGGCCTTATTTTTTATATTCAATGGGAACTCCCAACTTAAAATTCACTTTTTCAGGTCCACTTCAGATTTACCTTTTCCTTGAAGTTTAAAGCATTCAATGGCGTCGGAGCTTATGTTCATTTTGGATACAAGATGATTTATACTTGGATCATCATCATCACCCCCTTTGCAAGTATCCCCCTCCCCGCCACCACTATCACCGTTCACAATTTTGTTAGAAATAGAGGAAACAGCAGCACCAACAACTGCAGCAACGTTAAGTTGGGAACAAGAGGCCTCCTCAGTGATAAGAATATCAACAACATCTTTGTGTTTAGCGGCAGAGGAACCACCAGCAGCATCATCACTTATTGAATTTGTTTTGGATTTCTCATTGTCTTTTTCCAAAGCAGAAGCAGCAGCAGCAGAATAGGAGAGAGACTGATTTTCACTTTACATTTTTCTGGGATAGCTTTATTTTGTTTGTGTTTTTGTTTGACACCGATTTGGAATTAGTTTTTGCATTTTAAGTTAAGCTTGATGATAAAAAACTTTTACGACGAACCAAATTCATTTTTATTTTCCATTTTCTTAAAACTATCTTAAAGCTAGACAAAAATTTATACTTATCTACTACTACTTATCGATATCTTAAAACTAACTTACTGGCGCCAGTCGGGCGCTCTAAGTTAAACTATAATAACTTAATGCTAATGCCTTTCGGCCTAAGAACTATCTTAATACAAAATCCTGGTCGGTTTTATTTTTTACCGAGAAGAATTTACAAAAAACTCGGTATCTCTGTCTTTATTTTTTTTTTTTGGTTTTATATAAAACTTACAAACTACATAAAACTAAATTAAAGCTAATTAAAACTAATTAAGACTAATTACAAACAAGTTACAACCTACTCATAAGCTACTTGCAAACTAGAACAGCCACAGCAAGCATTTTCCGGTTTTATAATTTGTTTGTATTTTTTTTTTTTTTTTTTTGTGCCACCCTGACTGTCCCTACTTCAATCTAACTACCTAAACCTATGCAAGTCGGCCATACAAAAGAAAATAGCAAGGTCAACTATTAAATGTCTGAAGGAACTTCATCTTCGTTTTTCAACCACCAGAACTAGTTCTCCGCGTAAAGTTAGCATTACAACTTTCGAAAAAATTACTTTTGAGTATGCCAGTACTTGCCGATTAATTGCCGTAAATATGCCGTGGAAACAAAAAAATTGCCGCTCTTTCGGTTTGTCCACAAAGTACAATACTGCTAACTTTATATAAAGTTGGCATGACACTTTTTTATTTTTGGTCAAAAATTATTTTTGAAAACGCCAGTAATTGCCGATTAATTGCCGTAAATATGCCGTGAAAACCAAACAGTTGCAGTTCTTATGGTTTGTCTTAAAAGCGCAATCCTGCTAACTTTACGCGTAAAGTTAGCATGACACTTTTTTTGTTTTTGGAAAAAAAAAATTATTTCTGAAAACGCCATTAATTGCCGTAAATATGCTGTGGAAACAAAAAAATTGCCGCTCTTATCGTTTGCCCACAAAGAGCAATCACGTAAATGTGGCGTAAAGTTAGCATGACAACTTTCGAAAATAATATTTTTGAAAACGCCATTAGTTGCCAATTAATTGCCGTAAATTTGACGTGAAAACAAAAAAATTTCCGCTCTTATCTTTTGCCCACAAAGAGCAATAACGTAAATTTTATGTCTTACACATTTAACTTTTTAATTTTTGGTCAAAAATTAGTTTTGAAAACGCCATTAGTTGCAGATTAATTGCCGTAACCATACCGTGAATTCAAAAAAGTTGCAACTTATACGGTTTACCCACAAAGGGCAATCACGTACATTTTCAGCGTAAAGTTAGGATGATAACTTTTGAAAATAATATTTTCAAAAACGCCATTAATTGCCGATTTATTTCCGTAAATTAGCCGTGAAGTCAAAAAAATTGCCGCTTTTATGGTTGGCCCTCAAAGGGCCATCACGTAAATTTAAGGTGTAAGGGCTAACTTTTTAATTTTTGGTCAAAGATTATTTTTAAAAACGCCATTAATTGCAGATTAATTTCCGTAAACATACCGTGAATTCAAAAAAATTGCAACTCCTACGGTTTGCCCACAAAGGGCAATAACGTACATTTTAGGCGCAAGGCTAGCATGACAACTTTTGATAATAATATTTTTAAAGCGCTATTAATTCCCGATTTATTGCTATAAACAACAAAATTCCCGCTCTAATAGTTTGCCCAAAAAGGGCCATAACTCTAATTTTATGTGTAAGCATGAATTTATAATTTTTGGTCAAAAATTATTTTTGAAAACGCCATTAATTGCCGATTAATTGCCATAAGCATATCGTGAAACTGAAAACATTGCTACAGTTTGTATACAAAGGGCAATAACGTGAATTTTAAGCGTAAGTAAACAATATATTTAATATATATATATATATTTAAAACAATGATATCAGTCAGATTTTTCCAAACCGGTGCAAAAACTTGATTTAATCGACCCTTCAGTTTTTAAGATACTGTTGTGCTTTATTTTGTTTTAACTTGAGACGCACGAATCTCAAGCGGGGTCTTACCTTTTTTAGTGTTCTAGTTCTTTTATTTGAAGTCAAACAAAATATAGTTTGTGTTTTTATTTTATTAAATTTTACTAAACATTTCTTTAGGTTCAATTTGGTTCTTATCACTAATTAACAATCTTATTTCTATAATTTTAAAAAGATTCAGAGTTTCTTAACTTAGTTGAATTGAAGAATTGGAAAAGGTTTAGTACTTGAAAAATACAAAAAAATAGAAACGAAATCGAATTTCTTAATATGACTCGACGATGCGGCGGTCCGATTCTTAGTGTCGGATATCTGCCTCGCTACCCGACTCGTGAACACACAAAAAAAAAAACATGTCACCGCGTCCGAAGTGTGCCTGTGCACAGCTGGGAGTAATGCACGTTTTTTATGTCAAGAAAAAAAATGAAATTGGATAGTGTGGATTGGAAAAAAAGAGTGCATTTGGATTTTGGAGGTAATTAAAAATGAAAGTGATGACCTGGGAATTATAAGTGGTTTGGAGTTGGGCAATTAAAGGAAATGATGAATATGGAATATGGAATATTGGTCAATCGAAAGGAAATGATGACTGTGGGAATTTGAAGTGGCAATGGGTACAATTGAAAATGAATGGATGGGTCATGGAAGGGCATGAGAAATGGAAGTGGGTGAGGAAAAGACGTTGGAGGTTGTGAAGTGTGTACTTTACAACACCTCCCCCCTTAAGAACGAAACTTGTACCTAGGAATGGTGCGAGTTTCGGCTTTAGATGATGTAATCGGAAGTGAACGAGAAAGATTAGATGGGGCTAGACGAGGTGTAGGTATTGGTAATGGTTCTGGAATTTGTACGTTTATGGTTTGGACTGGGTCTGAGGTTTTTATTTCTTCTAATGGTAAGCAATTCGATATTTTGTTGGTGCTTACTAAAGTTTTATTTTCATTTCGCATGAGTAATATAATTATAACCATAAGTATGGCGGAAAACATTGCAAGAAGGAACACTATTATCATATTTTTATTTTCGTGATCGACTTCAGAATATGTGAACTGGGAATTTTTTATGTTTTCTATATCTTTACTGATGGAATTAAGGTCATCAATCTGGTTATGTATATTGAAGGACTTTGTCACGTATCTGGGAATTTTCTCAAATTGTGGTTGTGTTATATTAAATGAAAGATAAGGATTTGATGAAATAAAGTTGAGATTGGTTTTTGTTTCGAAATTTGTTTTGGAGTTAATGGATTGGTACCTAGTGTTTGCGATACAGTTCGGTTGGATTTTAAGAATACCGGTTGCATTTATGTTTATTTGAGAGTTAAGATTTTGGTATTTAATAATAAGATTTTCTGGATTTGGGGAAACGAAAATCCAAGAATTGGAGTCTGCTAGCTGTAGGAAAATAGGGTGATATATTTGCATTAATTGAATATAGTAATTACTGATTTTACTTGGAAGAATGGAAAGTAAATTCAGTTCGCAGGCACTGCTTGATGAGGTGAAAAGGATTGGTGCGTTTCTTTCGCAAAGATAATTATTTTTTGAAGTTGTTTGACATTTGTCTATGTCATGTTTATCATAGAGAAAATACGATTGTTTTTCTGAGTCTACGATAAGAAAAGGTTTTTTGGGTATTATAATTTCATACGTTTTGTTTTCGATGAGATTTGGTATACTAGTCATTTTGTAAATGTTATAGGTTTTGGAAGAAGTAAGAGGAATTCTTAATACGAAATTAATTTGGTTGTCAATGTAGTAAACATGAGTTTCTAAGAGGTTAAAAAGTGTATCTATATATTGTTATTGTAGAGGAAGTGGTAAACGATTTTCTTCTGGAAGGAGTAACTGTACTTTTTTAATTTCTTCAGTGAGTTTAGAAGGATCAATAAGGTATGGATGAAGTTTTCCATGAGCTGCGGAGTAAATAGCGTCAAGAAGGTGATCTTTTGTTGAATAGTAATATTCTGATAAAGAGTTGAACATTGTGAAAAGTTCATTTAGTTGAAGGAAGGATTTATTAATTATGCTATTATTATTTGAGTTTTTGTTTAATTGATTAATGATTTTATCGGTTTCTTTAATTTTTTCTTCTATTTTAATAATTTGGTCGTTTGTAAGATTTAATTGGTGGATGATATTTTTTGATATCGTAATTTGTTTTTCGTGTAATTGGGATTCGTAATGTTGTTGTTGGTTGAGTTTATTTATGTGTCGAGAAAAAGTTTTTGCATCCTCGTCGTCGAGGGTGCCAAAAAGTTGTTTGGATATAGAACCAATAGCATTTATTAATCCTCTCTTTTGTAATCTAGGTTTTTTGGTTGTACCTAAGTATTTGTTAATAATTTGATCTTGAGATTGTATTCGATCAAGTATTAATGTAGATAGGGTAGGAAGTGATTCGCATTGGGATGGGAGTTCGTGAGAAGAGAGAAGTTGCTTACAAGAAGATAGAATTTTGTCATAGGTAAGTAAAATAGAACTATATTGTAATTTGAGTTCGGTAAGGTTAGTATATATGACTAAATTCCAATGGTTAGAGAAGAGCTTAAGGTTACCAACGTGTTCGTAGTATATTCCAGTCTTGTTTTTCAAATCGACGATTTCGTATGGTTGCTCGTGGTTGATCATCATTGGGTTACTCAGAATTATGTTACAGATGAGAATTACGAATATTGGTTTCTCCATTTCTGGAAAGAATATTGAGATTGAAGATTTTGGTTAACTTGAAAAAATTTTTAGTCTATTGTTGTGGACTTTAACTATTTTATTTTTATTTTTAATTTCGGAGTTTACTCCTGACTTGGATAAGATTTCGTAAGGTCCTGACCAAAGAGGAAGAAGTTTTTTGTTTTTATTTTTTGGATTACTTTCATTTTTGAGTAGAACAAGCGTTCCTATCTGAAAATTTCCAGGATTTTGCTTTTTGTCATACTGAAGTTTTGAAGATTCTTTACTCTTGACAAATTTGTCTCTAGCGATTTGATGACAATGTTGGATCCTTGATTTTAGTTCATTTGCATACAAATCGTAATTATAGCAGATTTTTTTGTAACACTAGAAGGAAGTTCAATTTGTCTACCGTACATAAGTTCAAAAGGAGTGTATGACGTTGAAGTGTTGGGAGTCGTGTTATGGACGAAAACGGCATATTTAATCCAGTTATCCCAATCATCTTGAGATTTATTGATTAAACAACGTAGATATTCAACGAAGTTTCTGTGCCTTCTTTCGCAAGATCCATTTGATTGTGGTCGGTATGCAGTAGTTTGGAGTTTAGTTATTTTAAGAAGTTTACATACGTTTTTGAATATATCGCTTAGGAAATTTTGGCCTTGGTCGGACAAGACGTATTTGGGTGTGCCATATCGAAATATTATTTCTTTGACGAATGCTTCGGCGATTGTATTCGCTTCTTGATTTGGTAAAGGAATTGCATCAGTGTATTTAGTGAGATCATCGATGAATGTTAATAGATATTTATTGTCACTATTAGTTATAGGATAGGGACCAACGATATCAATAGAAATTTTTTCGAAGGGGTATTTGGAAGTTGGAGTTATGACCATAGGTTCCATGGTGTATTTTGTTACTTTATTTTTCTGACAGAGTTCGCAATTTTTAATGTAGTTTTTTATATCTTGAAACATATTCTTCCAATTGTGATATAGTTTTATACGTTTAAAGGTTCTGTTGACACCACAGTGTCCTCCAATTGGATTTAAATGGAATTCCTTAAGAATAGTTTTGATTTCATTTTCCGACAATTCTGGTTTTGTCGAAGAAGTATTCGATGAGTTAGTAGTTATGACTAAAGGCGTTGAACAAGAATTAGAACTAGGTTTTAAGGAATTAGAGTTTGTATTTGAAGATGTTGAAGCACTTGAAGAAGAAGAATTATTATTATGATTCGTAGATGAAGGAGATGCTTCTGGATCATTATTTATAATACAAGATGTGGAACAAGAATTAGTATTTTCATTTGAAGCATTAGAACAAGAATTGGTATTTGTTGATTTGGAACAAGATATTTAAGAAGAATTTGAATTTGTATGTGAAGATTTTGAACAAGAATTAGGAATTGGTTTTGAGCAAAAATTAGAAATTGAAGATTTAGAAGACGAACTTGAATTTATGGATGTTGGACAAGAATCAGTAGTTGGCGATTTTAGAGGTTTATGATCAGTGTATAGTTGAAATTTTCTACCATACAGATAAGGTCGGAAATGTTTGACTGACCAAACAATAGCTAAAAGTTCCTTATCAGTAGTAGAATAATTTTTCTCACTTTTATTAAGAGTTCTTTAGGCATAAGATATAGGAAGGTCATTACCAATTTCACCTTGTGAAAGGGCACTACCAATAGCTACATCGCTAGCATCCGTTGTTAAGATAAAGTTTTTGGTGAAATCAGGATATTGAAGGAGAGGCGGATTAATTAGTCTTTCCTTTAATCCATGAAAGGCATTTGAACAAAGAGGAGTCCAGTCGAAGCGAACATCCTTGCGTAAAAGATTAGTAAGGTGTTTTGAAATATTTGCAAAATCTTTTATGAAACGTCGATAATATCCAGCGAGTCCCAGAAAGCTTTTTATTTCTTTGGCGTTTTTAGGTTGAGCGAAATTCTTTACGCATTCGATTTTTTGCGGATCAGGTTTGATACCTGATTCATTTATCACGTGTGCTAGGTAGGTGAGTTCTGTTCGCAAAAACTGGCATTTATCGGGTTGCAATTTAAGATTATGTATTTTGAGACGTTCGAAGATTTCCTTTAATTTCGAATTGTGTTCATCTAAGGTTTTACCATAGACCACGATGTCATCCATATAAACAAAAGTTTTTATACCTTGTAGACCAGTCAATACATTATTCATTAACCTTTGGAAGGTGGCTGGGGCACCTTTTAATCCATAAGGCATTCCAATGAATTCGTGATGACCAAAAGGTGAAGAGAAGGCGGTCTTCTCTCTGTCTTCCGGTCTGACTTGGATTTGATGGAATCCACTGGCGAGGTCTAAAGTAGAAAAAAATTTTGAACTTCTCAACTGATCTAGAAACAGTTATGTTGGGTAATGGAAATGCATCACCGACAGTTTTGTCGTTGAGTTTGCGAAAATCGACGACGATTCTCCATTTCTTATTACCATCTTTATTAAGTTTTTTAGGGACAACGATAAGAGGGAAATTCCACGGACTATTCGATGGTTGGATTATATTATCGTCCATCATCTCGTGGATTTGTTTGTCAACCTCCAATCGTTGTGCTTCCGGCAACCTGTAGGGCTTGATATAAGTAGGTGTTGCATCCGGGGTAAGGATTGGGTGTTGTACAGAAGAGGTATGAGTTAACTTATCCCCTTTTAGATAGAAGAGTTCACTATACTAGCTCTTTTATTGCTTGGATTCTATCATATGATTCGGGATAATTTTGAATTCGTAAAATGTTATAGTTGGAGACTTCATCGAAGATAAGGTCTTCGGTATTAAATTCAATTGGAGATTCAGAAGAATTAACAACAGATATGTAAGAGATAGAACTTTTGGCAGGAGTAATGCTATTGCCAATATATAATCCACTAGAAAATTGTTGGGAGAGACATATACTGTCCGCATTAACTTCCTTAAGAACAGGGACTACGATTTCGGTTCTAGGTGGGATAGTGACTAAATGTGAAGGGATTAAATCATATTCAATAATGAAATTCTTAAAAGAGAATGTAAGCATTTTAGTCCCATAGTCGATTTGGGCTTTATGGTCATCTAGAAAATTGTTACCTATGATTCCGTCAGTGCTTATAGGGAAATTTTTATCTACAACGTGAAAGGGATAAGAAATAGTAATATTTTTGGGTAGGTTTATGTGTAAGTATATAACACCCTTAGTATGAATCACGAAATCATTAATACCAGATAATGAGTGAGTAATGCTTGAGTCAATGGGTAGTTCTGGTTTTAATTTATCTATTTTAATCAGACAAATTTCACTACCACCATCGATGAGAAATTTCGAAGGTTGAGGATTTAGCAAGGTTTCGGATGAAATTTTTATTGAGTCTACTCTACTAATCTTATTATTTAAATTTATATGAAAGATTTAGCGAGATGAGATTAAGTTTGAGTCCGAAGCCTGCCACTGGTTCCGGCCTCTGAATGGTTTTCCGAGTGTTTATTTGTTGAGTAAAAGGGAATTGGATTAGTATTATGTTTTTTATTATTGTTGTATTCCCTTTTACGATATTCATTTATATGATGCCCGAGGTTCTTACAGTAACTGCAAGTAATGGTTACTTTCTTAACCTCACTTTTGAAAGAAGGAAGTTGCTCCTTATTTCTCTTTAAATAGCATTGTTCAATGCTATGTCCGGGGTTTTTACAATAATTACAAGAGATCGGATTTTTGGATTTGGATTGAGATGTACTAAAAGATGTTTGGTAAGTATTAGAACTTTTCTCTTCTAATACAGCAGCTTCTATGGCTTCCGTCAGAGTAGTGAATCTAGAGGCTTTAATGATGAGACTTATTCTAGAGTTAAGGCCTCTCTCAAATGCTTTTAGAGCAGTCTTACGGTTTAAATTGATGATTGTGTCAGCCTTATCTGAGCCTTCACTAGCAATGCAAGCATCATTCAGGTTGGATAAAGTTTTTTCTAATCTGTTTGAAAACTCACGAATAGATTCATTAGATCGTTGTTTCATTTGAATGAGATCTACCTGTAATTGAGATAGAGATTTAACCTCGAGGAATTGCTGGAGTAGCTTTTCTTTGAGGGACTTCCAGTCTTCGAAGTCAGTGTATTTAACTACATTATATGCGCTTCCATTCAATTTTGTTTTTATTATAAGAAGAAGGATGGGTAGTTCTGAAGAAGATGTCTCTTCTGCGATTAAGTCGCAGGCATTTATGAATTTATGAAGGTTTGATCTGTCCCCGTCAAACTCAGGGATGAGCTTGAAGGCAAAAGATCTATCTAACTTAGGAGGCATATTAGGTTTGATGGGAGTAGAGTGAGAGGAAGGAGATGTATTGTAAGGATTGTCGGATTCTATATCACTATCTGTTTCGGACGAGTTTAACGTTGATTCGGATTCGTCGATTAAATTTCTTTCATCTTGATACATATATATACAATAATTATTTATATAAAAAAAAAATTTTTCTTAAGACTAAGCAAGAATTAAATTGATCTTAGGAAATAGCAAAAAAAAAAAAAGATAGCGTACTAAGAAAAATTGAAATTGATAATTTCAAAATGATGATATGTGGTTGGTGATTACAGCGGGTTACAGATGTTTGATTGTCCTCAATTTCAATTTGATGATATTGTTGATCGATGATATGTGGTTGGTGATTACAGCGGGTTACAGATGTTTGATTGTCTTTTTTTTTTCTTTTTTTTTTTTTGAATTTGAGTCTTTTCCTCTTTTTTTTTACCTTTTGTATGTTTGTAAAAAGGTTTGTATAACTTGCTGTTGTTACTTTTAGTTATTTTTCTTTGTTTCACTTGTTGTTTTTTTTTTTTGTTTTTTTTTTAATTCACTTTTTCACATAACACTTTTCAGGCAAACCCCACACCTGACACCAATTTTTATGTTGTGCTTTATTTTGTTTCAACTTGAGACGCACGAATCTCAAGCGGGGTCTTACCTTTTTTAGTGATCTAAACATTATGTTATTAAACATTCCTTTAGGTTCAATTTGGTTCTTATCACTAATTAACAATCTTATTTCTATAATTTTAAAAAGATTCAGAGTTTCTTAACTTAGTTGAATTGAAGAATTGGAAAAGGTTTAGTACTTGAAAAATACAAAAAAATAGAAACGAAATCGAATTTCTTAATATGACTCGACGATGCGGCGGTCCGATTCTTAGTGTCGGATATCTGCCTCGCTACCCGACTCGTGAACACACAAAAAAAAACATGTCACCGCGTCCGAAGTGTGCCTGTGCACAGCTGGGAGTAATGCACGTTTTTTGTGTCAAGAAAAACAATGAAATTGGATAGTGTGGATTGGAAAAAAAGAGTGCATTTGGATTTTGGAGGTAATTAAAAATGAAAGTGATGACCTGGGAATTATAAGTGGTTTGGAGTTGGGCAATTAAAGGAAATGATGAATATGGAATATGGAATATTGGTCAATCGAAAGGAATTTGAAGTGGCAATGGGTATAATTGAAAATGAATGGATGGGTCATGGAAGGGCATGAGAAATGGAAGTGGGTGAGGAAAAGACGTTGGAGGTTGTGAAGTGTGTACTTTACAACAATACGGGTTAGATTAGACAAAAGGCAATGCTTAACAAATTCAATACACAGACAAACCTTCAATCCTTACATTCCATCCATCTCCCCAGATTTTTGAACAAGTGCGGAAGACCAGTTTCAAGAATTTTGGAGACGAAAATAGACTCAAATTAAAGATGTTTCACAATAAATAAGCAAATAAATATTAATTTTTCTTTTGATTTTTTGTATAAAATTGTAAAAAAAAAACGTGAAAAACTAATTAAGAAAATATTTAGAGTTTGCAGTTTGAAATTATTTTTATTTTAAATGGTGAAATGGTAGAAAAAACTCTTAAAAATTGACTGAAAATTTCCACATCTGTTTTAATACTGTGTCAGCCATTTTCAATTATTTTAAAGGGACATGGATTTCGCGCACAGCCTACAAAGTGCAAAAGTTTCAAAGAAATTTGTATAGGGCAACGGACAAATGACTTTTAAAAGAAACTTTTGCTAGTAGGTACAATAACTCTTAGTTAATGGCTCCTTAAGAACCTACAAACTGGCTGGGTTAGTGGAGTACACCAACGGAGCGTATGCATCAGGTGACGACGCACATTACAAAGCCATTTCTCTCCGTAACCAACATTGGCTAGTGTATGATGACTTAAAATCAGAAAAATGTATTCGACAAAAGAACCGATATAGTATTGATGTTGCGCTTCTTATATATGTAAAATGGAAACATAATTGATTTTTTTAAGAGATTATGTTTTTTTTCACAAAAAAAAACTTAAAAAAAAATAACTTGAATATTTTTTTATAAAAATGTGTACTTCCTTTCATAATAATTATAACAAAACACCTGCAGCATGTAAAAAAAGCTATTGGATGAAAGTTCCACATACGCCACCTCGCACAGTTGTTTAAGTTGTATAGAGTAGTGGATTACCTGATACGGTTCGCTGTGATAACGGACCTCAATTTGCCTCGTCAGATTTTAAAAAGTTTTCTCAACGATGGAACTTCAATCATATCACTTCAAGTTTCCGGTTTCATCAAAGGAAAGAATTTATAGAAGCATAATGGTAAAAACAATCAAATCACAGGTAAAAAAGGGGCATAAAAACGTTTATTCCAACTTCGAGATTCAACCTTCAGCCCAAAGCTTTAAACAACTAGGATCAATACAGAACTGAAGAAAAGAGACGAGAAAAGCAGGCAAATGATTATAACAGACATCATGGAGTGCGAGATAGAGACGAATTTCAACCAGGCGATGTAATTTGGGTTCGAGATGTGAAGCAGTGTGGAACAGCAGTGCAAAAAGGACCATTTCCAAGATCTTACACTGCGAAAACACAGACTGGAGCTCTTCGTCGAAATTCTTTTCATTTGACAAAATCGAACCGCGAAACACCACCCTACAAACCGGGAGAAAAAGTTATTCTATCACAAGAGGAGCCGCAGACGCCAAATGTAGAAGAAAAACAAGCGATTTCAACTGCTGACCCTGAAAATAATATACAAACGTCCGAAGAACTGAGCAACCAGTTGAAGACTCCGCAAACAACGTATAAAACCAAAAATGGGCGGGTAGTAAAAGAACCAGAATAGTGGGCATACGCTATATTGGATTAAAATTGAATTTATTTTTATTTTACTTACATACTTTCAATACAAATTTGGTAAAATATGAAATTTGTAATATCTATATTGGTTTTGATTTGTTTCTTGATTTATATTCACAAATTTTACAAAATATAATTTAATTACCTATTAAATTAAAATCTTAAGAAGGGGAATGTCCTGTAATATACACAACAATTGCATTATGTAAAAGTATACCAGTGTATGTACTCGTATATTGTTCATATAAGTCTAGTTACTACAATGATGCATTACTTGTATAATGTTTTATAAAGGCAATTGCGAGATCTTATCACGATAAGTCGAGAGCACTTGAATAAATAATCCTTACCTAAACAGTTGTTTTATTTAAATCGTTCGGACACTGCAATCCTAAGCTTTCACAGGGTGAGAACTATCGCACATGGATCAAAATATTTTAATAAAATGTGCCTAGAATTGGATTAAATATGCTAATGGAAGCTGATCGGAAATGAATACATAGTTGTCATGCTAAATTTACGCCTAAAATTTACGTCATTGCCCTTTGTATGCAAACTGTGGCAATTTTTTTCAGTTTCACGGTATGCTTATGGCAATTAATCGGCAATTAATGGCATTTTCAAAAATAATTTTTGACCAAAAATTATAAATTCATGCTTACACATAAAATTAGAGTTATGGCCCTTTTTGGGCAAACTATTAGAGCGGGAATTTTGTTGTTTATAGCAATAAATCGGGAATTAATAGCGCTTTAAAAATATTATTATCAAAAGTTGTCATGCTAGCCTTGCGCCTAAAATGTTCGTTATTGCCCTTTGTGGGCAAACCGTAGGAGTTGCAATTTTTTTGAATTCACGGTATGTTTACGGAAATTAATCTGCAATTAATGGCGTTTTTAAAAATAATCTTTGACCAAAAATTAAAAAGTTAGCCCTTACACCTTAAATTTACGTGATGGCCCTTTGAGGGCCAACCATAAAAGCGGCAATTTTTTTGACTTCACGGCTAATTTACGGAAATAAATCGGCAATTACTGGCGTTTTTGAAAATATTATTTTCAAAAGTTATCATCCTAACTTTACGCTGAAAATGTACGTTATTGCCCTTTGTGGGTAAACCGTATAAGTTGCAACTTTTTTATCATGCTAAATTTACGCCTAAAATTTACGTCATTGCCCGTTCTATGCAAACTGTGGCAATTTTTTTCAGTTTCACGGTATGGTTACGGCAATTAATCTGCAATTAATGGCGTTTTCAAAACTAATTTTTGACCAAAAATTAAAAAGTTAAATGTGTAAGACATAAAATTTACGTTATTGCTCTTTGTGGGCAAACGATAAGAGCGGCATTTTTTTTGTTTTCACGGCAAATTTACGGCAATTAATGGCGTTTTCAAAAATAATTTTTTCAAAAGTTGTCATGCTAACTTTACACCCAATTTTAACGTGATTGCAATTTGTGGGCAAACCGTAAGAGCGGCAATTTTTTTGTTTCCACAGCATATTTACGGCAATTAATCGGCAATTAATGGCGTTTCCAAAAACAAAAAAGTGTCATGCTAACTTTACGCGTAAGGTTAGCAGGATTGCGCTTTTAAGACAAACCATAACGAGGACATCGCTCTTGCAATGTGACCTCGAATAAGCTTCAGCAAGAAATTATCTATCCTGTTTATGTTGGGCCCGTTGTATAGAGCCAGGTTGGAGTAGTAGTGTTTGTACTCCGACTCTGGTGTTCTGTGCAATCCAAGGCAGCGTCGAAGACACTGCCTCTCAAACACCCGAATCTTTTACATTTGAGATGGGGCAACGTTGAACCAAACCGGGCATCCATAGGCAATCATCGGCCGGATAAGGGCCATGTAGCAAATCACCTTCACCCTGCCGTCAAGCCGGCTGCTATAAAACAACCGTTTCGTCAGGGCAAAAGCCCTGGCCAGAGCAGCATTTATATGTCTGTCGAAATACAAATACTGATCCATCCAGATGCCAAGGTACTTTACTACACTTTTACTCGCCAGTGGATGTCCATTTGGCCCTACGATCACCAGCTTGCGCCAGTTCTTTCTCGTATCCCTTGTGGCTCCACGCAACGGAGTCCTAAACAAGATAGTTTCTGATTTCTGAAAGTTGATTTTCAACTTCCAGTCATCACAATATCGTTGAATGTCATCGAAGTCACGCTGCAAAAGAATCCTGATGACCTCGACTTTGGGAGCTGTTCTGTACGCAATTAGATCGTCGGCATACGCAATTGCCTGAGTTAGACTACTTATCAGATCGCTGGTGTAAATGCTGAATAGAATCGGCGAGTTGACCGCTCCCTGCTGAAGACCATTTTTAATATTAAAAGTTGTGGCAGAGGTTACAGTGCCACTTTTGACAACAAACTTTCTGCCATTGAGCGTGTCATAAAGCATATATAATATTGGTTTACTAATGCCAAGTCTGGTCAGCTTTAGATAAAGACCCTCTAACCATACGGTGTCGAAGGCCTTCTCCAAATCAACCAGACAGGCACCCGTACACTGCTTCTTAGATTTGTTCCATTGGACATCAGAAACGAGTTTCGACGCGGCATGAATGGTGTTATGTCCCGCCTTAAAACCGAACTGATTGTCCGGTATGATATTATTATCCTCTGCCCACTTAGACAGAGCTCTATTGATAACTTTTTCGAATACCTTGCTGATACTCGGAAGAAGACTTATCGACCGGAGATTTGCCGGATTGGAGTTGTCCTTTCCCTTTTTCGGGAGAGGATGCACCACAGCTGTCTTCCACCGCACTGGATAATATGCATTATTCAGAGCGTTGTTAAACAGAGTGGTATAAATGTCTACTGCTTCTTGAGGTAAATGTCGAAGCACAACGTTGGATATGCCATCGACTCCTGCTGACTTCTTCTTCTTTAGTGAATCGAAGATGAGCTGGAGTTCCACCTTCGTAATTAACAGGGAACTGGGCCCATTTCGCTCGGCGATTATGGCGTTTGCCAAATGATCTTCATTGAACCCGGTGAAACCAAAGTTCTCTGATCGCCATTGCGTGATGTCATTCCGAAGGTAGAAGTGATGGAGCAAGTCTCTGTTTTCCAGGTCGTGATTCAGGCAAATGCACGCATTCACCTTGTACACTTGCTGGAAAGCAGCCCCCACAGCCTCCACTTTCTCCTGCGGATCTTCGACAATAAAGAGGTCATCGTCCAAGACGGCGTCCTCTGGATTAATTCCTGCTGTCAGAAGTACATCTCTGTTGTCTGTCGTTCTCTGAAGCTTGAGACACGGAAGACCGTTCTGATCATTTCTTTCTAAATATCTTGTTAATTTGCGGAAACATACTCGGGGGACGCTAGAATTAACGGCCCGAATTTTGTTTTCCCAATACAAATTAATGGACAACCGTTAGTTTTCCTTTATAAGTTGGTTGATGTTCTTGATCGACGACTTCAATCTCCAGATTGTGAGGGTCAGTAAACCGTCGGTACAAAAGTTTGAGTCTTGTCAGCAGTCCGCTTTTTTGTCTGTGTAATGCGTCAATGGTCGCGTTGCGGTACATGTCGGTTGCGTCCCGTTGCTTGTATTTCGGTATTGTTCTGTTCATTGTTCGTTTAGGTCATTTGTAAATGCTCCGTGGTATATAAGAAACGAAGATCTTCATAGGGATCTTGGGATTCCTACGGTGCGGGAGGAAATAAAAAGTTTCGCGCGAAAACATAGAAATCGACTATTAGAACACGCTAATTCAACGATTATTGACATTCTTGACGAGTCGAATTTAGTACGCCGTCTGCGAAGAACAAAACCTTCCGACTTGGTGCGGTGAACAGAAAACCGCTTAAAAATCGCGGGTTGAGCAGGAACTTTCACCGGAAAGTAACCTGCAACACGTTACTTAACTTCTTTAAAAATAAATTTCTAGATAAGTTTCAACTTAGTTGCAATCGGGAAGTGGAGGTGGTTTTAGTGTAGTAAGAATCTCACACTTCTATGAGCACGCGTTTTTCGGTCCTCATAGAGCCTGAATAGCAGGTTTTGCACCTACCCACGGGAAAATAACCACAAAAAAAAAAAAAAAATTGTTCGTTTGATTGTCTCGTCCATTTGTTCTAGGTATTGGTCTATTTCGTTATTTGTCAAATTCCTGTCATTTGGTGGGGATATGTTGTTCGAACTGATTTCGCTCGATAAGGCGTTGGTAAAGCGTAGCCAGCGCACGTTACTGTAATTGTAAGTGTGCACAGGTACATACTCATCCAGCTCCACAAGCTCGTTTGGAAGCTGTATTACGGCGGCGAGTCCGCAGTGATCACTGTCGTACTCGATCGTTCGTAAACAGTTTCTTGGTCTTTGACTCACAGTGTCAGCAATAGATCCAGGTAGGCACCGCTATTGGAAACGATGGCCGATCCGTAGCCAGCAGGTCGACACCATATTCAGTGTTGTATTGACTCATCCAATTGAATAGATGGATACCTCTTTGATTTTGAATTTGATTTCCCCAATCTTGGTGTTTGGCATTCAAATCAACGGCCATGAGAAAGTAATTTTTTTCCAAGCTCAAGTGTAGACATTCGAAAAGTTTTTCAAGCTCTGTCATAAAATTAGTTGGCTGAGGTGATGCCGGTGAGCCAAAATCTGCGCAGATCACTATTATATATAACCTTATGATTAATGCCTTTTCGTATGAAGATTCCGATGCCCCCACCCTCCCCCCCCCCCTTGAGTGGAGTTGGGTCGATCTCTTCTAACGATATTCTAATTATTGTTAGTCAACTTATGTTCTTGGTTCAGCTTAGTTTCGCTGGCCATAAACACATCTGGACTTTGGTCTTTCAACAATTGAAAAAGATTAGCTCTACGTTCGGTCCTTATCAGTGAATTTACATTCACAGCAAGGATCCTAAGAGGCCTCTCCGACAGCGCGCCTTTAACCTCTAATTTGCGTTAAGCTAGGCAAAACAGAGTAGAGATAGTCTACCCTAGTCGCGTGCTCCTTTATCTGGTTGTGAAGTCCTGCCAACTGGCCTTGAATTGCCAGCAACATGCTTCTTATTTCGGCCTGAGCGTCCGGCACCTTTGGCACTAGGGCCGGTTGGGCTGCCTTAGCTGCAGGCTGTACCGTTTTTCCCCTTCCTGCCGCCATGTGGGCGTAGGAAATTTGGGGATTAACGGGCGTTGCTGTAGGAGCACGCGTTGATGGGCGTATCTCTACCGCTGTTTGCTTAGCCGCTTTATTGTTACGAATTTGCTGAAAAGCTGAGCAACCCCGATAATTAGCAGGGTGCCCCTCCTTTCCGCAAAGTGCACATTTAAGCTGGGTCATGTCTTCGACCCGTTCCTCACCGAGTTTACACTCCCCCTTGATGTGGTCCTCACCACACTTAACGCAGCGTGACTGCATTTCGCAGTTTGCTGCAGCGTGGCCAAACCTTTGGCAGCGCATGCATTGAAGCATGTCGCCGCGTCTCTTTAGTTTATCCCAAGTTACAATCTGGTAGTAGAGAACGGAGATACTTCTCAACCTATCCAGTTTGCTGCTGGGCGATAGCTGGACTAGGAAGAACGGCAAAGACCGCTTCTCCCATCTGGCCCCGATAAAATCGAGATCGTCGCTTGCTTTTTGACGGAGCTCATTTAAGAGCACCTGTGGTTCCTTGCAGGAATCTATGCCCTTCAAGAGGACCGTTTGGTATTTATCCACTTTGGGAGTAAAACTGAAGAACTCAGTCGTGGATTTCTTTAATAGTTCTTTAATGATTTTGTGCTGCTCCACTGTGGAGCAGTGGATAGCATGTCTATCTTTACTTAATCGCTTAATAAAAAAGTTTTGGCCTATGGCCGACTTACACAGGTCTATGGTTTCCTGTAGCTCCATTTTATAGGTGTTAATTGGTGGCACCTTTTCTTTTTTATTTTGGGGCGGCTGTGGCTGCTGCTGGTGTTCTCCTCGCTGCTGCTCGTTCCGCTTCTGCTGACTGCGCTCCTGTGGTTGTTGTTGCTGCTGCTGCTGTTGCACTGATTTTTTTGGACGTTGCTCCTTCGGCTGCTGCTGTTGTTGTTTAGTTGGCAGTTGTTGTTGCTGCTGTTCTTGTGCATTTAGATTTGGATTTTGCTGCTTTTGCTGTGGCGCTGCCTTTTTTGGCGCATGCACCACTTTTTTTTGCTCGCGCTCCTGTTTCTCTCTTTCGCGTCGAGCTTCTTGCTTGTGTCTGAGTGCTTCTATTAGTGGGGTCACGATGGCATTGAGACGTTCCATCTCCCATGACATCTATTTTTTAGCTCATGGTCTGCTCATCAAATTCTTCTTGCGCCTAGTTTTCCTCTTCGGAGAACGCCTCTGGTGAGGTTAGACCAACAAGCGCATTGCTGTTGGACTCCCCTGTAGTGTATAGACCCTCGCCACCTTCGGACATGTATTCGATGTCGTCATCGGATGGCGAGGTATCAAGTTGTTGATGAATTTTTGCTGCTGCTGACGTCTTCGCTGTGCGCGCCGTCTTCTTCACCCCAGCTGGCAGCTGGGCTGAGGTGGTGGTGGAGCGCCGCTTGACGAGGTTCGTCGCACAGCTTATCCTCTTCCTCCTCTTGTTTTTGGCATCGGCTGTTGATGCCGTTGCTGGTTTTGCCGTTGTTGCTACGGCACTAGTTGATGGTATGGCTGGTGGTGCCATCGCTTGCTTGCTTGTTGTTGTTGTTGATGCTACTGCACTAACCGTGGCTTTGGCTGGTGGTGCCATAGCTGACTTTATTGTTGATGCTGAGCTGGGGCACCTTTCGATGTCCCCGCGGTATTGTTAGTTTGTATTTGCTGCTTTTCCCACTCAATGAAGTTTTCAACTTCACGATTGTGAAAAAAAGCAGCCAAATAATTTTTGCCCGACTGGGACTCGAACCCGTGATCCTCTGGTTGTCGATTGGCCACCTCTACCACTGTGCTATTGCACTATTAAGAATAGCTGGGTATAATTAAATTTTTGAAAAGTCACTCCGATTTTATTTAAAGAAAACTGTGAAAGCCGATAAGGTGTGCACACTTCCACAGATCGAGATCGACTGACGCAAAGGTGAGCTCTTAGGTAGAACCCGAGGCACGAGAGGGGACGAAGCAATTTTGTTTTTATTTGGTAATTTTGTTATTGTTTTAGAGCTGGTATTTTGAGAGACAGGGATAGTTTTTTTTTTCTTTTTGGTCAGACGCACTAACACCATTGCACTGTTTGACTTCATTAAATTGTATAAATTAAATTAAACTAAATTTATTTCTCTTAAAAAATAATTTTACAATAATAATTTTATTCTAAAGTAACCTACTCTTAACCCTATTGCATCATGTTGCCTGCAGGTAGCAGTCGTCGCGTCGCAGACGCTTCGTCAGCAGAACGGTTGCTCGTGTTGTCGCTGACCCATTTGAGTTCCCACGGGAAACAAGTAATTCGCTTATTCAAGCTTTTTGCTGTTTCAACTTAAGTGTCGTTAACTCCTCCCTTCTTTAATTAATGCGTCCACGCATTTTTACATGATGTTAAAGATGCTGGGATATCTTTGAAGAGGTGATGGCTGATTGGATTCACCCTGATTTGATATCATAATCATAGGTGGTGTTGTTACCAGATTACTCGTGGGTGTTTTGGATTTGTAACGTAATAACACTATTGTGAAGAATACGACTACAAATATCACGTAAGTTGTTATTTGGTGTGTGTTCTTCTCTAGTTGAATCTTGGTGAGATGTTGCGTGTTTTTCGTATGCAGTTCCTTCATGAGTTCTAAGGAAAGGACTTCTTCAACTGCCGAATCTTCAGGAATTGTATGCAATGTTGGTGTATATTGACAATTTGAATATTGAATATTGACAATTTCTTGCGCAATGTATTGTTGGTTATTGATTATTATCGTTTCATTGTAGAATTTGACTATGTAACGGGTGATTTTTTAGCTGGTTTGGTTTTGGCAACACTGGTTTTGACAGCTGACGTGTGTTTAGTAACTTGTGTCACTGTCAAACAGCTTCAGTTTGGTTTGCAATTTAACCATGGATCGTCTTACAAATGAACAACGCTTGCAAATTATTGAATTTTCGAAATGTTCATCGCGCGCTGCTTGTGTTCAGCGATGAGGCTCATTTTTGGTTGAATGGGTACGTAAATAAGCATAATTGCCGCATTTGGAGTGAAGATCAGCCAGAAGCATTGCAACAGCTACCAATGCATCCCGAAAAAGCCACTGTTTGGTGCGGTTTATGGGCCGGCGGCATTATTGGGCCATATTTCTTCAAAGATGATGCGAATCGCAGCGTTACTGTCAATGGTGAACGCTACCGAGCGATGATAACAAACTTTTTTTTGCCCGAAATGGAAGTTCTTGACTTGCATGATATGTGGTTTCAACAAGACGGTGCCACATGCCACACAGCACGCGAAACAATGGCGCAATTGCGAGGCGAGTTTGGTGAACAGTTAATTTCACGTTTCGGGCCGGTCAATTGGCCGCCTAGATCGTGCGATTTGACACCATTAGATTATTTTTTGTGGGGGTATGTCAAGGCTAATGTTTATAGGGACAAGCCCGCTTCGATTGACGCACTGGAAGCCAACATCCATGCATTCATTCGTGAGATACCGGCCGATATGTGTGAAAGAGTATGCCAAAATTGGACTCGGCGGATGGGCTACCTGAGACGCAGCCGCGGTCAACATTTGCATGAAATTATCTTTAAACATTAAATTGCAAGGTTGAAACTATCGATTCAAATAAATATTTCATTCATTTTTTTGAATTTTTCTGTTCTAAACCTCTTAAAAAATCACCCTTTAGTTTCCATTAAGCGATTGAGTGTGATTATTAGCTTCTATTGTACCGTTGAATTGATTGAGGATGATAAGTCCTGGTCATACTTCTTCAACCTGGACAATGTGTTGGCTATTTGTGGAGTTGCATGATGCATTTTTATTTTCTAGTAAACCTATTATACACTTATTATTACTTAAATCAATTAGATCTGTTTGTTTACAGAGAGAAATTTCTTCAATTTTCTTACAATTATTTAGCATTCCATATATATATTTTTCATTTCTTAACATATTTCTATAAGATATTTTGTTTATTAAACCATTATTCTTCTTCATTGGGATTACAATTAATTTTTCATAAATCTCTTTTCTTGTTTTTGGTATACTAACAATATATAGTAAATCTTTTAAATTGGATGCAATTTTTACATCAGCAAATTTAATTGCTTGTTCTAAATTTGTATATGGTAATATTTCTTTATCCGATTTGTTTAAGCATAATAGATTGTGCATTCGAAATGAAATGTTCGTATGGCATCAGTTCGATAGTATGGATAAGTTTAAAGTTTCCTTCAGAGATTTTCGCAATTCCATTGTTAAGGATGATGATGGGGGAGTTGGAATAGTCTAGGATGTTAACGGTTCCTTGGATTGGTTTTAATAGGTGTCTATTGGATAAAAGGAAAAAAGGAAGATAGGATTAGTTTCTAATGTTGGATTTATGCACGATTTTGCCTGAACCTATTTGCCTGAACGATTTTGCTTTGAACCTAATCGTTTATTTACTTTGACATAGATAATATCTCCAGGAGAGTAGTCTTTTAAATCAGGCCTTTTCTTATTATGATATGTTATATCGGCTTCTTGTTTAGACTTTAATTTATCTCTATTTTTTAAGTGTGCATCCTTAATTTGAGCTGAACTTTCGGTGTCTCTGCTGAAAAATAAATCGATTGGCTTTTTGTTTGTTACTGAATGTACAGAAAGGTTATATGCATTAACAGCTGCTTCTGGGAGTTCCGTGAAGGATTCGTAGATTTTCTCAGCTTTTAAACATCGCATGATCTCAGCGAGAGTTGAGTGAAATCTCTCTATCTGACCATTAGATGTGCTAGTGTAAGACCTTAATTCCAAATTCGTTTTGCAGCATAAAGAGAATTGATTCTGAATTAAATGATTTTTCATTATCACAGACTATTACTTTTGGTATTCCGAAACCAAAGATAATATCTCTTATTGGTTGTCTTACATCTTCTGTAGCTCTTGAGTTTATTGCTTTTGTAACGGCATATTTAGAAAATTTATCTATTGCAGTGATAAAAAGTTTTCCTTCTGTAGAGAAGATGTCAATGTGTATAATTTCACCGGGATATTTGGGTATGGGAGTAGATTGTATTGGGACTTGATTGGGGTGTCTATCGTATTTATTTTGTTTACAAATAAGGCAAAGCTTAGTAAATTTTTTTAATTTTTTACTTAGTGTAGGGAAAAGGTATTTTTCTAAAATTTGGGCTCTATTTTCTTTTTGGTTTCGATGAGCGCGATTATGTTCTTCCATTACTAAATTCTCTTGATCTTGTTCGTCTTCCACATCCTGGACTTGTATTTGTGTAAATCGGATCTTGTAAGAACAGAAATTGTCTTTGTAAATATTTTGTATTAAACCCATTACGCGTTCGCCTGTTTTGATTCCATTAGTTACAGATGGATTAAGGCATTTTTTAGAATTTGAATAAAGTTTGATTCGGTAAAAATAGGGTCAATGATAGTATGTCTGTGGTAAGTGGGAAATATGATTTGGAAATTTTGACCAGGTGGTGTACCTTCTTGAAGTAAAATTTGGTTTTTGAAACAATTTATTGGCGATTCTACACTATAAATTAAGCCATGCGACGATGATTCGTCACTATGAATTGTGGGTGTTAGGGAATTGATTTGGGTTACCGGAGATGGTCTAGATAGTGCATCCGCAACTACATTGGTCCTACCTGGTTTATATTTAAGTTCATAATTGAACTCTTCTAAAGATGTTTTCCATTTCTTGAGTTTGATGTTGTTATTCTTTGTGCTGAGTGCACCGGTAAGAGGTTGATGATCTGTGAAGATAAGAACTTTTGCCGAACCGTATAGGTAATTTCTAAAGGAGTCTAATGCCCATACAATGGCGAGCATTTCTTTCTCATTGGTGGCATAATTCTCTTCTTAATTTACTTAATGTTCTTGATATGAATGTAATTGGTTTGTCCTTCTGTGATAGAACAGCACCTATGGCGTAGTTCGAGGCATCTGTTGTGAGTTCGAAGGGACTTTTAAAATCAAGATATGTTAGTATTATATCATCAGAAACCAAGGATTTTCTTATTTTTCCGAATGCTTCGATTGCGCTTTCGTCGAGATGGATTAGTTTCTTACTAGAAGTGTTTTTTGAAATACGACCATCCTCCCCTCTTGAAAGGGATGTCAGGGGCTTAGCAAGTTTTGCGTAGTCGCAAATGAAGCGTCGGTAGTAGCCTGACAGACCGAGAAATGATCTTTGTTCCTTCAAGGTTGTTGGAGGTGGAAAGTTCTTTATAGCGCTCACTTTTTCAGGATTTGTTTTGATGCCTTTGGAAGACATAATAAATCCGAGGAATTCTGTTTCTTGTTTGAAAAACTCGCACTTGTCGAGTTGAACCTTCATATGAGCGTTATTTAGGGTTTCAAATACCTTTTTGATATTCTCCAGGTGAGTAGCCTCATCCTGACTAAAAATGATAATATCATCGCATATTTTGCCAATGTGGTCACGAAGGATATCATCAAGGGCCCTCTGGAATATTGATGGGGCGTTTTTAAGGCCGAATGGCAACCTAGTAAATTCATATTTTCCCGGATTAATAGGGAAGGCTGTTTTTTCCATATCAGATTCCTTCAAGGGAATTTGATGGAAACCGCTTTTCAAATCAAGAACTGTGAACCAGTTATTCTTTCCCAAATTGGGTAAAACGTCATTTATCTCTGGGATCGAGTAGCGGTCAGCTACTGTAATTGAATTCAATTTACGGTAATCTATTACTAATCTGAATTTTTTCTTTCCAGAGGCATCAGCCTTTTTTGAAACAATCCTCTATTTGGTTTTCAGCTTCCTCTTTAAGCCCCATTGGATACGGGTAAAATTTTGAAAAGACAGGAGAATCTGTTGTTGTTCTAATTTCCCCTTTGACAACAGTGGTGCACGAGAGTTTATTATTTGGATCATCGAATAATCGGGGGTATTTGCTAACTATGTTTTGAATATCTGTTTTTTGTTTAATGGACATGTGATTTGTTCTGATGTTAATCGTGTTAACTGATTGTGCAACTAGTTGTTTAACTTTAACCTTAACAGAGTTATTTACAATCATGTAGTTGTCCTTTATATGGATAACAGCTGAAAGATTTTTAAGACTATCGTTTCCGAGGAGAGCGTGAAAAGATTTTAGTTCAGGCATTAAGAAAAACTTAATTTTTATGTTATTGAGACCGAAAAGATTTAGAAAAGTGTGTTGTGTAATTTTGACATTTCCTCCTATAGAATTAGCATAGAATGGTTTTTCGTTTGTACGGGGTTTTAATACGAGACAAGGTTGGATGTAGTTTTTGTTCGACCCAGTATCTATTAGAATTTTTATTATGGTTCCACTCTTCGTTTTAAATTCGAAATATGGAAGAGAGGAACAGCTTAATCTAAAAAATGGATATCATTGTATTCCATATTATGCTGTTCATTTGAAAAATCTCTATCTGATTGCGGAAAAGATTCCGTATATTCTTGAGGAAGTGAATCAGCGTACTCTTGTAGAGTTTGGTCGTATTGCTGATCTTCATATTGGATGTTCTGCTATTAACTGTCTTCGGGTTTTACTTCGCCCGTAGTTCTCAAATGAAAATTCCTTTGTAATTTGGTGGGGTGTAACTGATTTGATGGTGGGTCAATTGTTCTTTTAGGTGCTGGTGGCCAGTTTTTTTGTAAGGGTTGATTCATGTAGTTGATATTATTTGTCTTAATTGTTGATGTCCATCTTTCTTGGTGGCGGTTGAGGTCTGGGTGCAAACTGCATCTGTGGGCGATTGAAATTCGTATAAGGTTGTTGGGTTCTTTGTGCATACTGCATTTGTGGGTGATTGGGCTGCATTTGTGGACGACTGAGTCCCATGTAAGGTTGTTGGGGTCTTTGTGGTACTCCTGACCGTGGCTGAAAATTATTGAAACCTTGTGAAGTAGTCCAACTTGTAGGTTGTAGCATTAGTTCTGGATAGAACTGTCGTTGATTTTGAAACTGGGGGTAGTTATTACTTGTACTAGGTGGAGCTGGAGCTGGTAATTGATGTTTTTTTCTAGCATTGTTGTTTGATGCATATTGCGTTCGAAAATGTTGATTTTCGAGCTTTAGGCATAAATGCAGAGCTTGAGGTAAATCTGAGGGTTCTCTTGTACCTAGCAGCCTAGGTAGATCATGCTTTAAGCCTCTGATAAATGTGTCTAGGGCTTTCTCCCTATATGCGTGCATTAATAGATTCAAGGCTTCTTGATGGATGCTATCCATTGAGGATATTTTGTTAAGGATCAATGTAAGATGCGAATAGACTTCTTGATAGAAGTCTTGAACAGAGGAATTGCCTTGGACAAGGGATGTTAGTTGGTATTCTAGTGTACCTAGATCCCGCTTGTCCGTGTAATGCAAATTTAAACATCTGGAGATGTTGTCCCAGTTTAGTGGTGTATTATATGATTCTAAGACATGGTCTGCCTGACCAACAATCTTATTTCTTATAACGTTAAGAATTCCGAAATATTTTGGAGATCCTCTCAAGTGTCCATAAATATTAAGGATTCTTTCTACACTTTTTCGCCATGAACTGAACTCACCTGGCTGACCAGAGAACTCTCGTAGGCTTCTCACAACGTCTGGAATTTTATCAAGGTCATTTATGTTCTCTCTTTGATCTGGATTTATCGCTTGATCAACTCCTGCGAATTGATCAGCATTTGGGTTTAAGATTGAATATACTAAATTTCTTCCTTCTGTTCGAAGGATTTGATTCACGATAGAAGAAATGAGGTTTGCAAGTGCTGGGTTTCCAGCCGGATTATCGTTTTGAGGATTAGGGTTTATTGGTGGGTTTACTGAAGGGCGGATAAGGTTATTTGGGTTTGACATGATTTTATTGAGATTTTATAATAATAGTAAAAAAATGTTGGGAATAATCACTAGATTTCAATAGTTGTAAAAATTTATTTTTAAAAGGAAAATTATGTTCTTACCTAACAGTACTTCGTATTTTTTTTTTTATTATTCTAAATATTAATATTTTAAATATATATTGGTTTCAATAAAAGAGTTGTTTAATATTTTATAGCAGAAAAATTTGGAATTGTCAAAAAATTATTATTTCGTGATTTTTCTTTTTATGTCGCAAAATTAAGGTAATTATTGTAATTTTTTTTTTTTTTATAAATCTTACACTAATAACACCAAGAACGCTATGTCCCATGCTGGTATGAACAACATTTGTCCTGTTTGCACTTCACTGCTACTAATGGTATCGTTCACACACTCCTTCGTAGGCCTCAGTTTGTCTATCGACTCCTGATGATACGATCCTGGTAATGGATTCGTGTTGGCTGCTGAGTTTTTTTTTCACTAATACATGCGGCGAGGTACTTTACGTTGTCTTAAGCTTTGTTAGTTTTTTTTTTTGTCTTTAACACACGCGGCGAGGCACTTTACGTCGTCTTACACTTTGTTAATTTTTCTTTAACGCACGCGGCGAGGTACTTTACGTCGTCTTAAGCGTTGTTAATTGGTTATACTCAAGCCACACCAGTTGGGCGCCAATTAAATTAAACTAAATTTATTTCTCTTAAAAAAAAAACAACTTTATTATTTTAAAACCAAACTAAAACTAATTTTACAATAATAATTTTATTCTAAAGTAACCTACTCTTAACCCTATTGCATCATGTTGCCTGCAGGTAGCAGTCGTCGCGTCGCAGACACTTCGTCAGCAGAATGGTTGCTCGTGTTGTCGCTGACCCATTTGAGTTCCCACGGGAAACAAGTAATTCGCTTATTCAAGCTTTTTGCTGTTTCAACTTAAGTGTCGTTAACTTATATATATACCTTTTAAGCTTTTTTCAATATTATTGAATCTTGCATAGAAGTTCATTGCCGAACTAATGCAACACAAATCACATTTCCATTTAAAATTTGAACGATTCTTAAAAAGTTCCAGTTCAATTTCATTAACTTTTGCACAGGTGAAATGAAATATCATAGAATAATTTTCACACGATATAACATCGGTAGTTATTACCATTTGGTCACAACAAAAACAATTCACAGCCATGACAAAAACTTTGTGAATTGTGAAAAATGATAAATTTACAGATTGATGCTCAGTTTCAGAAAACACTCAACTATTTTAAAAGCCATTTATCCTTTAAATGATGTTTTTTGGTTTCACCAAATACTTTTAAATTCAAGAAGATTTTCAATGCCCTTTGTACACTCGTTCTTGTTTCATCAAATTTTAAGTCTTTTTGATCGGTCATCCATTCCAGTCAACAACAGCTGATATTTTGTTATGCATAAATTCTAATTATCATTCAACATTAAACTCAAGTCTTCTTAAATGCAAGTCAACATAATCATTTCCTTCTTTTATCAATACTATACTTTGTATTCACAATATCTTTCAATTGCAAGCCAGCATCAGCATAAGATTTGTTTATTGAAATCTGATACTTTTCAATTTGCTATCTGTTTTCCTTTTAATTTATTGTCCACTCCAATGTTTATGCATATATGTATACCACTTCAATAGGGTACCTATAGCCTTTAAGAATCCCATGGCACATGAGATTATGTATATTGAATTTAGAGATAAGTTAGTCTTAAGTGAGATTCAGTAATAAACGGTTGGCTTACAAAAAGTGATAAGTCTTATTATTTCTATTTGGCGCATAACAAAAATTGGTGGCAGCGGTGAAATTGTTTTAAAAATACCATAACCAAAAAAAATCTAATAGTAAAGGGCTCAACTTTCCATTAAAGGAGCACGAATTTTCACACGCGAATACTTTTATTCGATAGATTTATCGTTCAAAGTAATAAATATCACAATTTTAACTTGAGGAAACTTTTATTTATATTTTTAATTAATTTTTAAAGTTTTGATTTTTCATACAAAATCAATGGAATTTGCATCCAAAAACAACTTGTTTGCTACTTTTGACAGTTCGTTACCACTACATAAATGAGGATATGCAACTTCGCTATGGTAAGTGTTGTGATATGTGGATTTTCTTGGGAAATTTTTGGGACTTATTTGTGCGATTTTTTTTTGTTTTCGTTGATTTTTTAATGGAATTTTTTATTTTCTTTGGGGATATTTAATATTCTTCCGCTGTTCATTACTTTTATGTAGTAGACAAAACTGTTAATTACTGTTATTACTTCATATTCAAACGGTTAAAAATGCGGAAATTTATGAAAAGTTGATAGTGAAAGTGACCATTCAAGTATACAACGTCAAAATTTGGCTACGGAAGAATTAAAGAAAATGTGGTAAATTTAAAAGTGATATAAATTGTGATTTGATTATTTAAAACTAAATATCTAGGAATTTAGTAAAATTATATAAGAGAATCAGCGATGAGCCTATGGCAATTAGTTTTGCCGAAGATTTGGGGTTACTGCCTGCCAGTAGAAATTGCAGAGTTCATAGGTCATCTTTGTCCATTTATTCTTTGGAAAATGCCATAGGCTATTTTTGATGCAATAAAGGTGCGTGCAGAAGTAAAACAAAATTTTTTAGAGCGTTGGGGGCGTGGTTCGAGCAGGCTCGGATACCAGTCACGATATTTTTTTACTTAATGTACTGCTTTTTCCACAAGTACCCCTACGATTACTGTCCGTATTGAAGATTTTACGTCATCGGACACCAGCTTGTCGACCGCAACTGTAGCTGATTGGTATAGTAATTGCCGAGAAGTGATCGTCGAATACTTTTTAGACCATCAAACAGAACACAACAAAATCGGGGGCCCTGGACGCATCGTTCAAATAGACGAAAGCAAATTTGGACGGCGCAAATATAACAAAGGCCGACGTGTTGATGGCCACTGGCTGTTTGGGATGATAGAGGACGGGTCAGAAGATCTTCGGCTTAAAGTTTGTACCGACAACATAAGAAGTGCCGAGGTAAAATTTTATCAAATATGATATGATTATACGACTTAAATGCGAACATGAAATTTTTTTTACAGGTACTAGTTCACTTGCTTAAAAAGCATGTACATATCGGTACAACTGTTCATACGGATTATTGGAGGGCATATGACTGTCTTGGTGAACATGAGTTTATACACAAGAAAGTAAACCACAGCGATCCTGACAATCCATTTGTTGCCGATGATGGCACTCATACCTAAAGAATTGAGTCCCAGTGAAGAGTGGTCAAAAGGGCTTTTTATAGTGATAGCTACAATCATAATTTTAGCGATTGGATTGTTGAATATCAATGGCGGAGAAATATGAAAAAAAGAAGATCCTTTTGATGAATTGATAAGATCAATTATATACACTTATGGAAATTTTAAAAGTATACCATAAAAATAAAATAATTAAATATTTTTCAAACGATTGCTTCACGTTGTTTCATAAAGGTGACGTAAAATAACGCCAAACAAAACAAAGCCAAATTCCAAAAATTCTTTTTTTTTTATAATTTTGAGAATGGGATAAGGTTATCTATAAAAAATCGCGCGATTTTTAGTCGATTATTTTTTTTGTAATCATTTCTTAAATTTTGAGAATGTAATAAGATAATCTATAAGAAATCGTGCGATTTTTATTCGATTATTTTTTTTATCATTTTTTAAATTTTGAGAATGTGATAAGATAATCGATTAAGGCAAAATGTATTTTTGCCCAAAAAAGCTGCTGATATAGGCACCTGCCTGGCGATTGAACATACCCCTAAGCGGAGCGACGGAGTCGCGTGAGCAGGACAGAGCCCGAAAAAGGGAGTTAAAATCATGAAAGCCCGCGAAGCGGGCCGGGCAAAGTAGGACACACAAAAAACACCCACCACAACACCAACAACAGGGAAGTTTAGTAGAACTGTCAAAAACCCAATTGTAAGTAGCCGCGTATTTCAGATATTTTTCGTTGTAAACTTACAACTTTAAAATATTTATTAAAAATATAAATAGAACTTAACTCACGTTTTAAATATGATATCCATTACTTTGAACGATAAATCAACCGAATAAAAGTGTTCGCGAGTTAAAATATGTGTTATTTTAAGAGAATTTTAAATAAAGTATTGAACAAAAAATGCCATTATTGAAAAAATAAAATATTTTTTTATCACAGTTAACAGTGTTTCCTCACCGTAATTTTTTAAACCTCTTTACCTCACTGTAAAAAAAAAATCGAAATTCTAGCCGTGCTGCCCTAATGGAAAGTCGCCCCTAGTAAAGTTTTTAGTGAGACGACCTCTAAATTTCTCTGAGTGCGTTATTAATTCGCGTATCTATACTAAACATTAAGCTTCGAGATGCAACCCTAAAATCTTTGGGTGTGTCAAAAATTCGAAAAATATTTTGTGCCATACTTAATAATGTCAAAATAAATTTTACTAAGGTTGGCCAAGTTAAAAAAAATGAAAAATGTCAGAATATACTGAACAGGAAGAAAAAAAGGATTTAACCAAAGAACAAGTAGATTAGGAAAATAAAGTTAGAATTTTATTAAACGGGAAAGTACACTTAGAAAAAAATCATAAATATTTGGCCAACAAGGCCATGAAAATCAAGCAAGTAATTAAAGAAGCTCAAGACGAAATGCACAGAACTGTGTTTGAATAAAAAAAAAATTAAATAATTTAAATCAATATAATAATTATTGAAGTACGAAAAATAATTTTTTTTTGTTTTATCTGCATATTGGCATAATGGCTTCCTCAGACTCCCAATATGAAGTTGATTTAAATGAAGAAATATTAGACTTCCAATGCATTGGAATGCGAACAGGTAATTTTTGCAGTCTGAAAGTTTTTGAAATTATCGCTGATAAAAAAATTCAGAAATTAGTGGAGAAAGTGAAGACTACCTAGTATATTTTAAAAGCCATATTGATTCGAGACATGAGTTTTTGGTTCTTCTCGAAGAAAGAAATAAAGTCGACAATGAAACAAAAGTCTTAAAAACCGCATTAGAAAAATTAAGATTAGCCGATTTAGTGATTTAGCTATTCCTAAATCACGAAAAAATAATGCAAGTGTAGATGAATTAGTCAACATAGATAGACAAGAAAATAGTCAAATAAATCTCAGTGATTTAAAAATGCAAGTACAAATGAATGTGTCCCTAAAGCAAGACAAGAAAATAACGGAATAAATCTCAGTGATCTAATAAAAATAATTCCACATTTAATAGTGATGCTATGAAGGCTCACAATTTTATTCAAAACTGTGACAACGCGATGAAGTTTGAATTTTCATCACAGAAAGTGCTGCTTCTTGCAATAATAAAAAGTAGAATTTCGGGAAGTGCAGAAATTTTACTTATGAAAACAAAAATTAATACTTGGCTAGAACTCAAGTATGAACTGGATAGGGTATTTAGAGAAACTCATTCGAGTTAACAGCTTCACCTGGAAATGACCAGACTACACCAAAATTTTAATGAAACTGTGATTCAGTTTACCCGGATGTGCGAAACCTTGACAAGGGGAAGAATGCAGGCACTTTATGTAGAAAATTCTGAAGACCCAACATATGATGGTTAAACGATGGGTATAGAAAGAGATAAGCTTAACGCATTTATATCTGGATTAAAAAGAAAAAAGGTACTCGTACATTCGCGAATAAACAGCGCCCTAAAATGCTTTCTGAAGCTAGTCAGCTAGTCGTGAAAGAAAAAATACGTCTAGGGTATTATAATATTAAATCAAGTGAAATGAATATAAATAGAGATTATAAAAATGGAAATTTGATAAAAATTAACCACACTTCGGTTAAATGTTTCAACTGTGGACGTTTGGCCCATATGTCCAAAGAATGTTTCCGAAACGAGAATTATGAATATAATCCAGCTAATCAAAATTTTAATTAAAAAAATTATAATAAGAACAATGACCATCAAAATTCATTCCAAGTAATAGGGATTATAACAAAAATCAAAATCCATTAAAAGAGCAAGATTAAAAAAAAATACAATGAACCCAGAAGTTCACAAAATTTTTGGAAAAACGAATAGTCAATGAGGCGACTATTTCGTCAGTAATGATAGGAAATCCCCTTGTAGAAATGGTTTATAAGAATAAGTCTTATAATATGTTAATTGATACAAGAGCGGGAGTATCATTATTAAAACAAAACTGTATTTTTCATCAATGATTTTTTGAGACAAATTCATTTAAACGTTTTGTTAATAGTGTTTTGTTAATCGTTCGCAGTAATATTATAGCGTTGGCTCCACTTCGAAGTTCTTTCTTCTTTTCAAAAACAATAGCAGCAACTATTTTTCGTTTAACATCTATGGCGACATTGTCGTCAAATAAAGAAAGTTTAGCCAGCTCGTTGTTTAAATACCACATATGCTCACTCATTTTCTTAGAGGCTTGTTGGGAAATAGCAAAATTGGTGTTTTTATAAACTCTAAATTATTATTAGGTGTCTGAATAGCAGACGAAGAAGTATACCATACTTTGGTAAAGAACAAAATAATAAAAATACAAATTTTTGGTAAGCTGGTTTTTTCAAAAGAAGTTAAACTGAATTCGTCACGAAATATGAACATTTTTAAGCTATAGATGGCTTTTGACATCCAACGCGCATGGTGCATTGCACCAGGACGTTTGAAATGAACCATATGGGGTGGATAACTACCAAGGAATATTAATGCCAGTTTTAAAAGTTCTTGATAATCGCTGAGACATCTAAAAGAGAGCAAAATCGAAGCAGTTAATATTTATTACATATTTTCATTTTGACAATGGAGTTGGTATAATGAACAATAATTTACCTGTAAATATTGATTGATAAAAGTTACTATATCAGATCTTTCTTTTCCTAATAATCCTGCAACATTTTCCTCTTCCATACCACTTTTATATTTTGATTGATCAATGCTATCCCAATTATTTTTAAAGCGTATACAAATTGGTACGTTAAGGCCAGATGTCTGACGGCGACATGGTAGTCATACAAGCTTTCGGTTCAATGCTTTTTCAATTAAAATTCAATTATGAATACCTTTAAAAGAGATCATACGGATAAAGACAACCAAAACTGAAAGTTACGTTTTAAATATTGCTGGATTGAATTAAATGAATTTTCAAAAACAATGTAAAAAATCAGGAGTTTACTCGGAGTGAATTTTCGATCAAACTTAATGGTTTCAAAGTTGAATGCCAATCGTCTCTTATTTATTGATACCTAATAATCAATAATAGTCAATAATTTTCAAACTAAATAAAATAAAGATTTACCAAAATTGAGAACTGTCGTATAAAAACACGGCTTTACGTAAGGAGACACATGCCATTGATTTAAAGTGGAAAGGACAGCTGAAGCTTGTTGATCTGCGATTCCATTATGAGCTTTTGAAACTCCAAGTAGTTGATCAACTCCATTGACTGATAAAATGATGGATATACGATCCACAGATTTTGAATCGGCAATATCACTCAAAATCTTACCGTCATAATGTATAACATAACGGTCTTCAATTTGAAATTCACTTTTTAATCCTATCGCCATATCTTTTCTTAATTTTATACGTCCACGATGGATTGAACTGTGACTAAGATTAATCTTGGATATATCAATTTTTACACTTGAATAAGCAGCAGCTAAAATAAACGTAGCATTTGGGCTACTAACATTTGCTCGGTCAAGTGCAAGCGGCAAGGGGTGGTGTCATTATATTACTTTTATTCGTTACATTGAATTGATCTTCAAAATCAGAATTTAAATCATGATGTGTTGTTCGTCTAGAAATTAATGTTGTAGAAGATGTAGCTGTTTCTTGAGGTGCGAAAATTACATTCGTAAGATCACTTTTATCTAAAAATTTTAGTTACATAATGCAAAAAAAAAAAAACGAAAAACCTACCATAGATTTTAAGCTAAGATTAAAGTTTAGATTTAAGTTAGATTTAAGTGCACGCTTGTATTAAGCTAAATACATAAATATAAAATATAAATATAAATTTATTTATGATACAAACAAAAAAATAATTTTTGATAGGAAGATTATAATTCTATTCCGTAAGATTTAAAAAGTTATGCATATGGAACCTTCTATTAATTTATGTAGGTACTAAATGAATTAGGTACACAATAACAAAAAATATTTACCAATTTGATCATCATGGCTTAGGTTTAATGGATTTTTAAAACGTTTTCATCAATAAAGCCATATCGACCTCTTTTTCTTTGAGCCGCTAAGAATAATTTTTGTTCGGTATTAATATATTTTTCTACACCACTTTTCGCAATGTCGAACAACTTCTTCAATTTGTCAATGAAAATACATTCCTTCATTTTTTGCGCATTTGAGTTTTTGCGTTTACAATTTTTTTGTAAATTAAGTCAGTTGCCATATATTTTTTGTAGTTTTTTTTGCATACACTTTTTCACAAGTAGGAATACCTGGCTTCAACCATTTTTCTTCGAGTGTTTGTATCGTATTTTGAAAGCTTTTTTTTTCTTAGGTGAATAACCTTACTTTGATAAAAAAATACACAGATAACCTCAATCACTGTTGGTAATTTTCGCCCCACAAAATTTTCATTTGGCTCACCAATCAAATAAATTGATTTATTCATTATAATAACAATTGAATAAATGATTAAATATGAAATAACAAATTTCGAAATTCTTAAATGAAAGTGATAACCGAAAGCCGCGATTCATTATTCTCAACTGGATAAGATCATGTTAGTAAAACATGCATGGCTTACAATTTGTCTTTTTTTCTTTTTTCTTTATTTATCATGTCGATTGCGTATCTATCCTTGTCTTACGCAACTGATAGCATTTAAGCAATAAAGTAACGTCTTTTTTTTGCATACCTACGTAGGTATGTATATAAACACCACATCAACTAAAAATTAGCTACATACGTTACGTACTTACATGTATTTTATATATAGAGTAAAGTGGGTATTATTAACTACGCAGCCAATGTGGCCCATGGGCTTTTCTCGCAACCCAGAAATGCAATCGGGGGAACTTTTCATAATGATGCGGAAACACGTTAAACTCAGATATGTTCAATTTAAGCCGCCAAAATTAAAGCGTTTACAAGTTTTGTAAAATTTCTTACAGTTGATACAGTGGGTGCAAAAATTGTGTAACCCATTTTTTTTTTAATTTTTCGTCTTTATTCGATGTTATGTACATAAACTTACACTATATAATTTTTTCAAATCATTCGACAGTTTGTAAGTAATTTTCCACTTGAAAATCCACTTCGAAGCGACTAATAATTGTATTAATTAAAGTGAAGCAGTATTGTTATACACTATTTAAAAGAAAAAATGGTTCTCTACAAAAAAGGTCTTAATTCATTTTTTGATAAAAGTGATATTAATTACCATAACATCTTCAATTACTAAAAAATTTCAAATTGTATGTTTAAGAAATGTATCATAATTTTATATGAAAAATATTCATGTCGAAAGACCCAACGTGTTTAAAGAAGGAAGAACAACTTTACGTGGCAGAAATATCCATGTCGAAAAAAAATTTAAATTTGAGAAAAGTGACACTTCAACACAATCAACAGATCCTGCAGCAACCCAGCAATTAGAAAAAAAAACCAATTGCAGGAAGTCTCGAGCAACCAACAAATTTAAAAAATAAGGTAACAATGGCAACTATAAATATTGATCCATTAAAGTAAGCTAAGAACTTACCAAATTTCAATGGTAAAACATGTAACTTAATTATTTTTATAAAAAAAGCAGATTTTATAATGACAACAGTCAGTTTATACACTGAGCCCGCAAAAGAATTCATAGTTGATAAATTCAAATCTAAAATCACAGATTTTGCGCTAGAATTAATATTACGGTGTGGTGATCCAAATAACTGGCAAGAAGTAAAAAATGTATTAGTAAGGAATTTCGGAGAAAAAGAATCCTTTTTAAAATTAAAGGAACAAGCAGATAGAGTTTATACTAAAAATATAACTCAGCTTTATAATTCATATTCGGACATTCCTTGTAGATTAAATAATAAATATATATCGGAAGATAAACCAATAGAATATAATTCTAGCAATAATGAAGCATCATTATTAGCTAAATTTTGCGAAAAAAAATTCCACCAAATGCTAGTTCGATTATAATTAATCATAGCATACAAACTTTAAGTGTAGCTTTTTATATATTAGAATCTTGTCGTTGGACGAAAGAAGAGAATATAAATATAGTGATAGAAACATTCGAAGTTTAAAAACTGGAAATAACAATAATAATTTTAGCGACAGAAATTATAAAAAATATAATAACTATAACTAAAAGCAAAGGTCAGAACTTTTATAGAAACAATAATCAAAACTATAGAAATCAACATGAAACAGATTATATGCAATAAAACAGAAGTGGAAATATTTCTAATAATAATCTTAACCCATTTGCTTCACAAATTAAAAAAAATGATCCAGAACCAATGGAAGTAGATTTCCGTACTCAAAATACAGCAAACACCTCAACAGACCATTACCCCACAAAGATGTTCATATTCTTAATAAAAAAACTTAGATTTTTAGCAGACACAGGAGCACTTACATCTATTTTAAAAGAAAATATATTTTTCAGTCATTTTGAAAGTAAATTAGACAAACCAGTTACAATGAAAGCATTATTTAAGGAAAATCAAATAAATACTAAAATAATTTTACCATTACCAATCGAATTTCATAAAAATGGACAGAATTTTTAATTACTCCTATTACAAATAGTTCATTTGACGGAATTTTAGGAAATAATATCCTTATGCCATTAGAAGCTGAAATATCTTATTATACTCATACCTTGAAGATTAAAAATACTGTTATCCCATTACTCATAAAACCCAAGGAATACTCTTAAGATAGATACATTCAAGAATTATCAAATACACAAATAAGTTTATGTGGTTCTGATTTAGCTTTACAAGATTTA
Source organism: Dasysyrphus albostriatus (assembly GCA_946251815.1). NCBI lineage: Eukaryota > Metazoa > Arthropoda > Insecta > Diptera > Syrphidae > Dasysyrphus > Dasysyrphus albostriatus. The sequence continues at coordinate 76,277,884 of OX276337.1, forward strand.
ACTGACAAATTAACTAAACCTTATATGAACATTGAAGAAGAGAAAGCTCTGCATCAAATATTAAAAAATAATAAACAATTATATAATTACATATTTACTAACGTTAAAGAAGTAACGCATAGCATTGAAACTAAAAGTGATTGACCAATATATTCACGTTTATATAGATATCCAGAAGTACAAATAGAAGAAGTCGATAAACAAATAATCGAAATGCTAGAACAAGGCATAACAAAAGAAAGCAACAGTCCATATAATGCTCCTATCTGGATCGCACACAAAAAGATAGACAGTTCTGGACTTAAGAAATGGCGAATTGTTATAGATTATAGAAAACTTAACGAAGTAACCGTGGAAGACAAGTTTCCTATTCCAAACATTGAAGTAAATTGGAATGAGCCCAATATTTTACTACTCTTGATTTTGCAAAAGGCTTCCACCAGATATTGGTGAATGCTAAAGACAGGCATAAAACTGCATTCTCAACAGCAAATGGTCATTACGATTTTAATCGGATGCCATTTGAACTAAAAAATGCCCCCGCTACTTTTCAGCGAATGATTAATCACGTATTAGAAGGACTTGTAGGGAAAATATGTGTTGTTGTTATTACGTTATTACTACGAACCGAATAAAGCCAAATCCAGAAAAAATAAGAGCAACTGAAAAGATACCCATTCCAGGTACAACAAAACAAATAAAATTTTTTCTAGGTTTAACAGGTTATTACAAAAAATTTATTAAAGATTATTCAAAGGTAGCAGTACCTATGAACAAATATCTTAAGAAAGGAGCAAAGATAAACATTAAAGACCCAAAATATATAACAGCTTTTGAAGAATTAAAATTACTCATATCTAATAACTCCGTTTTAAAATATCCTGGCCATACAAAGGAATTCGTGTTAATAACCGATGCATCAAATTATGCAATCGAATCCGTTCTTTCACAGTCAAATCACCCATTATGCTATGCATATCGCACCCTCAATTAACATTAACGCGGATATAGCACTATTGAAAAAGAATTGACCATATCTTTACGGTCGCAAATTTAAAATACAAACTGATCAGAGACTTTTAATTTAGTTAAGTAACCTTAAAGAACCAAACTCAAAACTCCAGACATGGAAAATTAGTTTAAATGAATATGATTTTGATATCGAATATTTAAAAGGAAAAGAAAATCGCGTAGCAGATTTTCTTAGTAGACTCGAATAAACGCAGTCAATGGAAATGAAGAATCATCTTTTGCAACAAATCGTAGTGGAATAGAAGAAGGAAATGATCACATAGGAATTTCAGAATTACCTACAAATATGTTCAAGCATCAAATAGAAATTATAGAGTCAGAAGATGAAGGTAAAAATATAATATATATATATAAAGGTATAAGAAGACTTACTATTAAATTAAAAGATGTAAACGATAACTTAACTGAAGCATTAAGAGAATTTTTACGCGATCACGGAAAGGTGGCAGTATATTGTCCAAGTGATACCTTATTTTACAAAATTCAGGAAAAATTATGTTGAGCCTTACAGCAATCAAAGTAAACTAATAACGGGTGATTTTTTAAGAGGTTTAGAACTTTAAAAAAAAACACAAAAAATTCGAAAAAATGAATGAAATATTTAATTGAATCGATAGTTTGAACCTTGCAATTTAATGTTTAAAGATAATTTCATGCAAATGTTGACCGCGGCTGCGTCTCAGGTAGCCCATCCGCTGAGTCCAATTTTGGCATACTCTTTCACACATATCGGCCGGTATCTCACGAATGAATGCATGGATGTTGGCTTCCAGTGCGTCAATCGAAGCGGGCTTGTCCCAATAGACATTAGCCTTGACATACCCCCACAAAAAATAATCTAATGGTGTCAAATCGCACGATCTAGGCGGCCAATTGACCGGCCCGAAACGTGAAATTAACTGTTCACCAAACTCGCCTCGCAATTGCGCCATTGTTTCTGCTGTGTGGCATGTGGCACCGTCTTGTTGAAACCACATATCATGCAAGTCAAGAACTTCCATTTCGGGCAAAAAAAAGTTTGTTATCATCGTTCGGTAGCGTTCACCATTGACAGTAATGCTGCGATTCGCATCATCTTTGAAGAAATATGGCCCAATAATGCCGCCGGCCCATAAACCGCACCAAACAGTGGCTTTTTCGGGATGCATTGGTAGCTGTTGCAATGCTTCTGGCTGATCTTCACTCCAAATGCGGCTATTATGCTTATTTACGTACCCATTCAACCAAAAATGAGCCTCATCGCTGAACACAATTTTTCGATAAAAAAGCGGATCCTCGGCCAGCTTTCCAAGAGCCCATTCACCAAAAATTCGGCGTTGTGGTAGGTCGGCTGGCTTTAGTTCTTGCACCAGCTGTATCTTAAAAGGCTTTACGCCCAAATCCTTTCGCAAAATTTTCCACGTAGTGCTGTAACAAAGGCCTAACTGCTGGGAACGGCGCCGAATCGACATTTCGCGGTCTTCTGTCAGACTAGCTGATACGGCCGCAATATTTTCTTCACTACGCACAGTACGTAAACGTGTTGGTGGTTTAATGTCCAACAAAGTAAATTTGGTGCGAAATTTGGTCACAATCTTCCGAATAGACTGCTCAGAAGGTCGAGAATGCCGACCATAAAATGGAAGCAGCGCGCGATGAACATTTCGAACCGAGCACGAATTTTGATAGTAAAATTCAATAATTTGCAAGCGTTGTTCATTTGTAAGACGATCCATGGTTAAATTGCAAACCAAACTGAAGCTGTTTGACAGTGACACAAGGTACTAAACACACGTCAGCTGTCAAAACCAGTGTTGCCAAAACCAAACCAGCTAAAAAATCACCCGTTAGGTTAGGCCCACATATCACTCAAGGAAGGAGCTACTGCAAAATATACCAAACCATATAGATTACCTCATTCTCAGAAAAAAGATATTCAAATAGAAGTAGAAAAGATGCTCAAAGATGATATAATAGAACCTTCAATATCCGCCTGGAACTCACCTATTCTTGTAGTTCCCAAGAAAAAAGATCCCATAACGGGAATACAAAAAGTCAGATTGGTAATTGATTATAGAAAAGTAAACGATGTTATTGAGAATGATAAATTTCCATTACCCAATATAACTGACATATTTAATATGGTTGGAGGTGCAACATATTTTTCATGCATAGATTTAAGTCAAGGTTATTATCAAATGGAATTAGAGAAAAATAGCAGACCTTGCACGGCCTTTTCAACAGAAAACGGACATTATCAAATGAAACGACTTCCCATGGGTTTAAAAATATCACCCAGCACTTTTTCAAGAATGATGTCTGTAGCTATGTCAGGTCTAACTTACTCACGTTGTTTTGTATATCTTGACGATTTAATAGTCTTCGGTAGAAATTTAGAAGACCATAATAAAAATTTAATGGAAGTTTTTGAAAGATTTAGGGAAGTGAATCTTAAAATCCATCCTAGAAAATGTGCTTTTCTTAGAAAAGAAGTTTTATATTTAGGACACATAATATCAAGTAATGGTATTATACCAGATCCATCTAAGTCGAATGTAATGAAAAATAACCCAACTCCCAAAAACGCAGATGAAGTAAGAAGATTCGTAGCATTTGCTAACTATTACCGAAAATTCATACCAAACTTTGCTACACTGGCAATACCTTTAAATCGGTTATTAAGAAAGAACGTAGATTTTAAATTCTCTGAGATTGCAAAACATCTTTTAATTTACTTAAAGAAGTGCTAATAAGTCCAAATGTTTTACAGTTCCCAAATTTAGAAAAAGAATTCATACTCCGAACAGACGCATCTGGATTTGCTTTAGGTTCTGTGTTATCCAATTATGATGATAAACCAATTGCTTTCGCAAGTAAATCTCTTAACAAAGCAGAAAAGAATTATAGTACTATAGAAAAAGAATAACTTGCTATAGTTTGGGCAGTAAAGCATTTCAGACCGTATCTTTTCGGAAGACGTTTTAAAATATTAACCGATCATAGGCCTTTGGTATATCTATTTTCACTTAAAGAACCTTCCAGTCGATTAACCAAATTTAGACTATTAATAGAAGAATATACTTTTTATGTAGAGTATACACCAGGGAAAAACAACTGCACTGCAGATGCTCTAAGTAGAATACAAATTCATTCAGAAGACTTACAAAAACTTTACGTTTGTGTCACAACAAGAGCACAATCAAAGAAATCCGATATAAACAAAGAAAATCCCCCAAAAGAAAAAGTAGAAAAAGAAAAGATCATCAGTGAACTTTTAAAAGCTCCGGAAACGGGTTTGAAAGTAGTTGAGTTAAAAATAATTAGCATTTTGTAATCAGCAGATCTCTTTGTAATCAATTGATGAAATAAATAAATAAATAAATAAATAAATAGATAAGTACTAATGCCCGATCGGCATCATTTGACAAAATGTTGTTGAGGGACGTACAGAAAAATTGTGAACCGCAAATGAATAATGAAAAGGAATCCAAGAATGGCACTATTGACCGATCAGCATCATTTGACAAAATGTTGTTGAGGGACGTGCGTACAATTTGCGGACCTTTATCAATTAAAAATATTTATATTACTAAAGAAGAATTAAAAAAAATAACAAACGGTCGTCATAAAGAAAAAATAAATATATTAAAGAAAATGATAGAAGGAATATTTATAGAAAGTAAAATAAAAGTGCACATAATAGATGAAAAAATTAAAATAACAGACCCTTGCAAAATTAAATTAATACTAAATGATTATCATATGTTACCAACGAGTGGACATGCTGGTATAAATCGCATGTTGCGAAACATTAAAAAAAGATATTATTGGACAGGCATGCAAAACGATGTGACGACATACGTTAAGCACTGCCCAATATGTCAACGTATGTTTGTTACGTTGACATATTGGGCAAACAACCAAAGAAGCAACCTATGACTATAACGTCAACAGCAGAATCAGGCTTCGATAAAATTTTTCTCGATTTAGTAGGACCCCTTGACAAATCAGAAAATGGGTCGAAATATATTCTTACTCTTCAAGACGAATTAACTAAATTCACTGAAGCAATAGCTTTACCAAATAAGGAAGCTAATACAGTAGCTAAAGGGCTCGTCGAATCTTTTATTCTTAGATATGGAGTTCCTGGAACTATAGCATCTGATCAAGGTACCGAGTTTACAAATAAAGTTTTTAAAGATATGTGTAGCTTGTTAAAGATAGAAAAACTACAGTCCACTGCTTACCATCATGAAATCATTGGAGCGTTAGAGAATTCCCATAAAGTTTTAGGAGCATATCTTAGGAGTTATATATCGGAAAAACATACAGATTGGAGCAACTGGCTACCCTATTATGTTTTCTGTTACAACACTTCAGTACATTCAGAAACAGGGTACACACCTTTTGAATTAGTATTTGGAAGACAATGTAATTTACCTTCCAATCTCACAAATAAAGTAGATCCAGTGTACAACTACGAAGACTACGTGATAGACTTAAAACACAAACTGCAAATAGCTCATAAAGACGCTAGGGATACTTTGATAAGCAAGAAAATTAATAGGAAGACGAGGTACAATACAGATGTAAAAGCAAAGGCTTCAGATTTTAACGTAGGAAGTCTAGTTTTGTTAAGAAATGAAAATAGAAAAAAGTTAGACCCAATCTATATTGGTCCATACGAAATACTATCTCAAAATGGGGTGAACTGCGATATTAAATATGAAAACAAAACAATGACAGTTCATAAAAATAGATTAAAACCTTTTTATATATATATGTTATTATTGTAGGATCGTTAGAATTAAGAGATTAAATACTAAATATATGTACATGATTTAAAAAAAAAAAAAAGTTATATAAGAATAATTAAATATATAAGTACTTAACTATCATTTAGTTTTATACATAATTTTTATTAACCCGGGTTAACTAGATAAAAACTATTAATAAATTAAAATCTATATATTTACAAAAAAAAAAATTTATTAGAATTATTAAGTTAAGTAGATAAGAATCAAAAAAAAAAAATATGTATATTATGTAATAAAGTAAAGAATACATTAAAAAAAAAAAAAAATTGTAAATACAAACAAAAAATATCAAATAACAAACTAAGCAAGATCCCTTGATGTACAAGTATCGCATAAAAAAGAAGAAATCATTCCATGTTATGATTTCTCCTTTTATCCCAGGAAGGGTGGTGTGAAGGGATCGCACCAGCGATCACTTAATAAGTTGCCTCAAACCTCAAAACAATTAAAAGAACATTCAACCTGTTTCGATGTTTAATATCCATATTCCCATCGCATTACATTTCATGATCAGCTATAGCAAAGTCAAAGCACAAACAATACAACATTCATATTTCCGTTGGCACACTCAGTGCATTGTGCATATAGCTATAAATAAATGCTCATATAGTTCAACTGGCACCTTCAGTGCACAAGCTATATTATATGACACCAAATATACAAAAACATTTTCAGTGATTGAAGAAAAACAAACATAATTAAGGGTCGCTGACTTATGGTAGTAAAATATGCATCATAAGCAAGCTAGCCCAAAACACTTGAAGTGCATGGCTATTATGCTGATGCTGCATTTTATGGGAATTCTTATTGAATATCGAAGTATTGTTGAATACCAATACAGGCATTATTTTATTGACAAATTTTGTATGAAAAGAGAAGAATAAAATTAAAACACTCACTTCTTCTTATTCTACATTCAAAGATTGTGTTTCACTTAATTAAGCAACTCGCTGGAGTCAAACCAATTTTTGATATAATTATAGTAATATAGACGCCCTAAAGAGCTACTCGCTTTTGGGTCAAGGTTTACTAGACTACTCGCCGTACCACGTCTAAATTGCTAAGGAGTAAAAGTCAAAATATATATATTCCAAGCGTTATCCAGCTACAGACTTTGCATGGCGATCTTGCCAGACTAAAAAAGAAGAATTTGAGCGAAGCTGACAAGAAGATCTGCTCGAGCTTAAACAACACCTCATCGAGCTGCATAGACTAGCAAACATACCTGGCCTATCCACAGAAGGAAGACAAAAATATCTAAAAGAGATAAGAAATCTAAAGGGAGCTATCCGCTCCTCCAGGCAGAAGAAAAGAAGACAAAGACAACAAGACGAAAAGGAGTTCCATAACCTATTTGAGAAAATGGTAGAGAACAACAAAAAGCGTCTCTAAATAATGGGTAAAGGACAATCGAAAATAGAAGAGGTAGTTGTGAACAACAACGGACCTCAATTGAATAAACTTAATGAAAAATCTAACTATGAAATAGACTTTTTATCAATTTTATTAGTTATAATAATCATAATCTTCTTAAAATACGTCCACAGGACAATTAAGAGAAAATTAAATAATATCGTAAAAAAAGAAATCATAAAAAATAATATTATAGGCAGACGAATATCTGTGTAAAAAAAAAAAATAAAAATAAAATTTTTTTTTTAATACACATATGTATTCTTTAAAATTATTATGTATCAAAAAACTTATGGAAAATCTGACTAATATTATCGAAGAACTTCACCACATCTTGAGAAACCTAAGAAAAGACGGACCGAATAGAAAAAGGTCAAAAGAGTCAGGAAAACAAAAAAAAGAACAATTTGAAGAAATTTTTAAAAGAGCGCGTATTCAGGCTAAACTCTTAGAATAAACATTATCCGAACAAGGGAAAAACGACCTTCGGCCACTTTACGATAATTTATATAGATATCATAAAGAGGCCTTAGAAAGAATTACAGCTAGTATAAAGCAAGAAGACATAGAAAAAGAACCAATTTTAGTAACAACAAAAAATACAGACAAAATGGCAGAATTTGATTTTAGTAAGGCACAAAAGTTGCCTGTACTTAATTGCGAGGCAAATGACAAAAGAGCAGAAAATATTAGGGATTTCATAAATAATATAGAGTTTTACCATGATACATTAAATGAACTTTCAAAACCTATGCTAATCAAATTTATATTGAAATGTAAAATCCAAGGAAGGGCATTGACTGAATTAGGAACCGCAAAAATTATAACAATTGACATGTGCGGACAAATGCGGAGATAAGGACACAATAGAGAGTATTCAAGCTAAACTAGATAGATCACGTCAAAAAAATCGACCTATGCGAGAATTCGTGTCAGAAATAGAACACTTAGTATCAAAAATGACAGAATTAGAAATAACCATACAAGGGGAGCAGTCTAGAGAAACATTAACAGCAGCAAATGAACGTAGAGGCTTAACGTTTTTAAAGCAAGGAGTTAATGATAGATACAAGATAATTTTGGATAGTGCAAGGCATACAAAAATGCAAGATGCTATAACACATCTTTTAGAGATAGCTCCAAGTACAGCCCAAGTAACAGAAAATATCAGATATGCCAACAATTTTAGTTATTCTAATGCCCAAAACCAAACAAACCAGGGTTTTTCACCTCGGAGTTTTCACAATAACTACCGAAATAATGCTAATAATTCTAGTAACATGAATAGAAATTTTCCACGACAAACAAATTTTCGTAGCAATTACTTTCAAAATTTTCCAAGGCAAAATAATTTTAACAATAATAACAATTACCAACGATCATATTACCAACCACGTTTTAATTCGCCACAGAATAACAATTCTATTCAATATAATAAGACTAATAGAATCAATCCAAATAACATAAATAGACAAAATAAAAACCAATCTAATTTTTATAGAAGGGACAATACTTATCAAAATAATTCCAACATAAGAGGCAATGAAAGAAACGCGGTGAAGAATAACCGAAATAATAATAGGGAAAGGGAAACAACTTATATTATAAATGAGGGAAACGAAATACCCACCGAGGGGGAAGCCGACCTATCGGGGGGAAATCTGTAAGCCCAATACAACACACAGCTATATGTGCAGGGGACATTACAAAGGGCCTATATGTAAAATTTAAGATTAACAATAAATCAGATATAAGATTTTTATTAGATACAGGAGCATCAATTTGCACAATTAAACAAGGAGTTCTGGATAAAAATACAAAAATAAATGAAAATAATAAAATAACAATACAGGGTATTTCCGGTAATTTAAGAACAGTAGGCACTAGTATAAATAGCGTTACAATAGGACAACACGAAACATCCTATACTTTTCATGTAGTACAAGACTCATTTCCAGTACCTGTAGATGGAATCATTGGTGCTGATTTTCTTAAAGATTTTGGGGCAGTAATAGATCTAGAACACTTTGTATTAAAATTATCTTCAGAAGCTTTCCAAATTTCACTTCCAATATTAAACTCAGAACAATTTATTTCACTTACCATCGCACCCAGATCCGAAGCCACCTATTGGCTTAATAGTAAACATTTAGATACAAGAATATTCGATTCACAAGAACTTTGTGAAGGAGTTTTTATGTCAAATTCTATTTCTCAGTCGAGAAACGGTAAAATTCTAATTAAAATTTTAAATACCCAAGAATCCGAAGTAAGAATCAAATGGATAGAACCCAAGTCCACACCAATATCAGAATACCATACTATAGCATACGAACAAACTATAAAACCTTCAAATTTACGAACAAAACAGTTACTTAAAGAAATAAATTTCGAAACTCTTAATGAGGAGGAAAAATATGAACTCAAAGCTATATGTTTTAAATTTCAAGATATTTTTCACCTAGAAAGCGACAAATTAACATACACACATATAACGGGTGATTTTTTAAGAGGTGCAAAATATTGACCGCGGCTGCGTCTCAGGTAGCCCATCCGCTGAGTCCAATTTTGGCATACTCTTTCACACATATCGGCCTGTATCTCACGAATGAATGCATGGATGTTGGCTTCCAGTGCGTCAATCGAAGCGGGCTTGTCCCTATAGACATTAGCCTTGACATACCCCCACAAAAAATAATCTAATGGTGTCAAATCGCACGATCTAGGCGGCCAATTGACCGGCCCAAAACGTGAAATTAACTGTTCACCAAACTCGCCTCGCAATTGCGCCATTGTTTCGCGTGCTGTGTGGCATGTGGCACCGTCTTGTTGAAACCACATATCATGCAAGTCAAGAACTTCCATTTCGGGCAAAAAAAAGTTTGTTATCATCGCTCGGTAGCGTTCACCATTGACAGTAATGCTGCGATTCGCATCATCTTTGAAGAAATATGGCCCAATAATGCCGCCGGCCCATAAACCGCACCAAACAGTGGCTTTTTCGGGATGCATTGGTAGCTGTTTCAATGCTTCTGGCTGATCTTCACTCCAAATGCGGCAATTATGCTTATTTACGTACCCATTCAACCAAAAATGAGCCTCATCGCTGAACACAATTTTTCGATAAAAAAGCGGATCCTCGGCCAGCTTTCCAAGAGCCCATTCACCAAAAATTCGGCGTTGTGGTAGGTCGGCTGGCTTTGGTTCTTGCACCAGCTGTATCTTAAAAGGCTTTACGCCCAAATCCTTCCGCAAAATTTTCCACGTAGTGCTGTAACAAAGGCCTAACTGCTGGGAACGGCGCCGAATCGACATTTCGCGGTCTTCTGTCACACTAGCTGATACGGCCGCAATATTTTCTTCACTACGCACAGTACGTAAACGTGTTGGTGGTTTAATGTCCAACAAAGTAAATTTGGTGCGAAATTTGGTCACAATCTTCCGAATAGACTGCTCAGAAGGTCGAGAATGCCGACCATAAAATGGAAGCAGCGCGCGATGAACATTTCGAACCGAGCACGAATTTTGATAGTAAAATTCAATAATTTGCAAGCGTTGTTCATTTGTAAGACGATCCATGGTTAAATTGCAAACCAAACTGAAGCTGTTTGACAGTGACACAAGGTACTAAACACACGTCAGCTGTCAAAACCAGTGTTGCCAAAACCAAACCAGCTAAAAAATCACCCGTTAGGTTAGGCCCACATATCACTCAAGGAAGGAGCTACTGCAAAATATACCAAACCATATAGATTACCTCATTCTCAGAAAAAAGATATTCAAATAGAAGTAGAAAAGATGCTCAAAGATGATATAATAGAACCTTCAATATCCGCCTGGAACTCACCTATTCTTGTAGTTCCCAAGAAAAAAGATCCCATAACGGGAATACAAAAAGTCAGATTGGTAATTGATTATAGAAAAGTAAACGATGTTATTGAGAATGATAAATTTCCATTACCCAATATAACTGACATATTTAATATGGTTGGAGGTGCAACATATTTTTCATGCATAGATTTAAGTCAAGGTTATTATCAAATGGAATTAGAGAAAAATAGCAGACCTTGCACGGCCTTTTCAACAGAAAACGGACATTATCAAATGAAACGACTTCCCATGGGTTTAAAAATATCACCCAGCACTTTTTCAAGAATGATGTCTGTAGCTATGTCAGGTCTAACTTACTCACGTTGTTTTGTATATCTTGACGATTTAATAGTCTTCGGTAGAAATTTAGAAGACCATAATAAAAATTTAATGGAAGTTTTTGAAAGATTTAGGGAAGTGAATCTTAAAATCCATCCTAGAAAATGTGCTTTTCTTAGAAAAGAAGTTTTATATTTAGGACACATAATATCAAGTAATGGTATTATACCAGATCCATCTAAGTCGAATGTAATGAAAAATAACCCAACTCCCAAAAACGCAGATGAAGTAAGAAGATTCGTAGCATTTGCTAACTATTACCGAAAATTCATACCAAACTTTGCTACACTGGCAATACCTTTAAATCGGTTATTAAGAAAGAACGTAGATTTTAAATTCTCTGAGATTGCAAAACATCTTTTAATTTACTTAAAGAAGTGCTAATAAGTCCAAATGTTTTACAGTTCCCAAATTTAGAAAAAGAATTCATACTCCGAACAGACGCATCTGGATTTGCTTTAGGTTCTGTGTTATCCAATTATGATGATAAACCAATTGCTTTCGCAAGTAAATCTCTTAACAAAGCAGAAAAGAATTATAGTACTATAGAAAAAGAATAACTTGCTATAGTTTGGGCAGTAAAGCATTTCAGACCGTATCTTTTCGGAAGACGTTTTAAAATATTAACCGATCATAGGCCTTTGGTATATCTATTTTCACTTAAAGAACCTTCCAGTCGATTAACCAAATTTAGACTATTAATAGAAGAATATACTTTTTATGTAGAGTATACACCAGGGAAAAACAACTGCACTGCAGATGCTCTAAGTAGAATACAAATTCATTCAGAAGACTTACAAAAACTTTACGTTTGTGTCACAACAAGAGCACAATCAAAGAAATCCGATATAAACAAAGAAAATCCCCCAAAAGAAAAAGTAGAAAAAGAAAAGATCATCAGTGAACTTTTAAAAGCTCCGGAAACGGGTTTGAAAGTAGTTGAGTTAAAAATAATTAGCATTTTGTAATCAGCAGATCTCTTTGTAATCAATTGATGAAATAAATAAATAAATAAATAAATAAATAGATAAGTACTAATGCCCGATCGGCATCATTTGACAAAATGTTGTTGAGGGACGTACAGAAAAATTGTGAACCGCAAATGAATAATGAAAAGGAATCCAAGAATGGCACTATTGACCGATCAGCATCATTTGACAAAATGTTGTTGAGGGACGTGCGTACAATTTGCGGACCTTTATCAATTAAAAATATTTATATTACTAAAGAAGAATTAAAAAAAATAACAAACGGTCGTCATAAAGAAAAAATAAATATATTAAAGAAAATGATAGAAGGAATATTTATAGAAAGTAAAATAAAAGTGCACATAATAGATGAAAAAATTAAAATAACAGACCCTTGCAAAATTAAATTAATACTAAATGATTATCATATGTTACCAACGAGTGGACATGCTGGTATAAATCGCATGTTGCGAAACATTAAAAAAAGATATTATTGGACAGGCATGCAAAACGATGTGACGACATACGTTAAGCACTGCCCAATATGTCAACGTATGTTTGTTACGTTGACATATTGGGCAAACAACCAAAGAAGCAACCTATGACTATAACGTCAACAGCAGAATCAGGCTTCGATAAAATTTTTCTCGATTTAGTAGGACCCCTTGACAAATCAGAAAATGGGTCGAAATATATTCTTACTCTTCAAGACGAATTAACTAAATTCACTGAAGCAATAGCTTTACCAAATAAGGAAGCTAATACAGTAGCTAAAGGGCTCGTCGAATCTTTTATTCTTAGATATGGAGTTCCTGGAACTATAGCATCTGATCAAGGTACCGAGTTTACAAATAAAGTTTTTAAAGATATGTGTAGCTTGTTAAAGATAGAAAAACTACAGTCCACTGCTTACCATCATGAAAGCATTGGAGCGTTAGAGAATTCCCATAAAGTTTTAGGAGCATATCTTAGGAGTTATATATCGGAAAAACATACAGATTGGAGCAACTGGCTACCCTATTATGTTTTCTGTTACAACACTTCAGTACATTCAGAAACAGGGTACACACCTTTTGAATTAGTATTTGGAAGACAATGTAATTTACCTTCCAATCTCACAAATAAAGTAGATCCAGTGTACAACTACGAAGACTACGTGATAGACTTAAAACACAAACTGCAAATAGCTCATAAAGACGCTAGGGATACTTTGATAAGCAAGAAAATTAATAGGAAGACGAGGTACAATACAGATGTAAAAGCAAAGGCTTCAGATTTTAACGTAGGAAGTCTAGTTTTGTTAAGAAATGAAAATAGAAAAAAGTTAGACCCAATCTATATTGGTCCATACGAAATACTATCTCAAAATGGGGTGAACTGCGATATTAAATATGAAAACAAAACAATGACAGTTCATAAAAATAGATTAAAACCTTTTTATATATATATGTTATTATTGTAGGATCGTTAGAATTAAGAGATTAAATACTAAATATATGTACATGATTTAAAAAAAAAAAAAAGTTATATAAGAATAATTAAATATATAAGTACTTAACTATCATTTAGTTTTATACATAATTTTTATTAACCCGGGTTAACTAGATAAAAACTATTAATAAATTAAAATCTATATATTTACAAAAAAAAAAAATTTATTAGAATTATTAAGTTAAGTAGATAAGAATCAAAAAAAAAAAAATATGTATATTATGTAATAAAGTAAAGAATACATTAAAAAAAAAAAAAAAAAATTGTAAATACAAACAAAAAATATCAAATAACAAACTAAGCAAGATCCCTTGATGTACAAGTATCGCATAAAAAAGAAGAAATCATTCCATGTTATGATTTCTCCTTTTATCCCAGGAAGGGTGGTGTGAAGGGATCGCACCAGCGATCACTTAATAAGTTGCCTCAAACCTCAAAACAATTAAAAGAACATTCAACCTGTTTCGATGTTTAATATCCATATTCCCATCGCATTACATTTCATGATCAGCTATAGCAAAGTCAAAGCACAAACAATACAACATTCATATTTCCGTTGGCACACTCAGTGCATTGTGCATATAGCTATAAATAAATGCTCATATAGTTCAACTGGCACCTTCAGTGCACAAGCTATATTATATGACACCAAATATACAAAAACATTTTCAGTGATTGAAGAAAAACAAACATAATTAAGGGTCGCTGACTTATGGTAGTAAAATATGCATCATAAGCAAGCTAGCCCAAAACACTTGAAGTGCATGGCTATTATGCTGATGCTGCATTTTATGGGAATTCTTATTGAATATCGAAGTATTGTTGAATACCAATACAGGCATTATTTTATTGACAAATTTTGTATGAAAAGAGAAGAATAAAATTAAAACACTCACTTCTTCTTATTCTACATTCAAAGATTGTGTTTCACTTAATTAAGCAACTCGCTGGAGTCAAACCAATTTTTGATATAATTATAGTAATATAGACGCCCTAAAGAGCTACTCGCTTTTGGGTCAAGGTTTACTAGACTACTCGCCGTACCACGTCTAAATTGCTAAGGAGTAAAAGTCAAAATATATATATTCCAAGCGTTATCCAGCTACAGACTTTGCAAAGGAAAATAATGAAAATGGAAAATAAAATTGGACGAAAGTATCTTCTTATTTGACGCCAAGCAAACAGCTTACGATGTTTACGCAAGCTTTTTAAAAAGGGTGTTCACGAAACGTGCATCGTAATCTAAAAAAGTAACTACGTCGAAAAGTTTCGTCATTCCGTAATTTTCAAAATAATAATCGTTAAAACGATAATCGTTAACGTGATCGTCAATGATTTGCTTCACGTTACTCAACCACTATCGTTTCGTCTATTGTTATTTTACAAATGCAATTTGAGAGCATTTGGTATTCCCAAACTGTGGATAAAATGTCATATTGGCTGTCATAAATAACAATCTGCGTTGTTTTTGTGTCTGGTGCAACAAAAAAGAAGACAAAAGTCATGATGTCAAATTACAGTGGCTATCCCAGTCATTCATTTACAGTCGCCTACAAACTTTCAATCACAAAAAAAGTATAAGGTCAGCTTCAAAATCTATGCAAACGATACCTATTTAGCTATCGTCTCAACGCTATCGTTTTGACGATTATCGTCTTACGTGAAGCAAATATTTTATTTTCAAAATGATATCGCCCAAACGATAGTCATTTTCAGTTTTACGGAATGCAACACTACCGTGAAATTGCTATCGTCGAGTGATAATCGTTTTACGGAATGAGTGCCCTATACAATCCATTCAACAATATTAAGAAAACCTATAGATTTTATTCAAAACAAAATAAAAGTAGAAGAATTAGAAGAAATAGGAAAAAAGGTTTTAAAAAATTACAGAAGGTAATAATAATCGAAGAAATCAAATTAAAACAGATTTTACAGAACCAGGTTTAAACAAAGACGTTTAAAAGCCGACAGCAAAGAAAATAGCTGCAAAATATTAGAAAACCAGGTTAGAAAAAATTGATGATACTATGCAAATAATAAAAAATTACATAAAACCCATTTCAAAAGAAAATATAAATATCAATGTAGTGATAATAACAATTTGATCTCTTTACAGCCAACATGAAAACTATAAATATAGTATTCACTTTAACTGTAGTGAAATCAGAATTCTTATTACAAGAAATTCACAATCTAGCAGGATATATAATTATAAAACAAGAACCCATTGAATTAATTGAAAAATATGATAAAATACTCAATATAATTAATTTATAAACTTATAATAAAATTATTAAACAAATTAAATAGAAACAGGCTACAACAATTTTCAAGATTTTACACAATTTCAAACGGAATTAGGAACAAAGGCAGACCGTATAAACAAACACCAGTATTTATTAAGGAGCTTTATCAATTCAACAGAAATAAAACAAGAAAATTTAGCTAAAAGCATATTATCATTACAGATATGATGTTATTAAACAACGAAATAGAAAAATTACATGACAATATAGTCTTTTCAAGATTAGGAATTTCAGGGAGAAATATCTTGACCAATGAAGAAAACAAACGATTTTAGAATACATTGAGAGCAGCTTATTGACTAGAATCAACCAATTAGTTTTTGTTTTAAAAATACCGGCATTCCCACATAAATGTGAAAAAATAATGATTTTACGAGTACCTATATCAAACACTCAAGGACTTGAAGTCGATATATCAAAATATATCTATATCATTTGTAATGAAACATTATATGAGAACAATGAAATAAAATATGTAAAACATTTAAAAAAGTGTCCAATATGTATCCAAAACCTATATAAAACAAAATATGAAAATTGTAAAATAAGATCAAATAAAGATCAAGAATTAATAGAATTAGAAGATGAACTTATTATAGCAAAGAACTTATTTAAAACAAGTTTGAATGAATTTTGCAATAATATTGAATATAAAATTGCTAATATTAAACTTATTTATTTAAAGATTGCAACTTAAATAAATGCAACTTTATACATAAATAAAAAAGAAACTTCAAAACAATTATTATAAATCCATTTTATAACACATTAAACCTTACAAAAACTAATGTTTCATTAGAAGATATACATATTAATCAAATAGAAAATTTAAAAGAATTGCCAACAATAAGATACCAAAACAATATAAAACATGTTTTATCATATACAAGTATCAGCATCATAATTATTATAATTGGAATTTTATTGTTATAGCTTAAACGTCGAGAAACCCAAAAAATTAAAATTGAAAACAGAATTATAGATACTCAGGAGAGCATCAAACTTAAAGGGGGAGGGAATACTAAACACCCTATGATAATGAAAAAAGATATAAAGTATCTTTCAATAAAAAAAATGTAATACTCACAAGAAATATAAACAAATATTCATAATTGCACTCCATAGCGGATGATCATATCCGATCTCATTATTATTAAACTGCACATCAGCACATTTGCCTTCAGTAACTTGTGTGTCCAAAGTCCAAAGCATCAACTTAATTGCAATAGATTTCTTGTGTCAGCAATTTTAATAAGACAAAGGTAAGCAAACGATCTTCAGTCGAAGACAGATTTGCTTAGTTAACATATTATAAGTATAAAAAGGGTTTCATCGATCACATAGAGCTACTTCACATTCTAAGTTCTAGCTGAAGATTTCCCTCCAGCAGTGTTAAGGGATCTGAAGCTCTTAAATAAATAATATTTAATTAAATACTTGGTTCGTTTTATTTAGTTGTTGTGTTCTCTTTTGAGAATAAAAAAGTTTATTTTTTATTTGGTTAAGAATCGGAAACGAAATTGAGTGTAAATAAAAGGTACAGAACTGGACCTAATACACTTCCCTGTGGTACCCCAGCCACTATTTCTTTGAAATTAGAATATTCATTTCCGTGTCTTACGAAAAATCTGTTATCTAGATTCGTTTAGAATATTATTAAGTCCTTCAGGTAGAACTTGTCTTAATTTGAATGTGAGGCCTTCGTGCCACACGTTGTCAAATGCCTGCGACACGTCCAAAAAGACTGTCGAACAGATTTTCTTTTCTTCAAGAGCTCTCTCAATTACGCCACTTATTCTATGCACTTGATCAATTGTCGAATGCTTGCTTCTTAATCCGAGCTGATGTTCAGGTATTAATTGTTTCTCTTCTATTATCGGCTGCAGGCGCAGGAGTAGTATTCTTTCAAAAACTTTTAATAAAATATATATTAAGAAGCGAAATCAGCGAAATGATGCGTCAAGATGGTGTGAGGTGTATTTTTTTGAGACACAAAAATGATGTTTTTACAGCATTTTAATATTTTAAAACGTGTGCAGAAAATTTTACAGGCCGAAGAATCAAAGCTTTGCGTTTGGCCTATGGCGGAGAATATTGCAGCAAAGAGTTCAATGGATATCTTTCACAGGGAGGCATCAAACATCAGTTTACTGTCAATTATACGCCTGAACAGAACGGTGTCTCCGAACGAATGAATAGGACGTTTGTGGAAATGGGACGATGTATGCTACTCCAATCGCTGTTGCTTCAATCATTTTGTGCTGAAGCCATCGCTTGTGCAAAATATATAAAGAACCGATGTTCTTCAAACAGCTTTAACGGAGAAGTCCCCTACAAGATCTGGAAAGGAAAAGTTCCTGGCGAAAAGTTCCTACAAGATCTGGAAAGGAAAAGTTTCTAATCAATTTGTCATGAATTTGTTTATTTTTTAAGATATGATCTTCTCCTACAAAAAGTTGTATATTTTGATGGTTACACGGAAAGAATTGAAATATCACCAATTGCAAAATTTGCACTCGCAATTTACGAATCAAGTTTCATCCGTAAATCAAGGCATTTTGATCCCAAATTAATACAAGAAATGGTTATTTAACATTCAAAATGTAGCAATTGTACTTGTAGCTTGTACTTTTCATAGCAAAATACAAATTTTTTGGCGTAATTTACTCTCCAAAAGAATAATTTCACAAACAGCATTTAAAAATATTGATTTGCGATAAATATCAAGTAATTTACATTGCTCAATTTCAGATTTATGTTTTTTTGTCTCAATTTGCAACTCCATGAGAATAACTGCAAACCACCAACAAAAAATTCTTAAATCACGACTTTCTTATCGCAATTTACTCCTCGAAGAGATAAAGCACCACATCATGGTATGTATCTAATGATTAATGTTTGACACCAACGATCTGTAATGCAAATTAGCCTAGTGGTTGCATGCTCGCTCCGCAACTCGAGGGATGTGAGTTCAAATCCAAGTAGAGTCAAGCGTAAAGTATGTATTTCAAATGAATTAAATTAAATGTGTATACCTATGTACCTGTAATGGAAGGGTAGTAGAAGTAAGATTGATCTTTCAAAGTCGCAATATCATGAAATAAAAGTGGTGATCACAAATCTTTTTTTTGCAAATTTACAAATTGGCGATTGATGAATATTTGGATCAAATTGCGATTTGTAGTTCGCAATTTTTGATACTTAAGATTGTTGATTTACGACTTTTGAAGGACCGCAATATCTCAGGCAGAGACCCTCCATGGATCGGGATCCGGATAAGTAAGTAAACAAAAATTTCTTCTGTTACTTTTCTTTCACCAGTTTTTTAACTACGCACAAAATCGCGTTTCACAGCAAGACTTACAGCCGTATTTATAAAGAAAATTTAAAGGCTTCGTAACTTTAAAATGCCTCGAAGTTGCTCTTAATTTTCACTTTTAAGCAACGTTACTTAAATGCATCTTAACATAAACGCCATTCACCGCGCTTAAAGGTTACTTAAAGCCATCTTAAACATATTTTGACATTCGAGACTAATGGTTTTTTTTTATTTCAGAAATATAGGTATACCTATGTATGTTTGTGGGTAGAGTTTTCATTTTTTTTGCTGTGGATACCTAATGAAAGTTTTAAGATTTGTGGTTTCCTTTAGTATAATGAATTGTAAAATAAATTGTTTCGATTTATTAACATATTTTTCTATCAAAAGGTCAAGGTGTGAATCAAAGAATTGAATAATAGAGTTTCTGAACACAAACATCAAAGCATCAGAAACCAAAATGGAATCATGTTTCATTTCGTTTGCATTTAGTATACCAGTTGCTTCTCTTTCTTTCTTATAAATCTTTGCATTTGTTTGCAAGCTGTAAAAAAAACAGCTGAAAAGAACATGTATTAGTGAGTTTTCTCACGATACGTTACATTTCAATCGTTTAGTTAAGTAGCAATGGAAAATTGATTATAGATGAGAATTTAAGTATGGTTATTTAAAGGCAACTTAAATATTTAAGCAAACTTAACTATATGACCTCTAAGAGGCATTTTAAGAAAATCTAATAAATTCGGCTGTTAGACTATAATTACTTTATATGCCATTAACAATTCCGCTTATCTGTCTTATCATATAAAAAGAAAACAACTTAAGACCTTAAATAACAGTTATTCAACATGTGATAGACCCGCATCAGGTTGAATTGCAGGTTTGAATTTCTTGATTTTTTTGGAGTTTTCTTTGATAGAGAAAAAGAGGTTTGAAGAATAATTTTCTTTTAAGGATATTTTGAATCGCTTAAAACATAAGTTTTACCCTTTGAATAATGCAAAAATAACAAACAATATTTAAGAAGGTATATTTTATATTTAAATGAATTTGTATACCTTCATATAATACAAAAAGAAAAAGAACTAAGGGTGAAGTGGACACAAGATAAATTGTTTTTATTTTTGTGAATAGGTAGATGAAGATGGGTACTTTACTTAGGTACGAGTACATTGTAGTTTTTATCAACTTATTTTAAATTCAAAAGTTTTTGAAAAATTTCAATATATTGATAAGCTAAGGTAGATACTCAAATAATAGCTGTGTTTTATTATCTTCTATTGGGATCCGGATCTGGATTAACTTTTAACATGTACTATCAAAACAATTTTGAAAATATCCCATTATTTTGTTTTTGTATTACCAGTTAAAAGACATTCCAGATCCAGATCCAGATCCACATCCCGATAGAAGATACAAAAACACAGTTTATGTGTGGTGTCGCCGAGAAAATCAATGCAACATGACGGCTGCCAGGTTTTCTTTTATTAATATTAAGGTATTAAAATAATTCTTATTTAATAAAATCCAAGAACTTGATCTTTCATGCTGTTGAAAAAATTTGAAACGGATGAAATTCATTCTTCATTTTTTTAAGCTCAAATTAAACAAGGTAAGTATTTAATTCTGGAAAATAAACGAATTAATCATTAAAATTTAAAAAAAGATTTTTCAGATAGATATGCATATTTAAAAAGATTTTATAATTTTAATGCAATAAGAAAGAGAGAAAACATTTTTTCAAAGGACAATGGGCAAATCTGGCCCAGAACCAATAAGAATGATCTTTATACCCAATAAAAGGTACGTATTCATACATTCATTACCACTAGAGTGCATATCCGAATTTGCTGTGTGGTCGAAGTAATTAAAGTTTGAATACAGGGAGTTTCGTAATTTTCTAAAAAACCACTAAAGATAGAAGAAAATATTAAAATATAAGGGCAACATTTAAAATATCATACTTCTATAACTTTTTGTCAAGCTTAGACTTCATTCTCCCACTTTCGTTTTAAATCAAGTTGTTTTAGTGCAAGGTCTTAGCGAAATGAGGTATCAAGCTCAAAAATTTAAAAAAAGTATTTCTTTAAAACTTAACGTTATTAAATATCACTTTTTATTCAACGGCATATACAGCGGTGGGTCATGGGGTCATGACTCCTTCCGAGTACTCAAAGCAGGGCCGTTCCGTGGTGTTTTTAGTAGGGTGTGCGCTAACTTGTTTCTTAATAAAACATATTTGTTTTAAGCTTTTGCCCACAGACCCAACGCACGTTCCAAACGAGCCTGAATAGAGTGCTGCAACTGAAACTTTAGCTTTAGCTGGAATAGCTGCCAAACAATTTCAAACCGTGCATACGACTGCAGCTGCGTTGCGTTGTGTTCGCATCATTTAATTTGTGTGTGTTCAACATTTTGACAGATATTCCAGCTGCAGCTCCAGTTGCAGATCCGTCTCTATTCTGTTCAGCAAGTTAGTCGTTGCAAAGAAAAAGCAGATACTTCAAACAACAATAATTCTAAGAAGCTACAAAACTACCTCACTATTAGTTTGTTGTAATCAAGGTCAGCAAAAGTAAAGCTCAGCCACAAACATAACGCGAATAGGTTGTTAAGACTTTTTTAATTTAATCAAATAAATACAATAATGTTTGAAAATTATTTTAATCATTTTTTATATTAGAGAGTTTAAAAATTTCAAATTAAATTTCAATAAGTTTTTAAAGCAATTTTGACATTTATCGCTTTTTATGTTGCTATTTTACTTTTCTTATAATATCTTAAAAGTGTGTATTCATCTTTTGTATATTTTAAATGTTTAAACTTCACAAAATCAGAAGACTTCCTTTATTTTTTTTATTAAGGTAAAAATTCCCAAGCAAAGGAATTTTTGTCACGATCCCCGAGTACTGTAAATTAAATATTATCATTCACCATCCATCAACACTGGAACAGATACAGACAACAGAACAGATACAGAACTCTCAACGTAGCGAAGTGAGAGAGCAAAAAAACCAGCTTTGAGTTGCCGAATGAAGAACGAATGTGCGATTAGTGAAGTTGAACACCAAGCCATATAGATTAATAAGGGTGGGGGGAGAACAAACTTCGTGTTGTTTTTGCTTTAGATTTTTTTGTGTGTGAATTTTGCTTTTGGTGCGCTTAATTTTGAAAACACCCATGATGTTTTTTTTGTTTACTTTTACTGGTAGGTAGCTTGACTGATTTTGTTTTGAATTGGTGTGTATATTTTTGTTTGGGATATTGATACAGGTGAAATATTGAAAAGAAAGATAAGTAAGGTACATCAAGGAATTTTGGCATGCATTGAAATTAAGATTTTGGTTGGGTGTGTGCGGAGAACACCTGCGCACCTTCGATTGAACGTCACTGACTCAAAGAGATCCGCAAAAATTATAAGAAAGCAAGAAATTTTTGTAGTTTTAAAATATAATTTCAAATAATTTCCTCTTAATAGCTGTGGAATAGGCTATTCATTATTTGTAAAGGGTATCTACCTACCTATCACCATTTTTTTTTTGTGTGATGGCATTTTCTTGGTGGCATGATAATGTAAATTTTGACATTCATTCATTATCATTGGGGTTTATTGTTGAAATGAATCAATTTACTATTAATTAAAATCTATAAAGAAACGAATGTGACCATTTTTATTTTCAGAACCTTTCAGGATAGGGTAACAGAATTTATTTATTTTTTTGATTCAAAATCAATTTGGTAGATCTACGTTTTTGTTAGATAACCTTCTAACAATTTTCAATGTGGTTTTTGACCGGTTTCACTTATTTCGGTTGTGAGAATTTCGTTCAAAATTGAGGGAAATCAAAAACGAATGAATTTATAAAAAAAGTGACGGGCGATATTGTACGAATATAACAACGCATAAACAAAATTAAATTTTATATCGTATTCCATGCACCCTAAAGAAATTTTTAATCGAAATCTGAATTTATCAAAAGATTTTGAACTTACACTGCATCAAAAAATTGCACCTACAGCAACTGAAATCATATAAATTGTAGGACTTTCTATTAAACGTTTGTGGCTAGAAATTATCTAATTTACATTTAGTTATCACAATTTTCTGTTTTGCTTTATATTATTATATTATATTATATTATATATATATATTATATTATTATTATATTATTTATATTATTTATATTTTTATATATTATATTTTTGTTGACGAAAAAAAATAGGGAATTTTTGGATTTAACGATCGAAAGGTGAATGCATTGTCTTTTGGGGAGTTACTGACGCAAATGGTGTCTGCAATCTTATTTTTACTGAAACAACAATGGAAAAACACAAAAATTTGAAAATTTCGAGTAAACAATTTAAGGCCAGTGCTGAAAGAATAGAGTTACAGAATGATTTCATACTTTTTGAGGTCAATGACCGTAAGCATTTGTCTATATTTTAACAAATAAAAATACTGAATGTTACTAACGAGAATACTAAAAAATAAAAATACTGAATGTTACTAACGAGAATACTAAAAAGTCTATAAAGTATTATGTTATATCAATCCGCTCCATCAATTTTCGACTAAACGCTACGATATCTTCTACCACAATGGCGATTTACTTTTCTTTCTCTTTCTTTTCTCTCTCTCCGTTAGTGTTGCCGTGGCGTCACAGACTCGTCCGTCCTGACCATTTCGACGTCCTCGTCGAATCACTCAGTGTAATCCACCGTTTCATCCGATCGGCTGCCCAGATAGCCGAATAAGGTTTCTGACTTCGTGGGGCGTAAGGTATATCCGTTTGCTGATACCTGTCATAAGACACTACAGCTGTAATCTGGTAAGGCCCCTTTTATCGTGGTTCAAATTTTCGAGAAATACCGGTGCTACTTGGGCTATCATTCAAAATCAAGACCAGGTCTCCCCCCATATATTTCTTTGCATCTTTATGCCGGGAATCATGCTGTATTTTCCGTTTCGTTTGTTCCTTCGTTATAGTTTCTGCTCCTTCTTTTCATAGTTGACCTATGTCTTGACGGTTCTCATTTAGCTGTATTCCTTCTGCCAAGGCATCTTGAAGTGGGTCCCTTGGAATATACTCCATCATCATCTGATATGCTGTATTCCCCGTTGCCTGGTTGTAGCTATTGTTTATGCCCCATTTATTTTCTTCATTGATAGTAGCAAGTAAAACATTGAGTATTGTCCGATTGTAGCGTTCAACTTGTCCGTTGGCTCGAGGTGTCTTAGTTGCATTCAGCACATGTCTTATTGCACAGCTCTTGGTATTCTCTTTGAAGAGTTTTGATGTAAAGGCTTTTGTCCGTAATGATGCGCCTGGGATTACCGAAAATGTTAAAGGTTTCAGTCAGGAAATTTAATACTGGTCTTGTTTGGGTATTCTGTAAGCCCTTGACGTCGACTAATACTATGACATAAGCGTTACCCTTATTGGATCTTACGAAGGGGCCTAGGTGGTCCATATGGATGGTTTCGAAAGGAACACTTATCTTCTCGATTAGGTATAATTCCCATCGTGGTTGCACTATTTTCTTTGCGTAAGCAAATTCCACGCAAGCCTTTATGTACTTTTTGGTGAACTGTGTGATTCTTGGGAACCAATATCTTTCCTGGATGTGCTTTACTGTCTTGGATTCTGAAAAATGTCCCATTTCGTCATGTCTATTGCGTAATATTCTGTTACGGACCCCCTTCGGTACAAATAATCGGAGCTCATCGTTAACCTTACGGTAAACTCGCCCATCCTGTATTGCATAGTCCTTATGGATTTGTACTTCGCTGTTGTTCTTTGGTTTCTCTTTTAGTACAGCATGTCCCATTAGCCTTCCGCCCCGGTGTTTCACCTCAAATTTATATTCGAGCAACTTGATCCACCACCTGGCTATTCTTGGTACTAGTTCTTTCTTTTTCATGGCTCTTTTTAATGCGGCACAGTCGGTTACGATGGTAAATCTTCTTCCCAGTAAATATTTCATTTTAGAAAATAACAACACTTATGATCGCTCATATACTTTTGACTTTAGAAGAACAAACTTTCAGTTACTCGCAGAAGAATTAGCTAGATCACGTATCGATGGTATATCAGTATCTAGTAATATTGACGAAGCAGCAAGCAACTCTTACATTACCCTTTTCGAAGAATTTAAATCTCTTTCAAAGTCGCTATACACTAATCATGGAAAGATCTCTTAAAGAAAACCCTTAAGCATTTTGCAATTCGAAGAAAATTTCGGATGGTTACCCCGCAAATTTCAAATATGAGAATTGTGTATTGAAAGAAACTATTGATATATGCAACGCCTTCGCAAACAATTTTCGTAACTCTTTTGTGGACACAGCCCTTGATATTGATGAAGATTATTTCAGAAATTTACATTCTTATGGGCAAACGAGCTGTATCAATTTCGCTGTGCAGCAGAGTACTGTTTTAGACCTTCTCTCATCGTTAAATGATGATTTCTCTTCTGGGCCAGATGGAATTCCCCCAATATTATTGAAACAGTGTAGACATATACTGGCTGTGCCTCTTCAATTTGTATTTGAGTTTTCTATTAAATCAGGGAAATTTCCCTGTTTATGGAAAATTTTATTTCTAACACCAGTTTTTAAAAAGGGTGATAAAACTGATATTTCGAACTATAGACCTATATCCAAACAGTCATGTATTCCAAAGCTATTTGAACAAGTTGTGTGTGAGACCTTAGCATTTCATACGAAGAATATAATATGTGAACAACAGCATGGATTTGTGAGAAAAAAATCAACAGTAACAAACCTCCTTACGTTCTTGCACAAATGCTCTAACGCGTTAGAAAATGGAAGTGAAATGGATTGTATATATACTGATATCTCCAAAGCATTCGACCAACTTAGTCACAACATTATTACCTTCAAACTTAAATCTTTAGGATTTCCAACATTTTTTATTACCTGGACAAATGCTCTAACGATACGAAGATTTTTAAAACAATAAAGGCTAACAACGACCGCATTCTTTTGCAAGCCGATATAGAGAGTTTCGCTACTTGGTGTGTTAAAAACGGTCTTTCTCTTAACCCTGCCAAGTGCCAAACAATTACTTTCTCAAGACAGCGACTTGCAAATGCTTTTAACTATTCTATTTCACAACACAAACTCTGTCGAGTCTTTAGTTTCAAGGACTTGGTGTTAACTTAAGCTCAGGTTTAGAATTCACTGAACACATTAACTTCATTGTTAACAAAGCAAGCTCTATGCTTGGGTTTATAAAACGTTGGGCAAAGGAATTGACGATCCGTGCGTTACTCTTTCCTTATACAACTTTTATGTACATCCTCATCTAGAGTACGCCTCTCAAGTATGGTCTCCCTTTTATGAAATTCATAAAAATCGTATTGAATCAATTCAACGTAAATTCATTCGCTTTGCTCTGAAGTGTCTTCCTTGGGCTGATCCTTTTAACCTTTCACCATATATATATCAAAGGGGGGTGAATGATCTAATATTTCTTCACCAACTTACAATGGGTCCTGATTTGTTAGCCAGTATTGGCATAAATTACCGCGGAGGATCTCACCATCTGCGAAGATTTGAACTTCTACATGTAAATTTCCATAGAACTAATTACGGTATACATGAGCGTGATTGCTTTTTAACTTTTTGATTTTTAATTTAAATGTTTTTTAAAGTCTATTTATGTTTATTGTTTATTTGTTTAACTTTGTAATTGTATTATGTAGTTTATTCTTATGCATGTGTTAGCTCGCATTATTTTACTAACCACTAACACATGCACTTATGACGAGCCTCTGATTGTAGGTTTGCAGCTTGCTCTAAGCTCACT
This sequence comes from Dasysyrphus albostriatus, assembly GCA_946251815.1. Classification (NCBI taxonomy): domain Eukaryota; kingdom Metazoa; phylum Arthropoda; class Insecta; order Diptera; family Syrphidae; genus Dasysyrphus; species Dasysyrphus albostriatus. The sequence goes on from OX276337.1 coordinate 76,305,253, forward strand.
ACAACAAAGAATCTGAAGTGATAAAAAAATATTGTCCCTTACGAACTTCCGAAAGCAACTCGTCAACCCTAGGAATTGTCTTACTTCTCGCTCATTTCTTGGTACTTGAAAGTTCTCTACCGCATTAGTCTTTTCCTTTCCAGGTGTTATTGTGTTTTGCATAATTATATGTACCAATATTGAATCTCGGTCTTGAAAAAGAAACATTTCCTTATGTTCAATGTCAAATTAGCTTGTCGTAGCAACTTCAAGAATTGTTCTAACTTCTTCATACCTTCGTCAAAGGTGTTGCTTGGAATGACCACATCATCCATAAAACAGACCATTAGGTCTGGTTTCATTTTCTAGCCAAGTTATTCATCATTTTTTGAAACACCGCTGGTGCATTTGCTAGACCAAAGGGTACCGTCAAAAATTCAAAAATTCATACAGTCCACTCGGTGTAATGAATGCTGTACTATGAGTATGATCTTATATTGGAATTTGGTAGTATCCAGAGGCTAAATCAAGGACTATGAAATATCGATATCCCTGTAAATTATTCAACTGTTCGTCAATTGAGGGCATCAGGTACCTGATCCTCTTTTTAAGTTGATTTAGTCCTCTGTAGTCTACGCATATACGATCGTCGCCATTTTTCTTTTTAACTAAGATCACCGGAGATGAAAAATTAGACTCCGATTTTTTGATTATCCCGTTGGCCAGCATTTCCTCGATCATTGATTGCAGCTTTTATCTTTTGGCATATGGTACCTTGTTGGGCCCATATTCTACTTGTTTTTCACCAATTCGATTTCCTTTTCCACGATGTTGGTACGTCCTAGTTTTTTCTGAGTCATTGCTATGCATTTACGGCATCGCTGAAGCAAAACCAAAAGCTTTTCTGAGTCAGCTTCTTCATTTACTTGTAAATTGTCTTTAGTTAGTATGTGAATCTCTCCTGCTTCTTTACCGGTGTCAGAGTCCGGTGCTTCATCTAAGTGCTTTACTGTAAGAGTGTCTCCTTCTTTGTTCACAGCGCATTTCGGTTGGCAAAGTATATCTTTACCAATTAATACTGGTTCCGTTAAGTGCAGATCTTCAACCACCAGGGCGTTAACAAGAAAAGGAGATCTATCTATTGTTATAGTGCATGTAACGCTTTCACTAACTTTGCAAGTGCCTCCCCCGAAACTATTCAGTACTGTGTTCTCCTTACAGCTTTTAGCTTTTATAGTATTTGCAATTGTTTGTGTTATGATCGTACGTTCGCTTCCCGAGTCAATTAGGGCTTCATATTCAATACCCTGAATATCCACCTGTTTGTGGTAACAGTCCATATCGACATTTCTCTACCACCTCGAAGTCAGCCGGCGCACTTTCGATTTTCGCGAAAAAAAAAAATCTTAGGCGATGTATTCCTAATTGCACATTGCAAAAATCAAAAAAATTTTAATTGCACACCTCCTGTTTTTTAAAAAAAAAATATAAACAAATTGCACTTTGTATGGAAATTTCAAATGCTCATATCTTTATAACCAAGTCGAATATCTAAATGCACAGGAGCTTAAATAATTGCTCATTTTGAAATTTAATTTGCACACCAAAAATTTTTTTTGTTACATGCTCCCCCACTTAATAAATCAATAATTAAAATTTCGACTAAATTAATTGTTTAATAATCCAAGTAGATCTTATAAGTAACCAACCAACAGAATTTATAGTTATCAATAGCGCGATGGAAAAGTATCCGCCTGCCAGCCGATTGTCATGGGTTCAAGTCCTGCGTGGGCATAAACTTTTTTTTTTTTTTTTGCATCTACTCATTTTTATGTTGCATTTTTCAATTAATAAGCCGATAAATGATCATTAATTACATTATAGACTAAAACAAATGTGAAATTTGCATTATTGCACATATATGTACTCAACTCCTTTCAAGGGACAATACATACATAGTATGTAATATGTGTGTTTGTAATAGGGAAATTAAATTAAATTTCGAAAAATTGTAGATTTATGAGTTCAATATGCACCCAATGATAATTTGCATATTAAAATTTTAGATTTCCCTACCCCCCCACTTTTTTGAACTAAATATTAAAATCATAAAAAAAAACTACCAAAAAAACATTTTCGTGTCTGACTTAAATTGACATATCTCGATGGAAAAAAATAATTTTGAGTTTTGGGTAACTATTTTCAATTACTTACATCAAGGTTGAATTTGCACACCAAAAGCTTTTTTTTCCCACCCCCCCTTTTCCCTAAAATTGATATAGAAAAACAGTGAAAAAAATATACCCAAATGAAATTTACATGTCTCACTAAAACTGTTATTACTCGTTGGAAAAAAAAAATTTTGAGTTTTGAGTAACTATTTTCAATTAACAACGTCAATGTCGAATTTGCACACCAAAAATTTTTTTACCCACCCCCCCTTTCCCCTAAAATTGATATAGAAAAACAGTGAAAAAAATATACCCAAATGAAATTTACATGTCTCACTAAAACTGTTATTACTCGTTGGAAAAAAATAATTTCGAGTTTTTAGTAACTATTTTCAATTAACAACGTCAAGGTCGAATTTGCACACCAAAAGTTTTTTTTCCCACCCCCCCTTTTCCCTAAAATTGATATAAAAAAACAGTGAAAAAAATATACCCAAATGAAATTTACATGTCTCACTAAAACTGTTATTACTCGTTGGAAAAAAATAATTTCGAGTTTTTAGTAACTATTTTCAATTAACAACGTCAAGGTCGAATTTGCACACCAAAAGTTTTTTTTCCCACCCCCCCTTTTCCCTAAAATTGATATAGAAAAACAGTGAAAAAAATATACCCAAATGAAATTTACATGTCTCACTAAAACTGTAATTACTCGTTGGAAAAAAATAATTTTGAGTTTTGAAAACTATTTTCAATTAACAACGTCAAGGTCGAATTTGCACACCAAAAGTTTTTTTTCCCACCCCCCCTTTTCCCTAAAATTGATATAGAAAAACAGTGAAAAAAATATACCCAAATGAAATTTACATGTCTCACTAAAACTGTAATTACTCGTTGGAAAAAAATAATTTTGAGTTTTGAAAACTATTTTCAATTAACAACATCAATGTCGAATTTGCACACCAAAAGTTTTTTTTTACCCACCCCCCCTTTTCCCTAAAATTGATATAGAAAAACAGTGAAAAAAATATACCCAAATGAAATTTACATGTCTCACTAAAACTGTTATTACTCGTTGGAAAAAAATAATTTTGAGTTTTGAGTAACTATTTCCAATTAACAACGTCAATGTCGAATTTGCACATCAAAAGTTTTTTTTTACCCATCCCCCCTTTTCCCTAAAATTGATATAGAAAAACAGTGAAAAAAATATACCCAAATGAAATTTACATGTCTCACTAAAACTGTTATTACTCGTTGGAAAAAAATAATTTCGAGTTTTTAGTAACTATTTTCAATTAACAACGTCAAGGTCGAATTTGCACACCAAAAGTTTTTTTTTCCCACCCCACCTTTTCCCTAAAATTGATATAGAAAAACAGTGAAAAAAATATACCCAAATGAAATTTACATGTCTCACTAAAACTGTTATTACTCGTTGGAAAAAAATAATTTTGAACTTTTAGTAATTTTTTTCAATAACTAATATTAAGGTCAAATTTGCACACCAAAAGTTTTATTTTTACCACCCCCTCTTTTCTCTTAAATAGATATTGGAAAACATGAAAAAAATATAGGAGGGACGTTAGTGCACGATATGTGGGCATACCTTTCATTTTGACCTGACGAGGTGAGCTTTAGTATAATAAGAGATCATGTCCTAGCTTTACTTTTAAGAAGTGTTGCCAAGATGGCAACACTGTCAGAAGAACGAGAAAAGGGTTGCCACTTGATTCAAACATTGGCCTATAAATCGAGTAAGTAAATCAGCCAAGTAGAAGACTTAGCATTAAAGTTGGACTTGTTGTATTATTGATTTAAAATAGATTTGTATGGCCTTTAGTCCTACAAATTGGCGTTTCGTCCGGCTTACTCACTTGGACTCTTTATTGGCTGATTGACTTCAGTAGTATATAGAATTTGTATTATAAAAAAACCTTCTAATAAATATTTTTGTTTTTTAAACTTTCATATTCCCCCTCCCCAGAACTTTGAAAGCGACTTTTTATAAAACCAAAGTAGGGGTTTCAATTAACTTTGGATACAATGCAGTAGATGGTTACATTCAGCTTTGAAACACAATCTTTAAATTTTAATAATATTAAATTTTTTTTTACTTTTGTTGGCTTTGCATTTTCCCTCCCCAAACGGCTTTTTTCCACCCTGTTCATGCAAGGTGAAGGGAGGGAGAAATCCAATAATGTGGTCCTATGGTTACAAGGGGGCTGAATGCAACTAGAGTTCGCTGGTCATCGTCCGACCTCTGGTCCTCGATTTATAGGCCAATGTTTGAATCAAGTGGCAACCCTTTTCTCGTTCTTCTGACAGTGTTGCCACCTTGGCAACACTTCTTAAAAGTAAAGCTAGGACATGAACTCTTATTATACTAAAGCTCACCTCGTCAGGTCAAAATGAAAGGTATGCCCACATATCGTGCACTAACGTGTCCCTACTATATTTTTTTCATGTTTTCCAATATCTATTTAAGAGAAAAGAGGGGGTGGTAAAAATAAAACTTTTGGTGTGCAAATTTGACCTTAATATTAGTTATTGAAAAAAATTACTAAAAGTTCAAAATTATTTTTTTCCAACGAGTAATAACAGTTTTAGTGAGACATGTAAATTTCATTTGGGTATATTTTTTTCACTGTTTTTCTATATCAATTTTAGGGAAAAGGGGGGGTGGGAAAAAAAAACTTTTGGTGTGCAAATTCGACCTTGACGTTGTTAATTGAAAATAGTTACTAAAAACTCGAAATTTTTTTTTTCCAACGAGTAATAACAGTTTTAGTGAGACATGTAAATTTCATTTGGGTATATTTTTTTCACTGTTTTTCTATATCAATTTTAGGGAAAAGGGGGGGTGGGAAAAAAAAAACTTTTGGTGTGCAAATTCGACATTGACGTTGTTAATTGAAAATAGTTACTAAAAACTCGAAATTATTTTTTTCCAACGAGTAATAACAGTTTTAGTGAGACATGTAAATTTCATTTGGGTATATTTTTTTCACTGTTTTTCTATATCAATTTTAGGGAAAAGGGGGGGTGGGAAAAAAAAACTTTTGGTGTGCAAATTCGACCTTGACGTTGTTAACTGAAAATAGTTACTAAAAACTCGAAATTATTTTTTTCCAACGAGTAATAACAGTTTTAGTGAGACATGTAAATTTCATTTGACGAGATAGAAAACAAAATATAGGGTTGCCTAATTTAATGGGTGAATGATGTTGGCAATTATCTTTCAAAACGCCTTTTTTCAACCATGACTTAGCTCATCGAGTTAAAGGTTAAAACTAGTTTCAAATGAAAGATCAGATGGTACTGACAAAAATGAATAGGGTTGCCACTTTTAAAATGGGTGCAAATGCGTGCAACCCTGTTTAAAGGAAAAAAGTGCAAGAAACACGTTATTTCTCATAACTATTTATGTTCTTCGAGTCTGGCCATTTATTGTATACCAAACCGTGTAGAAAATTAATAAAATAACTCTTATACTAATTAAGTCTTCCAAACGCCACGAACAAACTTTGTTATGGCAAACTTGAAAATGTTCATAACAATTTTTAATAAAAAAAAAAAACACAGTTTCTATAGACTCAGGTGAAACCGGGACAAAAAACTTAAAGCTTAATCTTCATTCTATCTATAAACATAAGTTTGACAGTTGCAGCACTATTAAAAATACCTGGCAGCCCTGATAATTTAAAATTTTCTCCTCATTTCCTACCTTTTCATTTGAACAAAAGGTAAAGTTCATCAAATTGATGTATGAACTATACATATAATTAACGCTTAGCTTATATTCTTTGTATAAAATATAAGTTGCCTATTCTAAGCTGAGTAGTTGACCCTGGTAATCCTGATTAAATGCAAACAAAAATGAAATCAGTACTCTTTCAACTAAAATGTATGAAATTTGATAAGGTTCGAGCTTAAAACAGACATCAAATCAAAGGTAAAGCTCTACTCTATTTGATAAATTTTAGTTGCGTGCCCTCAACTAGGTGCATGACCCTGGAAACCTTAATTTTAACCAAAAATATACCAAAATGAAGCGTAAGGTACTGGGACACAGGAACACAGGGATGGCGTTATTTTTCAGGTACATTTTGTGCTTGAATAGTGTCCATGGTGCCTTTGAAAACGTTTTGAAGGAGTCGAATTCGAGTGTCGTCGGAAAATGCAAAGCCAACAAAAGTAAAAAAAAATTTAATATTATTAAAATTTAAAGATTGTGTTTCAAAGCTGAATGTAACCATCTACTGCATTGTATCCAAAGTTAATTGAAACCCCTACTTTGGTTTTATAAAAAGTCGCTTTCAAAGTTCTGGGGAGGGGGAATATGAAAGTTTAAAAAACAAAAATATTTATTAGAAGGTTTTTTTATAATACAAATTCTATATACTACTGAAGTCAATCAGCCAATAAAGAGTCCAAGTGAGTAAGCCGGACGAAACGCCAATTTGTAGGACTAAAGGCCATACAAATCTATTTTAAATCAATAATACAACAAGTCCAACTTTAATGCTAAGTCTTCTACTTGGCTGATTTACTTACTCGATTTATAGGCCAATGTTTGAATCAAGTGGCAACCCTTTTCTCGTTCTTCTGACAGTGTTGCCATCTTGGCAACACTTCTTAAAAGTAAAGCTAGGACATGATCTCTTATTATACTAAAGCTCACCTCGTCAGGTCAAAATGAAAGGTATGCCCACATATCGTGCACTAACGTCCCTACTATATTTTTTTCATGTTTTCCAATATCTATTTAAGAGAAAAGAGGGGGTGGTAAAAATAAAACTTTTGGTGTGCAAATTTGACCTTAATATTAGTTATTGAAAAAAATTACTAAAAGTTCAAAATTATTTTTTTCCAACGAGTAATAACAGTTTTAGTGAGACATGTAAATTTCATTTGGGTATATTTTTTTCACTGTTTTTCTATATCAATTTTAGGGAAAAGGGGGGGTGGGAAAAAAAAACTTTTGGTGTGCAAATTCGACCTTGACGTTGTTAATTGAAAATAGTTACTAAAAACTCGAAATTATTTTTTTCCAACGAGTAATAACAGTTTTAGTGAGACATGTAAATTTCATTTGGGTATATTTTTTTCACTGTTTTTCTATATCAATTTTAGGGAAAAGGGGGGGTGGGTAAAAAAAAACTTTTGGTGTGCAAATTCGACATTGACGTTGTTAATTGAAAATAGTTACTCAAAACTCAAAATTATTTTTTTCCAACGAGTAATAACAGTTTTAGTGAGACATGTAAATTTCATTTGGGTATATTTTTTTCACTGTTTTTCTATATCAATTTTAGGGAAAAGGGGGGGTGGGTAAAAAAAAACTTTTGGTGTGCAAATTCGACATTGATGTTGTTAATTGAAAATAGTTTTCAAAACTCAAAATTATTTTTTTCCAAGGAGTAATAACAGTTTTAGTGAGACATGTAAATTTCATTTGGGTATATTTTTTTCACTGTTTTTCTATATCAATTTTAGGGAAAAGGGGGGGTGGGAAAAAAAACTTTTGGTGTGCAAATTCGACCTTGACGTTGTTAATTGAAAATAGTTACTAAAAACTCGAAATTATTTTTTTCCAACGAGTAATAACAGTTTTAGTGAGACATATAAATTTCATTTGGGTATATTTTTTTCACTGTTTTTCTATATAAATTTTAGGGAAAAGGGGGGGTGGGAAAAAAAAACTTTTGGTGTGCAAATTCGACCTTGACGTTGTTAATTGAAAATAGTTACTAAAAACTCGAAATTATTTTTTTCCAACGAGTAATAACAGTTTTAGTGAGACATGTAAATTTCATTTGGGTATATTTTTTTCACTGTTTTTCTATATCAATTTTAGGGAAAAGGGGGGGTGGGTAAAAAAAAACTTTTGGTGTGCAAATTCGACATTGACGTTGTTAATTGAAAATAGTTACTCAAAATTATTTTTTTCCAACGAGTAATAACAGTTTTAGTGAGACATGTAAATTTCATTTGGGTATATTTTTTTCACTGTTTTTCTATATCAATTTTAGGGAAAAGGGGGGGTGGGAAAAAAAAGCTTTTGGTGTGCAAATTCAACCTTGATGTAAGTAATTGAAAATAGTTACCCAAAACTCAAAATTATTTTTTTCCATCGAGATATGTCAATTTTAGTCAGACACGAAAATGTTTTTTTGGTAGTTTTTTTTTATGATTTTAATATTTAGTTCAAAAAAGTGGGGGGGTAGGGAAATCTAAAATTTTAATATGCAAATTATCATTGGGTGCATATTGAACTCATAAATCTACAATTTTTCGAAATTTAATTTAATTTCCCTATTACAAACACACATATTACATACTATGTATGTATTGTCCCTTGAAAGGAGTTGAGTACATATATGTGCAATAATGCAAATTTCACATTTGTTTTAGTCTATAATGTAATTAATGATCATTTATCTGCTTATTAATTGAAAAATGCAACATAACAATGAGCAGATGCAAAAAAAAAAAAAAGTTTATGCCCACACAGGACTTGAACCCATGACAATCGGCTGGCAGGCGGATACTTTTCCATCGCGCTATTGATAACTATAAATTCTGTTGGTTGGCTACTTATAAGATCTACTTGGATTATTAAACAATTAATTTAGTCGAAATTTTAATTATTGATTTATTAAGTGGGGGAGCATGTAACAAAAAAAATTTTTGGTGTGCAAATTAAATTTCAAAATGAGCAATTATTTAAGCTCCTGTGCATTTAGATATTCGACTTGGTTACAAAGATATGAGCATTTGAAATTTCCATACAAAGTGCAATCTGTTTATATTTTTTAAAAAAAAACAGGAGGTGTGCAATTAAATTTTTTTTGATTTTTGCAATGTGCAATTAGGAATACATCGCCTAAGATTTTTTTTTTCGCGAAAATCGAAAGTGCGCTGGCTGACTTCGAGGTGGTCATTTCTCTGTACTCTGTTTATTTTAAATTGTTTTTCTGGTTTGTCTTCCTTCATCTGTGTTCGGTTATTATAGGCTCTAGTATAAGGATATGGTATTTTTCTTCCTTGGGGACACTATCTTGAATAACGGCCAGACTGATTACAGTTGTTACAGTTCACGCGGTGACTCGGTTTTATATGTGTTTCATTTGAAGTGTTTGGATTCTGTCGAAAGTTGGCTCTGATGCCTTCATACCATTTAACCTCCTCCACTACTTCTGCTGCATCTCTAAAATTGATAGCTGCCAGACTCGAGCTCATTTGATGGTCGTTAAGTCGTGTCAGGATGTATTTTATTACTGTTTTGTCACCAGGTTGATTATTTTACCGAGCATGTTCATCTCATAACAGAATGCTTCGATGGTTTCATGTGGCCTTCTAAATCGCCTTATCAGCTGTTGGTGGATCTCTACCTCACTATGCTCTTGAGGGAAATTTAACTTCAGACCATTCGCGAGTTGGTTCCAAGTTGACGATACCTCCTGAGTGTAATCCCACCAGAATCGACCTGGTCCATGCATCTTCGAAGCTGCTGCCATTGACAACGCTCTTTCGTCCCAATCATATATTTTCATTAGACCTTCCACCCTCTTCACCCATCTATTTGCTGATATGGATGACATTTCTCCTGGTGTAAATCCTGGGAGTACATCAGCAATCTCCCTGAGACTGCACCCGACTATTAGTCTGGCAGTAGTACCATCTGTTGATATTCTTTTTTCAAGTAACTTGAGCTTTTCAGCTAGTTCGTTTTCCTTTTTCATCATTTCTCGCTTTTTTTAATCAGCTCTCTTTCTCGTTTTATAATATCCCATTCCGAAGCCCAAACTTGCCGTCACCTTTTGGATTTCTATTTGGTCGGTTTCTGGAATTTCTAGAGCTGTCTCTGCATTTATACTGCAGCTCTATTTTCTTTGTCGTATGTCTGTAGTGTACTGATCAGGATCTTTTTTGTTCCAGTAGTAGGTAGTTTTCTTGTTTTCAATTCCGCTTGGAGCTGCTTAACGTTAAGGTTCTCAAAAGGGTTAAACAATCAGTCAATCAAACTAGAGCATCATTTGCAGTGCGTATAGTTTAAGTAGTTTGAAAGTAATTTGATCTTTTTTTTTTTAGTTTACACTGATTACTTTTTCGAGTGTTAGATACATGAGTCACTAACCTTGAACTCTCCACCACAATACTAAATGAAATGTTTACTTAGTAGGTACACATATTTTCTAACATTGTTTTGTAAGTTTAGAAAGTTTAAATGTGTGTGTCTTTTCTTATTAGTATTAGTTTGACCAGACTGTTACTGGTTTTACTGGTCGTACCAACCTGTGATAAAATTTTTAAATCTAGAACTTCCCGTAAATATCCGTAAACTAGGCCGCCATCGTCAAATATATTAAACATACATTGAGCAGTCGGTAAATCAACGCTGTATTTATTTCATTTGTTAAATACACATGCAATAATCAACGTCAACCACCAACTCTCATTTAGTTTACAATTTGGTACTTACTATTTCACTTCGTTTTCTGATTAATTTAATTTGTATTCTCAATAGTCTCCAGGATATTCCACTTTACATTCAAAATTCATATATATCGTAATATATAACATCCTGTGCATGCACAGAAATTGAACCATATCCAATCCTTTTACTATTTTGTTTGTCAAAAACATATAATTTTTGTCAAATCAACCACATGAAAACATATTACGATTTCTGCTTGTAACAATTGACTCTGTCTCTTAACTTTTGTATCTAACTGCGTACTTCAACATCAGACGTTTATTTACTTTGCCTTGACAACACACTGCCGCATTCAATGTGACTGTATTGTTTATCTCTTTCTTATTCACGGAACTATATATTGTTGCACCAACTTTTCCCTTTTATTTTATATACAAACAAATTTACCACTACGTGAACCGTAGCCCCGCTATGATTTGTTGCATGCCTTTCTTAATATTTATGCCTACTTCTTTGCAATTTTGTCAGTAACTCCTTTTTTTTTATTTTTGCGCTTAGAACTTCTGCAATGTTAACAAAAAAGCACATTAATTAATTTTACCAATTCAAGTGTTTAAAAGGGATGCCTAGACACACACATTTATATTGCAATCACATTCAATTTTACTCTGATTTCTCAAAATTTAAGAATAAAATAATTTATGACTCTCCTTTTATTTAATTAATGTTCGTTTATCCCACTTCTGATTCCTTAACAAATGAAAATACTGGATGTTACTAACGAGAATACTTTATTAAAAAGTCTTATTAAGTTATATCAATCCGCTCCATCAATTTTCGACTAAACGCTACGATATCTTCTACCACAAAGCTCATGTACTTTTCTTACTCTTTCTTTTCTCTCTCCGTTAGTGTTGCCATGGCGTCACAATATTATTAAGGGAGTGGCTGCTTTTTAGTGAAAAATCTTTGTTGCCTCAACCACAACTTCTTGAGACCCTTCACCATTAAGCATCTGTGGGACTTTTTGCAGAATTGCAGGATGGCAATCGACATTAGGTATTTGGTTTCTTATTGATTTGGTTATTGATCACGACTAAAACTCCCGTCTCTGTGTTTTTTCTTATGAGATATACGACAGACGTTTAATCCAGTTAAATATTGTCGTACGTTCATTAAAAATGACACACCGATAGTTATTTACCAGACTTTGGCTGAACAGATTTTGTATGAAAAAATTGTGGTATGTTTTTATTTTGTCGTATGTGTAGCATTTTGTATACACTTCATACGACAAATTTTAAGGATATTATCTCGGAAACTAAGACAGATATCGAAAAACGGATTTCACTAGGTTGAAGAGAAAAAATCAAATAATAAAGCATTTAAATGTCAAAATCTCAGTTTTTCACATACGACAATATTTTATCCAGGTGACGAATATGAATTGATACAGTTAATATAATTGTTGTTACAGGAAAAATTCGAAGTTTCTTTAAATCCGGATTCTTTAAATGCAAAAGAAACTTTGCATAGATTTATCCAAAAGAAACTCAACGCACATGGGTTGCCTAGCAAAATTGGGGTGGATGACGTCGAAAATGGGTCACTTCCGGTACGTTTTTTCGACCATTACTTAGCTCACCGAGTTAAAGGTTTAAACTACTCCTATACTATAGAGCTTGACGAGATAGAAAACAAAATATAGGGTTGCCTAATTTAATGGGTGAATGATGTTGGCAATTATCTTTCAAAACGCCTTTTTTCAACCATGACTTAGCTCATCGAGTTAAAGGTTAAAACTAGTTTCAAATGAAAGATCAGATGGTACTGACAAAAATGAATAGGGTTGCCACTTTTAAAATGGGTGCAAATGCGTGCAACCCTGTTTAAAGGAAAAAAGTGCAAGAAACACGTTATTTCTCATAACTATTTATGTTCTTCGAGTCTGGCCATTTATTGTATACCAAACCGTGTAGAAAATTAATAAAATAACTCTTATACTAATTAAGTCTTCCAAACGCCACGAACAAACTTTGTTATGGCAAACTTGAAAATGTTCATAACAATTTTTAATAAAAAAAAAAAAACACAGTTTCTATAGACTCAGGTGAAACCGGGACAAAAAACTTAAAGCTTAATCTTCATTCTATCTATAAACATAAGTTTGACAGTTGCAGCACTATTAAAAATACCTGGCAGCCCTGATAATTTAAAATTTTCTCCTCATTTCCTACCTTTTCATTTGAACAAAAGGTAAAGTTCATCAAAATGATGTATGAACTATACATATAATTAAAGCTTAGCTTATATTCTTTGTATAAAATATAAGTTGCCTATTCTAAGCTGAGTAGTTGACCCTGGTAATCCTGATTAAATGCAAACAAAAATGAAATCAGTACTCTTTCAACTAAAATGTATGAAATTTGATAAGGTTCGAGCTTAAAACAGACATCAAATCAAAGGTAAAGCTCTACTCTATTTGATAAATTTTAGTTGCGTGCCCTCAACTAGGTGCATGACCCTGGAAACCTTAATTTTAACCAAAAATATACCAAAATGAAGCGTAAGGTACTGGGACACAGGAACACAGGGATGGCGTTATTTTTCAGGTACATTTTGTGCTTGAATAGTGTCCATGGTGCCTTTGAAAACGTTTTGAAGGAGTCGAATTCGAGTGTCGTCCACTACCACTGCACATCATACCTAATCAAGAGACTGATTCCATGTTTCAAATCTGTCCATCCAGTCGATTCCAAACAAACAAATTTGAGGAAGATCAGTGTGATTTTTGTATTTGCATTCAAAAATGAAATGCATTTGGCCATTTTGTGTGGAAACAGCTACATACGTTTATTTTATTCATGAAAATATTCTTCTTTCGCTCTAAATTCCTTTTAAGAAATGGGATAGAAAAACAAATCAGCACAAAAGAAAACCAATAAGTTTTGGAAAAGGATATTAGAGCTTCAAATGGTGGCCGCTTGCATTCTTCGGGGCAAACGTGCGTCGTTGGAGCAATACCGAACATACCCCTTCTATTTGTAATTAATCAATAATTTATGTACAATGCCGAAGCTCATCGCTGGGTTGGGCGATCTTTGTCCAATTAGGACAGAGCCTTAAAATCAAAATGGCTACTTCCATGTAGCACCGTTTCGCTTCCATTATTTAGCTTCCAGAAATATCATGAAAAAATATTTTCTAATCACTCATTAATACTTGTTTTTATCTATTTCAGCTTAGTGTGTCTGCGTTTAAAACCAATTTTTCTGGAAAAAGCATATCAAGAAATGGACTACAATTTCCGGTGAGTGTTTATACCGTCGCATACTGCTTTCTTTATATCAACACTCATAATTATGAACATTTCTTACATGTAACCATTGCATATGAACTTTATAGTAATATCTTTGTATATAAACTTCATAGTAATATCATGGAGTCGTTTTTATTTACGCGCTGTTTGTCCAGTGGTGCGCTCGCGTCGCTAAAGTTGCTTGCAACATTTTGAAAAAGAGTTCATAACAATGACATTTGTATCTGGTTTTGTTGTTAGTTTATGGGTATGGATTCTCTTTTTCTTTTGCTATGAAACAGTTTTGAAATGCAATGGTGGTGGTTTTTTTGTTTTAATTTGTTGTTCTATCCTCTTTTTTGTCCGCGTTCGTCTGCTTTTTCGTTCTTGATGATTGAATTTTTTTCTTATTAGATATTTCTTCTGTTTGTATGTAGGTATGTATATATGATGATGGTTTCAAGCAGAGATTATAAATATAATTATAATTGATAATCTCTTCTTTCAAGGTAAACTTTGTTATTTTATAAATTTGTCTATTTTGACTTGTGGCTTCTGGGGGTGGAAAATATTTAATTCGTTTCATTTATTTATTTTTGTCAGTAGGTAAATAAAAAAAATAACAATAAATAGGTATACAATTTAGGTAAATGACAGAGGTGATTTACCTAAATAGGGTGGGTGATTTGATTGAAAAAAATATTTTAATTAACAATTTGGCAAAGAAAAGAATACAAATAAATAATTTCAAAAAGGTATTTTATTTGTTTAAGCTTCCAAAAAATTATTTATGTAGATGTCTCTACCTGATTTTTTTTCGTAAATGGGTAGGTACCTGGATTAGATTAATTTATTCGTTGTTGCAAGAAAGTCAGATTTAGTAGGTTTGTTTTAGATATAACAATTTCTTCAGGAGAAACCGTTTTAAGGACAATATATGATGGGTATATGCATACATATGTAGATAGTTTTGATTTCGAAAAAATATCTTTTAAAACATCATTTAATTGATATAGGTATGTAATCATAGCAGGTGCTTTTACGGCCATTCCAAAGCAATGGAGAAGACAATCAGACGCTTAAAGTGAGTTTTTTTTTATAAGAAGGTAATATTTGTTTACGAAACTCTTCACCAAAAAAAATTTAATGTAGCAAGTTTATACTAAATATGAACAAAAAATAAATGGTTACGGAGTAGACACGTTCGATTTATAGATTTCCGGCCTTTTTCTTAAGAGTGTTCCGGACTCAAATGGTGATTTTAAGAAAAAAAGATTGCGGAGCGCTTAGTTGTCCAATCAAAACGAATAAGGTGTCTATGGACAGAAAGACTTGTTTTCAAAGACGTCATAGGAAAAAAAATTTACTTTGTGCTCTATTATTTGGTAAAAGCCTTTTAAGAAAACGAGAATATGGCGAAGATGTCTGTTTTGCGAAGAGAATGTAGCTTACACCATAGCATTTCTTGTAAAAAATTGTTTGGTTACATAAAATTCCATATTTTCATAAGGGCATACAAAAAAGTAAATAAATATAAAAATTTTAGTAATACAAAATAAAAATGCTTGTAAATATTGAAAAACGTATCTCTTACAGTCAGTTTTTTATAGCTAACTGTATTTTTTGAAATTTTTTTTTCTAGTGGATATAAATTCAATTTGTTAATGATTTTCATTTAGTATATAATTACAATTCTATCATTTTTATATCGATATTTTAAGTTCTTAAAAGGCACTTTTTGGCAGAAAAGTCATGTAAATTTCGAAGTAAGAATCAGTTACTTTTACAAAATGATTTTTTAGTGCATAAATACCATTACAAGTGACCAATTAGTAAAAATAAAAAGTGTTATAAAACAAAGTGAGTGATGAAAGTGAAAAAACAACTTATAAATGCAAACAAATTTGGCAAATGACTGGTTTTGTTCAGTTGGGAACTCTTTCAAAGTTAAAAATTGTGCGCGTTAATTTCCTTGCACACTTTCATTAAGGTAACATATACTAAAAACCATATTTGGTTAAATGCTTAATTTCATTTTACTTTCATAAAAAATACTAAAGATAGTAACGGAGAAGATAGCTAATGGTAACGGAGAAGACACGTACGATTTAAAACTCTTTTTTATTCTTAGGTATATATTTTTATTTGAATTTTTAAATTATTGTCATCAATGAGAAAAGTAAACAAGGTTATTGAAACATATTTGTGTAAAATTTAATAAAAACCAGTTAACGTTAACACCGTTCTAGCGTGGACCTTCGTACAAAAAACATGGGGTTTTCACAGTTTTTACTCAAAATATCAGCAAAATTGTAAAAGTTTATGGAAAATCTTTAAACTTGGCACATAAATTAAGTAAAGTTATATTAATAAAATATTTTCAACAATTTTGTTGAATATTTATCCCATTAAAAATAAAATTTAATATCGTTGTTTTTGTGAATTTGTTGTAATTTATAATGGAATATGTAACTGTTGTTTACAAATAAAATTAAAAAAATATATTTGTATACCTTGTATGGTACTTAGTATATGTGCCAAGTTTGCGTTAACACTTTTACTGATACTTTGAGTAAAAGATTGGGAAAACACCATGTATTTTTTATGAGAAATTGGAAGTGCCCACTAGTGCATTCAGCTTATCACGTCGTTTTGTTGGATTAAGAACATTAAGGACAAATAAAGTTGTGCGGCCATTAAAGTTAAAAATTCATTTAAAAAACTCATCAATCAAGGAAAACTGGCGAGGGTGAGCTTTATTATCTTAAATCCAATTTAGGTACTTTGAATCGAAGTTAATTAAGATTTTGTTAACTTCTTTTTTAATTTTAAACTCTTTTTTGATTAATTAAAATTAGATTTTAATAATTTATTTGTTCTAAATTTATTTGAAAAAGGACGAACACTTTAGAATATTTGTTAACCCGCCGCAGAATACTTTAAGCACCAGATAAATGTCAAGTCTTGCTTGTGAGTGTGAAATCTATCTAAAATCTTGCTCAAATGCAAGATTACTGTTTCGACAGAATAAAATCGATTTTTTAAAGAAAAAAAATAATTTTTTTGGTTGTAAGGAATTCGACATTATATAAATCTCACTGCAATACCCAAAAAACAAAAATTATATCAGAATGTATGAAAATGGAACCTTAATAAAGGTATGAAATGTAATCACTTAACATAAATGATTTTGATTAGGTATCAACCATCAATCTTAGCTGATTCCTCCCTAGTATTTTTGGAAGACTGCTTGCCAACCATCCATCAGCAACCAACGAACCACCATCGCCAACAGCCAACGTGCCTACATTACATTCATAGGTACCTACAACAAATTTTAACAATAATTTTTTCAGTAGTAAGTACTCGTATCTCTATGTGTAGGTACAGTACAATTTGTCATAATAAAACCGAAAAAATCTTCCTATAAATATTAATCCCTAGTTTCAATTTCAATTAAAAGTTCTTATCAATAAGATATTCGCTTAATTACTCAGCATAATGTTTAATAAAGAGAATATTTCCAAACTTTTCTATATTTGTATCGTATGTACTGTATATACCCTTTTCGGGCTAAATGTAGGATTAAATGTCCTAAAATAGGTACCTCCAGAACAAAAATTCTTGTCTGAAATGAACCTACTAAATCTGTCTTTTTCGCAACTGCAAATAAATAATTTTGGGAACCCATCTACAATGAAAAAGATCAGGTAGAGACATCTATGCAGGTATACAAAAAATTATAAAGTATGTACACAAAATTTTAATTAATTTGTTTTTTAAACTGTCAAAGAATGAAAAGTCCAAGCAATCTTATCAATAACATACCTAAAACTAATCCATATCTTTATGTAGGTAATTGTTATTATGTATGTACACCCAACAAAAAAAATTCGTAAGATCACTACGAAATAATTTCGTAAAACTTTTATTCGTGCATTATACAAAATTTGGTCAATTCAACAAATATTTCGTAGGAGAAACTCGATACAAAAATTGTGCATAACAAACACTTCGTACTATATACAAAAGGCCTTTCGTAATTTCTCTTGAACAAATTTTAATTCAAACGAAATATTTCGTTCATTTTACAAAATCTAGATGATAAGGAGAAATCTTTAATATTTTATATTGTAGTCATTTTACTTACGATATAACAACAAAATATTTTGTAAGTAGTACCAATGTTAATGGACATTCATTTGAAAAATTTCAAAATATCCCGATTCCGTAAATGATTATGCTGGGTCGTGACTCCTGAGAGAGTAGATACAGTAATTAAAGTAGGAATATTGTTAAGACTAATTTTTATAATAATTCTTTGTCTTTTACCTTTTATAATATCAATATTAACTTAAAAAGGTTCTATAAGTACATTAGTGTTGTAGGTAAGAAAATATTTCATGAATTACTGTTTTTGGATATCTACTATCAACTTCCAGCCTATCCCACCTAAAACCATGAACCTTTTCAAGACGTACTGCCTCTTGCAACAAAGTGAAAAATCCTTCAATAAATATTGCTTTCCCTCGTCAGAAGAGATGCGGCCTAGAATTATAGGTCCTCTATCTTTCTGTCGACTTACAAGTTGCAACACGCACACAGACAAACTTTTAAATAAGTCATCCTCTCTCAACTCGCCACGATTTTTTAGTATAATATTTATATTAACATATATAACTTAATTTTATTTGTAACATTGCAAGAATTTCGTAGCATTCAAGAATGAAATAAACAATGCTATTTGTAATTTAACGAAAGTCAATTAGTGCATATTAAGAAAAATATTCGTGGTTTTCCACCACGAAAGTTTTGTCAAATAATCGAACTTTTTAGTTAAATGCACTAAATATTTTTTTTGGGTGTAGATATTTATTGAATTTAAAAAATCATTATTTCACAAAATTACATCTATTGATTTTTATAAGGTAGGTACCTACATATTTTTTTTTTCAAATTGTAAATGAAAATATTACCTTCTACTTTTTAATTAAAAAACTTCCTCATTAACTTATGTCCACATCATTTTTTTTTTTTGTAGCAATTTTCCTAACTAACTGAAGAAATAAATAAACAAATAAAACAAACACACCCACTACTCACTCTTAAAAATCAAAACGGAGAAATTTTTCAAAACAACTTTACAATATACTAGTTACCTACCTACATTCATATCGGCTCGTTCCCAACAGAAATCCTTTAAATTATATATTAACAAAAATGAAAACTCTTGCCATTTTTTAAAGATCGAGGAGAACAATAATAAAGGTATACCTGCAAGTGTACACACGCACTGCACAAAAAAGGACAAGGGAAAGCTAAAAATTAAAAAAAAAAACAACCGCCAACAAGGCTACCATAATGTTTCCCCCCGCAAACGAGAGAGGTCCACCAACTTTTCTTAAAAATATTTGTATGCCCCACAAAAATTCTGAAAAGAAAATACGAAATGAAATTCTTGTCAAGATCGAGGCATATGAAAATAAAATATACACATCCACACGCAGATGCACAAAAAAGGGATAGAGCAAAAGTAAAAAAAAATCATCAGAACGAAAACGTCACTTAACAAACCATCCATCCCAGCAACCATCCAACAGAACGAGCCACAGGCGGCGACCAGCCTACAATAAACAACAAAAAATGTATTCATTTCAGGAGCGCTGAGCGGCGACCCATCCCTAACCAATGCATTCTTATGACTGAAAATAAAAATACAAAAACACATAAAAGTAGAAAAATAAAAATAAAAAACATCTATAACTATAGGGTGATTTTTTAGCTGGTTTGGTTTTGGCAACACTGGTTTTGACAGCTGACGTGTGTTTAGTACCTTGTGTCACTGTCAAACAGCTTCAGTTTGGGTTGCAATTTAACCATGGATCGTCTTACAAATGAACAACGCTTGCAAATTATTGAATTTTACTATCAAAATTCGTGCTCGGTTCGAAATGTTCATCGCGCGCTGCTTCCATTTTATGGTCGGCATTCTCGACCTTCTGAGCAGTCTATTCGGAAGATTGTGACCAAATTTCGCACCAAATTTACTTTGTTGGACATTAAACCACCAACACGTTTACGTACTGTGCGTAGTGAAGAAAATATTGCGGCCGTATCAGCTAGTGTGACAGAAGACCGCGAAATGTCGATTCGGCGCCGTTCCCAGCAGTTAGGCCTTTGTTACAGCACTACGTGGAAAATTTTGCGGAAGGATTTGGGCGTAAAGCCTTTTAAGATACAGCTGGTGCAAGAACTAAAGCCAGCCGACCTACCACAACGCCGAATTTTTGGTGAATGGGCTCTTGGAAAGCTGGCCGAGGATCCGCTTTTTTATCGAAAAATTGTGTTCAGCGATGAGGCTCATTTTTGGTTGAATGGGTACGTAAATAAGCATAATTGCCGCATTTGGAGTGAAGATCAGCCAGAAGCATTGAAACAGCTACCAATGCATCCCGAAAAAGCCACTGTTTGGTGCGGTTTATGGGCCGGCGGCATTATTGGGCCATATTTCTTCAAAGATGATGCGAATCGCAGCATTACTGTCAATGGTGAACGCTACCGAGCGATGATAACAAACTTTTTTTTGCCCGAAATGGAAGTTCTTGACTTGCATGATATGTGGTTTCAACAAGACGGTGCCACATGCCACACAGCACGCGAAACAATGGCGCAATTGCGAGGCGAGTTTGGTGAACAGTTAATTTCACGTTTTGGGCCGGTCAATTGGCCGCCTAGATCGTGCGATTTGACACCATTAGATTATTTTTTGTGGGGGTATGTCAAGGCTAATGTCTATAGGGACAAGCCCGCTTCGATTGACGCACTGGAAGCCAACATCCATGCATTCATTCGTGAGATACCGGCCGATATGTGTGAAAGAGTATACCAAAATTGGACTCAGCGGATGGGCTACCTGAGACGCAGCCGCGGTCAACATTTGCATGAAATTATCTTTAAACATTAAATTGCAAGGTTCAAACTATCGATTCAAATAATTTTTTTTTTAAGTTCTAAACCTCTTAAAAACAAAGGTAATATCATGATTGTATATAAACCCTAAAGTAGTCTCATGGAAACACAACATTTAGGCGACACCTAGTGACCGCATGTAAGCTAGTTCCAGATTTGAAAATATTCAAAATTTGAAATATATGACGGTTATATAAAGGGAAACAAGAAAAGGACTTTTTCTGTCGATGTTGTTTGTTTACAATTCTGTACTTATTAGAGCAGTAGTACCTCGTGGCATAATGGTTAGTGCGTAGGACTGTCATGCCAAAGGTCTGGGTTCGATTCCCAGCCACTGCCACCTAAAAACAGAAATGTTTTTTTCTGAGGTACTGCCTCTTGCGAGGGGCTCACAAATCCTCCAAGAGTATACTTTTCATGAATAAGTGCTTCTCACCTAGCCGTTCGGACTCGGCAAAAAATTGTAGGTCTCCTCCTTCCTGCCAACAACACGCACACATGAATGGTTGAGTGTTGTTAGTCACTAGGCCCTGGTTCTCCGTGAGCTGTTGCGCCCCAAAATGTATTTATTTATTTTACTTTAACCCACGCAAATGGGACCTTGAGAGGAATTTGCAGTTTTTTAGCATTTCTATTCTCGATTTTGCAGTTCACCAAATAAGAGTCTAATCGATTAACCTGAAACTTCACAGTGAAGTAAGATGCAGGGCACATAATGTATCTCAGGAACCAAGCAAATTCTTTTGAATCTATTGCGCTCTCTAAATCTTCATGCAATCATCTTCTTGGTTACTACCAAAACATAGGAGGCATGTGCACCAAAATGCAACAAATGTTACTATCATCATCTTCTCAACAGTACGATTTTGTTGCGCTCACTAAGACTAAGTTGACTGACGATCATCACAATGCAGAAATATTCAATAATCAACATTATACTGTATTTCGTAAAGATCGTTGTACCCAAACCACTGGATATTTGCTGTACGCTCATCTTTTTCATGTGTTCAAATGTTTTTGCATTCTTCCACTTCCTCAAGTTTTTATGACGTCGATCAAATCATAGTTATTAATCCTCGATTTGAAGTTATATTAATTGTTAGATATATTCCTCCTAAGAGTTCAGTTGAACTATATAATTTACATGTAAATAATTGTCAATCTTATTAATCTAAGTTTAGAAAATCAACGCATGTTGGTGATTTTAATTTATCTCTCGTTGAATGGGCTTATGATTTTGATGAAATGCTACTTATACTCGTACCATTTAATGTGAAAAACGATTATGAAATGGAAGTTATTTATTCTTTTATGAATAATAATTTAATTCAAGTTATTAATTGTAAGAATGATTTAAATCGCATTCTCGATGTTGTTTTTGCAGATAAAGAATTGAAAATATTTGTAGAAAAGTCACTAGCTCCAATAGTTTCGAATTCTATGCACCATAATTCTTAATCTGTATTTTAAATTGGATTGTAATAGTATTAAATTCAATTACAGTAAAGAAAATTTCCATGGCATAGCGAGTTACATGTCGCGAATTCCTTGGAAATTTAATTTCTAACAGTCTGATTTGGTGTCATTTTACAATTATTGTATTGAGTCTTTGAAAGAGGCAATTAACATACGTGTACCTAAAATACAAATCTTTTAATTCAAAGCCCCCGTGGTTCAATAAAGGCTTTGTAATTTAAGCAACAAAAAAAAAAAAAAAAAAATTATTAAATTGCTCCAAAGATCTACAAGCAATAATGAATCTATTTAAATGAATTATATACATTTAGAAAGAGAGTTCAATATTCTTAATAAGTTTCTTTATAAAAATTATATTTTGTCAATCAAATCGAACCTTAAAAAGAATAGCAAAAGCTTCTGGAGTTGTATCAAAAATAAAAAAAATAAAATGGTTATCCTAAGAGTACATAATATTTGGGGTCAACATATTCCGATATTCCTTCTTAAAACTTGCAGTTAAGGTCCAAATTTGAAGATTTTTTTTTGCATTTCAACGATTGGTTACATAGGTTCAAAATTTGAAGTCCTCAATTTAAAAAAATCATACTGACCTGCTAACTTCACTCTGAAGTAAGCAGGTCATATAGTCTATCTTTAGAACCAAGCATGCTAGGAACTTGCAATAAGGCTCCAAAATTGCAGTTTTTGCATTCCAACGGCTCAAAATTTCAAGTCCTCACTTTCAAAAATTTCCCAAAATTGACTTCAATATGAAATAAGTAGGTCATATTGTGTATATTGTCCTAAAATTTGCAGTTCTTTGTATTTCAAAAACAGGCTACTGCAAAATTTTAAAATCCTTTTGTTGAAAAACAAAAAATCATACTGACATGCCAACTTCACAGTGGAGTTAGCAGGTCACATCACATAGTGTATCCGCTAGGAACTTATAGTAAAGCCCCATATTTGCAGTTTTCTTGCATTTCCTGAATAGGCTACTTCAAAACTTTAAAGTCCGTTTTTAAAAAAAAAGTTTCATACTTTACAGTGAAGTTAGCAGGTCAGCATGAAATCTTTTTTCAAAAAAAGGACTTCAAAATTTTGAAGTAGCCTAAGAACTGTGAATTTGGACCTGTTAACCCAGCTAACAATTTAAATCCTATAAACATCCAAAGAACTAAAAAGGCGACCTTTTCTTACTCCTATTACACCTTTTAAAAGTTAATTGCGTTACTTCGAAGAAAATTTTTAAAAGTAGTAAGAAAAGCACTATAGTATGAATGTGTTTCTGAAGGGTTTTTCAACAGGGACGCTACAAAAGTAGAGCGACAGGGACAGCAAACGACGCCATATTTCTTGCCGCTCTTTTGACATTTCTCTTCAGTAAGGTTTGCCATTTCATGATGGAAAGATATACGAGCCAACAATGAGTCCAAATTATTAAAATTTACTACCGAAATTCGGAGTCAGTGGCCTCAACGTTAAGAACGCTATGTCCAATTTATGGTTAACATAATCGTCCTAGGAGATCAACAATTGAGCGTCTAGTGGAAAAATTTGAATCCACAGGCACAGCACAAAATATTCCCGTGCCAGTGAGACAAAGAAGTGCCCGTAGTGTCGAGAATATTGCTGCGAGGCTTCAGTTGCAGAAAGCCCAAATATGTCTCTCACACGTCGTTCTCAAGCGTTGGGCATCTCTGTGACGTCGTTGTGGCGAATTTTGCGAAAAGATCCTGGCCTATATCCTTACAAGATTAAATTGACGCAAGAAGTGAAGCCGCTTGACCACCAGAAGCGTTGTATGTTCGTGAATTGGGCTGAGCAACAACTTGAAAATGATTCCGATTTTTATCGAAAAATCATCTTCAGCGATGAGGCTCATTTCTGACTATGGCTTCCTCAATAAACAAAATATGCGGTATTGGTCAGGCAGCAATCCACACGTACTCCATGAGTCATCATTGCATCCCGAAAAAATTACGGTTTGGTGTGGTTTATGGGCCGGCGGTGTCATTGGGCCGTACTTCTTCCGTGATGATCAAGACCGGCATGTTACTGTGAATGGAGATCGCTACCGTTCAATGATAACCGAATATTTTTGGCCCCAATTCGATGATATGGACTTGGAGGACATGTGGTTTCAACAGGACGGCGCCACAAGCTACACAGTGAATGTCACAATCAATTTATTGGAAACCAAGTTTGGAGAACGTGTTATCTCACGAAATGGTCCAGTCGGTCGTGCGATTTGAAGCCATTAGACTATTTCCTGTGGGGCTACGTCAAGTCTATGGTGTATGCTAACAAGCCAGCGACGATTGATGAACTTCGTACGAATATCGAAAGTGAAATTGCAGCAGTATCTGCCGATTTATGCTTGAAAACCGTCGAAAATTGAGTTCAGCATCTGGACTTCTGCAAGTGTGCCCGTGGTGGCCATGCAAAAGAAATCGAGTTCCATACATAATGGCATCGAACGTACTTTCACAGGAATAAAGAATTTTATTGATATCCAAAACCGTTTTTGTTGTATTAAAAAAAACTTTTGTAGCGCTCTTATTGAAAAACTCGATATAAGCATATCAGAGAATAGTTAATGCATCACTAATGATGCTGCAAGGATTTGTATTTGAGCTCCTATACCACCCATATAACAAACTGCTAAAAAGCTTTCCTAAGAATGTTTATTAACATCAAAAGAAGCCTTACAGTTATACCTTATGATTTTTTCATAGCAATAATGTGTTCGCATAAAATAAAAAATTAAATTTTTTTTTTTTTTTTTAATTTTTAATTTTTATGATTTTTTTTTATTTTTTTCAAGCTCTTTCAATATTATTTACAACTGTAAAGATTCTAGAAGTAATTATTTTATTATTATTGTCAATATTTAGTATTATTACTTTTTATTATTATTAATTGGCATTAGAATTTGGTACTTACATGTAGGCAGGGCTAGGAATCGAACGCGGGTCCCTTCGCACCAATAGTCTTTCTCGCTAACCACTCGGCCAATCTAGGATATGTAATACTTTGCATGAAATCGGGACCACTTTTATTTTTAATTATTTTTTCTGAGACATAAAAAGCAAACATGCCAAAACAAGAAAAAACTTTGTTCAAAAATAATAGATTGGTGTCTACAATAATATTTATCTTGTTATATATTTTGGATAATATTTGTACTTTTATACATATACAGGTAATATATGTATACATTCATGTAATATTTAAACCTCTTCAATAAAAACCAGCGGCAGTCTAAAAAAATTTCAAAAAATAAAACGCCACTTGGTTTTCCCTTAAAAATGCAGTTTTTGGTAATGTTTTTTTTCTAATTAGATCTTCGTTGACATACAAAAATTAAGAAACAAATTTTATTTCTCACTTTGTTTCCTTCATTCTTCCCTTCCTTGGCAACAAAAGTAATACATTTTTTTTTTTTTTTTTTTTTAATTCATTTTTATTTTCCATTTTCTTAAAACTATCTTAAAGCTAGACAAAAATTCATAAAAACTAGCCTACTTATCAATATCTTAACTAACTTACTGGCCCCAGTCGGGCGCTCTAAGTTAAACTATATTAACTTAATGCTAACGCCTTTCGGTCTAAGAACTATCTTAATACTAAATCCAGGTCGGTTTTATTTTTTACAGAGAAGAATTAACAAAAAACTCGGTATCATTGTCTTTATTTTTTTTGGTTTTTATATAAAACTTACAAACTACATAAAACTAAATTAAAGCTAATTAAAACTAATTAAAGCTAATTAAAACTAATTAAAAGTACTTAAAGCTACTTAAAACTATTTACAACTAATTATAAACTAATTACAACCTACAACCTACGACATAAAACTAAATTAAAGCTAATTAAAATTAATTAAAGCTAATTAAAACTAATTAAAAGTACTTAAAGCTACTTAAAACTATTTACAACTAATTATAAACTAATTACAACCTACTTATAAGCTACTTACAGACTACTTACAAGCTAGAACAGCCACAGCAAGCATTTTCCGGCTTTTATAATTTTTTTGTATTTTTGAGGATTTTTTTTTTTTTTTTTTTTTGGTGCCACCCTGACTGTCCCTACTTAAAACTAACTACCTAAACCTATGCAAGTCGGCCATACAAAAGAAAATAGCAAGGTCAACTGTTAAATATCTGAAGGAACTTCATCTTCGTTTTTCAACCACCAGAACTGGTTCTCCTGCTTTACCCTATCTCTTCGGTCCCGTTCGGACACAGTCCTACTGAACCGAAGGTACTCAGCTCCGTCTTGTGCGAGGACGTCTCGACTGTAAAGGAGCCGCCGATCTACAGTTCTACGGCTGACGTGGTAGATTAGCGGAACCGCCGCTCTATCCTGGATCAACCCTCGACTGTCTAGGTGGAGGAATGCATCGGGCGGAATAAAGCCGCTTAGACGCACACTCTCGTAGTATTCGTTGTTGGGGTAATAAGCCCCAAAAATTAAGCTGTTAGACGAGGACATCGCTCTTGCAATGTGACCTCGAATAAGCTTCAGCAAGAAATTATCTATCCTGTTTATGTTGGCCCCGTTGTATAGAGCCAGGTTGGAATAGTAGTGTTTGTACTCCGACTCTGGTGTTCTGTGCAATCCAAGGCAGCGTCAAAGACACTGCCTCTCAAACACCCGAATCTTTTCCATTTGAGATGGGGCAACGTTGAACCAAACCGGGCATCCATAGGCAATCATCGGCCGGATAAGGGCCATGTAGAAAATCACCTTCACCCTGCTGTCAAGCCGGCTGCTATAGAACAACCGTTTTGTCAGGACAAAAGCTTCCCTAGCCCTGGCCAGAGCAGCATTTATATGTCTGTCGAAATACAAATACTGATCCATCCAGATGCCAAGGTACTTTACTTCACTTTTACTCGCCAGTGGATGTCCATTTAGCCCTACGATCACCAGCTTGCGCCAGTTCTTTCTCGTATCCCTTGTGGCTCCCCGCAACGGAGTCCTAAACAAGATAGTTTCTGATTTCTGAAAGTTGATTTTCAACTTCCAGTCATCGCAATATCGCTGAATCTTCTCGAAGTCACGCTGCAAAAGAATCCTGATGACCTCGACTTTGGGAGCTGTTCTGTACGCAATTAGATCGTCGGCATACGCAATTGCCTGAGTTAGACTACTTATCAGATCGCTGGTGTAAATGCTGAATAGAATCGGCGAGTTGACCGCTCCCTGCTGAAGACCATTTTTAATATTAAAGGTTGTGGCAGAAGTTACATTGCCACTCTTGACAACAAACTTTCTGCCATTGAGCATATCATAAAGCATATATAATAGTGGTTTACTAATGCCAAGTCGGGTCAGCTTTAGATAAAGACCCTCTAACCAAACGGTGTCGAAGGCCTTCTCCAAATCAACCAGACAGGCACCCGTACACTGCTTCTTAGATTTGTTCCATTGGACATCAGAAACGAGTTTCGACGCGGCATGAATGGTGTCATGTCCCGCCTTAAAACCGAACTGATTGTCCGGTATGATATTATTGTCATCTGCCCACTTAGACAGACCTCTATTGATAACTTTTTCGAATACCTTGCTGATACTCGGAAGAAGACTTATCGACCGGAGATTCGCCGGATTGGAGTTGTCCTTTCCCTTTTTCGGGAGAGGATGCACCACAGCTGTCTTCCACCGCACTGGATAATATGCATTATTCAGAGCGTTGTTAAACAGAGTGGTATAAATGTCTACTGCTTCTTGAGGTAAATGTCGAAGTACAACGATGGATATGCCATCGACTCCTGCTGACTTCTTCTTCTTTAATGAATCGAAGATGAGCTGGAGCTCCACCTTCGTAATTAACAGGGAACTGGGCCCATTTCGCTCGGCGATTATGGCGTTTGCCAAATGATCTTCATTGAACCCGGTGAAACCAAGGTTCTCTGATCGCCATTGCGTTATGTCATTCCGAAGGTAGAAGTGATGGAGCAAGGCTCTGTTTTCTAGGTCATGATATGGGTGAATGCACGCATTCACCTTGTACACTTGCTAGAAAGCAGCCCCCACAGCCTCCACTTTCTCCTGCGGATCTTCGACAATAAAGAGGTCATCGTCCAAGACGGCGTCCTCTGGATTAATTCCTGCTGTCAGAAGTACATCTCTGTTGTCTGTCGTTCTCTGAAGCTTAAAACACGGAAGGTCGTTCTGGTCATTCCTTCTAAATATCTTGTTAATTTGGGGAAACATGCTCGGGTCGCTAGAATTAACGGCCCGAATTTTGTTGTCCCAATACAAATTAATTGACAACCGATAGTTTTCTTTAATTAGTTGGTTGATGTTCTTGATCGACGCCTTCAGTGTCCTAATCTCCAGATCGTGAGGGTCAGTAAACCGTCGGTACAAGAGTTTGAGTCTTGTCAGCAGTCCACTTTTTTGTCTGTGTAAATCGTCAATGGTCGCATTTCGGTACACATCGGTTGCATCCCGTTGTTTGTATTTCGGTATTGTTCTGTTCATTGTTCGTTTGATTGTCTCATCCATTTGTTCTAAGTATTGGTCTATTTCGTTATTTGTCAAATTTCTGTCATTTGGTGGGGATATATTGTTCAATCTTATTTCGTTCGTTAAGGCGTTGGTAAAGCGTGGCCAGCGCACCTTACTGTAATTGTAAGTATGCACAGGTACATACTCAACCAACTCCACGAGCTCGTTCGGAAGCTGTACGACGGCGGCGAGTCCGCAGTGGTCACTATCGTACTCGATCGTTCGTAAACAGATCCTTGGTCTTCGACCCACAGTGTCAGTAATTGTCAGTCTTGCGTCTATTAGTAATAAATCCGCTAGGCACCGCTTCTTGGAAACGATGGCCGATCCGTAGCCAGCAGTTCTATACGATATTCAGCATTATACTGACTCATCCAATTAAAAAGATGAATATCTCTGGGATTCTGTACTTGATTTCCCCAATCTAAGTGTTTGGCATTCAAATCACCGGCCATGAGAAAGTAATTTTCTTCCAAGCTCAAGTGTAGACATTCAAAAAGTTTTTCAAGCTCTGTCAAAAAATCAGTTGGCTGAGGTGATGCCGGTGCATAAGCCGCGATCACATACATTCGCTTCCCCTGTTGGAGAGGAATGCATACGACACACGCCTCTAACAGCCGAAATCTACGTAGATCACTATTATATATAACTTTATGATTAATGCCTTTTCGTATGAAGATTGCGACGCCCCCCCCCCCCCCTTGAGTGGAGTTGGGTCGATCTCTTCTAACGATATTGTAGTTGTTGTTAGTCAATTTATGTTTCTGGTTCAGCTTAGTTTCGCTGGCCATAAACACATCTGGACTTTGGTCTTCCAACAATTGGAAAAGATTAGCTCTACGTTCGGTCCTAATCAGTGAATTTACATTCACAGCAAGGATCCTAAGAGGCCTCTCCGACATCGCGCCTTTAACCTCTAATTTGCGTTAAGCTAGGCAAAACAGAGTAGAGATAGTCTACCCTAGTCGCCTGCTCCTTTATCTGATTGTGAAGTCCTGTTAACTGGCCTTGAATCGCCAGCAACATGCTTCTTATCTCGGCCTGAGCGTCCGGAGCCTTTGGCACGAGGGCCGGTTGGGCTACCTTAGCTGCAGGCTGTACCGTTTTTCCCCTCCCTGCCGCCATTTGAGCGTAGGAAATTTGGGGGTTGACGGGCGTTGCTGTAGGAGCACGCGTTGATGGGCGTATCTCTACCGCTGTCTGCTTAGCCGCTTTGGTAATTCTTATCTGCTGAAAAGCTGGGCAACCCCGATAATTAGCAGGATGCCCCTCCTTTCCGCAAAGTGCACATTTAAGCTGGGTCATATCATCGACCCGTTCCGTACCGAGCTTACACTCTCCCTTAATGTGGTTCTCACCGCACTTCACGCAGCGTGACTGCATTTCGCAGTTTGCTGCAGCGTGGCCAAACCTTTGGCAGCGCATGCATTGAAGCATGTCACCGCGTCTCTTTAATTTATCCCATGTTACAACCTGGTAGTTGAGGACGGAGATACTCCTCAGACTATCCACTATTTGCTGCTGGGTGAGAGTTGAACCAAGAAGAATGGTAGAGACCGCTTCTCCCGTCTGGCTCTGACTGTAGTGAATGGCTTAACCCCCTTAAAGTCGAGATCGTCGCTCGCTTTTTGACGGAGCTCATTTAAGAGCACCTCTGGTTCCGTGCAGGAATCTATGCCCTTCAGAAGGACTGTTTGATATTTGTCTATTTTGGGAGTAAAGCTAAAGAACTCCGTTGTGGTTTGTTTCAATAAATCTTTAATTTTCTTGTGCTGTTCCACTGTAGAGCAGTGATTAGCATGCCTATCTTTATTCAAACGTTTTATAGTAAAATTTTGGCCTATGGCCGACTTACATAGTTCAATGGTATCCTGTAACTCCATCTTGTAAGTATTGATGGGTGGCACCTTTTCTTTCTTCTCCTTGGACGGCTGTGGCTGTTGCTGGTGTATTATCTGCTGCTGGTGTCTCTGCCTCTGTTCCATTTGCTGGTGTTGGTTCTGCTGGTTTTTGTTTTGTGTTTGTGTTGTTGATGTTGATGTCTGCTGCTGTGACTGCTCAGCTTGTATTTGCAGCTGCTGTTGTGGCTGCTTTGATTTTTTATATAGTTTAGGTAGCTGTTGTTGTTGTTGTTGTTGTTGATGTTGTTGTTGTTGTTGTTGTTGTTGTTGTTGTTGTTGTTGTTGTTGTTGTTGTTGTTGTTGTTGTTGTTGTTGTTGTTGTTGTTGTTGTTGTTGTTGTTGTTGTTGTTGTTGTTGTTGTTGTTGTTGTTGTTGTTGTTGTTGTTGTTGTTGTTGTTGTTGTTGTTGTTGTTGTTGTTGTTGTTGTTGTTGTTGTTGTTGTTGTTGTTGTTGTTGTTGTTGTTGTTGTTGTTGTTGTTGCTGTTGTTGTTGATGATGCTGCCCTGCTTGATGTGGCAACAGCTCGACATTTATTTTTGACTGCTGTGCCCCTTCTTGTGGCGCCTGCAGTGCTTTTTTATTTTCGCGCTCCTGCTTTTCTTTATGTCATCGTGCTTCCTGCTTGGTTTTAAGAGCCAGTACCATTTGCTCCAGTTTTGCTTTGAGGAGTTTCATTTCTTCCTCAATGGCACCAATTTCATTAGTGATAATTTGCTCCTCTTTATCATCACTTCTCTCAATTTCATCTTCCGACGACGTCCCTGGTGAATTGAGGTCGAGAAACAGGTTACTATCACCCGTTGTATACAACCCCTCTCCTCCCTCAGACATATAGTCTATTTCCTCGTCAGATGGCGAGGTGTTCAATTGTCGCGTGATGTTTGCTGCCGCTGCCGTCTTCGCCGTGCGCGCCGTCTCCTTCACTCCAGCTGGCAGCTTAGCTGAAGTGGTGGTGGAGTGACGCTTGACTAGATTAGATGCACTGCTAATCCTCTTCTTTCTTTTTTTTTGTATATCGGCTGATGGTGCCGTTGGTTTTGTTTGTGCTGCTGCTATAGCACCTTTCCATGTTCCAGCTTTTGCTTCCGTTGCCGGCTTTGTTGTTGCTGCTGGGACACCTTGCGATGTCCCCGCAATTTTTGCTTCTTCCATGTTCTTGTTCTCCCAGAAAATAAAATTTTCAACTTCTCTGTTATGAAAAAAAGCTTCAATAATTTTTATGCCCGGTCGGGGCTCGAACCTTGGACCTTCTGCACTGTGGGTCGACGCCACTACCAGCTGTGCTATAGGTACTTATAAAAAAAGCTTGGCTTAAGTTATTGCACTCTTGCACACACGATTTTAATTTAGAATACTGTGAAGTCGCTAAACGTCCACTCACTTCCACAGTTTAAGATCGACTGAGTAATAAATTGAAAAGAGGTAGGTGTAATAAGTTCTTTTGTACCGTTCGTTCGCCGTCGTGGTGTGTATAACTGTCTTCATGTTATAATTTAGTTTCAGTGATTCCAGCAAGTCGGTGGGTTTATTATTTAATTAGTTTATTTGTTTCTCATCCAAACTCTAATGTTATCAGAAATAAAAACTTAATATTTGTTAAAAAAAAGTCTAAAACTGGTGGCTATTACAAAATAGTCCAAACCATAAATAATGGCAGAAGTGAACTTTCCGTAGTTCCCAGCGTGTGGAAGGAAAATGGAGTTCATTATTGGTCAATAAAGGCAGCGTGAGCAGGAGCGTTGCTTTCAATTAAAAATCCCAACAGCATTCCTAGGGCAAAAGGCTGGAGCAAATGAAAAGGCTAAACGTTAAATGGGACCTGGAGACAGCAGAAAAAGAAATTACTTATATGCTAGAAAAAACGGACACCAGTGCCAGCAGCAGCGGCAGTGAATGCGATTTGATACCACCTCCAATTCTCAAAAGTCGCTTAAAACGTCGTGCCTCATCAACTGTCGGTCGTAGCAAATGCCGATACAGAAAGAAATAATTTCAATGACGAGGTATGTTATTCTTCTATTTATTATTATTAGCAATTATGTATGTATTACGGCTGGCTATGAGTCCGATCCTGACGCCAGTCTTATTACTAACACTAATAGCGTTTTCGTTTGGTAATCTGCAAGAAGCCTTCGGAGCTCTCCAATCCAGAATCCCAAACGAACAAGTTGCAAACCTTTTCTTGATTCTGAAGTTTGTGTTTGGTTGTATTTGTGCTTTTAGTTGTTGCATTTGGGTGATGAACTTCCTCACCACCTCGGAATTTTACTGTGAGTAAACTCCTTTCATAAGCAAAAATTCCACATCATGGTATAAAGATAACTACTTACTTAATTATCCGGCTCTTGATCCAAGGAGGGTCTCTGTCTGAGATATTGCGGTCTTCTATCAGTTGCGGTCCCTCGCACGCTCCCTCCAGTCGTCGATACCAAGCGCTCTTGCGTCGTAAACCGCCTGATCCCTGTAGCGGTCTTCCTGGTCGTTTCGAACATGGGGGCTGGAATTCGAAGATTTTTCTGGCTGGAGCGTTGTTGTGTAGTCGAAGTGCTTTGGTTCTTTGTACTACATCTACATCCTGGTACAGCTCGTATAATTCACGATTACATCTTCTCCTCAATTCGCCCTCCTCGCATATTGGACCAAATATCCGCCGAAGAATTTTTCTCTCGAAAGTGCCCAGTATCAATTCCCCTTTTTTACTTTTCGTCCAGCACTCGGTGCCGTAGAGGAGAACTGGTAAAATTAGCGTTTTGTATAGCGTGCACTTTGTCTTCCGGGAAAGGAGTTTTGAACCCATTTGTTTGGCCAAACTGAAGTAGAAGCGGCTCGTTAGGGTAATTCTTCATCGGATTTCCACTAGGGTGTCATTCGTGGGGTTTATGTTTGTTCCGAGGTAGGTAAACTCCTTGACTACCTCGAAGTTACTGCTACCAACAGTGACGTTTTGTCCTAGGCGATGGACAGATGAAGCTTTGTTTGTTGATAGCATATGCTTTGTTTTGTCCTCATTCACTTCAAGACCAACGCGTTTTGCCTGTTCATCAACAGCTGTGAATGCTTCTAGTACAGCTCGCTTAGAGCGGTCGATGATGTCGATGTAGTCCGCATAGCCAAGCAGTTGCGAAGACCTGTTGAAGATAGTACCTTCCAGGTTAACACCACTCTTGCGAACTATCTGCTCCAGGACTAGGTTGAAGAAGTCACATGATAAGGCATCTCCTTGTCTGAACCCTGTTCATGTCTGGAATAGCTCGGATGAGTTGTTACCCATTTGCACGTTGCACCGCGTATTTTGTAGCGCTATGCGGCATAGCTGGATCAGTTTTTTCGGAATCCCGAGTTCCGATATCACCAATAGAATCTCTTGGCGACTTATGCTATCATATGCGACTTTGAGGTCGATGAAAAGATGGTGGGTCTGGACTTGAAATTCGTTGGTCTTTTCCAGGATTTGCCTTAATGTGAAGATTTGGTCTATCGTTGATCTGCCTGGCCTGAAGCCACACTGGTACGTGCCGATCATAGTGTTGCAGTAGTGTTTAAGACGCAACATTAAGCAGGGATATTCCTTTGTAGTTTTTGCAGGACATAGGATCGCCTTTTTTTGTAGATTGGGCATATGGAGCTAACTGTCGTAGGGCATACTTTCCTCCTACCACACTGGGTTGATGAAGAGTTCCGCTGGTAGGCCATCCGAGGTTTCCTTCATCAGTTTCGAAGAGCTTGCGTGCCGGTTTTATAACCACATGCCAGTTGCTTGGCTGTTTTGTAAAACCGGTGGGTGTTGGTGGAGGTGCTAGACTCCTCGAAATATCTGAGCTGAGAGGCTGCGGATGCTCTTTTCCTTCTACGCAGGGTTTTCTTTTCTTTTCATGGTACTCCTCTTTTGCTGCTCTTGTTTTCCGTTGCAGCATTTGCATTCGAGCATTTTCCGTCTCCTGCTTCAATACCGCGCATTCCTTCTTTTTTCTAGCTGGTTGATAACCTATGGTGGTCTCGGTTGTCTCCTTAATGATGTCGCTATACAAGTTCCACTGGTTGTTGACACTTGTGGGTGGAGGTACGGCAGAGTTTCCCGGTTGATTGCTCACTGTAGTCTCTGGCTTTCTCAGATGTGTTAAGGCATGCAATGTTGAATTTCTTCCCTTGGGCGGTCTTCGCTTTCTTTTCGTTGGACGGTCGGGCTCTGAACTTTGTCACAACAAGAAAGTGGTCAGATTCCACATTTGTATCTCGGAAAGTTCGCACGTCTAAGATGTTCGATGCGTGCCTTGCGCCAATTAGCACATGGTCGATTTGGTTCGCAGTTCGACCATCTGGAGATTGGCAGGTTGCTGTGTGTATCCTTCGCCTGGGGAACCTAGTGCTACTTATCACCGTATTACGAGCTGCAGCATAGTCGATTAGTCGAAAGCCGTTGTCGTTTCGTTTCCAACTAATATTTTCCTTCCCGATGTTAGCAATGAAGTCTCCCAGCACGACTTTGACATCGTACTCCGGACAGGCTCCGTAGGCTCCGTCCAGGGGGTCGTAAAAATCCTCCTTGTTAGACTCTCCTGCTTCATCGGTTGGGGCGTGTGCACATATTAGGCTGATGTTTTGGAAGGTAGCTTTGATGCCGATCCCACGACGAATCCGCATCCTAACATGTGCAATCTTTGATAACAGCTGTTATAAATGTCGCATTCTTTTCTTTTCATAATCCCTGATCCTATCCATCGTATCTCCTGGATCGCGGTAATATCTGCCTTGTACCGCGTAGGACAGATTCAAGTTTTTGAGTAGCACCTGGCGTATAGAGTATCCTTACATTCTAGGTGAATACTCGTAGGTCGTAGTCCACTTTCATTCCAGGACGGGTTGCCATTTGAGGAGGGTCGTTATACGAATGGCTTCTCGCTTCTCTTTCATAACAATAGTTTTTTTTTACTGTGGCCGGGTCGTTAGCCCAACCAACCCACAACCTTCAATCTGTAGGGCCATGGGTTTGGTGTTGCAATTCTTTCCTTGATCAACACTCGCACTTACAAGTTAAGCAAGTCATGACATGAAGCCAAGACTAGTATCCGGCGGTTACTAACTTAGAGGTAATGTAAGCACTTGGTGTGTAGGAAAAGATACAGCTCGAGGCATCCAGTTCCTATCCCGTTTTTTAATAATTGTTTCGTTTCAACTCCAAATTGTAGCATAATGAACAGTCGCACAAAATAAAATAATAATTTTGTATATTATTTAATTTTGTGCGACTGTTCATTTGACGATTTTGACGTTTCAATTGCATGTATGTGTGCTTGCTTCTGATTTTGATTCTTTCTTCAAACCCAGAATCGTTTTTCTCTTTTCAGAAGAAAAACTGCCATCTAGTGCCAAACGAACGTTTTCAGAAGCATTCGGAATGCTTCTGGACGACCAAACGAAAACACTATAAGAGTATTCATATTCATGAAATGGCGTAAGGTCTTCGTAAACAACGCTGTGTCAGATTAATGAAGTTAAAAACTTCACTACACTTTCGATGACTTTTTGCCGGGTGTCCATTATTTCCCAAAATTTTATGACAAACACCCCCTTAAACAAATTTTGTTCGAGATCATTTACATGTGGCTCTAAGCCCATATACCTACCCATTAAATTTGTATGGGATTTTTGATCTTTTCACGTTTTATTTTTTTTTCTTACTGCAGATATTCTATTTTTCTTTTATAATTGTTGCTTTAAAAGACCACATTCACGGATTTATTAAACAAAATTTTTTGCTCGAAATATTGCCAAGAGAATCCCCTTATAAAAGAATTATATATATACAGTAGACGCTTGATATAGTGAATTAATAAGAACCACGCCTGTCCACTCTTTCGAGATTGTTCACTTTTTCGAGCGGGAGTTCTTAAGGGCTTTCTTATGGTGAATTTGATCCAAAATGCACATTTTGTTCGATGTGAATGTTCTAGATTTATTTAAGCGTTAAACAAAGCTTCATTTCATTTTAAATAAAAAAACAAACAATTCTCCAGTGTTCTCAAGCAATCTTTAATGCTCGCGAGGCATTTTTATACAAAATACATTTTTTTATACGATTTTGTGTGTTTACTATTTTGGATAGTTCACTATTTTGAGATTCACTTAATCGATTGGCTACTGTATTGTTAATACATTTTTGAATGATGTCTTTTTATGGGATGATTAGAACAAAATAAATAAAAGCATTAAGTGTTGGATTTGAATATGACAATCAATGTTATTCACACACAAAGTCTTTACTCGCCTTTAATCATAAGACAGAAAGAAAAAAAAAAAACCTATTTGTACACGAAAGGGACACTCATTTTTTCAATCATCTGTCAAACCCGCAATTTTTATAAAGAATATAATTTTGATAACCTTACAAAGCGCACTTCTTTTTTCTCATAATTAATTATTTCTCGAACCAGCATTTCATTAAAACAAATAATAATTTAGATTTCAATTATTCATGGTCCTTCGAACTGGTTTACTTTTTAATTTCAATTTCAAATAGTCTTCCGTAAATTTCACAATTATATTATTATTTTTGTGAATTCGCAACACCGACCGGCACCAATCGATGTGTCACATCCTATAAGTACTAACCTGAAATATCGTGCTTTGCCACCCGATATCTACTGATTAATCATCCACTGAATTAAAAATCAACTAAGAAATTATTTTATCGAATAATTTAATTGCTCAAAGATATTGCCAATAGTGTCTTTTCAACGTTCCTGCATTCATCACTACACGTACACATGTACACCACTCAAAGAGAACATATTGTAAAACCAAGTTACATCTGAGACTCCACCTACACCCATAATCCCCTTTCCCCATATACTTCCCTTCGCCTAACGGCTTTTCTAAATAACGGGTTCCCACCATTTTTGCTTACACAGCAAAACGTGTCACCTATGGACACACCCCCTTTTTCCCTCTCACCAACAAGCGCATAAACTAAATAGTCATATTTCAGTTATTCAAATGAAATATGACTATTTCAATAACAAGGTGCATTCTTTTCCCACGGGAGCACTTCGCGACCGTGGCTACCTGTTGAATAATTTAACTAGAACAAGTCAGTCGTTAATCCACCTTACTTTAGAGAAGTGCAGCCATGCTAAGGACAGCGGCTTCTCTCTAGTAAATAATAATAAATATACATATATAAAAATAATAATATTAATCAAGTAAAAATAAAAAAAAAAATGAAAGAAAATAAATAAAATAAAATAAACAATAAAAAAAAAACAAATAAATGTTTTTTTTTAAATACGCTCGGTAACAAACGACGTAAATACCATATATTGCAAGACCAGAAAATTCAGAGTTTTTTGCATTTCATCTACTCGAAAAAAAAATATTGCCAGCTAAACGTCTCGATTTTGAAAAGCACCGTTAAGAACCAAAGAAAGTTGCAAAACTCCAACAATTACTGGATTTCCTTAAATCAACACTTCTCATTGCTGATGCCACCACACACGCAACGAACAATATTGAGTCAAGGCCATCGTCGGCGCATCAAAATTCAAGTAATCCATCTAATAAATCTCACGGTCTAAAAGAAATATGGACTTTTCATGTCTCAAAAAAAGCAATTGTCTGTCCGATACCGAATTGAAACACGGTGATGTTCGGAACTCCTTAGACTTTCTTCGGAAGGACAAATTCTGATCGTCTGATCATCTTAAGTGTGGTATCTGGACAACGTATCTGTGACGGTGGGACTAGAAGCTAAAGCATACAACGAAGAAATTACCCAGGTCATGATGAACTTGTTCACTTGATTGAAAATAAACTATTCACCTGAGTTATACTTTGGTGAACGGACCTATTGGATCAGTTGCGGCGAAACACAATAGGCTATCGGGCATTTTCGAACTGTTAGAGCCCATATCCGTTCAATTTTTGCACGGAATATCGTTCCTGCTTTCTGCAGGTTCTACGGAACAAAGCGAAGACTTTATCAAACTGCAGTCGTTGTTCGTAGTTAACAAGGCTGCGTATGGCAATTTAGTTGGTATTAACATTTCCATAACTTTAGATATTGTCTACCTTTACACAGCAGAACTGAAATCAGTGAATTAAAGGTGCTACGGGATCACAAGATGTTCCCTGCTAATCCAGCACAGCCTTCTTGTGATGTGGGCTGGCTCCTTTGGGGAGGAGTTCCGAAGTGGCTGTGGTTGTACCAAATTCGCGGTGAATCATTAGTGTTTGTACCACTTTTGATTAGATAACCAAAACTTCAACAAGGTGAATTTGCCTCTGCAGGGCAAAATTATTTGGAAGTTGACTTAACACGTCTCCAATGGTGGTGCATGGCATGAAATGGGGGTTCTTTCACTAGTACATGGATAATAAAAACCTCATGCTAAAGCAAGTGTTTCATTGTTGGATGCTTGGGGTTAACGAGGATAGCCAGTTCTCAACTGGACCGCCAGGTATGGCAGACTGTACCGTGGAATTAGGCCTTAATTGGCAGGTGTCCACCTTAAACCTACTTCAATCTGTCCGATCGAAAGGTGCAAGGGAACCAACTTTCTCCAGGTGTCAACAATTCTTACAATGGTCGCCATTTAAACGTAAAGACTTCGCCACTCAACAGAAATTGTGTTTCAATAGCCTCGGTCATGCAACATCAACCCAATGCACCAGCAAACACACATGTTTCACGTGCGGTGGTCGACATCACACTCTCTTGCATTCAATAAATCAAATTTATCATTGAAAGGTACTTCAATCCCAGATCCAAATATGGCATCGACTTCATCTCAATTGCATCATGCACCTTCCGTTAATCCGCAAATTGTCTCAAATAACTTATTACACACTAAATCAACTTACTATAGCAATTGTAAATGTGCTTGACGCATGTGGTCAACTCATACCACTGCGAGCATTAGTTGATAAGGGATCACAATAATCAATAAGCGTGATGCTCAATGATTAAAATTAGCATTCTTTCCATTCTGCATCGGTTATCGTCCCATGGGCGAAACCAAATACAAAATTTGCCGACAAGGGATTGAGTCTCGACATTCATTCAGTCGTTAATCCGAAAGTTAATTTTACTTTGAAATTAGCTGTTCTTCAATCGATTGCATTAGAGTTACATTTACAATCAAATAAGGTAAAATCGTGGCCTCATCTTGATAATTTGCCACTCGCTGACCCTTATTATGCGACTCCGGGTCAAATCATTTTCGGTGATGTAAAGGGTGATTTTTTAGCTGGTTTGGTTTTGGCAACACTGGTTTTGACAGCTGACGTGTGTTTAGTACCTTGTGTCACTGTCAAACAGCTTCAGTTTGGTCTGCAATTTAACCATGGATCGTCTTACAAATGAACAACGCTTGCAAATTATTGAATTTTACTATCAAAATTCGTGCTCGGTTCGAAATGTTCAAAATGTTGGAAATTGTGTTCAGCGATGAGGCTCATTTTTGGTTGAATGGGTACGTAAATAAGCATAATTGCCGCATTTGGAGTGAAGATCAGCCAGAAGCATTGCAACAGCTACCAATGCGTCCCGAAAAAGCCACTATTTGGTGCGGTTTATGGGCCGGCGGCATTATTGGGCCATATTTCTTCAAAGATGATGCGAATCGCAGCGTTACTGTCAATGGTGAACGCTACCGAGCGATGATAACAAACTTTTTTTTGCCCGAAATGGAAGTTCTTGACTTGCATGATATGTGGTTTCAACAAGACGGTGCCACATGCCACACAGCACGCGAAACAATGGCGCAATTGCGAGGCGAGTTTGGTGAACAGTTAATTTCACGTTTCGGGCCGGTCAATTGGCCGCCTAGATCGTGCGATTTGACACCATTAGATTATTTTTTGTGGGGTATGTCAAGGCTAATGTCTATAGGGACAAGCCCGCTTCGATTGACGCACTGGAAGCCAACATCCATGCATTCATTCGTGAGATACCGGCCGATATGTGTGAAAGAGTATTGGACTCAGCGGATGGGCTACCTGAGACGCAGCCGCGGTCAACATTTGCATGAAATTATCTTTAAACATTAAATTGCAAGGTTCAAACTATCGATTCAAATAGATATTTTATTCATTTTTTCGAATTTTTTGTGTTTTTTTTTTTTTAAAGTTCTAAGCCTCTTAAAAAATCACCCGTTATATACCCACTTGGGTGGCTCAATCCATTTGTCACCAAAGAAAAATTAATCATTATTATTATTTTTGAAAAAATTGTGGGAGAGCAAATTTGACTAGGATGACATCAT
This sequence comes from Dasysyrphus albostriatus, assembly GCA_946251815.1. NCBI lineage: Eukaryota > Metazoa > Arthropoda > Insecta > Diptera > Syrphidae > Dasysyrphus > Dasysyrphus albostriatus. Next base: position 76,346,256 of record OX276337.1, read on the forward strand.
AACGTCTGCCGACTTTCAATCTGAATGGGAAAAAACTATTGATCAACTTCAATTTATCATAGGAAAAACTATTGATCAACTTCAATTTATCAAAGAAATCAACCAACAAAAATATTCAGCCTCGCGTTTTTTGCAGTATTTCAAACAGAGCATACGCTGCATCAATTTACATCCAAGCCATTGATTCAAACGATCGATTCCATGTAAATTTAATGCCTCTACTTTCCTTTACGACATCCCGAATTTTGATACGCGGATGGTCTCATTCGATAGGTATTCACTAAAAAACACCAAATATCACAATTTTGGGATGAGGAAACATTTCTAAGTATTTTTAATTTATTTTTAAACTTTCACTTTTTCCATACAAAATGCATGGAAAATAAATGAAGACTCAAATGTCATTGCATGCTAAGTACTGCCAGATGTACACTTTGGCCTTGGGATGTTTTCTTTTAATCCATGTTTTTTAAATGCAAAAGAAACTTTGCATACACCAGACCTTGCCCCACCCCAAATCCTATAATGAGCCCAAGCAGGGGGGTTGCTGAGGGGCAGCATGCCCCCATACATACCTCACTGTTTATACAAGTTTTAAATTTCACGCAAAATTTCCCAAAATAGAAACACAAGGGAAAAAAATACGTGTCTGGCAATACTGAACAGACCATTTGAAATTTCTTTGATTTGTAATTGAAATGGAGTATTTGTCACATCCATTTTTTTTGCAAAACAAAAAGTTCTAAAATTTATTAAAAATACTTATAAATGTTGTCTCTCCATAAAATTGTGATATTTAGTGTTTTCTAGTGATAATCTATCCAATAAGGATATCCGCGTTTCCAAATTCCTGGTGTAAAAAGGGCAATTCGGTAAAAAAAATACCCGATTTTCAAAATTTTAAACATTTTTTAATTGCATTTAGCGGGGTTTCCTCTTAAGATTTGGAAAATTTTCTATTGAGATACCTACCTACCCCTCAAAAAACAAAAAAAAAAAAAACAAATAAATCGGGATGTCGTAAAGGAAAGTCGCCCCAATTTAATTATTGCTACTGCGATGCGCAAGCTGTTAACAACACCTCGCGCCGAGTTGTGTGGTACCGTTTTAGCGCATAACAAAAGAATTGGCGAGCGAGATAGACGTGTTTTTAAATTTTTCTGCAAAAATACTGTCTTATTAAAATTTTAAATTCGTAAAGTTACTGGAAGTTATGGAAGAGGATTGTAAGAAGTGTGGTGATAAATTTGCAGGTAAAACCAAAATAAAAGTTAAATGCCGTGGATTTTGTGAAATTTTATTTCATGACAAGTGCACGGGCTTGCCGGAATATGATTTAAATGCCATAAGATCAAAGAAAAACATTACATTCATTTGTGATGATTGCTTGGACAATAAAAGTGCAATCCAAAAATCTTTAGAAGATATTTTACAATCAGTAAATGCAAATAAAGAAAGTGTCGCGAAACAAGAAAAATTAGTTTATGATATTATTGAAAAGTTAAATACACTAAATAATGGCGAATGTCAAAAACAAAGTGAAGAGAAACCGGAAACATATGCAAGTCAATTGCAAAAGTGCCCACCCGTTATACTTAAGCCCAAAGTAAAACAAAATGGAAAACAAATAAAGGAAGACTTGAAAAGTTATTTTGATCCATCTAACTTAATAATCAGTGATATAGCTGAAAGAAACAACGGAGTAGTTGAGATCATGTGTGATAGTGAGGGAAAAATAGACAAAGTGAAATGTGCATTTGATAAAGAGCTCGGTAGTACATAGGATGTCAAAGTACTAAGAAAACCAAAACTGTTTATTACAGGGTTAAGCGATGAAATGAGTGAAAAGCAAGTTGAAAAAAGTCTAAAATCACAGAAAAAATCATTGAGTGAGAGTGAAATTAAATGTGTTAAAGTTATGAAAATCAGCAAAAAGAAAAATGGGAAAAACATTGGGCCTTACTAATAATCAAATACTAATGTCGACTACTAACTAACTGAGAGGTTAAAATAAAATGTGGAGCTTAAAATAATTTCTGCCAATAAACAATTTCACCCTTTTACTAATAAAATCCCCAGAAGTTCCTTTAATCTACTACAATTTACATCAAACTCCATCAAACATGCTTTCAAAACCCGCACACTACAATAACCCAAATGAAAAAAAAGAAGAAGAAATAAACAAACACAAATGCACTGTTTAATACACGGCTTAATGCTTGGGCGCCCAAGGAAAGCTAACAGCCCTATTCTGGCAAACCTCACTGATACCTCACAAGTCACAACAACTTCATAAGATGAGGTTAATTTGGTTTTCGTATTCTGGCAGCAACATCACAAGTTGTCATCCTCACAAAAACTATCAAAACTGTGATCTCCCTCGGGGCGTCGACGCAACTCATCATAACCCAACTCATAACAACCCAGCTCATCACGAACCAACTCATCACAACTCATCTCATCAAGGGGTACAGCTCATCACATGGACAACTCATCATGGCGTATGATTGTTCAATGTTCATTCAATTGTATGAAGAGTTCATTCTATTTTGTATTCAAACATGTTGTTTTAAAAGGAACCTCCCCTTTTCATACCTGTATGTTTTATTATAAAACAAATTTACTATCATTCTCTTCGCAGCAGCGATGAGCACGCTTCTTTTTTTTAAATGAAATGTCACAAAACGTATGTAAGTAGGTAGTTAAGTAAAGTTATTGTTATAGACCGATACAAATATTTAATTAGGTTGAAAAAGTTATATTATAATATCTTAATGTTTACTTTAGGATATTGAAGGATGTCAGTAGATACTCGTATATAGGTATTTATTTAAAGTGGTTGCCGTTGATGCTGTGCGGTTCATGCGATGATGCGATAGTGGGGTGGGTGTTTCAGTTTAAATTTGTTTTTTTGTTTTTCTTTAAAATTATGTATCTATGTACTTAGATAGTACTTTGCTGTGGTTAAGCAATGTTCGCAGCCCTTGACTCGACGCACCTACGTAGGCTAGGCAGGTCGTCAATGATTATATTGCTTGGTTTAGTTGAGAAGTGGAGTGGGAAAAAAGATTTTAAACAGCTTCGTATAATTGGCTTCAAATATTTCTAATGACTTAAAAATGCAGAAAATATTATATATTTACATAGGAATGTAGGTAGGTATGTAGGTACTAGCAGAAGGATATGAACGCAAAATTTTAAACTTCTTTTTATTACGGAAAAAGGAATTAATAGTTGTTTTAACTAAAATTTTCAAATATATTGTTTTGGGTTTGATGGAGTAGGTAGTGTCTGACTGAAGATATTCTGGACACCTTCTGGAGGTGGGTCTGGAACTGGCACAAAGGAACAATTTTTTTTTTAAAAGGTAGGTACTTTCCTACCTACCTTACACTTTGATAAATTTTGTTGGCGGTAGGTTTACTAATCGGATTGTTGAGGTGGGTCTGGAGCTGGGACAAGCAATTGGTATTTTTTTTATAACTTTTTCATAGATTTGTTGCTGGTGTGCCCGATGGCGTAGTGTATGGTTTTCGTAGATTTCTTTTGTTTAGTTGGTCTGATGGAGAATGGAGTAGGGATGTATTGATAGTAACCTCCCTTTTTGTTACCTATGTATAAAATTATATGTATATTTACTATATAATATATTTTACGATGTCGGTAGATAGGTATTTAAACTAATTGATTTTGGGGCGTTGATTAAAAGTTGGGTGGGTGTTGAGGAAGGTTGGTTCTGCATCGTGGGGTGGGTGATGGGCTTAGTTTATAAATCTTTTTTTCTTTTACAAACCTACTAAGATAATAGGCACCTTGCTTGGATTCGTATATGGCAAGTAGGTACGCAGGCTAGGCACGTCAACATTTGATGTTGTTGGTTGGTTTAGTTAGTAGTTAATTGGATAAGAAAACAAATTCCTGTAACTCGGCTTCTGCAGCCAAAACAATATAAATAGGTAGGTATAGTAAAATATTTGATATCTATTGTAGGTAGGAATTTGCAGGTATTCTGGCTGATCGATTTGGTTGATGTAGGTTATGGTTGCGCATAGTGACGTAGGTTTTTGGTTAGGGTGAGCGGTGTAAAAAAAATATTTTCTTCGTTGAATATTAGTCAAAAATAAAAAAAAATATCTTGGAGAGTTCCAAATTTTTTTTTGATGCTAATCAAACAACCAATTTGAAATACTTATCGATACCTTCTTGTAAGAATGTACTGTAAGAATGTAAGAATGAAAGTGGCATCGAAAAAAATTCTTGTTGAATTATTTTCTTGTGTAGGTATTAAAAGGAATAAAAAGATTTGAAATGGGATTTCAACTCAAAATCGCCTTAAACATCAACAAAATACCCAAAAAAAAAAAAACTGAAAAAAAAAGATTTTTTTTTCAAATTTTAGTTTAAAATTTTGAAATATCGCTTAATAGGTACATTCTCACGGGAAGGGATCGATATGTATGACTCTATGTATAATCTACAAAGCCTAAACATACACTAGGAGAACTGCAAAGCCTTTTTTTATTGAAATCAGTCAAAAATGTTAGTAATTTCGATGCCCAATGGGAGAAAAATGTTTTTTCGTTTTTAATTGGCCAAAAACTTAAGAATTTAGGTACGTTAGGAGAGTTCTTAAACTTGTTTTGGGCTGGAAATATAAGTCAAAAAATTACTTTTGGTGTTAAGTGTGGTACAAGTATAGATACTTTGTTGTTGCAAAAGATTCAGTGCATTAAATAAATAATATTAATAAATAATGAAACTATTTTTTAAGGAAGGATTTTATATTAAATAGCTATGTGGGAAAAAATTAAAGCTTTCTTAACTTTCATTTTGAAAACTAAATCAATCAATCAATAAAGATGATAATTGTTACTGTAAATATGATGATCTAATTATTTCTGTCATAAAATTGAAAACTAGGGTCACTATGCCAAACATAGGTATTATGTATTGCCATTGTCTGTGTGAAATTTAAAATAAGTTAAACGAAAATATTTAGAATTTTGAATCTAAAAGGCTGTATTTTTTGATAAATATGTGTACAAAATTTCATACATCTAGTTTTACAGACTTTGAAGTGAGAGCTAAAAACATTTTTAGTTCATAAAGAAGGCGCTTAAATCGATCAATTTTTACACATTCAAAGCTGTATTGTTTGAGAAATACTTGTAATAAATTTCATAGCTCTAACTTTACAGACTCTTAAATTGGAGCTATAAATATTACATATATTTTTTTTCATACAAAAAATGTATGTTGTTATAGGTACCTTCATTTTAATCTTTACACCTCTTTTTTGAATATTCAAAAAATTACAAATGTGGTTATAAGCCATTTATGGTCTACCAGCTTAATACCTATAATACATTTAAATAAAAGTTTTTTGATTCTAAATCGGAAACAAGTTCCTTCATTATCAATGTTTTAATGAGCGTAGTTTCAAAAAACATTAGTTCTAATAGTTTTAACATTTTTTCAGAATTCCCGTTTGTCCTAATGTCAGTTATTAAAGACCATCATTTTAAAGATCCATGGCAGAACGGTTTTTAATTAAAATCAATTTTATTTACAAACAATCATTTAAAAAATTCTAGCGCCTCTATTAGGTACCTATAGGCTTGACGATAAAGCGTTGCATAACATAATTTCTTTTAGAAGAGAGGTGAGGCAACACATGTGCGTTTTTAGTTTTTCAAAATTGAAAAAAATTTCATCAACTTTTGAATTTAGAATGCCGTAAAATTTTTCATCATCGAAATTATGTTTATAAATTTTTGACCATCCTCAATTATTTGTTGGTCTGTCATGTTAGTTTTATTTTAAGGCTTGAACATCCTTGAACATCCAATAGGTAGATCGGGAGCAAATTCGAATAAAAACATAGTTTGATGAAATAAAATAATAAAAATAATAATATACTGGCAAAGTTTGAGGGCTTTTAATTAACATATTATTCACCAAAAAAACCCCTTTGCACCTTTCTAAGTTTTGGGAGAGGTAAAAATTGGAGCCATGAAAAAAATGCAGGTATGTATTGTTAGCCACTCCACTCTAATTTTTCCCTTAAAAAAACTCGGGAGGCTTATCTATAACTAAGTACTTACTTATTCTCATGGTTCAACAAATTTCAACCTTCTAGACTTGAAGGAAATGAGATATTGAAGGCATCAAAATGCCGACATGTTTCTCCTTTCTTTTTGCAGCACCCTCCTTATATTTTCTTAGGTAGGTACTTCTTTTTTGTCACCTGAACTTGTAGCTAATTAAATGTCAATTTATTTCCCTTGGATAGCGGACGAAAATATGAAAATTATATACCTACCTATGCATAAAATGTATGCCTGTATTGCTTATTCGTTGCTTAAATTAAATGTAAAAGCCAATTGAATTCCATAGTCCACAAATAATATGTGTACTGTGATTGTATTCTAGGTATGAACATTCAAAGCGACTACTAAAAAATAAGTTGGTATAGGTACGAGGTGGTTTACATAAGTATAGGTGCTATTTAGAAATATTTTTAGGTTTGTTGGTAGGTATATCTAACTTATATAATGATACATTAATAAAAACTATAGGTGTAAGCTTTATGCGCAGGGAAATATAGTCATTCAATTTCAAAAACTTAATAGGTCTTTGTCATTCCAACAGAGTAATAGACAACAACTTCTCTACAAAGCTATATGTATATCTTTATAATAATGATATTAGATATATACGTTTTTAATTCGTTGTTTTCCTCTAACACACTTAAATTCGGTTATAATTCATTTCGGAAGAGAGATACCATGATTAATATTTAAGCTATATGCGTTCGAACATTTTCTCTCTCAAAATTCTTTATGACGCGCCATTTTGTTTATCAGCAAACCTGTTTGGGATTCAGTGGTGGCTCTTAAAGAACATATTGCTACTAAAATTTTGTGTGAAACTAATACCTTTTAGTACAAGTACCTTTTTGTTTAGGACTTCATTGTTCTGATCGGACACAACATTCTTCGTCCCGACCAAAATAATTTTATGTAGAGAGCGGTGAGCGAAACTTTAAAAGAGGCATAAGAGGAGGAGTGTTTTGCAATGTTCTTATTTTTTTCCATTGTTAATTTCTGTTTGTATTTGTATTATTAGGAATTATGCAGGAAGCAAGAAAGAAAGTGAGAAAATATTTGTCATATCTCCTTTAAATCCAAGGTTATTTGTTGTTTTATTTAGTAAATATTTTTTGAAGAAGAGAAAAGAAGGAGAAGAAAAGACAAATTGAACAAGGCGGCAAAAAGAGATAGGTTAGCTACCTAGGTGAACCACTTACGTTGAAACTTAGCAATGAGCGGAACATTTTTTTGTACAGATGTAGGTATGCCAGTGAGAAAAAAGTAAAGGTAAATATAAATAAAGGTATCTTTTTTAAGCGGCATTTTACACTGCTCAAATGTATGGGAGAGTGTATTAGTAAAATTCGTTTATCTGATTGGAGAAATATCAAAACACTTTTGATTTTGCTCTCCCATGCATGAAATGCATTTGAACCAAGTTTACCTATATGCCGCATCATTCAGGGTATGTTTTGTTTTTGTGATTGACTTGAAATTTCTTTGCTAGGTTTCGAAAAATAGGCATACCTAGGTAGGTACCTAATATGGGTACATGTTGGGTAAAGTCTGATTTCTATTTTCTAGACGGAGAGGCTCAGAGAAATTTCTTCTCATAAAATGTATAGATTTTCAATTTTTAAGAATGGCAATTATAATTTAAAAATTTTCAAAATTATCGTTTTCAACTTAGTGTTGTTTTAAACTCAAAAATGAGAAATCGATGTTTAATTTCAATTTCAATTTATTCATCCATATTTGCAATACAATTTCAATAAGTTTTATAACAATAAATATTTTATAAGTACAAAATAGGAAAAAATAATAGGTTCAATCTGTAATTTGTTTAAAAACAAAAATCAAAAATAATTTCAATAATAAAGTAAGTATTTGGGGTACAAAAGTTACTTTAACAAAAATTAAAAATGAAAATATAATATTTAAGAATAATAAAGAAAAGAAAAAACCAAAATTCATAAACAATGAAAAATAGAATGATAAAGAAAGAAAGATAAAACAATAACATTATAATTTACGTTACAGTTAAAAAGAGATTTTTGACCATCGAACTATCCATATTGAAAAGCCATTGTTTAACAGAAATGAATGAAGAGAGTTTTGTCTTCTTACATTAAGCGGTAATTGATTAAAAAGCTTAGGTGCTGTTGCAGTAAAAAAATTTGAGAAATGCGTTTTATTACATAGTGGAATTTTCACTAAGTCCTGAGTATTAATCCTTAAGCTATACGAATTTGAGCTTCTGAGTGTCATGCTGTATCCGCTTCTCATGAAAAAAACTTTTAGAACTTTATATATATATAAGTGTTTAATGGCAATATAGAACATTCTTGAAATAAAGACCAACTACTTGTTAGCCTTGATTTCTTACATACGATTCGAACAATATGCTTCTGGGCTGAAATCACTGGGTTAAGCGTACTGTAGTAGGTACCACCCCAACTAGTTATACCGTACTGAAGTTTTGAATGAACAAGACCAAAGTAAATGGTAGTAAGTAGGTTTTTTGAGCAGGTTCGTACTTATAGAAATAGTTTACGAGTCAGAGCTATCATATATTTCTTAAGATCAGCAGTATGAAATTTCCAGTTTAAATTTTGATCGATTGATACTCCTAGATATTTAAAATTTTTAACAAACTCGATTTCAAAACAACTATTAGAACATACATTATCTTTCAGAAAGCTACATTTACCACAAGAATGAGTGCCTAAGCTAAGTTTTTACATATTGCTGAATGAAACATAACGTTGCAGTCAGTGAGTGAAAAATTATCTTTGAGATTGCAGAGCATAATCTTAGTCTTTTCACTAATGATAAGCTCGTGCCTGGCAAACCATTGTCTTAGAACAAATACATCCTGTTGCAGCTCGGTGACCGATTGAAATACGGAACTATTTGTATATGTCAATGCCATGTCATCTGCGAACGCAGTTATATTACTTTTTAGTGGTTGCTGAAAGACAGAGTTAGTATATATTAGAAATAAAATCGGACCCAAAACAGAGCCTTGAGGTACACCGGCTACTATTTCTAAAGCGTCACTGTATCCATCGATTTTAACCCTTTGATATCTACCAGTAAGGTATGAAGCAAACCAATCGAAAACTTGACCTCTAAACCCAGCCTTATAAAGTTTATCTAAAAGTATCTGATGGTTTATCATGTCGAAAGCTTTAGTCATGTCAATAAACAACGCTAAAACACTTTTGTTGTTATTAAAACCTTCACTAACTTCACCACAAACCTTCAGTAGCGTCGTCAGTGGATCTACTTTCCCGAAAGCCAAATTGATCATTACTAAAATAATTGTTTTTGTTTAAAAATAAAATCATACGATCCTTTACAAGTTTTTCTAAAAGCTTAGCACATGTAGGTAATAATGATATCGGTCTGTAACTACTAATTTCACTACGATTGCCCTTTTTGAATAAAGGAATTACTTCCGCATCTTTCAAGGGCGAAGGAAACACGCCAGAACTCAGACTCATATTAAATATGAAGCAAAGTATGTCACTAACATAAAAAGCTATACGCTTGAGGAGACAGTTTGTAATACCATCAGAAGTACTTGAAGATTTGTTGTCAAGGGACAAGATTTTCTTGTAAATTTCTAGAGATGTGAATGGAACAAAGACGAAACTACTCCTTTGAAACTGATCTTCCTTCAAATCTGGATACAATTCACAACCACAATCATTTAGTGTGGGACACGGTTTCAAATTTGAGGCAATTGAAATAAAGTAATTATTAAAGATAACAGCAATACTCAATGGATTTGAAATTAACTCATCATTTACTTCTATTTTTTGAATCGAATCCTCTCCGCTTTTCCTACTCAGAATACAATTTACTATTTTCCATTCCTCTTTTATATTTCCCCTGCAATTTTCAAACTTCTTGGAGCAAAAAGTGTCTTTGCTAAATTCTACTGGCTTATTTACGTTGTCACTGAGTTTTTTATAATATTTTTTCAAGGCACTATTTGTAGGATTTCGTGTGTATTTTTTAAAAATTGAATTTTTCTTTTTAATAAGAAGAATTAGATTTTCACTTATCCAGGGCTTAAGGCGTTGCAAACTCTTTACATTTTTAGAGTTAGAGCAAGAAGATGTGGAGTGAGAGATATGTGCTCTTAAGATTTGAATAAAGATATCATATGCACTAGAAGGATTTGTCTGACTGTAAACTAGTTCCCAGAACTCAAATTTTAAGCTCTCTACAAGAGATGAATAGTTTATTTGGTCATTTCTACGAAATGGAATATGTCTACTTGTATTGTCTTGGATTAATCGCTTTAATTGAAGGGTTATCATGCAGTGATCTGTTATTTTGTAATCTAAGACCTCGCCTGATAGGCCATCAAACCAATTTGTTTGTAGTCTTACAAATATGTGATCAATGCATGTTTGAGATGTTTCACTAATTCGTGTAGGCTCATTCACAATCGATTTTAGCCCAAATGAAGACATAAACAGTAAGTAATTATCGGAATCTGTGTTATTTTTAAGAATATCTATATTTAAATCTCCTACCACTTTGTTCTTATGTACTTTAAAACATCACTGAATTGATCCAAAAATGTTCCTAAGCTTGTTGCATGTAAGCGATATACGCACAGTAAGGTGAAGTTATCATTATTAAACACAAAATCTATTTTCATGATATCAGCACTGCTCAAATTATAACAAGAAATTTTACATTGATGAGATTTCTTGATAAACACTGCAACACCACCTGCATTGTAAGAATTATTGCAATTACCATATATATCATAACCAGGTATACTGTAATTTGGAAGCTCAAGGTCGTACAGCCAAATTTCTGTTAAAATAATAAAATCTGCTAAAATTTTTAAAGCTTCAAAATGAGCGAAGAAAGAATCAAAATTTTTTCTCATACTTCTAATATTTTGGTGAATAAATAAAGGTGAACAGTTTTCAATATAACTGACATAATTTTTTGCATTTAATGTAAAATTAGAACTCATTGTTTTAATTTAATTTACAAATTGTTTAAGTCATCAGAGCAACTCACTCTGACAACACTATCACCTTCACTTTTAAAAAATTATGTTATTTCGCATCCAAATGTACTTATATTTTTTTGCCACCTTCACCTTCTTTGCTGCATTGAAGAGCTCCCGTGTATGAGAAGTCATGCTGTTGTTGATATAGATGTTTGTATCGTCGAAATCATCGCCAAAGATTTTTGTTGTTAGATTTGCTCTCTTCATCTGTTTTGTTTTCATGATAACGTGTTTTGTTTCACGGCGGGTTAGTTTGACAGCCAAGATGTTAGCATTAGTTGAAGATATGCTGGTGTTTGGCTTCGAGTTAAGAGAATCTCCGTTGCTCTTTTTTATTTTTTTTTTGTATAACAAAAATCAATGTCTTTCTCATCAATTTGCACACCTACACCCTCTCTCACAATTTGCAATGCAAGTTGTGTTGCACTTTTGTTTGCAATATTTGGTACATTAAATATTTCTATTGTGTTGGAGAGGTTGGACTGTTCTAGGGCATGGACTTTGACTCTTAATTCACTTATTTTTGTCTTAAGATCACTATTTTCAGTTTGAAGATTGCTAATTAAATTCATAAAGTCTTGGTTTATTTTCTTCAATTCAATAAGTTCATTATAAATGGTTTCATTGGAAATTTCAGCTTTTGGTGATTTTTCTTTATTATTCACGAATTGATTCTCAGTTTGGTTATTATGGTGGGAAGAGAGAGTAATGTTTTCTACAATGAAGGATCTGCGGAGTGAGGTGCAGCGCGGGCATCTCCACGCAGCTTTGTCTTTTTTTAAATATTCAATGTCAGCTGGAAGCAAGTTAACGCAAGCACCATGAAAAATCTTTTTACAGTCACAACAATTAATCCTGCTATCACCTCTTTGAATTTTTTCACCACAGATACAACTCATGATTGATTATTTGATTTGATATAGTTTTTATAAAGAAAAAATAGACTATGTATGGGAATTAAAGTTTAAACTTATTGCACACTTTGCTTGACACGTGCGTACCCCACAACACTTACAAGCGTTTCAAAAATAATTCACCATAAATCAGGGGATTGTTCAAAAAAATTAAAATTTTTAATTTGATTGGTATTTTTGAAATGAATGTGGCTTGAAAAAAAAATTGAATCCCCAAGGTCCGTTGAACGGATATAACGGTGAGTTAAAAGTGGTTATAGAGAAAGTTTCATAGGTTTTTACTCCATGCATCTATAACTTTTGTTCTTTTTTCTGATAATAAATTTAACTACCGTTATTTTTGTATCTCAATTATTATGCTGTCACTTATAGAAGCGTCACAATTAATTAATCAAATATGTCAAAAAAACTTAAAAAATCCATTGACATTTTCAAATTCGACCATCGTTGACAACCAGCCAGGGCCACCAGCGTGAATCCTGTTATCTACATATATATTATTTTAATTAAAATTGTATTGTATTGTTTTTAAAAAGTTATAGCTCCCATTCTACTGATCTGATCTTCAAGGTTCTTCAAAGTTCCTTAAAGAATTCTGACACAACAGGCTACATTGTGTAAGAAATTCATTGAAGAGGGGCAAACATTTTTATACTGAAGGGGTGAAAAAATCCCCCTTCAATTCAATTTATTTCATTCTAAACTCAAAAATTGATGAAAAATTTTACTGTTTTCAAAAACTTAGAACGCACATTTATTGCTTTATTTCTTTTCTTAAATTATATTGCACAATGTTTTATCATCACTTCAAGAACAAGGAAGCTATAAGTTTTTTAATTAATTTCTTGCTAATAAAATGAATATTAATGAATAATCGGCATGGCATCATTTATTAATCAATAACTCAAGAAATAATGCAGGGATCTTCAAAATTAAGGTCTTAAGAAACTCTCATTAAGACATTTGCTAGATTTATGAAAAAATTATTAACTTTTACGTGGGAACTTAGAAAAAATGTAAAAACAATTTGAGTATATGTTTTTTTTACCTATTTTCATAGCCTTAATAATTAAAAAACCGATACAAATTTTAAGATAAGAAAAAACTTTTAATGCAATATTATTACTTAGTTGTTGGCCTAAATATATGTAGGATATTATGAAGTTGTATATTTAACATCAAAGCAGCTAATATATAATATTTGAATTGCATACATTTAAAACCTTTTTGTCAACTGTTTTTGAATCACAAAAACATTAAAACTTTTTCAATTAAAAACAAATTATAATGAATTAACAGTTTCTGAATCAACAATTCAAAATATTTATATTTTCATTCACCATATATGGTTGTTAACTTCGAAAAAGGCAAGAAAATTTAGTTAAAAAAAAAAATAGTTAGTTTTTTGAAATAACTGAAAAAGTTCAATGCATGTCTTATAACATTAGTAATTATTTTTTAATACTTAAAAATGAGTTGTGAAATCAAATATAATTATAAAATAAATATATTGTATCATAATAAACAATTATTTAAAGTCACAACAAATTTAGATATAAATACATACTTTTCAAACACATTTAAAAGGTACAAGAAAAAGTTAAGATAGGTTTTGAGGTTGAAACAAGAGTGACAATATCAAAAAGTAAATTAAAAAAACAGCAGTGTTGCCAACTAATTATTGAGTGTAATAGACTGGTAACTTTTAAGATGTTGTTACATCAGTTAATTTTTAATTAATTAATTAATTGATTATTTGATAGTTTTCAGGTAAAGTGAAATAAAATCAAAGAAATTAAATTCAGCAGCACTAAATTGGCTTATGGCCAGAAATACTGCTTTGATTTTCAAAAATAACATGTCTCTTATCTTAGCGGACACTGATATCTGATTTCTGAATGTGTAGCTAATTAAATGCTAATTTGTTGCTCAAACCAAAAAATTGTAGCTCAAGTAATTTTTGAGTGGTTCAATTTTCTGATCAAATAAGTCTGGGGTTTGCGGTAAAAAATCTAAAATAATAAGAATTTACCTCTTTAACTGAAACCTGAATTTGTCGCTAATTAAATGTTAAATTGTTGCCCAAACCCCTACTTTTTCTAACGGTTTTTCAAGTTTCAAAATTCCGCTAAAACAAGACAGAAGTTAGCTTATGAAAATCCGAAAATAATAATTTTTTTAATGTCCAAAATTGTAGCTTTTTAAATGCTGATTTGTTGCCCAAAAATTAATGTATGGCCTTTTATGGATAATTTGTATTAACAATTTAAGTTTGAAAAAAGTGCATTTCCGGTTTTACCAACATGGGCTCGGAAGAAGGCCAGCTAAATTAAAAAAAAAAATTATTTTCAAATATTTGTTTTGCAATAATTTCTCATTCTAATTTGTTGCTCAGACCAAAAATTTGAAGCTTTAATGATTTATTTGGAATTCAAGTTTTCGTTAGCTAAAACGTTAGCTAAAAATAAAAAATGTTCTGTTGTCCGTTCGACTCAATTTCATCAAACCAAAGAATATAAAGTTACCAAAAAGTAATTATGTATCTGGATCTTAAGATAAAGTTCAATTCCGAAAGCTATTTTGGAAATAATAATAAAAAAACAAATCAAAAAATTATTGACAGAAAAGCTATTTTTCATACCATAGAATAGCTAAGTATGAATAGGCAACAAGGCATAATAAGGAAAATAAAAAGGAGAAGGAGGACCCAAAAAACCGTTTTTGACCTTCCAGATTGTTCTAGTTGTTTTGAACATTGTTGAACAGTATACCTAAGGTATTATCTTGCGCATTTTGTGCGAAAGGAGAATTGTCACATGAAATTGAAGACGGCTGTTTCTGCGACCCCGTCCGCTGTATTACAACAACAACAAAAACAACAAGAAATGTTGTTTGCGTAAAGAAATAATATTAAAAAAACTCTAATAAGCTTGAAAAAAATAATATTTGCTAATAAACAAGTTATAAATGAAAGCACAACACAGAACAAAATATGAAATGGAATAGAATTGAAGTTAATGGCTTTTATCTATTAAAGAAAATATATGTAACAAGGTATATGTCTCTTTTATTCATATATGCATTATCTTTATATCTTTACTATTATATTCAATTCCTGCCATTGAATTTACCTACCCACCTGCCACCTAACCAACACAAATATATATTCACATTCAAATGTTAGATACACAAAACTAATTTGACTTTGTCTTCACTCTTCACTCCCATCGCAACAACGAAGTTGATATGATTTATTCCTTTCTTTTTTATTTCATTATACCTACCCTCTCATAACACCAAAAAAATTGGTTCCATCCCACTGAGTTAATATACTCCATTCATTTTGCACAAACTTAACCAACCATATTCGATTCCAAAATGAATCTTCATGGCTGGGATGAGTTGTCCTGTGATGAGTTGAGCCATGATGAGTTGGGTCATGATGAGTTGGGAATGTGACGAGTTGCGATTGTGATGACCTGCGTTGTTATGAGTTGCGTCGTGATGAGTTGGAATGTGATATGCTGTACACAACCCAATACAGTGAGAGAGAAAAACAAAAAAAAATCTTCGAGTTGCCTTGTTATCTACTAGTTAAGGGTTTTTCAACAGGGACGCTACAAAAGTAGAGCGACAGGGTCAGCAAACGACGCCATATTTCTTGCCGCTCTTTTGACATTTCTCTTCAGTAAGGTTTGCCATTTCATGATGGAAAGATATACGAGCCAACAACGAGTCGAAATTATTAAAATTTACTACCGAAATTCGGAGTCAGTGGCCTCAATGTTAAGAAGGCTGCGTCCAATTTATGGTCGTCATAATCGTCTTAGCAGATCAACAATTTAGCGTCTAGTGGGTAAAATTTGAACCCACAGGCACAGTACAAAATGTTCCCGTGCCAGTGAGACAAAGAAGTGCCCGTAGTGTCGAGAATATTGCTGCCACTGAGGCTTCAGTTGCAGAAAGCCCAAATATGTCTCTCACACGTCGTTCTCAAGTGTTGGGCATCTCTGTGACGTCATTGTGGTGAATTTTGCGAAAAGATCTTGGCCTACATCCTTACAAGATTAAATTCACGCAAGAACTGAAGCCGCTGATTTTCATCGAAAAATCATCTTCAGCGATGAGGCTCATTTCTGGCTGAATGGCTCCGTCAATAAACAAAATATGCAGTATTGGTCAGGCAGCAATCCACACGTACTCCATGAGTCATCCCGAAAAAACCAAGTTTGGAGAACGTGTTACCTCACGAAATGGTCCAGTAGCTTGGCCGCCTCGGTCGTGCGATTTGACGCCGTTAGACTATTTCCTGTGGGGCTACGTCAAGTCTATGGTGTATGCCAACAAGCCAGCGACGATTTATGAACTTCGTACGAATATCGAAAGTGAAATTGCAGCAGTATCTGCCGATTTATGCTTGAAAAACCGTCGAAAATTGGGTTCAGCGTCTGGACTTCTGCAAGCGTGCCCGTGGTGGAAATGCAAAAGAAATCGAGTTCCAAACATAATAGCATCGAACGTACTTTCACAGGAATAAAGAATTTCATTGATATCCAAAACCGTTTTTGTTTTATTAAAAAAAAACTTTTGTAGCGCTCTTATTGAACAACCCGATATATCGGTTTTGAGGAAAATAACGGGTGATTTTTTAAGAGGTTTAGAACTTAAAAAAAAATTCGAAAAAATGAATGAAATATTTATTTCAATCGATAGTTTGAACCTTGCAATTTAATGTTTAAAGATAATTTCATGCAAATGTTGACCGCGGCTGCGTCTCAGGTAGCCCATCCGCTGAGTCCAATTTTGGCATACTCTTTCACACATATCGGCCGGTATCTCACGAATGAATGCATGGATGTTGGCTTCCAGTGCGTCAATCGAAGCGGGCTTGTCCCTATAGACATTAGCCTTGACATACCCCCACAAAAAATAATCTAATGGTGTCAAATCGCACGATCTAGGCGGCCAATTGACCGGCCCGAAACGTGAAATTAACTGTTCACCAAACTCGCCTCGCAATTGCGCCATTGTTTCGCGTGCTGTGTGGCATGTGGCACCGTCTTGTTGAAACCACATATCATGCAAGTCAAGAACTTCCATTTCGGGCAAAAAAAAAAGTTTGTTATCATCGCTCGGTAGCGTTCACCATTGACAGTAACGCTGCGATTCGCATCATCTTTGAAGAAATATGGCCCAATAATGCCGCCGGCCCATAAACCGCACCAAACAGTGGCTTTTTCGGGATGCATTGGTAGCTGTTGCAATGCTTCTGGCTGATCTTCACTCCAAATGCGGCAATTATGCTTATTTACGTACCCATTCAACCAAAAATGAGCCTCATCGCTAAACACAATTTTTCGATAAAAAAGCATTTCGAACCCAGCACGAATTTTGATAGTAAAATTCAATAATTTGCAAGCGTTGTTCATTTGTAAGACGATCCATGGTTAAATTGCAAACCAAACTGAAGTTGTTTGACAGTGACACAAGGTACTAAACACACGTCAGCTGTCAAAACCAGTGTTGCCAAAACCAAAGCAGCTAAAAAATCACCCTTTATTTGAATTTAAATTTTTCCTGCTGAAAACTTAATATTTTAGATTTTTATTATTTTATGTAATTTTGGGTTTTGGTTTTTTTATTGAAGCCAAGTAGAGAATACTTTTGAATCTTGAATTACGAATTGTTGTTAATTCTTTTTGTTTTTGATTAAGATTTTTGAAATTCTTCTTTTAAGAGAATGAGCATTTCTAAAACCATGGCTATGGTTTAAGTACTTTTTAATAGGTGGATGTGGCTTCGCCAGGAATAGCCGAAAATATGTAGAAACGACGAGGGCGAAATAAAATTTGAAAGTTTAAACTAACTTAGTTAAGCTTTCATATGACTTAAGGGGTTACCATGCACATGGGGGACATGGTAACCAGGTTATGCCACGTAGTATAACCATAGTTCGTATTTTGTGGTACATGGGGTGGATCAATCCTCAGAGGGCTTTATAACTTCTTAGCTCTCCTCACTTCTCTAGGTATATGATTCATTTCTGTTGGGACAAACAGGCCTCGCCTTTTCTTTTATGTTTATTTATTGATGGCATGAAAATACGTAACGGCCGTTCAGGTTCTCTAACAGCAAGAACCCCCCTCCGACGCGCTAACCTTGGCTATGCAAGCATGCCCTGCGGTTAGAGCACTAACAAGACACCCATTTTTGGTGCCATGACGTTTCGGGATACCTGTAAGTTCTGGAGCGTTGTGGTAACATTAAGAATGAGTGGTTACCTCGAAACAACATCCCTTTAAGTTTCAAGTTCTAAGAGTATCCAACCACAGTACTTTACATCTACTATCATTCCTTTTTGTATGTTATAGGTTGCGGGGTAAAGATCGTTAACACTCTTCATCGATTTTACCACCCCAAAATTATTTAATTTCTTGACAAAATTAGAATTATTTTTTTTTTTACTCACAACTAACAAAGTTCAAAATTAAACTAATCAAATTTTTAAACTAACTTACTACAAAGTAACTGTGGTTTCCCCTACACAAAAAAAATGTTTATGCATACATATACATAATTCTAAAATTCTAATCTATAGGAAAACCACGAAAATTTCAAAGTCCCCTACCAGATTTCATAAAGAATACAAATTAGTTTAAAATATATTAAGTGTTAAACGACCCACACCCGACAAACACCTTCCCATCATCTCAAGAGAGGAATCACAGAATTTTGATAAGCATTAAAATCATGTCAAATCATGTTTTTTTTGATAAACAAAGAGGAATCAAATATTTAATTTCGTAGGTACATTGTTTAAACATGCATGTATTTCGATGACTTAATTTCAAGATCACCATCATATATATTCTAATCTAACCATTTCCCCAAAAACATTTATTTTTATTTTATTCATACATTTACATCATATTCTTATCCAATCATTTCCCCCCCAAACATTTTTATTTTTATTTTATTCATTAATTTTTTCAGTCAATCACCACGACTTCCTAGTTCCCCCCAATTGGTAATTTATTCATAATACTCATCTGTATATTTTCTCCAAATACAATTTCATAGAATATAACCCAACAACCACCACCACCACGACCATGACGTTGATAATCATAACATAAATTAACAACACCATCAATCAAAGGCGCCACCACACCACGCTGCACAGTGGTGCGAGAGCGGAAAAAAGTCATATTTATCCTTTTAAACTTTATGTTTAAGAACTCTTAGATAACCCGAGCGTATGATTTAAAAGTATTTTTTAACATATATATTGTATGTTCTGATTTACAAGCCCTCAAAGTTGAAAAATAATTTTACTCAAATCGCGAACCGTATTTTCAACAAATTTTGAGATGTTTTTTTCCGAAGTTCCTTTAAATAAATTCTCTAGCTTCTTAAATAATTTATTTGGTCTATTTTCGATTATCTAAAAAAAAAATAAAAATATTGATTATTTATAAAAGATACCTTCTATAAGTAGCCTGAAGCTTTAGTACTAAGAAAAAATGCTTTTTTTTTAAAACTTTTTGATTTAAAAAAAAAAAGCGCCAAAAGATACCAAGAAAGTAAATATGCCAGCATATGCTCCATACATTCATGTTATAGCACAGAAAAAATTAGCTGCCGATGCGTGCAGATGTGGAAGTTATGCTCAAATATGTTTCACTGAATCGGATTTCAAAAAACTCCCTCTTGACGGTGGTGTTTACCAAAAAGTTTAATTTCTTCGGTATTAATTGTCAGAATGAACTGGTTAATCCCATTATTTTAAGAAAAAATGTCAAACTTTATTTTAAAAATAAAACAAAATTAATACATTGGCCCAGGTCTGAGAATTTCGATTTTTGCGAAACCATTTATTTCTGCATGGAATTTTTTTTATTTTCTTGAAAACAACACACGAAAAATAATATAGTTTTGATGATATTTTGAATTATATGATAGAGCTTAATACAAAATAAAGAAAAGGATTAGCGATAATCCTTTATTTTTCGCTAAATGTAGGGCAGGTAAAAATAAAAAAAGGTGTTATTTTTAAAGTTTTATTGCTTTGTTTTTGTTGTGTATTGCGTAATTTTTTATTACCTGGCTTATTAGATAGGTAGATAGATGTTATTATATAGTGAATTCAATACATTTAAATGGATTCAATCGAAATTCCTTATTCGGTGTTGTGTAGTGAACTTATTACTAATGGTCATGATGTTCAAAATCTTCGACCATATTTTGTAAGGGAATACCCCAACTTAATTTCTGAGTAAAATAGAAACTGTGTTGTCAAAATTAAAAAAACGTTTTATGTCAGAGAATATCAATTACCAAGAAGCCAATCTTTCGTACGTTTCACCCTCCAAAACCCATTTGTTTACATTGTTGTATTTGTAATTTCACTTCGTGTCGATGAATAGATGTGAATCGCAACAACAATGTAACGCAGTGAGATTTATTTGTTTTGACAGCTCAGTTTTTTTTTCTTTGAAAATTGGAAAAAAAATTTGAGAATTTTACTTCGGCTGATAGCAAAAGCATCGATGTGAAATTGTTTAATTAATTTAAAGTACACAAGCAATTGTAATTGTCAGTTAATATTCATCCACGATTATAATAAAATACAAAAAAGAATCCATAAAATGTCTTCAATCACACAGATTTCCAAATATCTTCAATGCATCTTCCATATTATACAGGGTGGCCCTTTCTTCATCCAGAA
This sequence comes from Dasysyrphus albostriatus, assembly GCA_946251815.1. Classification (NCBI taxonomy): domain Eukaryota; kingdom Metazoa; phylum Arthropoda; class Insecta; order Diptera; family Syrphidae; genus Dasysyrphus; species Dasysyrphus albostriatus. The sequence goes on from OX276337.1 coordinate 76,367,034, forward strand.
TAATTTTAAAATTATTGTTGGATATATTCTAAGGAAAAAAATAGTTAAGAAAAATAAGAAATAAAAGAATAGTTTTTCTGCAACCTGACACCAGAACTTTAATTTTTTTTGTTTAAACTCCACTAAACTGTCAATTTCCAATTTATAAGTATTAAAGTTAATATCAGGTGGGTTTTATTATCTTCTGTCGGGATTCGGGTTTTGATCTGGATTTAACTTTAGTACAAAAAAGAAATAATGAGGAGTTTTCAAAATCGTTTTCGTAGCACGTGTTAAAAGTAAATCCAGCCCTCTTTTGCAGATAATAAAACAGCAATTGCTATTTTAATTTTTTTTTTAAACTTCATGATATCTAAGCATTTGGGTTTGAGTGTTTAATAGGAGTATTAAATACTTATTACTGAAATTTTACTTCATACTATAAAAGAAATGAAATAGTCTTAACAAATACACTCACTTTTTTTTTAAGTTTTAAGTTGTATAATTATTTTTTTTTAACTGATTACGAAACAACTTAATTAGAAAAATTGATTCGAGAATGGTTTTAAGAAATTTTAGCATGACCTTCTAGCTGTTGTCTTATTTTTTAGTTATTTTTATTTTTAAAAAATTTGGTCGTAAAATTCAAAAAAGTTAATTAAACAAAAATAAAGGGCATAACATTGCAAGTTGCAAGTTAGTAGTGCCGTTGATTTTCAATTTTTTTTTTAAGAAAGTTACTACTCTTATCTTAAAGCGGATAAATAATCCCCCCTTCCCATACGATTTTTTTTAATATCATTTCATAAATTATCCTGCATGAAATAGGGAACACCATGTATTTTGTTTTGTTTTGACATCTAATTGACAGACCGAGGTGAATAATTTTGACCACGGGACGTGTTCAACAAATAGAAACTCAGCTAGGGCAAGGTTCACATTAGGTGTGTTTTTTCCTTGTCTGACGAAAAAACGACGTCGGGGCTAAACAATGCTCCGTTGTTCAAAATTTGTAATCCATCAATTTCTATAGATTTACTGTGTTTTAATGATGATTTATGTTTCATGTAAGTTATAAAAGTCAATTACATGTTTGAACCACCCTCAGTTAAACCACAAAATCAGTGATCTAAAAGTGCGGAGCTATGGATCAAAACAATTGTTTTGATTGTTCAATTAATACGAACACATATCGTTAAATAAATAATAATAATAATTATTATATAATAATTAAAATTATAAAATGGCTAGTAGCTCCTAGCGTGACCATGTTTACTAATACAATCAAAATAGAAATGAAGTAAAACAAACTAAAAGCTCTCCCAAGCCAACGCCAACAAGGAGGATTTTTGTTGTTGTTAAGTATTGTCTATGTTTTTGTCATATTTTGTACTATTGTGAATGATTCACTGCGAATCAATCGGTATTCGTGTTGGTTTTGGAGAGCCTTAATACTACGTTTTCGTTAGACCAAATGAGGAAATTTTTCAGATTTGATACGAAATCATCTCATTTTCCACACAAATTCAAATTTTGAAATGAGATAATTTCAACCAAACTTGCACACAATTTTTTAGGAAATTAAGTCAAAACCTAACGAACACACCGAATTGGGCACATTTTGAATAGCTCTGAAAAGATTTTGAACGAAAATGTTAAAGCTGAATTAAAAAATTAACAACAAAAAGTGATTTATAGGCAGGGTTGAAACTAAAAAAATGAAATGAGCTGTCAAAAGAAATACCAAATTACAGATGAAAACACTTTTTCTGTAATTTGCAAAATTACCTCATTTGGGCTCTTATGAAAACGTTTAAATATGCATTATATTAATATTATTATTACTAATAACCAATTGATTAAAAACTATAGGGCTCATTGTAGAGTTATTTGATCCAATATTCAGTAATTTTAACTAATTAATTACAGCTGGTTAGCTGATGCTCGACGATTATTAAAGCAAAACTATATTTGCCCACAAACAAGCAAATAAACAGATCATAATGCAATATCTGTAAGACCATCTCTTTGATCCAGGTTTTTCGTCACAAATTTCGACTCGACTCTGCTCCTCGAACGAGATCTAGTCAAATCAAGCTCATTTTGACTCGACCCAGGCTTACAAAAATGACGCGAGCTTCAAGCTGGTTTAACAACACATGCAAGCGTAGTATATATGCCAAAATTCTTGTTTGTGAATATCTTTTTTCATTTCGCCGTCAGTTATTTTCCGTCAAGAAAAGAGTACTTTTTCTATATTTCTTTATATATTTCGGGAGTTGAAAAGAAAAAATAAACAGAAAAAACAAATTGTTCAACGAAATGAAAGTAATTAAAGATATTTATTTTCCAGGCAGGCGGGAATTAGTAAAAAGCGACTACAATTTACATTTTAAAAACAACCATAACTTATTCTCATAAGGTCCGGTGAGCACTTGATATATAATTTCTCCCTTTTTTTATACTTTTTGAACAAGCCCATTGCAGCCCAAGTGAATTTGAAAATAACTGAAGATTTTCAAAAATAACCGACATATTCGTGGTGGGTTGATCCCAACTGTCTATGTGTGCGAATAAATCAGTGGTGGGTCGATCCCAACTGTCAATGTGTGCAAAAACCTAGTGGTGGACTTAGCCCAATGTGTGCGTGTTTCAGTTTGTAGGCAAAGCCGGATGACAGCCAAGGATTGGCTTCTTGGTAATTGATATTCTCTGTTTTATGTCTCATTTTTTAAGTCGATGGAACGCAGTTCATAGAAAAAAATTCATTTTGAAAAAAAAATACACTCATTGGCTCGAAGGAGTTTTCGAAGTAGAACTAACCCAAAGTGTATTGCCCGAAACGTCAATTAATACGGGAAGACCACGAAAGAGTTTTGACGAATGATGTGATCGAGCTAAATAGTATAAGAGGGACGAAATTAGAAATATATTTCCTCAAGAAGAGATAAACTCTGCAGCAACATCAGAGAGCTTTTCCTGCTTATAATTTTTTCCGGATAAGGCTGTTGCATTATTTATACAAGCAGAATTGTTGAAACGCCAATATGAAGTATTGAGACATGCCCTAAAAGACGAAGGACATGATGTTTTTCCACCTTATATTAAATTACTGGAAGCAAAGAAAAAGTGCTATCCTTTAGATATATAAATTACGGAAAGCTCAGCCACTACAAAAATTGTTAGACCACACTGTAATAAGGTTATTAGAAGGAAAGACATCAGAGGAGATAACCAGAATTGAAGGGCAGTCTTTAACACTGTACACTAAATGGGGATGTGATGGTGCCTCTGGACAACTACAATACAGTTAAACATTTGACAATGAAGAAACTTCGGACGCTAATATGATTATAACATCTTTGGTACCAAATCAAATGACTATGGAGGATAACAGGGATATTATTGTGTGGAACAACGATCGACCATTCTCTACAAGATACTGCAGAGCCATCCAATTTTCTTTTGTTAAAGAAGCTGCTGAAATCATACGAAACGAGAAACAAAGAATAGATACGGAAATCAGTAATTTAACTCAGTAATTTAATTCAAATAGGCGAACGTCAGTTTACAATCAAACAAGAACTCATGTTCACAATGCTGGACGGGAAGACAGCCCAATCTGTAACAGAAACTTCTGCAGCTTCTTCCTGTTTCATATGTGGAACTACAACTTCTGGAATTAATAACCTGACAAATATAAGAACCAAAGCTGTAAACAGGGAAGCTTTGAAAATGGGAATGTCTCCTCTTTACGCTCGGATAAAATGTATGGAGTGTATCCTTCACGTTGCCTACAATTTGCCATTTAAAGCATGGAGAACCAACAATGAGACCCGTCTTATTAGAGATGCTCAGAAGAAGAAAATTCAGGAGGAGTTTCGTGAAAAACTGGGCATCATTGTCGATCTTGTAAAACAAGGTACGGGGAAATTTTGTATTTTGATCCTCCGGGATTTTTTTTAAAGATTTTAAAATAAAACGCAAGATTACAATTTACACAAATATTTTATTTATTAATTTGAGCATCGGATCCCTTACCACTGGTGGGGGGAAATCTTCTGCTATACGTAGGAGTATCAAGATGGAACTGACCTGATCTGCCAGGAAAAGCCCTGCTTATATGTAATACATTGATATTCTTAATTCTTCTTACAGACTATAAGTATGTGTGTATTGTTACATATGCATTATCATCATATTCTATGATGATTCAATTTTACTGTTTTTGATCGTTGACGATTTTTGTTTACATTAGTTTGATTTTATATTTATGTTTGGATATTCTGTATCTGTGGGAGATTCTTAGTTAGACATTCTTTGTTTACATTACTTTTAATATTTTATGTCTATTAAATTATGTTCAACGAAATATGCTTGGTGGGCATTTAATATTTAATGGTATTTTTACTAAGCGATATGAAAATATTTAATGGTATTTTTATTAAGCGATATGGAATACGCTTGGTATGGTTTGGTTGTTATGATTGGGAAGCAATTCTATAACTTGGACAAGTAATGACGACAACACCTCCAGAAGAATTTTCGCAAATCTAACCATGACTTCAGAAATCACTGGAGTTAATGAATCCCTAATTCGGCGGTTTGCTGTTATCCTTGAAGTAATAACGTCGAATGAAAAATTAGATTTCAAAAAATATGCAGCAACCGTACATAAGGTTTTGATCCATGGAGAAGAAATAATTAAAAGCTGTGCATTTCCTGTTGGATAGCTCTCTGAGGAAGCCCAAGAATGCCGAAATGGGTATTATAAAGCCTACCTCAGGTTTCATTCGAGAAAATGCAGCCGAATTGCGACGGATGAAGATGTGATGCATCATATACTCAAATCTTCAGATCCAATAATAACAGGTTTAAGGCCACAGGCAAAAAAGAAAATACTTCCAATCAGCGCAGACGCTAAAAACCTCATTTTAGCATTATAAAATTATTACTTCATAATTGTTTTTTATTTATTTTTTGTATGTATTTATCTATTTATTTATTTAATTTTATAATATACATAGTTAATAATAATGTTTTATTCAAAATAAAAAGTTAAGATTTTACTAAAAAAAAAACTTATATTTAAATATAACATCCAAACCCTCAAATTTTATAAAAATGTCAATAACTTTTTTTCTAATAATTTTTTCTTGACCAAATTTTGACCAAGCATGTATATGACTAATCTTAACATGCCAAACAACATGTTGAATTTCATTAAAATTCGTTTAATAGTTCAGATTTTACAGACTTTTTTCCGCTCTCCCATACAAACATCAAAACCCTCAAATTTTAGAAAAATATTAATAACTTTGTTTCTATTTTTTTTCAACCAAATTTTGACCAAATATGTGTAAGACTAATCTAAACATGTTTGTCAAATTTTATTTAAATCCGTTGAACCGTTCAGATAAAATAGACTTTTTCCGCTCTCCCATACAAACCGAACCACTGTGCGCCGGCCGCCACGCTGCCCTCAACCAAACACCACACCGAATCGCCAGCCAAAAACATCAAAACACACATTTCTACGCGACATCCACGCGCCATTACCCCATCAAACATACCGCCGCAACCACATCAAAGAACCCACCTCAACCGCAGCAATCACATTCAAATGACATCTATCAACGAAAAAAGTTCCCATGCTCATTCGCCCTCTATACTAGCAGGAGACTATGTGTGGTTTTATAGTCCCCAACGTTGGGATGGACTTTAACTGAAGCTTCAAAAATTGGGTAGACCCTTACACTATTGTAATTGTAACACAAATAAACTATGTCGTCAACAACACTTAAAGTAGTTAAAAGTGACCGTTGATTACTCCGTTATAATAGTGAAGGAAGTGATGGATTTGCTTGGTGCTGTTCGCGATCAGCAGTTGTTGACAAAATTGAAGTTTATATTTAATTGCTTTATACCTATTTATAATCAAAAAAATTATTTTGTTTTACCATACTAGAAGTTTTTTTCATTTTGTTTTTAGTATTACATTTGTAATTCATTATGAATTAAGTCCCTCCTAATGTTAGGTTTCCCTCAGGGGTTGTTGTTTAGAAGGTGCGTCCTCAGGTGGCGGGTAGAGGAACGCTCGGCAGAGATGCAGGGTAAGTGGGAAATAAAATACCACTCGCAGACCAACAAAACAACTATGTGAACTATGTAACCTTACTTTCCAGGGTGTCAGATCCTCAGTACCATCGTCCGTCAGGGGTGAGCACGTGGGCCCCAGGACGTCGTCATTCAGCGACCGCAAAACAAATACATTAAATGAAACGCCGGGAGTGGCACACTCGGCTTCCGCGGAACGAAAGGCTACAAGTGAACCCAGAAAAGATCCTTTCAGGAAAGCTACCCGTCTGTTGCACACACCACCATCTGCAGCAAAAACCCCGGTAGTAGTAAACCCCCAGTAGGTAGGGACATATTCGAGCAGATAGTGCCACAAATACAAAACAATGGCGCAGGGGTGGATGTTATTGACCTCAGCAGCAGCCGAAGGAGCAACGGCCGAAAAAACAATCACAACAGCAACAGCAGCAGCAGCAACAAAAACCACAGGAGCGGAGTCAGCAGCAGCGAGGAGAACACCAGCAGCAGCCACAGCCGCCCAAAAATAAAAAAGATAAGGTGCCACCAATAAACACCTATAAAATGGAGCTACAGGAAACCATAGACCTGTGTAAGTCGGCCATAGGCCAAAACTTTTTATTAAAAGATTAAGTAAAGATAGACATGCTATCCACTGCTCCACAGTGGAGCAGCACAAAATAATAAAAGAATTATTAAAGAAATCCACGACTGAGTTCTTCAGTTTTACCCCCAAAGTGGATAAATACCAAACGGTCCTCTTGAAGGGCATAGATTCCTGCACGGAACCACAGGTGCTCTTAAATGAGCTCCGTCAAAAAGCGAGCGACGATCTCGACTTTATCGGGGTCAAGCCGTTCGCTACAGTCAGAGCCAGACGGGAGAAGCGGTCTTTGCCGTTCTTCCTAGTTCAACTATCGCCCAGCAGCAAACTGGATAGTTTGAGGAGGATCTCCGTCCTAAACTACCAGGTTGTAACTTGGGATAAATTAAAGAGACGCGGTGAAATGCTTCAATGCATGCGCTGCCAAAGGTTAGGCCACGCTGCAGCAAACTGCGAAATGCAGCCACGCTGCGTTAAGTGTGGTGAGAACCACATAAAGGGAGAGTGCAAGCTCGGAGAAGAAAGAGTCGAAGACATGACCCAGCTTAAATGTGCACTTTGCGGAAAGGAGGGGCACCCTGCTAATTATCGGGGTTGCTCAGCTTTTCAGCAAATTCGTACCAATAAAGCGGCTAAGCAGACAGCGGTAGAGATACGCCCAATAACGCGTGCTCCTACAGCAACGCCCGTTAATCCCCAAATTTCCTACGCCCAAATGGCGGCAGGGAGGGGAAAAACGGTACAGCCTGCAGCTAAGGTAGCCCAACCGGCCCTAGTGCCGAAGGCGCCGGACGCTCAGGCCGAAATAAGAAGTATGTTGCTGGCAATTCAAGACCAGTTAACAGGACTTCAGACCCAGATAAAGGAGCAGGCGACTAGGGTAGACTATCTCTACTCTGTTTTGCCTAGCCTAACACAATTTAGAGGTTAAAGGCGCGCTGTCGGAGAGGCCTCTTAGGATCCTTGCTGTGAATGTAAATTCACTGATTAGGACCGAACGTAGAGCTAGTCTTTTCCAATTGTTGAAAGACCAAAGTCCAGATGCGTTTATGGCCAGCGAAACTAAGCTGAACCAGAAACATAAGTTGACTAACAACAATTACAATATCGTTAGAAGAGATCGACCCAATTCCACTCAAGGGGGGGGGCGTCGCTATCTTCATACGAAAAGGCATTAATCATAAAGTTATATATAATAGTGATCTGCGCAGATTTCAGCTGTTGGAGGCGTGCATCATATGCATTCCTCTCCAACAGGGGAAGCGAATGTATGTGATCGCGGCTTATGCACCGGCATCAGCTCAGCCCATTGATTTTATGACAGAGCTTGAAAAACTTTTCGAATGTCTACGCTTGAGCTTGGACGAAAATTACTTTCTCATGGCCGGTGATTTGAATGCCAAACACCTAGATTGGGGAAATCAAATTTTAAATCAAAGAGGTATTCATCTTTTCAATTGGATGAGTCGATACAACACTGAGTATGGTGTCGACCTGCTGGCTACGGATCGGCCATCGTTTCCAAGAAGCGGTGCCTATCTGGATCTATTGCTAATAGACGCAAGACTGACAGTTACTGACACTGTGGGTCAAAGACCAAGAAACTGCTTACGAACGATCGAGTACGACAGTGATCACTGCGGACTCGCCGCCGTAATACAGCTTCCGAACGAGCTCGTGGTGTTGGATGAGTATGTACCTGTGCATACTTACAATTACAGTAAGGTGCGCTGGCCACGCTTTACCAACGCCTTATCGAGCGAAATCAGTTCGAATAACATATCCCCACCAAATGACAGGAATTTGACAAATAACGAAATAGACCAATACCTAGAACAAATGGACGAGACAATCAAACGAACAATGAACAGAACAATACCGAAATACAAACAACGGGACGCAACCGATATGTATCGGAACGCGACCATTGACGCACTACACAGACAAAAAAGTGGACTGCTGACAAGACTAAAACTCTTGTACCGACGGTTTACTGACCCTCACCATCTGGAGATTAGGACACTGAAGTCGTCGATCAAGAACATCAACCAACTAATTAAAGAGAACTATCGGTTGTCAATTAATTTGTATTGGGACAACAAAATTCGGGCCGTTAACTCTAGCGACCCGAGTATGTTTCCGCAAATTAACAAGATATTTAGAAGGAATGATCAGAACGATCTTCCGTGTCTCAAGCTTCAGAGAACGACAGACAACAGAGACGTACTTCTGACAGCAGGAATTAATCCAGAGGACGCCGTCTTGGACGATGACCTCTTTATTGTCGAAGATCCGCAGGAGAAAGTGGAGGCTGTGGGGGCTGCTTTCCAGCAAGTGTACAAGGTGAATGCGTGCATTCGCCCGAATCACGACCTGGAAAACAGAGCCTTGCTCCTTCACTTCTACCTTCGGAATGACATCACGCAATGGCGATCAGAGAACCTTGGTTTCACCGGGTTCAATGAAGATCATTTGGCAAACGCCATAATCGCCGAGCGAAATGGGCCTAGTTCCCTGTTAATTACGAAGGTGGAGCTCCAGCTCATCTTCGATTCATTAAAGAAGAAGAAGTCAGCAGGAGTCGATGGCATATCCATCGTTGTACTTCGACATTTACCTCAAGAAGCAGTAGACATTTATACCACTCTGTTTAACAACGCTCTGAATAATGCATATTATCCAGTGCGGTGGAAGACAGATGTGGTGCATCCTCTCCCGAAAAAGGGAAAGGACAACTCCAATCCGGCGAATCTCCGGTCGATAAGTCTTCTTCCGAGTATCAGCAAGGTATTCGAAAAAGTTATCAATAGAGCTCTGTCTAAGTGGGCAGAGGACAATAATATCATACCGGACAATCAGTTCGGTTTTAAGGCGGGACATGACACTATTCATGCCGCGTCGAAACTCGTTTCTGATGTCCAATGGAACAAATCTAAGAAGCAGTGTACGGGTGCCTGTCTGGTTGATTTGGAGAAGGCCTTCGACACCGTATGGTTAGAGGGTCTTTATCTAAAGCTGACCAGACTTGGCATTAGTAAACCACTATTATATATGCTTTATGATATGCTCAATGGCAGAAAGTTTGTTGTCAAGAGTGGCAATGTAACTTCTGCCACAACCTTTAATATTAAAAATGGTCTTCAGCAGGGAGCGGTCAACTCACCGATTCTATTCAGCATTTACACCAGCGATCTGATAAGTAGTATAACTCAGGCAATTGCGTATGCCGACGATCTAATTGCGTACAGAACAGCTGCAAAAGTCGAGGACATCAGGATTCTTTTGCAGAGTGACTTCGATGACATTCAACGATATTGTGATGACTGGAAGTTGAAAATCAACTTTCAGAAATCAGAAACTATCTTGTTTAGGACTCCGTTGCGTGGAGCCACAAGGGATACGAGAAAGAACTGGCGCAAGCTGGTGATCGTAGGGCCAAATGGACATCCACTGGCGAGTAAAAGTGTAGTAAAGTACCTTGGCATCTGGATGGATCAGTATTTGTATTTCGACAGACATATAAATGCTGCTCTGGCCAGGGCTAGGGGAGCCTTTGTCCTGACGAAACGGCTGTTTTATAGCAGTCGGCTTGATAGCAGGGTGAAGGTGATTTGCTACATGGCCCTTATCCGGCCGATGATTGCCTATGGATGCCCGGTTTGGTTCAACGTTGCCCCATCTCAAATGGAAAAGATTCGGGTGTTTGAGAGGCAGTGTCTTCGACGCTGCCTTGGATTGCACAGAACACCAGAGTCGGAGTACAAACACTACTATTCCAACCTAGCTCTATACAACGGGGCCAACATAAACAGGATAGATAATTTCTTGCTGAAGCTTATTCGAGGTCACATTGCAAGAGCGATGTCCTCGTCTAACAGCTTAATTTTTGGGGCTTATTACCCCAACAACGAATACTACGAGAGTGTGCGTCTAAGCGGCTTTATTCCGCCCGATGCATTCCTCCACCTAGACAGTCGAGGGTTGATCCAGGATAGAGCGGCGGTTCCGCTAATCTACCACGTCGGCCGTAGAACTGTAGATCGGCGGCTCCTTTACAGTCGAGACGTCCTCACACAAGACGGAGCTGAGCACCTTCGGTTCAGTAGGACTGTGTCCGAACGGGACCGAAGAGATAGGGTAAAGCAGGAGAACCAGTTCTGGTGGTTGAAAAACGAAGATGAAGTTCCTTCAGACATTTAATAGTTGACCTTGCTATTTTCTCTTGTATGGCCGACTTACATAGGTTTAGGTAGTTAGTTTTAAGTAGGGACAGTCAGGGTGGACCAAAAAAAAAAAAAAAAAAACATACAAAAACACCAAAAAAAATTATAAAATCAACAAAAATACAAAAAAATTATAAAAACCGGAAAATGCTTGCTGTGGCTGTTCTAGTTTGTAAGTAGCTTATAAGTAGGTTGTAATTAGTTTAAAATTAGTTGTAAGTAGTTTTAATTAGCTTTAATTTAGTTTTATGTAGTTTGTAAGTTTTATATAAAACCAAAACTAAAGACATAGATACCGAGTTTTTTTGTGAAATTCTTCTCGGTAAAAAATTAAACCGACCTGGATTTAGTATTAAGATAGTTCTTAGGCCGAAAGGCATTAGCATTAAGTTATTCTAGTTTAACTTAGAGCGCCCGACTGGGGCCAGTAAGTTAGTTTTAAGATATTGATAAGTAGGCTAGTTTTTATGAATTTTTGTATAGCTTTAAGATAGTTCTAAGATAATTGAAAATAAAAATGAATTTACAAAAAAAAAAAAGCGCTATAGTAGGGCAACCTCCAGTGACCCCTAGATCGGCTGACATACTGTCCATGGAGCTGCAGAAGTGTAAGCCCATCTTCTAAATGATGAAAAATTTCTGTACTAAACAGAAAAACATCAGTATGGACCAGAGAATAAAATGAGTCGAGGAATGCTCATGAACATCGAACACTCACTCTAAAGAAGCGAGTTCAAACAAACAGAGTCAACACAGCCAAAATGCTTGCGAGTTTTCATGTTCATGAATATGATGACTCGTAAGTCAGCACATACATCAAACGAGTTCAAACGAGTATATGTAGCAACCGAGCTCAAATGGTTTCGAATAAAAACCAGTCAGGCGCTCGTAACCAAATTGTTCACGATCAGTATGATCAATGGACGTGGAAGCGGACGGTAATTGACGATGGGTTTGCTAAACAATTTTATGTGGATTGGTGGATGGTGGTTGGTTTTGTGATGCCATTTCAATGTCATTTTTCAGTAGTGAGAAATAAATGTTTCTCGGATTATATTTTTTTTAAATTATAAAAATTTTTGTTTAACTTGTATTTTTTTAACTGAATTAATACAGTACATATATATATGATATCTTAGCAAATAGAACGGAAAATATGATATAAAAGGAGAAAATGAAAAAATATAAGTAAAACTAAGAAAAAACTTAGAATAACTTAATAGCTTTTAAACTACTTTTTTTTAAAGTAATAAATAAGATATAAATGTATGTAACTATTTATTAAGATTTTAAAGTATTTTAGAAAACTTTTTACTGGATAGAAGTTATTTTTATTTTATTAAATTGTTGATTCTCTTAAGTTGGCGTCGTTGAGTAAAATTTAAATCAGCTTCAACCACTGGATAGACATCACTTATGCCTAAGGTTATATGCGTACGCATATAATATTTTCACTTAAATAAAATCTTTCATTGATATTTCACATTACTTGATTGCATATTTTATTTATTTTGCAAAGTCATTTAAGGTACAATATACCTAGGCCTACAATCCTTTTTTAAAACAAGTTCCAAAACACAGCATTATGCCGCTTTTTTTATTAGGGTTGCGTATATTATTTACATACATACCTAATCCACACAAATACACTTGTTGCAGATATTGGTGATCTTGTGTTCCATCTTCTTACCAACCCAATAATAAATCTATTCAATTGATACAAATGCAAAAAGCAACAAAACAGGTTTTACTTCTTACAAAATGCAAATTGGGGCTACTGACCATAGAAACAATGAACAGATAAAACAAATACACAAAATCTACCTACCCTACACCATAGAGTACCTATTTTATCTAGGGAACCGACTTCAGGGCTTTTTTCTGTTTCACCCTACAAACTCCACTGTTAGTATTTCCTCCACATGGCTGAGCATGTGTTAGCTGCCCAATGCATTTTAAATGGAACCTCACCAATACAATGACAACTTAATGGATTTTGGCTCATTAGACTGAAAACAACAAAAAATTGAATAGAAAAATTGAAAACGTCACATTTAGAGCTATTACACGTATTCACGGACAGGGAATTTAAGACAGTTTTCTCTTAATGTGCTAAAATAAAATTTGCGGGTGTTTTAGGCAAGAGGGATACGAGTCGCGACTCTAGATAATATAGGTACTCTATGCCCTACACCAAGAACTACGATGCCAGACCGACGACCGATCCACGATGCCATTGCCTTTGGTTATTCATGATGTTCACGACATTTTCGAATACTCATTTCCTTTCGAGTATACTCGCTTTATTTTGAGTACCCGAAAATTGTTGCGAATGTTCATGAGTAATTTTGATTGTGGATACAAAAGGCAACAGATACTCATGATTTCCACCAATTTGTTTGACTTTGCTTATGAGTATTTTTACTCATGAATAAAGTGGCTAACGAGTATAGAGGCGGAATGATCGAGTATTAACGGTCAAAGAATAGAAAAAAATTTGGATTTTGTGCGAACTGATTCGAACACGCTCATTTTAATCTCTGGTATGGACATTATAAATGGCATTTCTGAACTAGAGGAATCTGTTGATAAAATGCATTGACAGGTATTTAAAAGCTCAGAATGCTGAATGTGAGCAGATTGTCTCAAAAATTCTACCACCAGACAATGAGAATGGAGACACTTCAAGCTGATCCTCTCGAACTGAGTCTTGCAGTTAAGGATAAACCATCTTCAACTCCAGCCCACTAAACTAAGTACAAGAGAAAAAAACAAGGAAATCTTCAAAACCAAGAGCTCAAGAAGCAAATCCATCGGGAAATGAAAATCAAAAAAACCAGATATGACAGGCCATCCCGATCAAAGTTATGCGCAAGCTCTTAAAAGCAAAGACCCATCGGGATCAAAATAGGGGTCATTCGAAAACAAGGACCAGGAGGCAAGAGCAACAAAGAAGGCGAAAAGAAAAGACGAACACGGAAGTCACAAACCGAAGCCATCCTAATAAAACCCAGTGAAAACGAGAACTTCACGGACATCCTACAGGTAATTAAGGAGAAGGTGAATCCGGATGACACCGAGACTACATTCTACTGGAACTCGGATCAGTCAAAAGAGAAGGCGGCTTTCGGCGAATCTCTTCGAGTGACTCTAGGCAAGAGAGCAACAGTCAGTAACCTCGAATCGAAAATTTGGTTGAAAATAAGGGACCTGGACGATCTAACCACGGTAGAGGAAGTCAAAGAAGCCATAAGGTAAAAAGTTGGAGAACCTCATGCTTACGTGATGGTTTCACTTACAGGGAAGAGCAAACGCGCGCTCAAGATGTTAATAGTACAAATGAATGCCCGAGCAGCTCATGAGGTACTAGAGATCTCCGTAGAGAGAATTTGATGAAGCCAGTGCATGGTCAGACACAGAGCAGTGGTACCAAATTCCCCATCAAAAACGTGAAAGGAGAGGTTATAACGATTATAAGCACCTATCTTAGTCCAAACGATAGGATCGACGAGTTCCGCCAGAAGGTGGATGACCTAGAGGACTTCTTTGTTGTGTTACGAAGCCGATCGTGTCTCATAACAAAAAAAAAAAAGAAAAAAAGGTGTATAGGTGCTTAATACGCACACTTCTTATAAAGATTTAAAAGATGCCTAAACAAAAAAAAAATATTTACTTCTATAAATGTACACACTAAAAAGGAACACAAAAAAAAAAAACATACAAAACACTCCTGCAAAAATTCACCTTCAGCTCCTCAAGCCAAACGCCACCCACTAGAGAGTTTTTTTTTTTTTTTAAACCTTTCAATAAAACTATTTACCTTTAAATTACAATTGAAACAAAATAGGTATACGTATATTCTTCAATATACCTTTCACACAATATCTAGATTACTAAATTTAACACGGTAAAACAGACATAGGACAAACAGCAAATATGTACATGCATAGATACAAATAATGCAAACAAAAAATAACTCACGACGCTGCGCGCAGACGATCGTCGTCTTAGCAAAGTTGTTGCTGGTATTTTGTTCTTTTTTTTTTTCCTTGTGTCGTAGCTGGCATTCCTGCAGGATTTTCGTTGTCTCCTGTTGGTTTGGGATAACATGATGTGTCCTTGTACCGATCATGATTTGTCGCGGCAGCAAATAACCTAAAAGAAAAAAAAAAATAGGAAAGAAAATTAATAAGACTCGGGGATGGTTTATTGCCTCCGGAGTATGTCTACTGAACTGCCTGGCTTATTAACAAGCAGGTACGTTGGGTGAACATTCTCTGGTGACAAAATAGGCACTTATCTTTCTGAGTACAGGTTGGGGTTGTTGGTGGTTGCTCTAGTGTATCGATGAAGGTATCCATACCTGAAATAAATTGAAAAATGCAAAGAAATTACATATGTCCAGACTGTAAACAAATAACTTACCGGCATGGGGGTTGTGTTTAGCTTCATATGGACCTCTTGTTTGTTGTTTTTTTTTTATTTTTGTTCTGAGTTATTTTTGTTATTAGTTCATTGTATTTCTTTTTGTAAATAGTAAAATAGTTTCGCCTCCAAATCCAAAGGAAAACTTAAAGTAAAAATAAATTAAAAACACTTTCACGAATTAAGACAAATACAATGTGACATTTCGATTCTGACATGTAAAGTGAAGTTTGCAGAGGTTCGAAAAGGGAAGTACCTATGCAATTCGTTTGTAAGTGTTCTGAAAATCCTGGACACAAGAATTAGGCAGGAAATTGATAGTTGGAGCTTTTATAAGATCAGTTGGATTTGAAAATGTAAAATGCTTTAGTAAATTGAGGGATTAGTGCAATTTTAATAGTTTTTAGGTATTAGAAGTAAGAAATAGTTTGAAATAATTTAATGTTATGGTATTGTAGAGTTAGTAATTGACATTTTATGTTATTTATTATTATGATAAAAGTTGTGTTGCTGCAACAGAATAAGCAAGCTTTTGTCTGTGCACTAATACACATGCACTATGGGACACAACATTGACAATTTTATAAACAAATACTAGGTTTCTAATAGATAGGTGTTAGTGATAGGAGAAATAAAATTTGATACTTCCAGGCTGCAGAAAGCTCAAAATGTATAAAGGAAAGATTGAATGTAGGCATCGACCGATGCATTTCTAATCAAATTTAAGTCGTTGAAAAAGCAACTACAGGAACCAACAGTTGCTGACAGTTAACGGTATAAAGAATAAATTTAGTTTTCTTTTGTACGGGATTTTTTTTTATATAAGAAGAGTTTTTTTGTGAAAAGTTGAATTTTTAAATCATTAAAAAAAAAAAGGAGGATTAACAACCAAAGAAGATTTGGATTACTTATTAAAAATCCAACTAAGGTGGTATTGCTAAATTGCTACCAGAGGTGATACAAAGTGGGATAGCTGAATTTCTACCACAGGAAGTTCTGAGACCCCGTTCGAGGATAGCAGAGGTTTAGGTCAGTGTAGTGACACTCTGGTGGCCAAGGTGACTCTTTCAATATAAATATATATATATTTATATATATATAGATATATTTATATCCATATTGGTCCACCAAACCAAGTGGAAACTGGCCTATACGTTAGACGCTAGGCAATAGATCTAGGCCTCTGCTGGTTTTTTTTAGGGTGGTTAAATACACCTTAAAAGAGTGGAAGAGTTGAGCCTAGAACCCCGTAAAAGCATAGTGTTGGATTGGTGGCTCGCAGTGGTGTTGGCTGCATTTTAACTTTGAAGGGCATCACAAAGGGCCCTTGCAGCGGTCGCAGACAGTTGCTGTTATTTTTTTTTTGTCCCTTTTGGACCAAGTGCGAATTTTTATTTTTATTTTTGAACTTTTAAATAACTAATTTCTTTATTCCTTTTGTTGATTTTTTTAATATATTTTTCTAATTTATGAATTTTTTTTTACGTAAATTCTATCTTGTTCAAGAAGAGAAAGGAAATTAATAAGAGAAGGTTTTAAAGAAAATTAATGTGAATAACGTAATTAAAATATCAAAGAAAAGTGCTATAGTGAAAAGTGATAACGGTTGTGTATCCCTCTGGACTCTGGATATATATAAGTTAACATTCTACTTCCCGCACACAATGAACAGCATCCAGACAACACCAATGTAAGGGATGCAGACTGTCTATTTTTAGACCGATAATAAAATCGATCGTAAAACCGATCATAAAACCCAAAAACAGTTTTACGATAGTAAAACTGAAACAACAACATCTGGCACATTAGGTTCGACCAATTCCAGGAAGGACTATTATTATCATTATCATGATCTTCTCCAAACCAACCCCTAACAAAGTAAGGATGCACAAAAAGCGGAGAAGAAGAAGAATTTGGGCAAAAAGAATCCGAACACCAAGCTGAGCGGTCAGCACCTACGCACCAATTGCAATAGACTTATCATTTTGTATTAGTGTTTTAAGTTTTAAAATAAAATTATTTTAATTAAATATTACGTAACGAGTTAAATTAATTGGGGGCTCAACCGGGATCCTCACGCGCTAAACGATTTAAAAATAAAAAAGTAAAATCAGTGTGTGATATCCTTTGCCAAAAGACTAACAAGCCAAATTACCTTGCACAGACAAGGGAAAGTAGCAGAAACAAAAAGTAAAAGTTTTACTTCACCAAGGACCAGTATCCGGAGGGAAAAAAATAAGCTTTGAAATCCAGAAAGTATCCTGTCACGAGAGGAAACTAAAGTTTATTTAAGTAAGAACTTATTTTAAGAAATTATATAAAATTATAAGATAAGAAAAGTGATTAGATTATAATAAGGAGTATATGTGGAAAAAGCGTTGTAATTTAAAAAAACCAGATAGCGGTGAAAACTACTACTTAGACTTAGCAAAAATAAAACTAGAAATGAATTCTATAACTGAACAAACAGTTGACTAACTAATAGCAAAAGCTATAAAACGGAATAATGATTCAGTTCAAAGTATTATTAAAGAAAAAGAAGATAAACATAAAAATGAGATTGAAAGATTACAAAATCTCATTTCATCAATGGGGATTACTAGCTCCATTAGAGATTATACGACACAAGAAATAGATCCGACGAAGACTTGTGATGAACCATTGGACGTAATAAAATCTTTGCCAGAATTTTCTGGTAGTCAGACCTCATACGTGAGTTGGCGAGAAGCTGCTCACAACTCCATATCATTATACGATATAGGTAGTAAAAAATATTTCGCGGCACTGACAATTTTCCGTAATAAGATTACGCAACACGCAAATGATATTTTAACTAATCATGGCACAGTGTTGAATTTCGAAGCCATAATTTCCCGATTAGATTTTGCTTACGCGGACAAAAGACCAGTTCATATAATAGAACAGGAGCTGAGTATTCTAAGGCAAGGCTCAATGTATTTAATAGACTATTATAACTCTGTTAATCAGAAATTAACTCTTTTGACCAATAAAACAATTATGACACATGGCTCCAATTCACCTGTCACACTAGAACTCAATAATATACACCGACGAAATGCCTTACGAGTATTTATTACTGGTCTAAATGGTCAGTTATCTAATATTTTATTCTCACTAAATCCACAAGATTTACCAAACGCTCTTGCTAAGGCACAGGAATTAGAGAGTAATAACACAAGAGCAAATTTTGCACTTCAATTTGCTTCTTATAAGGGGGAAAGTAAGAAAGATTCTAACATTCTGCGTTTTCCTACACGGAATAACCATGCACAAGCTCCACAACACCAACATAGAAATGATTATAGACAATTACCACAAAGGTTTGAACCAATGGTTCTCGGTAGCTCTGCTAACAAACCTCTTAGCTCTCTCGAGCTGAATAGATTTAAAGAAATACATCAGCAGACAAATAATACCAACCCATTCCGTGCTAATAACAATAACAATTATAATAATAACCAGCATAGCAACTCACGCTGGCAAAAACCTCAATTTAACACGTATAACAACAATACGCGTCCAATATTTAAACGAGAAAGAGAACCAAGTGCAAATCACTCTATTCAACCACCTCCACAAAAAAAAGAGAGGATAAATAACATCAACGAAGGTAGTGATTTTTTAGGCGAAGAGTGGGGCTACCCCACTTACGACGAAGACTAAATGGTAGAAATATAAATTTTTAATAGATACTGGTGCCAATAGCAACTACTGCCAACCAAACATCTTAAGCAATCCTATTTCACTAGCAATATTTAAACGCGCTTGCACTGTAAATGGGGAAACAATAATACAAATTTGCCATGAAGCATCTATCTTTGATACAAAAACACGTTTTTACGTTCTCCCAAACTTGGAGTACGAAATTTTAATAGGAGCGAAGTTGCTAGGCTCAATAAACGCTAAGATTAATTTAGAAAACAATACCCTTAAATATGGGAACAAAATAGATAAAATCTACTTTGACGAAGAAATAAGTATGATGATTAGTCATATTGAGGATCATAGTACACTAATGGAACCAATGATGAAGAAAATAAAAAGTATTCACTCAAACATTGACACTACACTTCCATTCAGAACAGATATCGTAGCGGAAATCCGCACAATACACGATAAGCCTGTCTGGAGCAAACAGTACCCATACCCTCTATCAGCTAATGAATTTGTGAATAAAGAAGTCACAAAAATGTTAAAAGAAGGTATAATAAGGCCTTCCAAATCTCCATATAATAGTCCCGTATGGGTTGTACCAAAAAAAGGTGCAAATGAAGATGGCTCTCCTAAAAACAGGTTAGTCATCGATTACAAGAAATTGAACGAAAATACAATTTCAGACAAGTATCCAATACCGGATACCAATGTTATTTTATCCAACCTTGGAAAAGCTAAATATTTTAGAATCAGGCTTCCATCAGATAATGATGAAAGCATCGGACATAGAAAAAACTAGTTTTTGTGTGAATAATGGCAAGTACGAATTCGTACGATTGCCTTTTGGATTGAAAAATGCTCCATCAATCTTTCAAAGAGCAATGGATAATATTTTAAGACCATATATTGGCAAAATATGTCATGTCTATATAGACGACATCATTGTGTATTCACACAGTATTCAAGAGCATACAGAACATTTGGATACCATCATCCATGTTCTTAAAAAAGCTAACATGAAAACTTCAATTGAAAAGTCAATGCTATACCAAGAAAAGGTAGACTTCTTGGGTTATGTCGTCGGGCATAACGTTATAAAAACCAACCCGAACAAGGTAGCAACAATCAAAGAATACCCTGAGCCAACGACTTTACGTCAACTTAGAAGTTTCCTAGGTATGATTGGTTACTACCGTAAGTTTATAAAAAACTATGCCAGCATAGCTAAACCATTAACCAAGTACCTTCAAAGCGATAGTGGGCAAGTGTCTACCCATATGGCAAAGAAAACGAACATAAAATTAGATGCGGATGCTTTGCAAGCATTTAATGTACTTAAAGACCACCTAATAACTGAAACCGAACTTACCCAGCCCGATTTTTCAAAAAAATTTGTCCTAACTACCGATGCTTCAGACGACGCAATCGGAGCGGTCTTATCGCAAGATGGAAAACCTATAACTTTTATATCAAAAACATTAGGAAAAACAGAGAGAAGTTTTGCGGCAAACGAGAAAGAACTCTATGCCATAGTTTTCGCTTTAAAAAACTTACGTAATTATTTGTATGGAGTTACTAATTTAGAGATCCATACGGATCACCAGCCTTTGACATTTGCAGTTTCACCCAGAAACCCTAATGCTAAGATGAAACGCTGGCACGCTCTTATTGAAGAACATGCACCGAAAATGGTCTATAAACCTGGAAATACAAACGTAGTGGCTGACGCCCTATCCAGACAAAATTTAAATCAGATTTCGGACAGTTCTTCTGAAGCCACCCAACACTCAGCCGAAAGTAGTGATGAGTATCAAATTGAATTGATTGATAGACCTCTGAACCAATTTAACCTACAAATAATAATAGAAAAAGGAATAGAAACCATTCACGAACATATTAAACCTTTCCCTAGGAAAGATAGGCATATCATTACATATAATGAACCTTCCGACCTGATACCTTTATTCAAGAAATTTATAAAAGAAGATTTAGTAGCATTGTTTGCTACACCCGAAACAATCTACGATATTAAAAACATTTTGAAAGGAAATTTCACGAATAAATTCATACAGGCAAAATATTTTGCCAACGATGTTGCCAATAAAGATGACCAGGTATCAATAGTGGCACAAACGCACACCCGTGCGCATAGAAACTTCAGAGAAAACCCTAAACAAGTTATTGATAAATATTATTGGCCTGGAATGTCAGACGAATTCCAACAATTCGCGAGGAACTGCGAGGTATGCAACGTAAATAAATACGACAGGCACCCTAATAAACAACCAATTGGTGAGGCACCAATTCCTGTAAAAGAGGGGGAGTGCGTTCATATTGATGTAATGTTTGCAGAAAAATTAAAGATTCTCACATGTATCGATGCATATTCTAAATTCTTAGTTATTAAAATTCTAGACAATCGCCAAGAAATGCAAAACAAAGTTCTTGAGCTACTGCAAGCATTTCCTGGTTGTAAAAACTTAGTATGTGACCAAGATCCCACATTTACCTCGGCTTCTTTCGTATCACTAATGCAAAGATCAGATATCTCTGTTTACTATACCCCAGCTAACCACAGTACGGCTAATGGTCAAGTGGAACGAGCTCATAGTACCCTTCAGGAGATAGCCAGATGCGTTAAAGAGGAGAATAAATTAGTAGACATAGTTGAAGTATTCATCAGAGCAGCTAAAGAATATAATAAAACTATTCATTCTTCCACCGGAAAGAAACCCGCAGAAGTTTTGTTTAATAAAATTAATCACTCCGATGTTCCGTTAAAATTAACAATGGCCCAAGACAAAATGCTTGAGGGTCATAATAAAAAAAGAAAATCGAAAGAAGTTTAGCCCGATGATACAGTGTATCAAAAGACTACAGGTGTCCACTGGGGCAAATTGCAACCAAAGTATAAACCTCGGAAAGTATCCGAAGATTTAGGGAACAAAGTTAAACTTAAAAATGGTAAGATTGTCCACAAAGATAACCTTAAATTTTAATTCCAGACAATGGACATCTTCACCCTTCTGCTAACTTTCATACTATCAATCAGAGCTGAAATCGTTGATTATACTCGAGACAATTATGTGCTAATCGAAACTGGTGACACACTCCTATACCAAAATACTTCAAACATCTTCCATGTGACTAACTTGACTTATCTTCAAGATTTTCTTGACAGAACTAAAGAATCATTGGAACAACATTACGACAATACAATCTATGCTGACTCACCGAAAGATTACACCCATAACAACAATTTCAATATTATACAAACGCTTTTAGACCAACTCATGGTTTCTCGCTCTAAACGAGCAATTGAAACAATAGGAACTATCTGGAAATGGATAGCTGGTACCCCAGACCATGATGATGAGATTATAGTAGAGAATAAAATTAACGATCTTATAATAAACAACAATAAACAATTTGTAACAAATTCTAAACTGTTCGAAGCAATACAATCTGTAAAACATACAATAAAAAGTGAGCTCATTTCCGAAAAATGTAAATTAATTATCTTTGAGCTTCAAAATTTAATGAATACCCTCACTCTAGCTAAGTTAAATATTTTGAATCCAGCTTTCTTAAACTTTGATGATATAAACAAAATTGTAAAAATGAATTTATCGAAACTTTTACTATAAGCGACTTAATCGATGTTTCTAAATTTAAAATCTTACAAAAAAATGGAATAATTATAATTTATATTAAATACCCCATCATTCACAAAAATTGTAAATTATACGAAAGTAGGGCCATAAGCCAGAAAGATGGGAAACTAATTTTAAGTAAAGAAATTGCCAAATGTAATAAAACATTCACAAATGTACAAAATTGCAAACATGAATTAAAGTATACGTTCTGCGAAACAAATAAAAATAAAACATGTTTATCAGAACTATTAAACAACCAAAAAACAGTATGTAATAAAATTAAGGAAAAGAATGTAGACTTAGAAATAATTAAAGATGGAACCATTCTCCTATCCGGCGAACACACCGTCGACAACGAAACTTTAAAGGGCGTCTACCTAGTGAATTTTGAAAATAATACTCTTATTGATGGAAGATCATACGAGAATCCTACGCGCCTGATCCAGAATTACCTGAAGACCTACACAATTGACAAATATGAAATTGATTGAAGCAACTAAAAGCCCTTTTATCTCTGCTTTTGGACTTGTCTCATTCACCGTTCTCGTAACTACATTTATAGTTATTCTTCACAAAAGAAGAACTCCTAAGCTAACTCCAGGACAACATCTCAACCAGAGAGCAGAACGAATAGAAATGCTTGTACGGCAATACGAAGCTGCGGGACGCGCTTCTTAAAGGAAAGGGGGAGTTAACATTCTACTTCCCGCACACAATGAACAGCATCCAGACAACACCAATGTAAGGGATGCAGACTGTCTATTTTGAGACCGATAATAAAATCGATCGTAAAACCGATCATAAAACCCAAAAACAGTTTTACGATAGTAAAACTGAAACAACAATATCTGGCACATTAGGTTCGACCAATTCCAGGAAGGACTATTATTATCATTATCATGATCTTCTTCAAACCAACCCCTAACAAAGTAAGGATGCACAAAAAGCGGAGAAGAAGAAGAATTTGGGCAAAAAGAATCCGAACACCAAGCTGAGCGGTCAGCACCTACGCACCAATTGCAATAGACATTTATCATTTTGTATTAGTGTTTTAAGTTTTAAAATAAAATTATTTTAATTAAATATTACGTAACGAGTTAAATTAATTTATATATGTGTCCTTAAGTGAGACCTGGCTGTAAAGATTAAGCCAATTTAACCTGAACGAGCCTACGAAATTCTGTCGACAGGACATCGAAGGACAACAGACAAAGTAGTAAGTTTCCTTTTTAAAAAAAAAATATATATATACATTGATATACATAAGTAACTATATAGATTCATATATGCATAGTAAGAGGAAAGAAGTGTGTACACTCCAGGACCTTCAATCTATGCCATTTTTTTTTAATTAAATTTAAACTGAATCTTTCATTGAAGAAAAGAAAGATTTTCTTAATATTTTGTTTTTGTAAATCTTTTATTAATTTTTTTTTCTTTCTTTTGCCTTTTTTTTACAATACTTATTTTGTTTTTGAATAATTTTTGTTTACATAATAAATATTCATTAGTGATTGAACTGAAAACAGTTTTTGTTTAAATGAATTTTGAGGAAATGAAATAATTTTACTATGGAGTGTTAGAAAAGTATTTAGGTGTGTGGAAGATCGGCTGAGCCGACGACCGAGAGGTGGAAATGACAAAAACGTGATAGAACGATATGACCTAGAACGTAAACGACGACTTTTAGACAACGACATACTTCAGGAAATTTATTTACTTACAATTTTTCGATAGAAAAATTATGCAACTTAATTCTACGTACTTACCTACACATACCTACTTACCGATACTTACTTTCAGATACTTACTGACTTATACATACCTACGCATACCTACCGACACATACATACTTACCTTCAATGATACTAGATTACATTTACTTACTAACTTATACTTACCTGCATTTGCTACTCTACTTAGACTAGACTTGTTTTCTCACTTACTTACCTAAATATACTTACCTGCCTGGTTACATTCTTACGCTCATATTGACTTGTGTACCTATAGACATAAACTGACTGAACGACATAACTGAAGAAATGTTGTGAACTGGAAGTTTTTTTTAGTTGGGGACTATCTCTTAGAATCTGGCCAAGAGATGACGAAGGTTGTGTCCTTGGATACAAGGGTGGGCAGGCCAAACTTTTGCCAAAAACATCTGGCAAGGCCTTCTGAGGACTCGACGAACCACTGTGTCTGGGAAACAGTGGGGCTGATATCAGTTCGTTGGTGGAAAAAGATAGTTTTTTTTTGGGGTTTAGTTATAGGTTTAGGTTTAGGCATATATAATTATATTTATATATAATTTTATAAATTTATATAGGTGTATATAGAAGGAGAAACATTTAGAATTTAGGGTTTAGATGATAGACTAGATTTAGTTATATATTTTTTTTTTGCTTCGACAAAGCAAAGCAAACTTGAATTTCCACTAAGAACTTTATGGAAGCCTCATCCTTTCATAGATGCGGTGGCATAGGTAACTATTTTTGTGCGATTTCTTTGTTTAGTGTTCCTAGTTCCTATATTCCAACTTTTTCTAATTTCCTATCCTTTCCTTATACAAAGGCACGATTATTTTGTTTGCTGAGTAGGAGGTGTTTTGGAGGAGGGCAAGAACCAACCCAATCCGTCGAGCTGAGCCGTGCAAAAAAGCAAGCGTGCCCTAGCCCTCTTCCAGCACCGAAGATGTCTCCGTGGCTAACCCCAACTCGCAACAGTTGTCAATGTAAGAGATACCTGCACTTTTAAGAGGCCGGGCTACGCCTCGCGACGGATCACACCAAAATCACAAACTGGAGTGTCATCATGGATTAAAAAGGTAGCGACCATCAGTACATTGTTTTTGATCTAGAGGGCAACCAACGAGCTCCGAACCATCGTCACCAACCACGAGCTCCGAGGCGGAACCTCAAAAGGCTTAACGAAGAACTTTTCAAGGGTGTGATCGAGTGCACCGAACTAGCGGTGCAAACAGAAACAGAGATCCAGTGTACTGGTAGACCAAGGAGATTGCTCCGATACACCGAAGATGCCTACAACTCCGGCGCATAGTCAACAGGGGAAGAAAAAGAAGAAACGCTGAACCTATAGAAGAGATCTGAGCTCAAGAAGGCCATCAACTTGAGCAAGAAACAGAAGTGGGAGGATTTCCACCGTGACGTCAATAGTGACCCCTGGGGACTTGGCTACAAGATCGTTACGTGGAAACTCGGAGCTCAAATGGCGCCCCCTGTCCTCAGTGGGAAAAGATGGAGCGCATCTTTGATACTATTAGCTATATTCATTTGACGAGCTTTCCAAAACTGGGAACTAGAACCACTTACGATGCCTGGTTCTTAAAATATACACATCCAAAGTGATATTTCATTATTTGCATTATTAGCCTAAAAATGCATTTGGATTGATATATTTTCTGAACCAAGCCTGGCAAAGAGTTCCGGTTTTTAAATTCTACATTCTATATTCAAGAGCTATCCGTTCCTGAAAGCCAAAAGCTTTTGCAAGGTCCAGTTCATTAAATATTTGCAGCCAAAGTAATTCTGATGAATTTCGACGCAATCCGTTAGATGTGAATATCTAACGAACCAAGCTTTCAAAATTCTTGCGGTTTTCAGTGCTGAATAGAAAATTGACACACCTTTCTAAAAATGTAATAATTTCGTCACAAAAAATTTTCGTGGTTTTCGAAAAAAACATGGACTAACCCCTGCCGTTTTTTTGCACAAAAAAATCAAAGTTATTGAAATAAATCGTGACGTACGTTAATGGAAAGGTCTATTCAAACCCTATCGATATGTCGAAGCCAATTTGTTTTTCATGGTCTAATTCAGGAAATATTCCATCCAAAGTGATTTTACTGATTTTCTGCCCCCAACTATCTACCTTAATGTCTTTGGATAGCGATAACTTGGAAACCAAAGCTTTCAGAAAGTTAAAAATATCAAAAATCGATAGAAATTTTCTAGAGCTTTCCAAAACTGGGAACTAGAACCACTTACGACGCCTGGTTCTTAAAATATACACATTCAAAGTGATATTTCATTATTTGCATTATTAGCCTAAAAATGCATTTGGATTGATATATTTTCTGAACCAAGCCTGGCAAAGAGTTCCGGTTTTTTAATTCTACATTCTGAAAGCCAAAAGCTTTTGCAAGGTCCAGTTCATTAAATATTTGCAGCCAAAGTAATTCTGATGAATTTCGACGCAATCCGTTAGATGTGAATATCTAACGAACCAAGCTTTCAAAATTGTTGCGGTTTTAAGTGCTGAATAGGAAATTGACACTCAGTCTATCTCGCACTGTGGAAGTGTGTAGACGTTTTCGGCTTCCCAGTTTATTCAAATTAATTATCTCGGAGTGACCTAGTCAAGTTTTATTTAATCCAAACGATCCTCAATTGTGTTGATAGCACAGAGGAAGAGGTGGCAGACCGTCAGTCGATCTCGATCTGTGGAAGTGTGCGCACGTTATCGGCTTTCACAGTTTTCTTTAATTAAATTCGGAGTGACTTCTCAAAGTTTTATTTTAAACCAGCTATTTTCAATAGTGCAATAGCACAGAGGTAGAGGTGGCCGACCGACAACCTGAGGATCACAGGTTCGAGTCCCAGTCGGGCAAAAATTATTTGGCTGTTTTTTTTCACAATCGTGAAGTAGAAAACTTTATCGATTGGGAAAAGCAGCAAATGCAAACCAACAACACCGCGGGGACATCGAAAGGTGCCCTAGCAACAATAATGAAGCCAGCTATGGTGCCACCAGCCAAAGCTACGGTCAGTGCCGTAGCAACAACAACAACAAGCAAGCAAGCGATGGCACCACCAGCCATACCATCGTCTAGTGCCGTAGCAACAATGGCAAAAACAGCAACGGCACCAACAGCCGATGTTAAGAATAAGAGGAGAAAGAGGATTAGCTGTGCGCCGAACAGTGTCAAGCGCCGCTCCACTACCACCTCAGCCCAGCTGCCAGCCGGGGTGAAGGAGACGATGCGCACAGCGAAGACGTCAGCAGCAACAAAAATTCAACAACAATTGGATTCCTCGCCATCCGATGATGACATTGAATACATGTCAGAAGGTGGCGAGGGATTATTCACAACAGGGGAATCCAACAGCAACTTGCTGGTGGACTTAACCTCACCAGAGGCGTCCTCCGAAGAGGAAAATGAGGCGCAAGTTCCAATAGCCGCGCTGGATGAGAAAGCCATCAGCGAAAAAATTGATGCCATTCGGGGGGAGATGGAAAGGCTGAACTCCATAGTTACCCCTCTGATTGAAGCCCTAAAATCGAAACAACAAGCCCGAAGAGAACGTGAGAGGAAGGAGCGCGAGAATAAAAAAGCGCTACAGGCGCCACTCAAAGCAGCGCCACAAAAAACAGCGCCACAACAAGGGATGGCGCAGCCACAGCAAAGGCAAGCCCAGCAGCAACAACAGCAACAGCAACTGCTACAACAAAGCCAACAGGAGCAGCAACAACAACAGCTGCCAACCGAGCAACCACAGCAGCAACCAAAAGTGCAACGCACACAAAAACAAAAGCAGCAGCAACAACAAAAACCACAGGAGCGGAGTCAACAGCAGCGGAACGAGCAGCAGCAGGGAGTTCACCAGCAGCAGCCACAGCCACCCCAAAATAAAAAAGAAAAGGTGCCACCTATTAATACTTACAAAATGGAACTTCAGGAAACCATTGACCTATGTAAGTCGGCCATAGGCCAAAACTTTTTTATTAAGCGATTAAGTTAAGATAGACATGCTATCCACTGCTCTACAGTGGAGCAGCACAAAATTATTAAGGAATTATTAAAGAAATCCACGACTGAGTTCTTCAGTTTTACCCCCAAAGTGGATAAATATCAAACGGTCCTCTTGAAGGGCATAGATTCCTGCACGGAACCACAGGTGCTCTTAAATGAGCTCCGTCAAAAAGCGAGCGACGATCTCGACTTTATCGGGGTCAAGCCGTTCGCTACAGTCAGAGCCAGACGGGAGAAGCAGTCTTTGCCGTTCTTTCTGGTACAGCTATCGCCCAGCAGCAAACTGGATAGGTTGAGGAGTATCTCCGTCCTCAACTACCAGGTTGTTACTTGGGATAAATTAAAGAGACGCGGCGAAATGCTCCAATGCATGCGCTGCCAAAGGTTTGGCCACGCTGCAGCAAACTGCGAAATGCAGTCACGCTGCGTTAAGTGTGGTGAGGACCACATAAAGGGAGAGTGTAAACTCGGCGAGGAACGGGTCGAAGACATGACCCAGCTTAAATGTGCACTTTGCGGAAAGGAGGGGCACCCTGCTAATTATCGGGGTTGCTCAGCTTTTCAGCAAATTCGAATTAACAAAGCGGCTAAGCAGACAGCGGTAGAGATACGCCCATCAACGCGTGCTCCTACAGCAACGCCCGTCAATCCCCAAATTTCCTACGCCCAAATGGCGGCAGGGAGGGGAAAAACGGTACAGCCTGCAGCTAAGGTAGCCCAACCGGCCCTAGTGCCAAAGGCGCCGGACGCTCAGGCCGAAATAAGAAGCATGTTGCTGGCAATTCAAAGCCAGTTGACAGGACTTCAGACTCAGATAAAGGAGCAGGCGAATAGGGTAGACTATCTCTACTCTGTTTTGCCTAGCCTAACGCAAATTAGAGGTTAAAGGCGCGCTGTCGGAGAGGCCTCTTAGGATCCTTGCTGTGAATGTAAATTCACTGATTAGGACCGAACGTAGAGCTAGTCTTTTCCAATTGTTGAAAGACCAAAGTCCAGATGCGTTTATGGCCAGCGAAACTAAGCTGAACCAGAAACATAAATTGACTAACAACAACTACAATATCGTTAGAAGAGATCGACCCAATTCCACTCAAGGGGGAGGCGTCGCAATCTTCATACGAAAAGGCATAAACCATAAAGTTATATACAATAGTGATCTACGTAGATTATGGCTGTTAGAGGCGTGTGTCGTATGCATTCCTCTCCAACAGGGGAAGCGAATGTATGTGATCGCGGCTTATGCACCGGCATCACCTCAGCCAACTGATTTTATGACAGAGCTTGAAAAACTTTTCGAATGTCTACACTTGAGCTTGGAAGAAAATTACTTTCTCATGGCCGGTGATTTGAATCCCAAACACCAAGATTGGGGAAATCAAATTCAAAATCAAAGAGTCAATACAACACTGAATATGGTGTCGACCTGCTGGCTACGGATCGGCCATCGTTTCCAAGAAGCGGTGCCTATCTGGATCTATTGCTAATAGACGCAAGACTGACAATTACTGACACTGTGGGTCAAAGACCAAGAAACTGCTTACGAACGATCGAGTACGACAGTGATCACTGCGGACTCGCCGCCGTAATACAGCTTCCGAACGAGCTCGTGGAGTTGGATGAGTATGTACCTGTGCATACTTACAATTACAGTAAGGTGCGCTGGCCACGCTTTACCAACGCCTTATCGAGCGAAATCAGTTCGAATAACATATCCCCACCAAATGACAGGAATTTGACAAATAACGAAATAGACCAATACCTAGAACAAATGGATGAGACAATCAAACGAACAATGAACAGAACAATACCGAAATACAAACAACGGGACGCAACAGACATGTACCGAAATGCGACCATTGACGCATTACACAGACAAAAAAGTGGACTGCTTACAAGACTCAAACACTTGTACAGACGGTTTAATGACCCTCACGATCTGAAGATTAGGACACTGAAGTCGTCGATCAAGAACATCAACCAACTAATTAAAGAGAACTATCGGTTGTCAATTAATTTGTATTGGGACAACAAAATTCGGGCCGTTAACTCTAGCGACCCGAGTATGTTTCCCCAAATTAACAAGATATTTAGAAGGAATGATCAGAACGATCTTCCGTGTCTTAAGCTTCAGAAAACGACGGACAACAGAGACGTACTTCTGACAGCAGGAATTGATCCAGAGGACGCCGTCTTGGACGATGACCTCTTCATTGTCGAAGATCTGCAGGAGAAAGTGGAGGCTGTGGGGGCTGCTTTCCAGCAAGTGTACAAGGTGAATGCTTGCATTCGCCCCAATCATGACCTGGAAAACAGAGCCTTGCTCCACCACTTCTACCTTCGGAATGACATAACGCAATGGCGATCAGAGAACCTTGGTTTCACCGGGTTCAATGAAGATCATTTGGCAAACGCCATAATCGCCGATCGAAATGGGCCCAGTTCCCTGTTAATTACGAAGGTGGAGCTCCAGCTCATCTTCGATTCATTAAAGAAGAAGAAGTCAGCAGGAGTCGATGGCATATCCAACGTTGTACTTCGACATTTACCTCAAGAAGCAGTAGACATTTATACCACTCTGTTTAACAACGCTCTGAATAATGCATATTATCCAGTGCGGTGGAAGACAGCTGTGGTGCATCCTCTCCCAAAAAAGGGAAAGGACAACTCCAACCCGGCGAATCTCCGGTCGATAAGTCTTCTTCCGAGCATCAGCAAGGTATTCGAAAAAGTTATCAATAGAGCTCTGTCTAAGTGGGCAGAGGACAATCAGTTCTGTTTTAAGGCGGGACATGACACCATTCACGCCGCGTCGAAACTCGTTTCTGATGTCCAATGGAACAAATCTAAGAAGCAGTGTACGGGTGCCTGTCTGGTTGATTTGGAGAAGGCCTTCGACACCGTATGGTTAGAGGGTCTTTATCTAAAGCTGACCAGACTTGGCATTAGTAAACCACTATTATATATGCTTTATGATATGCTCAATGGCAGAAAGTTTGTTGTCAAGAGTGGCAATGTAACTTCTGCCACAACCTTTAATATTAAAAATGGTCTTCAGCAGGGAGCGGTCAACTCGCCGATTCTATTCAGCATTTACACCAGCGATCTGATAAGTAGTCTAACTCAGGCAATTGCGTATGCCGACGATCTAATTGCGTACAGAACAGCTCCGAAAGTCGAGGTCATCAGGATTCTTTTGCAGCGTGACTTCGAGAAGATTCAACGATATTGCGATGACTGGAAGTTGAAAATCAACTTTCAGAAATCAGAAACTATCTTGTTTAGGACTCCGTTGCTTAGAGCCACAAGGGATACGAGAAAGAACTGGCGCAAGCTAGTGATCGTAGGGCCAAATGGACATCCACTGGCGAGTAAAAGTGTAGTAAAGTATCTTGGCATCTGGATGGATCAGTATTTGTATTTCGACAGACATATAAATGCTGCTCTGGCCAGGGCTAGGGGAGCCTTTGCCCTGACGAAACGGTTGTTTTATAGCAGCCGGCTTGATAGCAGGGTGAAGGTGATTTGCTACATGGCCCTTATCCGGCCGATGATTGCCTATGGATGCCCGGTTTGGTTCAACGTTGCCCCATCTCAAATGGAAAAAATTCGGGTGTTTGAAAGGCAGTGTCTTCGACGCTGCCTTGGATTGCACAGAACACCAGAGTCGGAGTACAAACATTACTATTCCAACCTGGTTCTATACAACGGTGCCAACATAAACAGGATAGATAATTTCTTGCTGAAGCTTATTCGAGGTCACATTGCAAGAGCGATGTCCTCGTCTAACAGCTTAATTTTCGGGGCTTATTACCCCAACAACGAATACTATGAGAGTGTGCGTCTAAGTGGCTTTATTCCGCCCGATGCATTCCTCCACCTAGACAGTCGAGGGTTGATCCAGGATAGAGCGGCGGTTCCGCTAATCTACCACGTCGGCCGTAGGACTGTAGATCGGCGGCTCCTTTACAGTCGAGACGTCCTCGCACAAGACGGAGCTGAGGACCTTCGGTTCAGTAGGACTGTGTCCGAACGGGACCGAAGAGATAGGGTAAAGCAGGAGAACCAGTTCTGGTGGTTGAAAAACGAAGATGAAGTTCCTTCAGATATTTAATAGTTGACCTTGCTATTTTCTTTTGTATGGCCGACTTACATAGGTTTAGGTAGTTAGTTTTAAGTATGGACAGTCAGGGTGGCACCAAAAAAAAAAAAAAAAAAAAAATATAAAACATACAAAAACACCAAAAAAATTATAAAATCAACAAAAATACAAAAAAATTATAAAAACCGGAAAATGCTTGCTGTGGCTGTTCTAGTTTGTAAGTAGCTTATAAGTAGGTTGTAATTAGTTTAAAATTAGTTGTAAGTAGTTTTAAGTAGTTTTAATTAGCTTTAATTTAGTTTTGTAGCTTGTAAGTTTTATATAAAACCAAAAACTAAAGACATAGATACCGAGTTTTTTTGTGAAATTCTTCTCGGTAAAAAATAAAAACGACCTGGATTTAGTATTAAGACAGTTCTTATGCCGAAAGGCATTATCATTAAGATATTATAGTTTAACTTAGAGCGTCCGATTGGGGCCAGTAAGTTAGTATTAAGATATTGATAAGTAGGCTAGTTTTTATGAATTTTTGTCTAGCTTTAAGATAGTTTTAAGAAAATTGAAAATAAAAATGAATTTGAAAAAAAAAAAAAAAAAAAAAAAAGGTGGCAGACCGACAACCAGAGGATCACGGGTTCGAGTCCCCGTCGGGCAAAAATTATTTGGCTGCTTTTTTTCACAATCGTGAAGTAGAAAACTTCATTGAGTGGGAAAAGCAGCAAATGCAAACTAACAACACCGCGGGGACATCGAAAGGTGCCCCAGCAACTACAATAAAGCCAGCTATGGTACCACCAGCCAAAGCTACGGTCAGCGCCGTAGCAACAACAACAACAACAACAACGAAGCAAGCGATGGCACCACCAGCCATGCCATGAACAAGTGCCGTAGCAACGGTGAAACAAGCAACGGCACCAACAGCCGATGCCAAAAACAAGAGGAGGAAGAAGATAAGCTGTGCGTCGAACCTCGTGAAGCACCGCTCCACCACCACCTCAGCCCAGCTGCCAGCCGGGGTGAAGGAGACGGCGCGCACAGCCAAAACTACAGCAGCAGCCAAAATCCATCAACAACTGGATACCTCGCCATCCGATGACGACATCGAGTATATGTCCGAAGGGGGCGAGGGATTATATACAACGGGTGACTCCAACAGCAACTTGCTTTTGGATGTAACCACACCAGAGGCGTCCTCCGAAGAGGAAAATGAGGCGCAAGAAGAAATGGACGAGCAGGCCATCAGTCAAAAAGAAAGTTAAGAAAGAGCCAATAGACTTTGATGAAAACACCCGCTTTTGTTAATAAAGAAATTTAATTTTAGTTTTGTTTTTGCCAATCAAATTAATCAAAAAAAGAAAATATATAAAAACAATCATTATTGATGTTGATTTGAAGAATACCAACGTTTTTATTGGCCTCTTTTCAACTTTAATTCAATTCTTACATCAGAAGTGGCATACGACAAATAGAAATATAAAATAAAACATCACGTGCTTAAACAATTGATTTAATCTCAAGACTCAAGATAACTACTGTAGAAATAAAAAAAGGACTAAAAAGATGCTTTTGGAAATGCATTGCAACAGAGATACCGCAAGAAGAAATCCATCATCTAGTAATACCGAAGAATCATCACAAATACTGAATGAACTGATCAAGACCTTGCAGTCCCAGAAATCGGATGAACATGTAGATCTACCTTTTTTCAAATCTGAAACCAATGAGTCTTGTTAATGGGTGAGTTAAGTTTTTTTTTTATTATTATCCGATGGAAATCTTCAAAAGACACTCGGTAAAAATCGGTACCAAGTAGTGTGGGACTCTTACCGCACTAAAACCACCGGTGAATCAGGACCAATCTATGAAAGATCGACAAATCATTTTTCTTTCCTAATTTATAAATCGCATTGTGGGAAGTTTAAGTTATAACACTTTCCCATAGCTTTTAGACCATCAGCTCATGAGGCTTGGTTCTTCTTAATCTCCGAACATTGTCTCGTACATTTAAGACGGTCTCCATTTCGGAGTTGGTATGACTTTGCAGTCGCTGATTGTGTGATACAGCGTTTTTTTTAACCACTTCTGTAACCATTGCAATTTGAAGGTCACGATGTAGATCGCTATATACCAAGGTGCATTTATTATTCCACATAGGACATTGCTTTTAAAATTTTGTTCTTTCCATTTAGGCTTTGCATCCAAAGTCATTCCAAGGTATTTGGCAATATTGGAGTAAGGTACTGCTGTACTGTTTATAAGAATTGGAACATTGTTTATTTTTTTGTTTGTAAAGTTTCTATGCGTCAATTTTGTTTTATTTAGTTTGATTCGCCATTTTTGCGTCCAATCACTAACTTTATTGACTGCATTTAGCAGTTTCAGTTTCTGTGTAGTCTTCGTAACGGATTTATCTGGCACCAATATTGCAGTATCATCAGCAAAGGTGGCCATGATAGCGTTGATGTCCACTGGAATATCTCTTGTATACAACAGATACAGGGTTGGTCCTATAACACTTCCTTGTGGTACACCTTCTTCAATTGTCTTCAGTTTCGAGTAATTTTGGTCGTACCATACTCTAAAGAGTCGGTTCGTAACGTAGAATTTCAGTATTTCGTAGTACTGCCTGGGAAGATCCCTATGCAGTTTGTACTCAAGTCCCAAGTGCCAAACCTTTTCAAAGGCTTAAGTAACCTCTAAGAATATAGCCGAGCATACTTGTTTTTCTTCAAGTGCCTTTTCCACAACATCCGTAATCCGATGCACTTGGTCTATCGTGAAATGTTTATTTCTAGATAACGGGTGATTTTTTAGCTGGTTTGGTTTTGGCAACACTGGTTTTGACAGCTGACGTGTGTTTAGTACCTTGTGTCACTGTCAAACAGCTTCAGTTTGGTTTGCAATTTAATTATGGATCGTCTTACAAATGAACAACGCTTGCAAATTATTGAATTTTACTATCAAAATTCGTGCTCGGTTCGAAATGTTCATCGCGCGCTGCTTCCATTTTATGGTCGGCATTCTCGACCTTCTGAGCAGTCTATT
The DNA here is from genome assembly GCA_946251815.1 of Dasysyrphus albostriatus. NCBI lineage: Eukaryota > Metazoa > Arthropoda > Insecta > Diptera > Syrphidae > Dasysyrphus > Dasysyrphus albostriatus. The sequence goes on from OX276337.1 coordinate 76,402,606, forward strand.
CGGAAGATTGTGACCAAATTTCGCACCAAATTTACTTTGTTGGACATTAAACCACCAACACGTTTACGTACTGTGCGTAGTGAAGAAAATATTGCGGCCGTATCAGCTAGTGTGACAGAAGACCGCGAAATGTCGATTCGGCGCCGTTCCCAGCAGTTAGGCCTTTGTTACAGCACTACGTGGAAAATTTTGCGGAAGGATTTGGGCGTAAAGCCTTTTAAGATACAGCTGGTGCAAGAACTAAAGCCAGCCGACCTACCACAACGCCGAATTTTTGGTGAATGGGCTCTTGGAAAGCTGGCCGAGGATCCGCTTTTTTATCGAAAAATTGTGTTCAGCGATGAGGCTCATTTTTGGTTGAATGGGTACGTAAATAAGCATAATTGCCGCATTTGGAGTGAAGATCAGCCAGAAGCATTGCAACAGCTACCAATGCATCCCGAAAAAGCCACTGTTTGGTGCGGTTTATGGGCCGGCGGCATTATTGGGCCATATTTCTTCAAAGATGATGCGAATCGCAGCGTTACTGTCAATGGTGAACGCTACCGAGCGATGATAACAAACTTTTTTTTGCCCGAAATGGAAGTTCTTGACTTGCATGATATGTGGTTTCAACAAGACGGTGCCACATGCCACACAGCACGCGAAACAATGGCGCAATTGCGAGGCGAGTTTGGTGAACAGTTAATTTCACGTTTCGAGCCGGTCAATTGGCCGCCTAGATCGTGCGATTTGACACCATTAGATTATTTTTTGTGGGGGTATGTCAAGGCTAATGTCTATAGGGACAAGCCCGCTTCGATTGACGCACTGGAAGCCAACATCCATGCATTCATTCGTGAGATACCGGCCGATATGTGTGAAAGAGTATGCCAAAATTGGACTCAGCGGATGGGCTACCTGAGACGCAGCCGCGGTCAACATTTGCATGAAATTATCTTTAAACATTAAATTGCAAGGTTCAAACTATCGATTCAAATAAATATTTCATTCATTTTTTCGAATTTTTTGTGTTTTTTTTTTTTAAAGTTCTAAACCTCTTAAAAAATCACCCGTTACAAACTGATGGCTCGGAATTAGTCTTCTTTCTTCTAAATATTATTTTGCTTGTCTTTTCAGAAGCAGTTTTTCGAAAACGTTTGCCATGATTGGTATAAACGATATAGGTCTGTTAGATGTTACTTCTTTTGGTTGCTTACCTTGTTTCCAATGATGTGGCACATATCTTAGTTTAAGGCATGCATTTATTATAACTGGTGATTTCTTGTTAGACAACTTATTTTGACACATACTTCTTACTTCTTTGAGCGTGACAAAAGGAATTTCACATTCGTCGTTTCTATCAACAAACTTTGAGGTATCTGCAGCTGTGCTTGCTGGAAATGGCTTAAAAACATTCGCGAGATGTTCAGCGAAGAGATCAGCCTTTTGTTTTAGGTTTCCGATCCATTTACCATCTTAAGATTTTACTGGCGGTTTTGGTGCTTGTGGTGTTTTTAAACGCTTAGCTGCTTTTTGTAAGGAGTATTCCGTAGAAGCATCCGCCGTCAGACTATCCAGAAATCTACTAAGTGAATCGCTTTTAAATTCACTGATTCTTTTCTTTAGTTCATTGTTAAGACGGTTAAGAACTGCCTTATTACCTGGAAATCTCGTAGCTTGCCATTTTCTTTGAGCTCTTCTTTTCTTCAAGATCAGCTCCTTTATTTCGATAGGATATTTTATTTCTTTTTCTCTTGGGTTCGAAATTGTTGGAGTATTTTCTTCTGCAGCCTGTTGCACATCAGCAATAGATTGTTCTACTTCATGATCAATCTGTTCAATTGTTTGCATAGGGGACCCTAGTTTTATAAAACTTTCAAGTTTATTTCTGAATTCATTCCAGTTTGCTCTTTTGTTCACGAGCTAAGTATTACTTTTGTCTATTATTTCTGTTTCCCTCAGTGATATTATTACTGGAGTATGATCTGATAAATCGTAATTACTTTCGACACTTATATGGTTTCGTTTATTACCTTTAATAAAAGGTCAGGTATTTTGTTAGTATCAGATGGCCAATATGTTAGCGAGCCACTAGAATAAAATTCGCAGTTGTATTTGTGGCTGGCTTGATATAGCCGTTTACCTTTCGTTGTTATGAGTCTAGATCCCCATTGGGTGTGTTTAGCATTGAAGTCGCCACCAACAAGGAAGTTATGTAGGACATAAAAACAACAAATTTAGGAGTTCTGCATAGTCCTCTTCAGTTGGAGAGCCCCTCGGAGGGCAGTATATAGCTGCTATCTTAAACTCTATCTTTTTTATACCAATACTAATTGTTGTTGTTTTTTTTCAAATTCATTTATATTTTTCCATTTTCTTAAAGCTAGATAAAAATTCATAAAAACTAACCTACTTATCAATATCTTAAAACTAACTTACTGGCCCCATACGGGCGCTCTAAGTTAAACAGCTTTTCAGCCTTAAATCTATCTTACTACCTATAAACTACTTACAAACTACATACAGACTACTTATAAACTAGCCATATTAAGCATTTTCCGTTGTATTTTTGTTGTTTGTGATTTTTGTTTTTTGTTTTTTTAAGGCCACCCTGAATGTCCCTTCCTTCTTGTTTATTTTTCAATACTAATTGTAGTTACTTGCATGTTTTTATAGTAAACTTAGGCTCTTCATAGTGTATTAAGCACTTTTTTATTAGTATTGCTGATCCTCCCCTAGTTGTCAGCTATTTATTATCAAGATTTTGTTCTATAGTGAGGTGAGTTTTGGACACCAAACAAATGTCTATATGCTCTATGTCTAAAAAGATGTTTAATTCTGAAACATATTGTAAAAGACCGTTTGCATTCCATGTTGCGATTTTGAGTGTTCTGTCCATCATTGTTTTTTAAGAGCGACTTCTTCGCTTAGCTGTTTTATGTTTAAATCTTGTTTGTCAATCCTGTTTAGGATAAGTTCAAGTATTTCCTTAATAGATGTTTCTTCGTTTTTCCGCACATTTTTAACAATCTGGGAATAGGATTTATTTTCATCACTTTTGCTTAGTGAAATTGCTTTTGGCGGTTAATTTTTAGTTTTGTTTTCAACGGCTGCTTTTTTGCTTTCAACTATTGCTTTTGTGTGTGTTGGGTTTCTTAGCTTGTTCTCAGTTTTTTTTTCTTTTTGTGTCCAGGAATTTTTTGGCAACTGGACATCCTCTGTAACTTGCAGTATGGTTGCCCTAACAATTAACACATTTCGCTTTCTGTTCTCTGCCCATGAGACAGTTTATAGTTGCATGCTTACCTTCGCATTTAACACAAGCAAACTCCCGATTGCAGAATTTTTGTGTATGCCCAAAGGCTTAACAGCGTTTACATTGTGTAACAATTTTTGACTTTCGCAGTGGTTCAATTTCGACAACTATGCCCATAATTGATTTTGTATTGTAAATCTTATCGAGACTTTCTTTATTTTCAAATCTGAGCATAAACAAAGGTAGAGATCTCTTTGTTGTCGTTGATACCCTAGTCGAGTCTTTGATTACCTCATTTTTGATTAGATTATTTGCATCGAGAGCTTGAAAACCTTTTTGAATAAGGTCTTCGACAATATCTTTGGCAACACATGAAAAGTGGAGGCCTCTTGCTACTACCTCGACCTTGTAGCTTTATATTCGTACGGGTGCCACTGAATTTTCTTTTTGTTCAATTCTTCAGTGATAGATCTATACGCATCGGCGTCTTCAACAATGACTTTCCAATGGTCTTTATTGTATGATGTATATTTACATGCCTTATTACTGCATTTTTCTACTATGTTCTTAAGCTACCAAACTTTGTCAATCTGGAAATCATGATTGGAGGTGGTGCAGTTTGCCTAGTACCTATAGCAAAAGACTTCTTTTAGGATACATCTTTTATTTCATTGTTTAATGTTTTCATTGTTGCAGCAATATCCGCTTTTGAAGCTACCTGCTTAATTTGAATAGTCTCTGGGCTACCCTCTGCTTTCCGTTTATTGGATTTACGTTTATTTCTGTTACCATCTGTTTCAAAAAGAAGCTCTTCCTCATCGGTATGAAACTCAATGGTTTTTGGTGGGCTTTTTACTACAAGTATTTTTGGACTAGTCTTGCTGTCATTATTTGAGGTCTTCTAGCCATTCCTCGAAATAATTTTCGGATTCAACTTGGTGGATCTCGTTGTTTTTTTTTTGACACTGCGGATCTTTTATTTCGATCTTTTCATAGATTTTGGTTCCTTTTTCGTTAATGACTTCTTTGTCATTTGATTTTTCGGTAAGGATCTTCGATGGAGTAACCCTTGGGAATATTTTTGGCGGAGTCCTCAGTGTTTTAGAACTCCGTCTACTTCTGCTAGCAATAATTGGTCCTTCCCAGAATCCGTAGGACCGATCTCCGAAGAGAGTGGATTTACCAGTTTATCTGGATTGCCACCTGGGGTAATGTATCTGTTTGTTTTACTCATTGCCATGTTTGTTTTTTGTAACTTTTGTTTGTTACCCATAAATAGCTTAGTTACTTCTTCTATTCAAGGTCTTAAATACAGCCGCCCCTATGGGATCAGGCGCTGACCAATGAACCGCACATTATGCGTCAGACGCTCTTGGGTTTCATGGAGAGCTGTTTCTTCAGAGCGATGTCTTGTCTTATGCTCCTAGTTCCTGAGAAGGTAACTCAGGTGTCTCAGCTCTTGGATCCAATATATCTAACGCTCGTCGTTAGTTTACCTAATTGGCTATCCAGCGGGTACCATTTGGAGGTGACGATGCGATTTCGCTCCGCCGATAAACAAACTTCGGGAAAGGTCTTGGGCTGGCCACCAGAAAAATCTCGGTATCGTTTGGTATCGGTATCGGAAACCGAAACGATACCGAGATGATACCAGCCCCGAACGATACCGTATTTCTTGGACCGAAATTTACTGATACTCTCGGTAGTATCGTTTATCGTTTTTTTTTTAATATTATGATTAATGTATTGCAAACAAACAATTTTTGTAAATGGTTTCTCGGAAAAAGCTGTAATGATTTAGATGACATTTTCAGAGCTTTTCTTACAAGTAGGGAGAAGGTTTAGGCATTAACTTTAATTAAAACTGCCCACTGCCACGCTCATTTAACTCATGGTGGCTTTCTCTGAAAACAACGATTTGGATGAAATTTTCAGACTTGCTTCTCTTGAGTGAGAAAGCATTTAAAAATTCTTAAGACAATAAAAAAAACTTCAATTAGTAAAATTGTCTTTTATAATAATGATCTTTGTCTTGAATCTTGAAAATACCAAGCAAGTTCAACTTCTACATCATGATCACGTAACCAAGTCGTGCATTTTATTTTATACCAGACGAGACCGATACCAATACCGAGGCGAGACTTTGTAGTAAGAGACCAAACGAGACTAAGCTATACGAGACCGATACCGAGACGATACTGAATTTTTTTGATTTTGACAACACCGAGACGATACTTAGAAAAGTATCATTTGGTTTGGTATCGTGGCCAGCCCTAGAAAGGTCGGCAGATATTTGTCCAGTGATGCTAAGTGGTCGTATGAACGTTGGAATACCAACGTAAGAAATTGTGATTCTTTTCGTAAGGAAACAAGAAGCATTTCCTCCAAAAAGAAACCTAGGGCAACTCCTAGAAAAAGTATCACTTTTTAAAAGTTCCAATGCAAATTATGTGCATGAGAAAATTTCAATACCTTGGAACGAACGTGCTAATTGGAATGAAAATTATTTGATAGAACTAGTTATTCATGGAACAGCTGAATTTAATGTGCAGAACGCAGCAATGAAATCAAACTGTAAAACTAATCGCGAGCTTTAGTTCCTTTGTCTTCATTTCAAACACCTTCAAGTAGTAAGGATTTTATCATAATAAATATTGATCGTTCAGTGTTAAAACGAATATAAACTGATCGAAAAGATGATGGTTCAATTGAAAAGAAATGCTTTTAGTGTGGAAAACTGGGTCATATCAAATCGAACTGCTACGCTAAACATACTAAGTTCCATTTGGATATAACTATTTTTCCAAACCAGTAGTGTCATCAATGTCAGGCCAGGAAACTATCTGTTCATTTTGTGCAAAACATGAAAAGTTTCTAACTTTTTACAAAAATAGCCATAGATAAGCGCCGTAATATTAATTTTTGTAGATCAGGAAAATCTTTTGGTGCTACTGAAATTTCCATTAAAGGACATCGGTTTTGGGCGTTAACTGATACAGGAGCTGATCTATCCCTTACGTCTCAGAAATTGCAACATTTATTTCAAGACCAACTTATTGCTTGTAATGTTATGCTCAAAGGAATAGGGAATGTAACTATTGATCCAACTGCAAACTTTAAAGGACATACCAAAATATCAAATATCAAATATTAAAATGTCAATAGCATACGTAATTGTCCCAGACGGGTGCCTTGACTATGATGTTTTTATCGGACGAAACTTATTTGAAGATCATAATTTAGCTACCATAACAGATCATAAAGGATATTATAGTTATATTGAAATTACCCGAATTTGCAAAAATCGTAATTCTAACATGTTCGAAATATTTGTTCCTTCTAAATTAATAAATGAATTGCAAAATAATTTGAGAAATTTTTCTGATATAATAACAGAAGGATATAAAGTTGTTAGTAATATAAGCCTTAAAATTAGACTGGAAAAGATACTATTGTAAATCGTTCCCCCTATCGATTAGCTATTGAAGTAAGAAGAGCTGTTCCTGAAATTATATCAGACCTAACAACAAATCAAATAATTCGACCTCGTGAGTCTCTTTTTGCAAGTCCTATTATTCTTGTTAAAAAGAAAAATGGTTCATATAGGATGTGCGTCGATTTTAGAGAGCTTAACTGTAACACAATTAAAGACCGATATCCACTTCCCTAGATAGATGATCAACTTGATAGGTTGGGTAAAAGTCGATTCTGTACGTCTTTGGATATGACATCGGGATTTCATCAAATACCCGTTCATGATGAAGATTCTATGCAAAAAACTGTATTTGTTACTCCAGAAGGTCAATTGGAATATCTGAAGATGCCTTTTGGATTAGCAAATGCTCCAGCAGTTTTCCAAAGATATATTTATAAACTTGGCCCTAGGACCGTTGAAAGATACAATTGCACTTGTTTATTTGGATGACATTTTAATTCTTAGCCTGACATATGAAGAAGGACTAGATTATCTGCGTCAGGTGTTGAATGCATTGAAAGTAGCAGGATTTTCTTTAGACATTGCGAAGTGTCGTTTTCTACAATCTAGTTTGGATTACTTTGGAAGAGAAATATCTATAGATGGAATACGACCTGGTAAATAAAAGATTCAGGCTTTGGTCGAATCGCCTATTCCAAAAAATTTAAAATAAGTACGGCAGTTGATGGGACTGACAAATTATTTTAGAAAATTTGTTCCTGAGTTTGCCTTTGGAACAGTATCCATAGCATCCATTTGAATGGAAGGAAGAACAGGAAAAGGCTAGACAATATCTGATTGAGCATTTCACTACAAGACCCTTTTTAGCTATTTTTAATCCAGATTTACCAACAAAACTCCAAAAGGAGCCGTTTTAATTCAAAAGGATAATTTGAAGACTAAAGTGATAGCTTATTTTAGCAAAAGAGCTAACAAACATGAAGCGAAATATCATTCTTATGAACTTGAAACGTTAGCTATAATAAAGGCTGTAATTATCTAAATCTATATGTATATCTAAATACTAGGTGTTAGATCCATGCTTATAACAGATTGTAACGCATTTAAGGCTTCAGCTACTAAAAAGGATCTTATTCCTAAGATTGCACGTTGGTGGATTTATTTGCAGGATTTTAACTTTGAAATTGTGTATCGAAAGGGAATTAGCCTAGCACATGTTGACTATCTTAGTCGAAACCCAGTTGAAGTTTTTCGAAGAGTCAGGCATGATGATTGTGCATATATTTAACAAAAAGGAAATAAGGAGGTACAGCATATGTTAGAAGAATTAAGAGCAGACACACTATGCAAAACAGCATATAGAAAAAATGAAAAGTTGTATCGGAAACAAGTAAATCAAGATGGTACTGTAAATTTACAATGGTTTGTTCCAAACCAAAGTCGTTTGGGACTGTTACGAATATTTCATGATGAACAGTCATGTTGGTGTTGATAAGACTTATGTATCAATTGCTGAACGCTTTTGGTTTCCTTGGATGAGAAATTTTGTCAAGAGTTATGTAAAGCATTGTATAATTTATGCTGTCAAAAAAACCAGAACTGGGCCAATGCAGGGTTTTATTCATCCAGTTGAAAAGCCCAAACATTCATTTCAAACTTTGCATATGGATTGTCTTGGTCCGCTGCCAATATCAAATAATGGTTTCATAATTGACGCTTTCACTAAATATTTAATTCTTGTTCCAATGAAATCGGTCACCACGGCAGAGACTCGAGAAAATTTACAGCTTGTTCTTTCCGTTGTTGGTACTCCCAAGAAAATAATAATGGATTCTAGTACATCTTTAAAAAATACAAGTTTTCTAAAATATTTAAAAGAGTGGCATATCGATTACCATTTTACTACACCGGATATGCGCAAGGCTAACGGCCAAGCGGAAAGATATAATGATAACCATAAAAAAACTTATTAAGAATTGAAACAAAAGTTTAAGCAGAATGGCCGAATGATTTATGGAAAGTTCAATTAGTCTTAAACACTACCAGTCAGTTGGAGCAACATCCCTACAACTCCTTTTCGGAATTCGAAGTTCTACTCCCTTAATTCAGGCAATTTTGCGAAATATATCCCCTGACTTAAAGCCTATTTGTGATGGAAAGCTTATAGAGAACGCGTAGCGTTGAAATTGTTCTCTGAACCAGGTTGCATGCAGGAAATAAACAAAAAAAGAAGAGATAATATTAAATATTCAATTGGAGGTTTTGTTTTGATGCTACGTGACTCTAATATGCATGATAAAAGTAACTATGAATTTTTGGGACCCTATGAAATATTAAGATGTTTAAAAAATTAGTGTTTTGAAATTCAAAAGGTTGGCACGTTGGCATATCGTAACAAAAGTGTCAAAAGAATAATTAAGGATATGGCCTTTGGAGTGGTCCCTAACCTGTGATATGAAAGAAATATTCTGTTTTATTAAGTGTTGGCTGCGGCCTCGCCAAGTTTTGCTGTTTGTTTATGGTCTCTCTACTGTCAGAGTTGGAGTCAGATGTTGGCTGCGGTCTCACCAGTTTTGTTGTTGCATTATGGTCTCTATACCGTCAGAGTATTCTATGAAATTCATACAATCAATACAACATAAATTCATTCGCTTTGCTCTAAAAGGTCTCCCTTGGGTTGATCCATATAACCTTCCACCATATGAACATCGGATCCAACTGCTGCAGGTCCAAACTTTATACCAAAGGTGGGTTAATAATGACTTCAGCAACTTTTAAATGGGGAAATTGATGCTTCTGACTTGTTAGCCTGTATTGGCATAAATTATCGCAGAGGATCTCACCACCTGCGAAGATTTGAACTTTTAATGTTGATTTTCATCGTACTAACTACGGAATTCATGAACCTTTAAGCCGAATGTGTAAGCTTTTCAATTTAAATGCTTCAATTTAAATGTTTCGAACTAGTGCTCCACAATCGCGACCGTCTTATTTATCTATTAGGATACTTTAAATGTTTTTTTTTGTATAATTTAGTATATTAGGTATTTGATTTTTGTAATTTTGCACACTAGTTGTTTTGTTATTATTTGTAAGAATGTGTTATTTTGCATTATTTTACTAACCACTAACACATGCAGTTGTGATGAGCCCTTGTTTGTAGGTGTCAGCTTGATCTAAGCTCTCTACAACATAAAATCTGAAGTGTTAAAAAAAAGAGTTGGAGCCAGGTGATGGCTGCCAACCAGTGATGGCTGCTCACCAGTTTTGTTTTATAGTCTTTCTTTAAGTCTTTATACCTACTGTAAGAGTTGAAGCCAGGTGTTGGCTTCCATCTCACTTTTGTTGTTTTATTTAAGATTAAAAATGAATATCTTTTTAGTTTTGAAGTCATAATCTGAGGTGCCGAGAACGTCACCAGCATCAGGTGGCAATTTTAGCTATATTCATTTTACGAGGAATTGTTAAGAAAGAGCCACAAGCGGTTCACTTTTATGAAAACACCCCCTTTTATTAATAAAGAAATTTAGTTTTAGTTTTGTTTTTGTCAATCAAATAAAAAAAAAAAAATATATAAAAGCAATCATTATTGATGTTGATTTGAACAAACGAAGATCGTTTTACATTTATTCTATTAATAAATATATCATAAGAGAATACCAACGTTTCTGTTGGCCTCTTTTCAAATTTAATTCAATTCTAACAATACACTCTGCCCAGCTCACCCAGTCAGGCCACCCGACAACAAACCGGTACAATGACAGGAAATCCCAGTTTTGAGCGAAGAAGAGCTGAGTGTAGCGGTGAAATCCCTGCAAAATAGAATAGCGATGAAATTCCCACAGAAGTCGGCCAGTAAGCGATGGTTACTGATGCCTGCAATACACTCCTTCCTTCTGTATGGCAGCGATATCTGGGCAGACACTCTTAAACAAAAGAAGTACCGGAATCAAATGATGGCGGTGCAAAGATACGTGTAGCCAGGTCTTACCGAACGGTTTCGGAATCAGCCGTCCTGGTAGTCACTGAAGTACGTCTACGACAAAAAGGCGGAAACGGGAACGGAAGCGGCATGCGAAGAGGCAAAGCAGCTCACGAGACAGAAGTGGCAAGACCGTTTGAGCTCGGAAAACAGAGAAAGATGGTCAGCGAAGGCTGATCAGGAACGTGGCTGTGTTGAATGATGGGGAAGGTCAACTTCTATGCCACCCAGTTACTCACCGAATACGGATATTTCAACGTCTTTCTACACAAAATCGGCAAAAAAGCAGTCCCGCCTGCCTGTACGGAGACTCGCTAGAAGATGAAGCAAACCATACCTTGTTCGCCTGCAGCAGATGGGATAGCCTTCGCCATGACCTGCAGATAAGTATTGGCGCCATCACACTGGAGAACATTGTAGAGAAGATGCTACAGAGTTACGAGAACTGGCAAAAAGTCTGTAGCTATAACATATTTTCAGAAAAAAAAGAAGAAGACAATTATCGGGAAACGTAAAATGATCCCGCAAGGGAAACATGACAACCCCCTCTGAAGTAATGCAAAGAGCGGTCCTCTTCAGAAGCCAAAAGGGTTATGGTGGAGTTTTGGTCGGTATGTTTATATCTGAACGAGTCCGACACACGGGGATGGTCAATGGGTCAACGCTGAAAAGGCTTCCTTATGGTGCATAATGCATTTTTTCGCTCTACTTAAGGAAAAACAAAATGTTAGGTTTTATTTCATTTTTGGATTAGGAAGTATTACATCCCCAGTTAGAACTTATTTTATTATACGTGTTAGCAATAATTGCAATTTTTGTTCGGAATTTCTTCATTAGGATTAAGTCCCTCCCAATGTTGGGTTTTATTCCATTTTTGGATTAGGAGATATAACATCGCCATTTTGGACCTATTTTATTATACGTATTAGCAATTATTGCAATCATTGTTAAGAATTTCTTCAATAGGATTCTTGAACGATTCGATGATTTGAAATTAACGATTTACTGTTAAGTGAACTTGGCACCACACCTTTCGATGACAAACAAATAAAATCGATGTCAATATAAAAAGGGTGCAATACACGATGCAATATAAGACTGTCTCTTTCTCAAAGTTCCACGCAGCAAAATTAGATTATGATTTTCAACCTTGGCAGGAAGAAAACTCAACCTACTTGTGCTAGAAAAAACTTAGAGTTTATTGAACTAAATTTTCGGAAAAAAATTGAGTTGAACTCAACATTTCTTTAATTTCGTTTATAAAACGATCAACAAGTGGATAAACGTCAAGAAATTTGAGGAATTGGTATCAGAAGCGCAGTGCATAAGCACGTGAAACAAAACGCTCCATCCCATCAAAGCCTCTTTTGTCGATAACAGACAAAAATCCATCAAATCCTCATCATAGTCATCATCATTAGTTGTACATCATCGTCATCATAGTCCTGATTCATCATCGCCAACTTTTTAATCTGCAACTCAGGTTCATCATCGTCAGCTTCATCGTCTGCAACTCAAGCATATCATCATCGGCATCAGTGGTCGCAACACAGACACAGGGTCCTTCTCAGCGTCGTCATCTTCTTTATTTGCAACTCAGGCATATCATCATCGGCATCATAAGTTCATCATTCTCATCGTCATCAGTGGCCGCAACACAGACACAGGGTCTTAATTATCGTTGCCATCCTCTTCATTTGCAACCTCTTCAGCCTTGCTTTGGCAAGGGGTAAGTCAATATTTTCATTATGTCTCGTAGTGATTGAAGTCATAGTAGTGATAGGTTGAATGTTCACAATGCTCAGAAATCCTCGTCGCACATCGCTAAAAAAGATAATTGCAAAATATGTAATGAGTCCATTAGTAAGGCCTATGGTACAGTGCGATAGTAAGTGTGAAAACTGGTTTCACTTTTCCTGAGTAGGTGTTACTCAGGAAGTGGAAAATGTGGATTGGCACTGCAGTGAATTCATTAAGGTGCTTTTTTTTTTTTTATAAATTCATTTTTATTTTTCCATTTTCTTAAAACTATCTTAAAGCTAGACAAAAATTCATAAAAACTAGCCTACTTATCAATATCTTAAAACTAACTTACTGGCCCCAGTCGGGCGCTCTAAGTTAAACTATAATAACTTAATGCTAATGCCTTTGGGCCTAAGAACTATCTTAATATTAAATCCAGGTCGCTTTCATTTTTTACCGAGAAGAATTTACAAAAAACTCGGTATCTCTGTCTTTATTTTTTTTTTGGTCTTATATAAAACTTACAAACTACATAAAACTAAATTAAAGCTAATTAAAACTAATTAAAACTAATTAAATCTACTTAAAGCTACTTAAAACTATTAACAACTAATTATAAACTAGTTACAACCTACTTATAAGCTAATAACAGACTACTTACAAACTAGAACAGCCACAGCAAGCATTTTCCGGGTTTATAGTTTTTTTTTTTTTTTTTTTTTTTGTGGATTTTATAATTTTTTTTTTTGGTGCCACCCTGACTGTCATTACTTAAAACTAACTACCTAAACCTATGCAAGTCGGCCATACAAAAGAAAATAGCAACGTTTTTCAACCACCAGAACTGGTTCTCCTGCCTTACCCTATCTCTTCGGTCCCGTTCGGACACAGTCCTACTGAACCGAAGGTGCTCAGCTCCATCTTGTGCGAGGACGTCGACTGTACAGGAGCCGCCGATCTACAGTTCTCCGGCCAACGTGGTAGATTAGCGGAACCGCCGCTCTATCCTGGATCAGCCCTCGACTGTCTAGATGGAAGAATGCATCGGGCGGAATAAAGCCGCTTAGACGCACACTCTCGTAGTATTCGTACTTAGGGTAATAAGCCCCAAAAATTAAGCTGTTAGTCGAGGACATCGCTCTTGCAATGTGACCCCGAATTAGCTTCAGCAAGAAATTATCTATCCTGTTTATGTTGGCCCCGTTGTATAGAGCCAGGTTGGAATAATAGTGTTTGTACTCCGACTCTGGTGTTCTGTGCAATCCAAGGCAGCGTCGAAGACACTGCCTCTCAAACACCCGAATCTTTTCCATTTGAGATGGGGCAACGTTGAACCAAACCGGGCATCCATAGGCAATCATCGGCCGCATAAGGGCCATGTAGCAAATCATCTTTACCCTGCTGTCAAGCCGGCTGCTATAAAACAACCGTTTCGTCAGGGCAAAAGCTCCCCTAGCCCTGGCCAGAGCAGCATTTATATGTCTGTCGAAATACAAATACTGATCCATCCAGATGCCAAGGTACTTTACTACACTTTTACTCGCCAGTGGATGTCCATTTGGCCCTACGATCACCAGCTTGGCCAGTTCTTTCTCGTATCCCTTGTGGCTCCACGCAACGGAGTCCTAAACAAGATAGTTTCTGATTTCTGGAAGTTGATTTTCAACTTCCAGTCATCACAATATCGTTGAATCTCATCAAAGTCACTCTGCAAAAGAATCCTGATGTCCTCGATTTTTGCAGCTGTTCTGTACGCAATCAGGTCGTCGGCATACGCAATTGCCTGAGTTAGACTACTTATCAGATCGCTGTTGTAAATGCTGAATAGAATCGGCGAGTTGACCGCTCCTTGCTGAAAACCATTTTTAATATTAAAGGTTGTGGCGGAAGTTACATTGCCACTGACAACAAACTTTCTGCCATTGAGCATATCATAAAGCATATATAATAGTGGTTTACTAATGCCAAGTCTGGTCAGCTTTAGATAAAGACCCTCTAACCATACGGTGTCGAAAGCCTTCTCCAAATCAACCAGACAGGCACCCGTACACTGCTTCTTAGATTTGTTCCATTGGACAGAGCACTATTGATAACTTTTTCGAATACCTTGCTGATACTCGGAAGAAGACTTATCGACCGGAGATTCGCCGGATCGGAGTTGTCCTTTCCCTTTTTCGGGAGAGGATGCACCACAGCTGTCTTCCACCGCACTGGATAATATGCATTATTCAAGGCGTTGTTGAACAGAGTGGTATAAATGTCTACTGCTTCTTGAGGTAAATGTCGAAGTACAACGTTGGATATGCCATCGACTCCTGCTGACTTCTTCTTCTTTAATGAATCGAAGATGAGCTGGAGCTCCACCTTCGTAATTAACAGGGAACTGGGCCCATTTCGCTCGGCGATTATGGCGTTTGCCAAATGATCTTCATTAAACCCGGTGAAACCAAGGTTCTCTGATCGCTATTGCGTGATGTCATTCCGAAGGTAGAAGTGATGGAGCAAGGCTCTGTCTTCCAGGTCATGATTGGGGCGAATGCACGCATTCACCTTGTACACTTGCTGGAAAGCAGCCCCCACAGCCTCCACTTTCTCCTGTGGATCTTCGACAATAAAGAGGTCATCGTCCAAGACAGCGTCCTCTGGATTAATTCCTGCTGTCAGAAGTACGTCTCTGTTGTCTGTCGTTCTCTGAAGCTTGAGACACGGAAGGTCGTTCTGATCATTCCTTCTAAATATTTTGTTAATTTGCGGAAACATACTCGGGTCACTAAAATTAACGGCCCGAATTTTGTTATGCCAATTCAAATTAATGGACAACCGATAGTTTTCCTTTATAAGTTGGTTGATGTTCTTGATCGACGACTTCAGTGTCCCAATCTCCAGATTGTGAGGGTCAGTAAACCGTCGGTACAAAAGTTTGAGTCTTGTCAGCAGTCCGCTTTTTTGTCTGTGTAATGCGTCAATGGTCGCGTTCCGGTACATGTCGGTTGCGTCCCGTTGCTTGTATTTCGTTATTGTTCTGTTCATTGTTCGTTTGATTGTCTCGTCCATTTGGTCTATTTCGTTATTTGTCAAATTCCTGTCATTTGGTGGGGATATGTTGTTCGAACTGATTTCGCTCGATAAGGCGTTGGTAAAGCGTGGCCAGCGTACCTTACTGTAATTGTAAGTGTGCACAGGTACATACTCATCCAACTCCACGAGCTCGTTCGGAAGCTGTATTACGGCGGCGATTCCGCACTGATCACTGTCGTACTCGATCGTTCGTAAGCAGTTTCTTGGTCTTTGACCCACAGTGTCAGTAATTGTCAGTCTTGCGTCTATTAGCAATAGATCCAGATAGGAACCGCTTCTTGGAAACGATGGCCGATCCGTAGCCAGCAGTTCCATACGATATTCAGCGTTATACTGACTCATCCAATTAAAAAGATGAATACCTCTCGGATTCTGTACTTGATTTCCCCAATCTAAGTGTTTGGCATTCAAATCACCGGCAATGAGAAAGTAATTTTCTTCCAAGCTCAAGCGTAGACATTCGAAAAGTTTTTCAAGCTCTGTCATAAAATCAGTTGGCTGAGGTGATGCCGGTGCATAAGCCGCGATCACAAACATTCTCTTCCCCTGTTGGAGTGGAATGCATACGATGCACGGCTCTAACAGCCGAAATCTGCGCAGATCACTATTATATATAACTTTATGATTAATGCCTTTTCGTATGAAGATTGCGACGCCTCCCCCTTGAGTAAAATTGGGTCGATCTCTTCTAACGATATTGTAATTGTTGTTAGTCAACTTATGTTTCTGGTTCAGCTTAGTTTCGCTGGCCATAAACACATCTGGACTTTGGTCTTTCAACAATTGAAAAAGATTAGCTCTACGTTCGGTCCTAATCAGTGAATTTACATTCACAGCAAGGATCCTAAGAGGCCTCTCCAACAGCGCGCCTTTAACCTCTAATTTGCGTTAGGCTAGGCAAAACAGAGTAGAGATAGTCTACCCTAGTCGCCTGCTCCTTTATTTGATTATGAAGTCCTGTTAACTGGCCTTGAATCGCCAGCAACATGCTTCTAATCTCGGCCTGAGCGTCCGGAGCCTTTGGCACGAGGGCCGGTTGGGCTACCTTAGCTGCAGGCTGTACCGTTTTTCCCTTCCCTGCCGCCATTTGGGCGTAGGAAATTTGGGGGTTGACGGGCGTTGCTGTAGGAGCACGCGTTGATGGGCGTATCTCTACCGCTGTCTGCTTAGCCGCTTTATTAATTCTGATTTGCTGAAAAGCTGAGCAACCCCGATAATTAGCAGGGTGCCCCTCCTTTCCGCAAAGTGCACATTTAAGCTGGGTCATGTCATCGACCCGTTCCACACCGAGCTTACACTCTCCCTTAATGTGGTTTTCACCACACTTAACGCAGCGTGACTGCATTTCGCAGTTTCATTAAGGCGCTTAAAGTGACTCATGTTTCAACCTCAAAAGATAAATCTAAAAATAATGTGCCAGCTCCAAATGCAAGCCTACAAATTTTCCCGAAGGATGTCACTTCCGTGGGCAATAACATCCAAACAACCAAGCAGTGTAGACGGGTCGACAATGATGAAACTTACGTCATCACCAGGTCAAGAATTCTGTGGCTACCGCATCGAGTAAAGGAAGAACCAGGTTACAACTACAAAGGCTAGAAGAAGAGCGACTGTTGCAAAAAAAAGCGCGATCAAGAGTACATCGAGAAAAAGTATGCTATATTAGAGCAGTGCTCTACGGAAGACGACCAAGAATCAATCGCGTCAATTGATACGGTCAGTGACCGCGTTCATGAGTGGGTGCAAAAAGTTGCATGTGAGAATGGAAATAATAAATGGCAAAACATTTCGAATGAAGTTAATCCAATCGATGAAGGTGATAAGAGATTAAGTACATCGTGTACAAATACAGCCTTAAGCAAATCACAAATCCTGCTAGGCATTTAATGTCAAAAGAGCAGATCAATTTCTCGGGACGACCAGAAGAGTGACCGGTTTTTATAAGCTGGTGGAACAGCTCATCTCAAGCTTGTGAGTTCAACAACAACAAAAATATAATTCGGCTACAACGATGCTTGAAAGGAAAGGCACTCGAGGCAGTACAGTTTCGACTTCTACACCCAGATCAAGTAGATGGTGTGATAAAAACATTGAAGATGCTGTTCGGTTGACCTGAGGTTATTATTCAATCACTTTCAAAGAAGATTAGAAATAAGCTGGCACCAAAAGACGAGAAGTTGGAAAGCATAATTCACTTTTCTATTGAATTAGATAATATGTGCCGCGTAATGGAGGACCCTGGGCTTTCTTCTCATCTCAACAACCCTTATTTGATACATGAACTGGAAGAGAAATTACCACCACAAATATAGCTAAGCTGGGGAATGTTTAAGCAAGGTCTAACTAATGTTGGCCTGTCAGTTATTAACGAGTGGCTTGCAAAATATGCAAATGCAGCTTCTGAGGTTACGTTAACCGTTCCTTATTCGGTCGATCGTAGGCCACCTAAAAAGACAAAAGCTATTATCAACATTCATCAGGAAAACAAATCTCAAGATAAAACTAAATGCCCTGCTTGCAAGAACGACTGCATATCGCTAGCTTCATGTCAACAATTCGCCAAGATGCAGCTACAGGATATATCTATATTTGCCGTATATGCCTTCGACGACATGGAACTCTGCGCTGTTTATCTTTACAGCTGTGCGGTGTTAATGGATGTATCTATCGCCATAACTCACTTCTTCATAATAACGATCTACCAAAAAGAGTCAGCGACGTACCAAGAACACATTCAACCACCGCTAATGGTGCGCAGAACGCCCATGACAGTGGAACAATCTTTCGTCCGAACGCTGCACTAACCTTTGACCCTTCACTACAACAACAACTTATTAGACACCTTCGCCTTCATCGATGATGGATCTTTCAGTAACCCTGGTGAATGAGGAGCTAGCAATTGCGCTTGATGCCAATGGCGACAAGGAACTTTTATGCTTGAGGTGGACAGCCAACACTCATCGACGAGAAGACTCAGGTATTAGAAGAGAAGACTGTTTTCTTAGGGCATAGTTTGGCGGTGTCCTTGCTGTGGAAGTATGAGAACATCCAACTACCGAATACCAGAGATATGGCTGAAAACAGACTACGCTGTCTTGAAAGGCGCCTTTTACATCAGCCACAACTGATCAAAAAAGTCAATCAACAAATCGAAGAATATCTGAAGAAAAGTTATGCAAGAAAGCTTAATGAAGATGAATCAAACAACTCGAATTCACGAACCTGGTATTTACCCATATTTCCGGTAGTAAATCCAAATAAGACCGATAAACTACTAGTAGTGTGGGATGCGGCGGCCAAAGTCAGAGGTGTATCGCTAAATTCATGTCTAATGACAGGACCGAAAAATGTACCAGCACTCACTTCAGTACTATTTCGCTTTCGTGAAAAGAAGATAGTGGTGGCAGGGGATATACGTGAAATGTTTCACCAAGTAAAGATTCTCGAAGAAGACAAAGATGCTCAACGATTCTTGTGGCGGAGTGATCCGGGAAAAAACGTTGAGGTATATCAGACGCAAGTGATGACATTCGGAGCTACTTGTTCACCATTCTGTGCGCAATTTATAAAAAAATAAGAAAGCCAGACGATTTGAAATGCAGTTCCCGAGAGCGGCAAAAGCGGTCATCGAGAACGACCGACTGGTTGGGCAGCGTAGACAGCGAAGAAGAAGCGCTTGCTCTGGCGAAAGACGTAATCTACATTCACCAGCAGGCGGGTTTTGAAATATGAAATTTTATCTCAAACTCTTCAAGCGTTTTAAGTGCTTTGAAATCAAAACCTGCAAAAGAAAACAAGCTCTTCATCGATCACATCCAGAATGACTCTTGGGTATGTGGTGGTCCCCAGGCATCGACACATTGATATATTCTTTCAAATCCAACAAAATGCAACGTAAGGTTATGAACAGCAAACAAGTACCAACAAAATGCGAGGTACTAAGAACACTCATCTGCATTTTTGACCCCCTCGGTCTTATTGCAGACTTCACCATCGATCTCAAAATCATTCTTCAAGAGATTTGGTGCTCAGGAGTAGAGTGGGATGAGAAGATTAAAGACCGACAGTTTCAAAAATGGAAATTATGGTTGAACCTGATTCCTAAAATAAGAGAGGTATCCATTAACAGGAGATTTCTAGTTAGAAATCTTAATTTGGAACTGGAAGCCGTGTTGAGTTGCACATATTTGTGGATGCAGGGGAGGATGCCATTGCTGCTGTTGCCTACCTGAGAGTTTCCACAGAAAGTGAGGTGGAATGTTCGCTCATCAGTGCGAAGACGAAAGTAGCACCCATCAAGACACTTTCTATACCACGACTTGAGCTTGAAGCGGCCGTATTAGGGGTGAGACTTGCCAAATTTATTCAGAATGTGCACTCTATCCACTTCGAAAGTTCTACATTCTGGACAGACTTGCAAGTTGTGCTCAGTTGGATAAGATCGAGCAGTGTGAAGTTCAAAAGTTTTGTTGCTGTCCGTGTTGGGGAAATACAAGAAAACTCGAATACAAGTAAGAAAACGTCGCTGATGATGCGACAAAGTACAAAGCTACGATTTCAGCTCTTCAAGTAGATGGTACAAGGGATCAAATCTGTTGTATCAAAATCCAATTCTACCACCACAACAGGAGTCTACGGCACCTCCCTCTGATGCCGGTAATGAAGAAGTCAAAGAATGCTTCATACATTACTAAGCACCTAACACGTTTATTTTGGATTATAATCGGTTTACAAAATGGAAAAGTCTTTTGAAGACATTAATGTTTGTTTATCGTTTCGTCAAACTCTTCGCTCTCAAATGGCGACAAACTTCAAAAACGTCAATTTTCCAAAAAGACGAACAGGAAGCAGCTGAGATCTTGCTTTACAAACAATGCCAGAAAGAAAGTTTCTTAAACGAACAGCGCTGCAACTTCCGGGAGCCCAGTCAGTATCGAAAAAGCCAGCCCGCTTTATAAACTATCTCCATACCTGGATATTAACGGTCGGTGTGATAAGGATGGCCGGACGAATCGATGCAATACAGAATGTCTCGTTTGGAACTAAGAGATCAATCATTCTATCGAAACAACATCCAATAACTCACTTCATCGTAGACGAATACCACAACAAATTTTACCATCTCTTCAACGTGAACGACCTTCGACAACATTACTTCATCCCGAACCTGAGACGCGTTATCAGTAAGTGCCAGCATTGCAAGAACAAAAGAGCCACTCCAAATCCCCCGCTTATGGCAGCTCTTCGACCCGCGCTACTTCAACCATTCGAGAGGCCCTTCTCATACACAGGAGTGGATTATTTTGGACTACTGTATGTAAAGGTCGGAAGGCGTTTAGAAAACAGATGGGGCATGCTGGTTACTTGTCTCACTGTACGTGCAATTCATATCGAAATAGTCACAGCCTCTCAAGCGACTCCTGCATACTTGGTTTCAAAAGATTTGTTTCAAGAAAAGGAATGCCAAAGGAAGTATACTCCGACAACGGAACAAATTTTCGTGGAACCAATAACGAGCTGCAGAAGGCCATATGAGATTAAAACAAGCCTGCAATAGCAAAAGAATTCGAGCTACAACTAAAGTCCACCCGCAGCACCTCACATGGGTGGGTGTTGGGAACGTATGGTACGATCCGTTGAGCAATTACTCACTGAAATTTCGCCTAATCCCTGCGACGAACTATTATTGAGCATGATGACCGAGGTTGACAGTATTGTGAATTCGCGACCCCTTACCTATGTACAGTCACTTACCCCTAATCATCTATTACTCGGATATCATAATAGCTGCGATTAGACGAAATTGGGTAGCCGCCGAAAAGTACGCCCAAACATTCTGGCAGCGTTGGCTTCGCGAATATCTGCCAGATTTGACTAGACATACAAAATGGTTCACACCGCCAAGACAGTTGACAGAAGGAGATATCGTCGTTATCATAGACTACAACAGTCCAAGAAAATCGTGGCCAAAAGGAAGAGTTCTGAAGACTATAACTGGAAAAGACCGCACAGTATGAAGTGCTGTGGGGCAAACCTCGGGAGTTATCTACATCCGCCTGGCTGTCAAACTGGCAGTACTGGATGTCGACAAGTTCGAAAAATGTGGTAAGCTGAGCCTTCACCCAGTTACCAGGGGAGAGTGTTAAGCGAACTTGGCACCACACCTTTCGATGACAAATAAATAAAATCGATGTAAATATAAAATGGGTGCAATACACGATGCAATATAAGACTGTCTCTTTCTCAAAGTTCAACGCAGCAAAATTAGATTAATTCCTTTTTTAACCGGCCATTTTGATCTTCAACCTTGGCAGGAAGAAAACTCTACCTACTACTTGTGCTAGAAAAAACTTAGAAATTATAAAATTTGTAATAGATTTGAAATCCTATACCATATAAGAAAATAAAAAGGAACTAAACGTAAGTAAAAAGATAAAAGAATTCACATTGTAAAATAAGAAAATTTTCTTTAGGTAATTAAAGCCAACATTATAAAATACTAATTTAAGAAGTTTTTATTGGACTAAAATTTCGGAAAAAATTGAGTTAAACTCAACGATTTACACTTATTTGAATATTGAGTTTATATCTGTTGAAATCAAAATGAATCCAATATGACCTCGATACAAAGCAAACACTTGTTCTCGTGCAAAGGAGAACTAAAATTTCTCGCTAAAGTTGCAATATATGATAGTTTAATTAAAAAAAAAAAATCATCAATTTTTACAGGTCATATTGGAGATCGATTATTACTATTGCATGCAATTTACATCGTAATAGAGAACTGAGGGGCTTATTTGTTGATCTAAGCGAGAAGCTGGTTGATCCATGGAAACAAAATAATTGGTGCCTGGATCAGGTCAAACAATTTTTGGATGCAGTCTCCCAGAGCATTTTGGAACTAGAAATTTCAAGGTATTATTATTATTATTTATTTCATTTTCATTTTTCATTATATTAATATTTAATTCATTATATTGATTTTCTTTTACAAAATTGTTTTTAAATAAATAAAATATATTTTATGCACGGGCAGAAGCCTACCTCATTAATCTCCACTCGTTTCTGCTAGGTGTTTTTTGGAACCATAGCCTGTCGAAAGCATATAGCTTATCTCTCCATCCTTTTGGTTGACGCCCAACTAGTCTGGTACCATTATAGGGTGTCCACTCGGTACATTCTTTCGTCAAGACAAGACATGTCCTGTCCAGTCCCATTTCTGCTTTCTTGTCTTCCAAACAACATCTTCAAAACATGTCCATCTGCGTATGTCAGCGTTTCTTACTCGCTGCGACCTTCTTATTCTTAGGGTTGCTCTTTCCATTGACCTTTGAGTTATTGCCAGCCTCCTTTTCAACGATACGTTCTTACTCCATGTCTGGGACCCATACGTAAGCACTGGTGTAATACCGTGGAGTCGAGGATGTATTTTTTGGTAGCTTTTGATATATTGGAATCCAGCATTGGTTTAATGTCCCAAAATTGCCTCCAACCGTTTGTTATTCTTCGCGAAACCTCCTTATTCTCCCTTCCATTAAAAGAAACTAACTGTCCTAGGTATATGAAGTCCTCCACATATTCTAACATCTCTCCATTTAGATAAATACATAGGTGTTCTACTCGCATTTGTCATCACATTGGTTTTGTTTTTATTAGCCTGTAGACCTGCTTTCGTGCACTCAAGAGAAAGTTCATTGATCATCTTCTAAAGATCTTCCGGATTATCACTCATCAGAATAATATCATCCGTATACCTCAAGTTTAAAAGATATTTTCCATTGATTTTTATGCCAATGCTTTCCCAATTTAACTTTCTAAAACATTCTTCTAATATAGATGCGAAGAAGGTGGTGAAATTGGGTCTCCTTGTTTCGTTCCGCTTTGTAGCTTAAATGGTTCTCCAAATGGTTCTTGTTTTATTTGTGCCGTAGAAGAGTCGTAAATATTTTTAAAAATTCTAACCCAGCGACCATTCACATCTTGATTAAGAAGTGAATTCCACTTGAAGTTTTGATCGACAGTATCAAATGCTTTTTTAAATCAATAAATATAAAATGAACTGGAAATTGGTACTCTCTACTTTTTTTAATGATTTGATTGACTGCCTGGAGGTGATCTAGAGTCGAAAAACCCGATCAAAATCCTGCTTGCTCCACTGGTTGATGTTGACCCAGCTCTACTTCAAGCCTTTTCAAGGTGCATTTTGCAAAAATTTTGTAAATATTTGAAATTAGACAAATTGGTCGATAGTTGTTGATGTCATCCTTTTTTCCCTTTTTATGCAACAGCGTTATAAATGACTTTGTCCATTGGTTGGGAATTTCTGCAGTTGTTATTATTTCGTTAAAAATATCTTTTAACCAGACTGAAGATGTTTAGGATTTCTGCTTCGATCCTATCACTACCTTTGTTTTTTTCATTGCCAAGTTCCATTATAGCCTTTTGTATTTCGTCTTTCAAAAAAGGTAAAATTGCTTCCGATTCTTCTTCTAACCTCCGTTCTAGATTATCGTTGATTGTATTTTCCTGGTCGTTTGAATATAGTCTTGTAGAATTCGGTTGCAACTTGGTTTATTTGTTTTCTGTTTTGAATTTGTTCGTTGTTTTTTGAAACACCTAAAACCCACTCCTTATCTAATTTCATACTTTGCTTAACTTTCTTTATTGATTTTGTGCTTTCTAATATTTTTCTAATATTTCTCTCATTATATTCTCTAATTTCTTGTTTACTTCTTTTCTTTATCTCCTTCCTTAAGATTCGAAGTTCCATCCTTTCGTTTTGGGAAATATTTTCAATTTTTCTTAAACATTCCCTTCTCTTTATCATGTTTTGAGTAACAATTTTGCTCTCGTTTTTACTCTCTATACTCTTGAAAACATGGTTCGAAGATATTATTTTTAAAGTTTTTTCGAATTGATCATATTTTTCTTAAAATGTTCTACTAACACTTGATTCCTTCAAAATGCCATATCGGAGTTTTAATTCTTTGTTGTAATTAGTAATTTGGTCTTGGCTGGGTCCTTTTTGTATTAACTTGTGGATTTTGTGGTTAAACTTTCTTGTCTTATGATTGATTGCTATTTTGGCTCTTACCATTGTTATACATACGTATATTTATTAACTTTAAATGTCTCACCTCCTAACCCACTGAGTCAGAATGCATAACAATTAAATATTATGCATAGTGACAGTTTTGGTTTCACACTTATTGTGACGCAATGGCTTAGTGGGACAAGTCAACTTCCAGAATGCAACTCAGTAGGTCAAAGCTGAGTAATGCATTTTGGAAGTTAAACCAAGAAGTTCCAGGTAGGTCGCCAGAACCAGAGGCGAGTCTGATTGTAACCGCGAACGTGATTGTTTGGTTTTGATTACTTGAGCACACTTAACATTGGCGCAGCCGGTACGCGAATCTTTACAAAAAAAAAAAAAAAAATCGTAAAGTGAAATAAATATATAGTAAAAAATTTATAGTAAAAAAAAAAAAATATACATATACATACATACGAGTAAAGTGAATTGATAAAAAAAAAAAAAATAACAGTTTGAAAGTGAAATAAATTAATTTTATCTTAAAGTGAACAACAACAAGAAAACAAAAAGTGTAGTTGATCAATCAAAACTAATAGAAGGTCTGGTAAGAATTTTGATGTTTATATTGTGTTGATGTTTTTTTAAATATAATTAAGTTTAATATAATTTACACATTTTTTTAAAAATAATTTACATTTTTTTCCATATAATTGACTTTAAAACACAATCCTCCTCTCCTCTTCTTTAAAGAAACTTTATTTATTTTTTTTTTTTTTTAATATTAATAAGACTAGTTTGATTGTGTTTTTGGGTTGAGTTTGGGTTGAAGCTCGAAATTCCTTGCAAAGATCAATAAAGTTAATGGCCAAGAGAGAAATTGAGGCCCAACTTAATGATTTAATAGAGGAACTAGAAACTCTTAAAAAAGAGAAAAAAGAGCAACGGCGACAACTTAAAGAACTCAACGAGGTACTCCTTTCAGAACTAAAGGATATTTTAAATCCCGAGGTTTTTAATTTGGTCAAGTCTCAGCTTAGCTCTCAGTGGGGTCAATTTCAGCGTATTGAAACGACAGACGCGATTCTGACGGAATATATTAAAGCCGTACAGAATATAAGAAATAGACACACTAAAGAGACAGAACAGCTAGTCAAGCAAGTTGAAAAAAGCGAGAAATTGCGAAAGGAGGCTGAAAAGCAACTCCTGCAAGTAGCAGACGAAGCTGACGAACAACTTGACCAACTAACAAGTGAGTTGAATAAAAGCTTGTCAGCCCAAAAGGAGTTGCAAAGAAAAAATTTAAAATCAGCTTCATCTGATTTTTCGAAAAATCTTTTACCCCTGTTTTTTACATCCTCTCCAAAAACCCCTGTCACTAAAAATCTTGTAAATAAGGGTGTTCAGACTCCTGTCACAGGTATCGAACACCATATTAATTTAGGACAAGAATTAGTGGAGACATCTCAAAATCCACATATTAACTTAAGACAAGAATTGGTGGAGGTACAACCAATTAGAACTCAAAAATACAACATGTCATACGAAAAGGTGACAAAGATTGTTTCCCGTGTCATACCCCTATTTTCAGGGCAAAGGACACCGGACTTGTCAAGCAAAGTATACGAATTTATAAACGCTTGCCATTTAGGGTTGAAATGCCTAGAGGCAGGTGAAGCTGAAGATTTGTATGTGGCCTGCATTTCCACAAGGCTAACGGGGGATGCATTTGAACTAATTAGATCTAATCCTCCCAAAACCTTAGCAGAACTGGAGTCAGTTATAAAAACAGCGTATCTGGCAATTATAACTCTCGACAGTGTGATGCTTGAAATTAATCAATCACACCAAATGATGAATGAAGATTTCCAGTCATTCGCTCGACGCTTACTCACGCTGAAAATGAAAGCGAAAGAGATTATTGATTCACGTTACAGTGAAGCTCAATCAATAGCGTTGGTGGCTGAACTCAATAATAGTTTAGTTAAGGTTTTCAAAATAGGATTGTATGATCCTGCTTTGCGTCAGTTTATGCTGACCACCGCTGAAACTGACTTGTCAAAGTTGGCTGATTTGGCGCAGAGAACATCCCTTTTAATGGGAACTCAAAACAACTGGGGAGTTCAATCAAATGTGTTCAGTGCTATCTCACCATGTGCGTACCCACCCACCTGGCCTCAACAACTTCCACCGCAGCCAACATACCCATATACAAATATACATAGTCTTCAAAACTCATACACACCACAATATCATAATCACTTCCAACCATCCAACATTCCATTACATCAATCAAATAATCAGGTAAATCTAGACTCCCCCCATCCAAGTACTAGACACGTAAATAGAACGGCAAATTCTGTTACAAAATGTGGATTTTGTGGAAAACAAAATCACACTTATGCCGAGTGTCAAATTCGCAAAAGAACACCTTACTGTGATTCTTGCGAAGATTATGGGCATAATCAAAACAGTTGCCAACGTTCACAAATACGTGTTACACGAGTAACATCACAAAAGCCCAGAATAAAATGCAAGTGGTGTTCTAGGACGGGGCATGTGGAGGAGGATTGTTTCTCCAAAAGGAATTATCTGAAGGAACAATCGGGAAACGGCCCGGGGGCCAGTTTAATTCAATAAACTGTGCCCCACCAAATTTACTCTCCACAAACAAAACACCGCCAAAAAATCCCTCTTCAAATAAAAAAATGATGACATCAGAGCTAGGCAGCAAAATACCACCTATGACATCAAAAAGGCAATTTGAAGACACTTTAAAAATAAAAGAAAAAAAAAAGAAGTCATTACAGCACAAAAAACAACAAAAAATAAAAATAAATCGGAAGACTTACTCAAAAGAGTTAAATTTCCTTACTTTTCAGTCGGTAAGCAAAACGAAGCAAAAAACTATGGAACCTGTATCTGGGGCAAAAGTTGTCCTAGGTCAAGTAAATTTATGGTTATTGATTGCGAATATTTGCTTGGTTGTGAGTAAGTGTCGCGTAATGTTTAATAAATGCTTTATCTTTTTGGCGGATACGTTTAAGAACTTTATTTTTAGTTTTTGTTGTAAGTATTTGAACCAGTTCGCTATGACGAAAAAAAAAACTAAACAGAAGAAAATATTGTATACATTTAAGAACATTCGTAAGCACGATGTGTTCGTCGAGCTGCCCACATCATTAGCTAAGTACGGAAAAGTACTTCTTCTTGTTGATACAGGGGCAGACTCGAGCTTACTTAAACGAAGTTCTCTAGAAAATGCTAGCAATATAAACACCCGAGAAACAAAGCAACTGGGTGGTGTTTTTGGTGGTGTAGGCACAACATTGGGTACAATTAAGACTAATTTACTTTTCCCAAAAAAATTTTCGACTAAATGGAACATAGTCGATGACGATGATATACCTGCGGATGGTATATTAGGTCGTGACATCCTATGGAATCACACGATCATCGACGCAGTTTCCAAACGAATAACGTTTTTAGATGGGAAAAGGGAAGTCTTAATTGATTTACCTCTCAAATGTTTGCCTTCGAGTCTAGCTACCATGTCTTCACTGAACGAAAAAGTTGTGCAGTGCAAAATTGGAGCTCGGACACGGACAGTTGTGAAGATCCAAATCCCAAATTCAAAATCAAATGAACTGCTTATACATTCGCAGGAAATTGATAATGGAATTTATTTGGGAAACACAATTGTTAAGGCAAATAACGATTACGTCCATGTCCCTGTTTTAAACTGCACAACAGAGGACTATGTCATGGACACAAATTTCATGCCTACCTATTCAAATTTCAAAAACTACAAAATTATTGAAAACAATAAAAACGGAGGTAAAATATTAACAAATTTTAAAAGGGAATCCAGTAATGAACGGATAAATAGCCTTCTAAGCTCCATTAAAATAGATGAAAACCTAACCAAGGAGTTATGCATTCAGTTTTCTGATGTCTTTCTATTAGAAGGTGATAATTTAAGTTATACACCCGTTTTGTCCCACAACATTCCCACCAAATCTGACCAAGGACCGATCAACACAAAGCAATATAGAACGCCAGAGATCCATAAAAAAGAAATTGAGAAGCAAGTGAAAGAGATGCTTGATCAAAACATAATTTCGGAAAGCAAATCTCCTTGGAATTCGCCTTTGCTTATTGTACCCAAAAAATCGGTTGAAGGTAAAAAACGGTGGAGGGTGGTTGTAGATTTTAGAAAACTGAATGAAGTAACAATTAAAGACGCATTCCCCCTACCAAGAATCGAAGAAATTCTTGATCAGTTGGGACACTGCCAATTTTTCACCACCTTGGATTTAGCAAGTGGCTACCATCAAGTGTTGATCGATCCAGCTGATAGAGCGAAAACTGCGTTTAGTACCAGCACAGGACATTACGAATTCAATAGAATGCCCTTTGGTCTGACCGGTGCTCCAGCAACTTTTCAAAGGATAATGAATCACATCCTGACTGGGTTGCATGGCATTGATTGTTTTGTATATTTGGATGATATTGTTATCTATGGTAAAAATCTAGAGCAACACAACGAAAAGCTTTCAAAGGTTTTGGCTAAATTTAGGCAGCATAATCTCAAATTAAATACCGAGAAATGTAATTTTCTATGCCGTGAAGTATCATATTTGGGACATATATGCTCTGAAGCCGGAGCTTCGCCTGACCCAGCCAAAACCAAATGTGTTTCAGATTTTCCCATACCTAAAACAATAAAACAAGTGCAATCATTTTTGGGACTTACGAATTATTATAGAAAATTTATTCCACAATTTTCTAAAATAGCTGCCCCAATAACAAAGCTATTGAGAAAAGAAAATAGTTCAAATGGTCCCCAGATTGTGAAATAGCATTTAAGCTCCTTAAGGAAGCGATTTCTTCACCACCTATACTTATTTATCCAGACTTTAAAAAACAATTTATTTTAACAACCGATGCCAGCAACGAAGCTTTAGGAGCTGTTTTATCCCAGGGTAATGTGGGTGAAGACAAGCCTATAGCTTATGCTAGCCGTTCACTAAATAAATCAGAAAAAAATTACTCGACTATAGAAAAGGAATGGCTTGCCATAGTTTGGGCATGCAAGCACTTCCGAACATATCTTTTAGGTCGACCGTTTTCAGTCTACACGGACCACCGTCCTCTCATAGGAGTATTTAATGTTAAGGACCCAACCACACGACTTATTAGATTCCATCACAAGTTGTCTGAATACGATTATAAAATTATTTATAAGCCCGGTAAAACAAATTGCAATGCAGATGCGTTAAGTAGGATTTATAAGGAAAATGATAATATTAAAATTGTACAGACAAGAAGTAAGACCCAAACAAATAAGCAAAATCTGGATACTGAAAAGAATAATAAACAAACTACTGAAAAAGATAGCAACAAGCAAGCAAGTAGAGATGATTTTCAGGTTCTAAAAAATCCAGAAGACATACAAACAGTTCTTCGTGATTTCCACAAATCCGTACTTGGAGGACATCAGGGAATGGCGAAGACTTATGCACGAATTCGTCGTCAGTTTAGATGGAAAAATATGCAAAAGGACATTGCAAATTATATCAGGAACTGTGAAAAATGTCAAAAGAATAAGTCAGGCAAACTAACCAAAATGCCAATGGTTTTGACAGACACCCCATGCCTCCCATTCGATAAGGTATACATGGACATGGTCGGTGTTCTTCCTTTGACGTATTCCGGTAACCGGTATATTTTAACATTCCAGGACGACCTGACAAAGTATATGACTTGTGTGGCCATTCCAGATGCTGAAGCATCTACGGTAGCAAGAGCCTTTTACGAGGAGATTGTTACAAGGTTCTGCATACCTAAAACACTCGTCACAGATAATGGAACTAATTTTACTTCGAAACTTTTTTCAGAAACTTGTAAGCTTCTAGGAGTTAAAAAAGTTCACACTACCGCATATCATCCACAAGCTAATGGTTCACTCGAACGCAGTCACAGACCCTTAGCGGAATATCTAAGGAGTTTTGTTGACAATGACGATCGGTGCTGGGATCAATGGTTGAGACAGGCGATGCATGTCCACAATAACACCGTGCATACAGCTACTAAACTGACACCAACGAAGAGTTTGTATGGTTTTGAATTCGAAATGCCAACAAATTTAAAAGGAACAGCTACACCTCTGTATAATGCGGAAGATTATCCAAAAATCCTTCAGCATCAACTACAGAAGACGCACGAACTAGCGAGGAAAAATTTGGAACTGGCAAAACAAAAATCAAAACAACTATACGACCATCATACCAATCCTGCCTCGTTTGCGGTCGGGGAAAAAGTCTTGCTTAAAAATCCTACTAGAAAGAATAAGTTTTCACCTATTTGGTTGGGACCCTATGAGGTGGTGTCCGTGAATGGTTCTGTAAATACTAATATCCGAGTAGGTAGAAAAACCAAACGAGTACACAACAACCAACTTAAGGCTTACCACAATCAAGTTAATGGTAGTTAAATTTGAACACATACTAATAATATCCTAAACTAAAACTTTTTCACCACTAATAATTACACTCACTAACCTTCGACGCTAACAGGTATAGATAGGACCGGAAATTTTTTTTATATCAATTAAGTAAAACTACTTAAACTTTACCCACTGCCTTAAATATAGGAAATTTAAAAGGGAACGGAAAAGTTCTAATATGCTTAATTTAGTTCACCTAACTAATATTTTTTTTTCTCTTTTCAGTATTTACAAAGGAAAAACAAAACATTACATTCATATTATTCACATCATATATACAATCAATCTAGTTTATATAAAATTTTTAAGAATACATACAGTCTTTGACTATAAGTAATTTTTCTATTTAATTTTTTTTTTTTTTGTTTAAAAATACTTCTTAAACACATACATAGTTAATTATCGAGTTGAAAAGAAAATGTTCAACCTACGGTGTTTTGCATTAACTGTACAAATAGTTATTAACTTCTATCCCGGGCAGACACAGAATGAGAAACCATACAAGATCCAGTCATTACAAAAAACATCACCAGTTGTGTTCGAAACGGTAGAACAAGCCGTATTCTACAGTGATACGTGGACAATTTTGACGAAGTTCACACCAATGGACTACGAAATGGTAATTCAGATGGTGCAAAAATGTGACAATAGGCTAGAAACGATGTGCAGAAGCATTGCGGACGATGACTTTCAACGCCATTGCCATTTGGTCGCCCAGGAGACAGAGACAAACATCGTAAACTTACGACAAACAGCAAATCGTATGAGGCAATTGATACACTCGAGGCGTCAAAAGCGTGCACTAGAGTTTATCGGAGGATTTTCAAAATGGGCCTTCGGAACGATGGACAGCGAAGATGCTAGAAAGGTCTACCATCACTTGGAATTCCTACATAAACGAAATGAGGATTCGTTCCAATTAATGCACCGACAACTATCCGTCATGAAATCAAATTTCGATACATTGACTAAGCCAATTTCACAACTATCGGAGGAAATGGAAAACGTGACTGCAGGTGTGGGAAATCTAAGTGAATCTTTCCTAAATTACAGCCAATTCACAAACAAGGAAGTTTCGATGCTTAAGATGAGGAGCGAAGCGAGTGCAATGATATCAGTGATCACCGCAAAAATAATGGAGGTCCAAAACCGGCAATCCCTGGAGCTTTCTATACTTGATGACCTTAACCAAAATAAACTCCACCCTTTCATCCTGGACGTAGGCGATTACTTACTTACGCCTTACCAACAGTCTTAGAGGAACGATGGGATCTGGTTATCGATACAAAGTATGAATACATCGCAGAATCTGATAACCACGACCTTTTCGTAATGCTGAATGAGGAACAGTATTCCCGATGCTCACATATTGCAATAAGAGATGCTAAAAAAGACATTGCGGTATGCCGATACGAGACCCCGGTATTCACATCTCAATCAAATGAATGCTTAGTAGAACTCTTACAACACGCAGCTTCATCAAAAGATTCGTGTAAATACACTGCGGTTCCAGCAAGCAAAGGAATATTCCTGAAGATGACGGCACCGAACGAGTGGCTTTTCAAAGTAAAGGATTCCTTCGTTTTGAACTTGAAGTGTGCTGACCAACAATATACAGCCACCCTCAACGGTTCAGGAATCCTTAAGATGGAGCAGCCCTGCGAAGCCAGTGCCAAAGGATTTAAGCTACTGTACGAATTTCACTCTGAGGTTTCTACTGAATACAAACAACCAATGGTGGACCACTCAGAACTTGTGAAAGCATTTCAAGCCAATTCCATTCCAGTTAAACAAGCAACCACACCAAAACTTCTTCCCATTCTTATTGGCAACCACAAGCATTTTGCCAACGAACTTAATTTTGGGAAAAAGAGTATGGAAGAGCTTGAACAAAGATGGAACCTTCTGAACGCAGAGCGAAAAGTAACAGATCATGAATGGGAGTTGTCACTACATCGCTACTCCATGTTGACCTTAGTCACCTTAGCAGCGGTAGCGGTTATTGTCATTTGTCTAGTCCGATGTCTCCGATCCAGAGCACAAACCATTCGCTCCATCCGAGCCAAAGCACCATCAACTATTCTACCACTCCGTGAGCTGACAGTCAACCGAACGCCAAGGAAACGTGCACCATCAACGCCACAGCCTAAAGCAGACATAGCGAGTTTCAGCGTCACCTCTGCCCGGGTGTAAACAAGTATATTGTAAATTAACAAATTGGCATTTATATAATAATAAAAAAAAAAGAAAATATTGAAACTTTAAAATTGTAATAGCAAATTTATTTTACTATAATTACGTAGAAAATATTTTTGAAAATAAAGTTTGTAGTTAAAAGAAATGAATAAAAGTCAAATAAATAAAACACAAAAAAAAAATAAATCAAATGTAAGCGATATAAAAGAAAAAAACATCTTGAAATAAAAACATTTGTAAATTAAGAATTGTAACTGTAAAAAAGGTTAAAAGGTATTATATAAAAAAAAAAATATAAACTTATGAAAATATGATACAAATTTAATTAATTCAAATATATGTACCTATGTATAATTTAGTATTAACATTTAGTATTTATTTAATAAAGAAAGACGAACCTATTTCTGGAGACCTGGCTTGAACTCCCTAAGGGGGGAGGGATGTTATACATACGTATATTTATTAACTTTAAATGTCTCACCTCCTAACCCACTGAGTCAGAATGCATAACAATTAAATATTATGCATAGTGACAGTTTTGGTTTCACACTTATTGTGACGCAATGGCTTAGTGGGACAAGTCAACTTCCAGAATGCAACTCAGTAGGTCAAAGCTGAGTAATGCATTTTGGAAGTTAAACCAAGAAGTTCCAGGTAGGTCGCCAGAACCAGAGGCGAGTCTGATTGTAACCGCGAACGTGATTGTTTGGTTTTGATTACTTGAGCACACTTAACACCATCCTGGGATCTGAGTCGTGATCAAACTGATTCAACACATCTACATCTTTAAACATAGATTTGTTATTAGTCAGTAAAGAATCGATTTGGTTCTTATGCTGTCGGTCTGGTGTGATCCAGGTCCACATCCTATTTTGCTTTCTCTTGAAGAGTGAATTTGTAACTGTAAGATTTCATTGCCATAACCATTGCAACATCCTTTCTCCTCGATCATTTCTACTTCCATATCCATATGGTCCCATAAGTAGTTCTTCTCCAGGTTGCCCAAATTGAATACGTGCGTTGAAATCTCCCATTACTACTAGTTGTTCTGACCTGAGTTAGTTAACAGCTACATCAAGTGTTTTGTAGAACCTCTCTAGTGCTTCAATAGAAGCAGTACTGGTTGGAGCATATACTTGAATGACAGCAGCTTTGACTCTTCCAATTCGTATCTTTAATCCAATTATTCTTTCACTGTATTCTTTTATTTCAATAATAGATTTTTTCCATCGCTCGTGTACTAGAAACCCTACTCCATATTGCCCTTTAGTCTGCCCAATATATGAGAATATATGTGTGTCCTTCTTTGATTTCCATAATTTCTTCTCCTGCTCTTCAAACTTCGGAGAGGCCAATTATATTCCAGTTTATTTTTTTCCTTGCAATTTCAAGTTCATTCATCCTCTCTTCTAATAGAAGAGATTGGGCATTGTTAGTTCATATTGACAATTCATTTTCTAGTCCCTTCTTTTGCTTATTCTCATTTGGATTTTGGGGTGGTGTTGTAGGTGATGGTGGTGAGGCTGAAGTTGATGTTGGTTGGATTTTTGGTGTTGTTTGCGGCGGTGGTGGTGTTGCGTGACTTGGTGTTACAGTTAATGGTGGGTCTTGGCCATAATCGTCCACGGTGGCCAACCGGATTGGATGATTTTTTTCTTTTTTTTTCTAGGTCGTTTTATTTTTGCACTCGTTTTTAATTATTGTTTTACATTGCATTTCGTTTTCAGAATCCTTTGCCCGTGCTTTTCACATCAAATGTTTTGATCTTCACGATCATTTTCGTTTACAGAAGATTCTGATGCTGAACTTCTAACTCTAAAACACTTATCTAAGGTACTAAGTTTTTCGACGCTAAAGTTATCTCTTAATTTGCTTCTCTTTTCTTGTAAAGAGTTTGATCTTTTGGCTGATATTGACATGTGAGATGAATTTTTGTGTCTGTGTAATTTACTTTGACTTGTCTCAGGTTCTTCATCAGATCTGTTTCTTTTTAGTTTTTCAGAATCATAGTTTTTTCCTTTGCACTTTTTGCTTTTGAAACGCGTTCTTCTCTTTTCGTCTCTGCATCTTCCTTAGACATATCATCTCTGAGATAAATTGTATCTCCACTTTTTTGCCGTAGTTTTGCTTTATTTTTCATAATTTCATCTTTTTTCTTTAAAGTAAGTAACCCTACCATAATGGGTCAGTTCGTGTTACCTTTCTTTCCTAGTCTGTAGATGAAATCAATGTCTCGTGTACCCAACTCTACTCCCAAGTCACTCGTCACTAGCTCAATTATAAATTTTTCAAGTTCATCCATACTTTCTTCTACTTCCTCTATATTGGAGAAAATTATATTTTTCCTTCGCAACATTCTATCTAGTCGCGTGATTTGTTTATTTTGTTCTTCTTGTTTTCGATTGATTGATATAATTCCTCTAGATATTTGTTCAATTTTTGTTTCCATGCTTTTTTTTCGAAATTTCGATATCAATTTTTAATTAATTTCTAGTAATTTTAATTTCCCTTAATATTTCCTCTAAACACATTTTTATGAAATTTTGCAGCACTCTTAAATCGAGATTTGATTCGAGTCTCGTTGTGGTTTGACGGTTGCTGTCTATTTGACGTATATCGAATTTGTTGTTTATAAATTGTTTGATGCGTTTTCTCGGTTCGAGTGATTTCTTAAATTTAAGTATGTATTTAAGTAAATATATAAATAGTTCTCCTTCTGACGAACCAATAATGAATTGGAACACCGGTTCTGGTACCAAAAAATTATTTGTAATTTAAATATTCAACTTTTTCTTAAAAAATACGGCCAAAATCGACAATCCAGACGTACCTCTCGATGAAATGGGGTAGGTATTCATATGATACAACTATATAAGATAGCGCATTGCGCATCATTCACATAAAATTACGTCATCGACGCACACAAATACTTTTTCCAAGATTAATAAAACAAAGAATTTTTGACTAAAATTTATTAATTAAATATGAAATATAATTTCCTAAAAGCAATGCACTTGTTTTTAGGATTCTGCACACACATTTGAATTATAAAAAGAACAAAAGTATCAGGGAAAGTTGTGCGTCGATGACGAAGATGCGCAGAACAAAACGAAAAAAAAAACAGGACGCCGTTATCTGTTTAGTTGTATCATGGGTATTCACTCTCCCCTTACAGAAGTCGTAACAAAATAATTCTAAGCCAGGTAATCTAAGGCAAAATTTGATAAAACTATCGCACAAACTGAGACTCAGCTAACCAGCAGCAATGGGCAAAATATTTTTTTAATTTCAAGGTATATTTGACTTCAATATTTATGTGGGGGGAGTACGATAGCTACGGTGCGCCGCAG
Source organism: Dasysyrphus albostriatus (assembly GCA_946251815.1). Classification (NCBI taxonomy): domain Eukaryota; kingdom Metazoa; phylum Arthropoda; class Insecta; order Diptera; family Syrphidae; genus Dasysyrphus; species Dasysyrphus albostriatus. The sequence continues at coordinate 76,439,168 of OX276337.1, forward strand.
CACTGCAGAAAGTCTATCTCCCTCCGTTTAAGCAGGAGGGGCAGTTTTCTAAAAAATTACATCAAATTGTATTTCTATGACGTAAATGTCTAAATAAGTTTTTTTTTCTAATACGTACAGCACAGTAAGTCTTTAAGCGGTAAATAGCTCAAAACAATCTAACAAAAGAACACATACAAGAAATACAACAAATTTCAATCACACATCAAGGGATCCACTATTTTCCACTAATTTTAACACATGCGCAGAACTGAACATAAATGAAAACGCTAATGATATTACTTTTAATATGTGTACTGTGCCCAGAATGCAGGTAGACTTACATTGCATTCCATGTTCTAGTCGGTCAGTTAGGTCAAGTAAAGTCAATGTCCAAATATCTTAAATATGCTACGTAGGTATGTATATGTACATACACATATTTAGAAAATAGCCTTTGACCAAAAATAAAGATATCGCATCAAGGGGTTCAATTTTCGATTTGTGAAATTGTGAAGTGATAAAAGTGGAGGCTTATTAACATGTTTTTACTCTTGTTTTTACTTAAATTTTTAATAAACCGTTTAACGATTGAAAATGGGTTTAGGGAATGTAAAATAAATGTATTCCCCAAAAACGGAGTTGAAAGGAGTTTTTGGGGGTGAAAAAAGGGGGAAATTGCGTATTTGCGTTTTCCGACTAAAGTTGACCACCATAAAGTAGTTTTTGAGATATTGGGTGATATGCATAAAACGGATGTACTTACTAGCAGTAAAAGGTAAAAGTAATTCCTATAACTTTAATTTATAATTTGAAGTACTCGTATTTACTAGCTGGCAAAAACTTTCAGAAGGTAGTAGATTCATCCAAGTAAATACTTTAATTCATCGCAAACTAATAGTAAATACTTATTTTTCATTAAAATTTTCGTGTTAAATAGCTGATTGTTACATTTCGGCTAGTTTTGTTCTTCTACAATACGAGTAAGTGAAGCTACCGAACTAGACTTGATTTCGTAAAAAAGTAATACAATTAAGTGATGGGAGTACTTTTGCTTATGTGTGTTCCTTTCCTTTCACGATATGGAAAGGTTATTTTCGTTGGGATTCGACATAGAACAAAACATTAGCCAAAGTGAGCCTCTGATTATTAATTCAACCTAAAGCTAGAAGCTTTGAGACTATTTATGAGTAAATAAAAACTTAAAGCTGGAATTGAACTTATGATCAAGATCAACATAAGAAGAGGCAAAAGAGACGACAGAGGTATATAGAACGAGAGAAGTCACTTAACCAATCTTCGTTTAAATTTGATCTCTTATCTAAATAAAAATTTCTTATTTAACTTTTTATCAAATTGAAAACAATTTCAATCCAAGTGACACATGACCCTTGAACGATAAAGTTGTTTAAAATAAGACTCTGAACACGATCTTCTACCGTTACAGACTCTTTGAGAATTAATTCGCACAAATTTAGCCATTTCAGTTACCAGAGACCTGATTTCGCCTTTAAATCGGACAAACGACTGTTAAACTGATTTTGTCTTTAAATCGGACTTCTTACTTACTTAAGGTGGCGCTACAGTCCGGGGTGGACCAGGGCCTCAACCAACAAGCTTCTTTCAGCCGGCTCGGTTTCTAGCTAGCTGTCTTCAGTTTCGCACGCCAAGTTGGTTGAGGTCCTCTTCCACTTGCGTGCGCCACCTGTTTTGCTGTCTTCCTCTACCGCGCGCCGTCCCACGGGGTTGGATTTAAAGATTGTTTGGGCCTAAGCATTGTTGTCCATTCGTTCTAGGTGACCCAGCCATCTCAGTCGTTGGCTTTTCAGTTTACTGGCTAGGTCGGTGTTGCTGTACAGCCCGTATTCGTGGTTATATCTTCTTCTCCATTCCCCATAAATGCAGACGGGACCAAAAATCAACCGAGAATTTTCCTCTCAAAACAGCCTAAAGCGTTCCCATCCACCGATAATAGCGTCCATGTCTGTGCACCATAGATCAGGACCGGGATGATAAGCGCCTTATACAGGGACACTTTAGTTGCTCGAAAGAGGGCTTTCCTTTTCAACTGCCTTCTTAGCCTAAAGAAACAGCGTTTGGCAAGAGTAATTCTTCATTTGATCTCAGCGCTGGTATCGTTCGCTGAGTTTATAGCGGAGCCTCTTAAAACAGCCTAAAGCGTTCTCATCCACCGATAATAGCGTCCATGTCTCTGCACCATACATCAGGACCGGGATGATAAACGTCTTATACAGGGACACTTTAGTTGCTCGAAAGAGGGCTTTCCTTCTCAACTGGCTTCTTAGCCCAAGGAAACAGCGATTGGCAAGAGTAATTCTTCGTTTGATCTCAGCACTGGTATCGTTCGCTGAGTTTATAGCGGAGCCTAGGTAGACAAAGTCTCTGACCACCTCAAAATTATAACTGTCCATAGTGACGTTCTGACCGAGACGTCGGTGTTGGGTGTCCTTTCTTGTTGACAGCATATATTTCGTCTTGCTTTCATTCACCGTTAAACCCGTTGATTCGCCTGTCGTTGTTGACGAAAGTTATTTTAAAAATTTACATATCTATTCCCAAACGAATTGTAGTAATATACCTGTGCAACTGAGCACTGTTTTAGGATATCTTTCATTGTTAAATGATGATTACTCGTCTGGTCCAGACGGAATTCCCCCAATAGTATTAAAAAGGTGCAGACATATATTATTTCAGCCCCTTCAATCTTTATTTCAGCTTTGTTTAAAATCAGGGAAGTTTCCTTGCTTATGGAAAAAATCATTTTTAACTCCAGTTTTCAAAAAGGGTGATAGGAACGATATTAAAAACTATAGGCCCATATCAAACCTGTCTTGTATACCGAAGCTTTTCGAAAAAGTTATTTGTGAAAGCTTGGCTTTTCATAGTAAAAATTTAATATATGCAAAACAGCATGGATTTTTGCAAAGAAGATCAACGGTAACAAATCTCCTTACCTTCTTACACAAATGCTCCAATGCTTTAGAAAATGGTAGTGAAGTTGACTGCATTTACACTGACTTTTCTAAAGCATTTGATCAACTTAGTCACAATATTATTTTATTCAAACTTCAAGCTTTCGGCTTTCCACCTTTCTTTATAGATTGGATAAAATCGTACCTGGGAAATAGATCCTACCAGGTAAAATTTCGACACTCTTTCTCAAACCCATTTAACGCTCTCTCGGGTGTACCTCAGGGAAGTCATTTGGGCCCTTTTCTATTCATTCTTGCTATAAATGATGTTGTCTCATGTATACGTTCTAGTGAAATTCTTATATTTGCGGATGATATGAAGATTTGCAAGACAATAAGAGCTGATCATGACCACAGTCTCTTGCAGGATGATATTGACAGCTTCACTCTATGGTGTGATAAAAACGGTCTTAACCTAAACCCTGTTAAATGCCAAACAATAACTTTCTCAAGAAAACGAGTTGCAAGTGCTTTTAATTATTCTATTTCGCAGCACAAACTATGCCGTGTCTTTAGTTTCAAGGATTTGGGTGTTCAGTTTAGTTCTAATTTAGAATTCACAGAACACATAAATTACATTGTAAAAAAAGCGAGCTCTATGCTTGGATTTATAAAACGTTGGGCAAAAGAATTTAACGACCCGTATATTACCCTTTCTCTATATAACTGTTATGTAAGACCTCATCTTGAGTATGCCTCTCAAGTTTGGTCACCCTTCTATGAAATTCATAAAAGTCGTATTGAATCAATACAACATAAATTCATTCGTTTTGCCCTGAAAGGTCTCCCTTGGGCTGATCCATATAACCTTCCACCATATGAACATCGGATCCAACTGCTGCAGGTCCAAACTTTATATCAAAGGCGGGTTAACAATGACTTAATATTTCTTCAGCAACTTTTAAATGGGGAAATTGATGCTCCTGACTTGTTAGCCTGTATTGGCATAAATTATCGCAGAGGATCTCACAACCTGCGAAGATTTGAACTTTTACATGTCGATTTTCATCGTACTAACTACGGAATTCATGAACCTTTAAGCCGAATGTGTAAGCTTTTCAATTTAAATGCTTCCTCCATTGATTTTAATATAGGTAAAATGGGATTGAAAACATTGTTTCGAACCAGTGCTCCACAATCGTGACTGTCTTATATATCTATTAAGATACTTTCAATGTTTTTTTTTTATTGTATAATTTTGTTTATTAGGTATATGATTTTTGTAATTTTGTACACTAGTTCTTTTTGTAGTTATTTGTAAGCATGTGTTAGTTTGCATTATTTTACTAACCACTAACACATGCACTTATGATGAGCCCTTGTTTGTAGGTTGCAGCTTGATCTAAGCTCTCTACACTCATAGAATCTGAAGTGTAAAAAAAAAAAAAAAACCCCATCTTTCTGGTTTCCTCCTCAATACTCATGGAAACAGCATTGACATCACGCTTTGTTCGTCCAATTATGCCAGTATCGTCGGCGTAAACGAGTAGTTGGACGGGCTTTTGAAAAATTGTGCCTCTAGTGTTGACGTGAGAGTTTTGCACAATTCTTTAGAGAGCAATGTTGAAGAAGTCGCATGACAGCGCGTCTCCTTGTCTAAAACCTTTTTTGACATCAAAGGTATCAGTGAGGGCTTGCCCATCTTGATGGAGCAGCGTGCATTCTCCATTGTCATCCTGCACAAACGGAAGAGCTTAGAAGGTATGCCAAAAGTAGACATTGCTCTATATAACTCGCATCTATAGATGCTATGCGGCCTTGAAATCGATGAAAAGGTGGTGGGTATCGATTTGAAACTCCTGGGTTTTTTCCAAGATCTGCCGTAGTGCGAATATTTGGTGGATGTTGGACTTGCCTGGTCTAAGACCACACTGATATGAACCTATCAGGTTGCTGACGAATGGCTTCAGGCGTTCACAAAGTACGGCAGAGAATATCTTGTACGCGATGTTAAGAATACTGATTCCTCTGTATTTGGTGCAGTCCAGGATCACCTTTCTTGAGGATCGGGCAAACAATGCTGAGGTTCCATTCATCGAGCATGATTTCCTCCGACCATATTTTGGAGATGAGCTGGTGCATACTCCCAACCAATTTATCACCAGCCGCTTTGAATAGATCGGCCGCGAGGCCATCAGCTCCAGCAACTTTATTTGGCTTAGGTTTAGATAAAGCTGTCTTCACTTCGTCGAGATCGGGTGGACGGAATTGTTGGCCTACGTCGTCCAGGTTGAATGGTGCAATCTGCATGGCAGTGGGAAACAGTTCGTCATCGCCGTTATACAATTCGCAGAAATGATTTTTCCATATCCTCTGCACCGACTGCGATTCTACCACGATGCTCCTCTGTTCATCCTTGCAGGCTTCGGTTCGGCCCTTGTAAACCTGGAGGTTTATTTTTACCTTTTGGTAAAACTTCCGAACTTTATTCCTGCAATGGAATCCCTCTAACTCCTCGATCGCACGCTCTCATGCTTCTTTTTTTCCTTCTGAGAAGACGGTGTTCCTTTCGCCTCTTCTGCTCGTAGAGCTCTCGAGCAGCTCTGGTCCTTCTATGCAACGCCGCTTTGTATGCCTGGCTGCATGTCCCCTTATTTATAGTGAGATGCGGGAACTGCGTGCTAGCTACCACAACGTTTCGCTCCACAGCAAAGCCAATTAACCTGAAGCCGTTATCAGAAGTGGAGTCGTGCAGGCTATATTTTCTGATTGTGCCACCAGAGACGTCTTCTCTTCAAAGCTTGGCATTTAAATCACCCAAGACAATCTTAATGTCACAGCTAGGGCATTGCTCGTATGTCTTGTCCAGGAGCTCGTAGAATTCGTCCTTGGTGTCGTCATCTTTCTCCTCTGTGGGGGCATGCGCGCATATGAGGCGGATGTTGGCAAATTTAGCCTTGATGCGTGAGTCGTAAGGCGCTCGCTTACGTTGTTGAAACTCAGGACTTTTTGCCTAGGTCTACCTCCAACGACAAATCCATACCCAAAAAGACGCTGCCCTTCTTGTCGATAGCAGTTGCCGTAGTAGACGTCGCAGTCTTTCAATTTTCTTTTACCCGGCCCATGCCATCGCATGGATGGCGGTGATATCTGCTTTTTAGCGGTCTAGGGCCTCCGCTAAATGTTCGGATGCACGTGTTCTCTTGAGAGACAGAACATTCCACGTGCAGATCCGAAGTTCGTTGTCCTTATTTCGTTTGCTAGGTTCGTCAACAGTGAATCCGTCCGTATTCTGGGCTTGTTGTTGCTTCGCAACGAAATATCTTTACGTGGCCGGGCAGTCACCCCGACGGCACGACCCCCAAACCTGAAGGAACAGACCCTTAGTATGACTCCAAGGGCGGGGAGCCGGATTAACCGCTCCTTATAGGCCTGAGCTCCGAATAAGTCGTAGTAGCCCCTATAAGGTGTTCACTAAGTTCTTCAACCTGACTGGAATTGTAGACGCCACCGTTGATTCCATCTGGGGAATTCTTCCGCTGCCGCCTTGATGAAGAGAGAAGTGCCTTAGTGGGAACACTCCTCCCCCCCCTCTCTCGTTTGCTGCCAACAACAATCATCCACAGGGATTGAAACCCTATCTTCGATTGAGGTACTCGGTATCCGATGTTCACCACGGGGAGGTGAGAGTAGGAGTTGGTAGACAGAAGTTGGTTTAACAAAAAACCTGTGGACGCTTGTGTCCTCTTGAATGGACTTGTCTACCAATTTAAATCGGACACATGACTGTAGATTATTGGTTTTAAAACTCCTTAACTGCGGAATAAAACCAAAAGAGTATGTACTATGAAATTTTCATGTTGCTAATTGGCAACTTCGAAAAAATCAAGAATATACTGCAGGAAAAAAGTAATTGCCAGTTTAATGCATAAGAAATATAGTATTTATTAAAAGAATTTATCCAAAAAAAGTTTATACTATAGCCTGAAGTAAATACTTAGATTTCGGCATTTACTGCATTTATATGGATATCAAAAATAGCATATACTTGAAAATTCTTTAGTAAAAACATTTACTAAGTTTTATGCATATCACCCATTGAATTTAGTTCGTAAAAATACTTTTTTTGTCAAATGAGAAGTTTACTCCAGAAAATTATCGTACAAAGTTTATTCAGGACTCATTTGTTTTGTTTCTTCATCTGTTTTCATATAAAACTATGATAACACATAGTAACCACGGTCAAAAATGCGAAAATACAAAACTTATTTAGCAACAAGTAATTTTTAATAAGAAATTGTTGATAAATTGTTTAAAATTTTTAGAAAATGCTAAAAATTTTTATACCATTGAATTTATGGAAAAAATATAAGCAAAAGGTAATATTATATTGGACGCGAAACAAATTTTTTAACGATGCCGCAACGATATTGTTAGAAAGATTAATTTCAGTACTTATAGTAGGGGCGTTGCGTTAGTGCACAATATGAAGGCATACCTGTCATTCTGACCTAACGGGTTGAGCTTTAGTATACTAATAGTTAATACTTTACTATTAAGAAGAGCTACAAAGGTGGCAACACTATCAGGTTGACGGGGAAGGGTTGCCATTTACCAGTTTGAATTCCAAAATTTTGCATACATTGGCATTTAAATCGAAAACCAGGTGTTGGACGAATAGCTGAGAACTCTCGTTGGATTCAGCACCTTTAGGTTAGGTTAGGTTTGAAGGGGTGATAATACGGTGAGCCGCATCATCTCACTCGGATCTCGGTGGATCCATTGCGTTCCCCAGGTTGAAAGATGGGTGGTGAGGAGGGATAGGAAGGGGATTAAAGGGAAGTTTTAGGTGTGGGGCATCCCTGAACCATCCTGAGTTCTGAATGAATTTTAGATGTTCTTATTGGCAAGACAGAGATGTCGCCCAGTTCGTCAAAAAAGTATTCTCATAGGGTTGCTTTTCTGGTTCTAGCTAGGATGGGGCATTCGCAAAAGAAGTGAAGAGATTCCTCTTTCACCTCTTAATCATGACACCCTCTACATAAGTCCGATGAGCTGATGCTCATTCTGTTCATGTGGACTCCCAAAGAGTTGTGGCCCGTTAGGACGCCAACTATGAGTGATAATTGAGGCCTTCTAAAGTTTTTTTTCTTCCAAATATTTCGCCAAAGGTTCTCTGAAACCCGACAGTTGCCGATGAATGAACATCTGACTTTGCAGCTTCCAAGAAACTCTAGTGTATTCTCATTTTTTCTTGCTCCAGTGGCATGAGCACCGAAGCTTCGATTTGGATTGGATCGGATATCCGCTTTTGACCAGTTCCCCTGCCATTTAGTTCCCGTGAATATCCCTATGTCTTAGGGTAACTGTGTTCGTTGCATTGAGTACTCTTAACTCATTCCGGCAACGATCGATCAGTTAGGTTATAGTTATGGTCATTGAGGAAATGGCTTTAAATTAAATAAAAATGTCAATATTATTGCTGATTTATTCACTTGAGGCAAGATGTTTTGCGGCTTCACAAACTTCCAGCACTTCCGCTTGGAATACACTGCAAAAGTTTGGAAGCTTCATAGATCTATTTATGGGTGGGTTATCTGAATAGACTGACCCAACATCCTCCAAGGTTTTGGAACCGTCGGTGAAAACTGAAACATGATTTTCATTAATGACAGAGTTTTCGTTCCAGAGTTCCCTGGTGGGGATATCTGTCATGGTTACTAGGTTGATATCAATGTGCGGTGAAACGTAGTCTATTTGAATGTTAATGTTTGTAAAATTCATTATTTCATTCATTCATTCTGTGACCGTTGAGGACCTTTTTCCAATTTTTACATCTTTGAAGTCTTAAAGAATTTTTGGTCGCCAACTCTCTCGTAAACAGATTGAGTAAGGCAAGTGAAAGGAAGGTAGGTAGAAATGGTGGCACGGGCGTAACACTCGCCCAGTACCCAATTAACGCTCCACCTGGGCCTCCGTATGCCCACTCGGCATGACCGGAGGTTTCCAGTGGAGATCAGCATCCACCATGAGCCCAGAGTTCTTTGATTTGAATTAGAACGGATTTGGAATATGGTTTAAGTATATTTTGGGCTAGCACCAACGTCAAGAGGCGGGACTTAAGACACTCAGTCGATTGGATCGTATCTCGCCCAAAGCCAGCTGCGATATGCCGAGCGCAGCAGATAGCACTGCAGTGCAAAGGATCCAGCCGATGATCGCTGTCATTGAGCATCATGAAACCCAGCAGAGGCCTGTATTCCGATTGCTCACGGTCTTGTGGTCTGGGGGGAAACATGATACAGAAGCAACCGATTTTCCATTTCTTCGTGTTAAGAAAGGAAATCAAGTTTTTGATTTTCATTTCAGAAAGTTCATTGAGGTCGTCTAAAAATGTCACTCCAAACGACTGTGCTCTCATTCTAGGCAGAGCAGGACATTCACAGAGAAAGTGAAGGACTGTTTCCTTTTCTTGCTGATCACTGCAGCTACGGCAGTGAGTATTGTAGGGAATACCCAGTCTCGCTGCATGTTCCCCTACTGGCCAATGTCCAGTACAGGTTGCAACGACCCTAGCTACATATGTCTCGCCTGGGTCTACATAACATATCAATTGTTCGGGATTTATTATAGGTGGGCCAGATCTTTCTGGATATTTTGCATTCGGTCAAGCTATTCCACCTTCGATTGGATTCACTAAGAAAGATTGACCGTAAATTGCCCTTCACAACTCCCAGGGGGATGTTGACTCTTTCCGCAAGTGAGTTGTGAAAGGCTGATCCTTGCCTGGTGAGTTCATCTGCCCGTTCATTTCCTTTAATGCCCCTATGGCCAGGAACCCAGATAAGAGTGACCTTGAGGTTAATATTAAGGGTTGCGAGCTCCTCCCGGCATTGCTGGACCAGTTTAGAGGATGATATAGCCGAATCAATGGCTTTGACAGCTGCCTGACTGTCTGTGAGGATAGCTGTATTACGATTTTGGTTGGGATCTAGTTTAAGTATCCTGCATGTTTCCCTAATTGCAAGTACTTCAGCTTGAAACACACTAGAATAATCGGGTAGACGAAAGGACCTTGAGATATTCAGAGACTCAGAAAAGATTCCTGAACCAACACCACACTTCATCTTTGCGCCATCAGTATAGATAGTGGTGTCGAAGTCTCTCGTCATGACGTCATCATCCCAGTCCTTTCTGGATGAGAATAAGACTTTAAAATCTTTACTGAGTTTCATTTTTGGCGTGCAGTAGTCAGTAGGAGTTGAAAAAATTTCAGTTGGAATCAAATTTGTGATATTGCTGTGGCCATAGGGCTTGGTAACCCAACAATTTGATTCTTTAAGAATTAATGCACTACAAGATATCAAATATTTATTGTGCAGAGTGAGTGGTTCGCTCGTTCGTTTAACCTTTTTAAGTTTGTCGATGTTATATGCTCTGTTAAGTGCGGTCCACCAGACAATCGAACCATAAGTTAAAATCGGCCGTACAACGGCTGTATACGTCCACAAAATCATCTTCGATTGAAGGTTCCATTTTTTACCAAAGGTTTTGCTACTAGCGTAGAAAGCTATGTAGGCCTTCCTTACCCGATCTTCGATGTTTGTTTTCCAGTTTAACTTATGGTCAAGGATGACACCAAGATACTTTGCACTGGTTGATAGTGAGAGTGATTGGCCGTTAAGACGGGGTGGAGTGCAGGGATGTATCTAAGTTTTGGTATTAAAAAGCATCAGCTCAGTTTTGCTCTGGTTGACTTCTAGACCACAGCTCGTAGCCCAGTTGCTAACCTTTCTCAGAGCCATTTCTGTGATTTCGCTTATCACAGAAGTGAACTTACCTGATACCAATATCACCAAATCGTCCGCATTTGCGACCGCCTTCACACCACATCTCTCCAGTTTAACGAGGATTTTATTCATTACTAGTAGCCATAGGAGTGGTGAAAGAACCCCACCCTGTGGTGTTCCTCTATTAACGTGTTTTGTCAAGTTCACATTACCTAAAATGCCATGAATCCTTCTGTCGTTGAGCATGGATATTATCCATTCTCTGATGTAGTGCTCTACCCAAAAGTCAACGAGTGCCTCAAGAATGGATTCGATTAGCACGTTATTAAAGGCCCCTTCTACATCTAAGAAGGTGACTAGGGTATATTCTTCGAAGTTTATGGGTTTCTCAATTGTGCGCACTACCTTATGAAGGGCCGTCTCCGTGGACTTACCTTTGAGATATGCATGTTGAGAATTTTCGAGGGGACATTCCTCAAATAGGTCCCTAATATGGGTGTCTAGAATACGCTCCAGAGTTTTAAGCACAAAAGAGTTTAGGCTGATTGGTCGAAAATCCTTCGCGGATTCGTGGCCTCGCTTCCCTTTTTTAGGAATAAAAACCACTCTTACATGTCTCCAATACTCTGGGACATGGTTGAGCGAGAGGTATCCTTTGAAGATCAACTCCAGCCGGGGGATTACCATATCTTGCAGCTTTTGGAGCATGATTGGTAGAATTCCGTCTAGGTCTGGAGACTTGTATGATGAGAAAGAGTAAATAGCCCAGGCTATCTTTTCGTTTGTTATAAAATTATTGATATGCTCTACACGAGCTAATTGAGTGATGTGAATTCTACGCGCTTCAGAGTTGCTATTCTCGCAGCCCGGGAAGTGTGTCAACATCAACAATTCCAAGGACTCAGCTGGAGAGATTGTCGAAGATCCATCGGGCTTTTCAAGAAGTAACGATAACAATGTTCCTTCGAAAGAACCTTACTAAGCCTTGCAGAATCTTTTAGGCTCTCAATAGAATTGCAGTAATCTCTCCAACCTTTTTGCTTAGCTGATGCGACAGCACGCTTGTAAATTTTCAAACAGTCTTTATAAGGTTGGTAAAAATTGTGTTTGTGGCAGATATTGTAGATTTTCCTAGTCATTTTCCTAAGGTTAGACAGATCTTCATTCCATCATGGAGAAAGGGTTTTGCGGCTATATTTACCTGGGCAAGAATCCTTAAAAGCAGTGTTCATAGATGCTTCAAAGTTTATCACCATCGATTCAAGATCTATAATCGATTCTGGACTCAGATTCGGTATTGTATGCAGTTTGGAGTTTACGATTTGGCTGAACTTCTTCCAGTCAATTCTTTTCGGGATTTCAGACTCGAAATTAATATTGAGAAGGATCCACCTGTGATCCGAAAAGGAATTAGTAAGAGATACTCTCCAGTTCTCCACTGATAGCTTAAAATTATTGTTTATGACAGTAACATCAAGCGTATCTTCCCATCCTACGTAACTTTGCGAGCTCGGAAAAATAAAGGTGGGGGTACTACCTCTATTACATACAGTTAAGATATTTTCAATAATAAAATCAAAAAGAGACTCACCTCGTTTATTAATCTCCGAACTGTCGTGTAGTATGTCATGCGTTAGCATCGCATCCAATCAGAAGGTTTGTCCCTTTCGTGGTTGGCCACCAGACCATGCATGCGTACTCTAGGATTGGCCTTATAATGGCTGTGTACGTTGAATGGTCTTAGGGCTGGGACCCCATCTACTACCAAAAATTCGACTGCACGTATAGAATGCTATTGGGTTTTTTTCTCTTTCTTTAATAATTTCTTTCGAGTTCAGTTTACGGTCAGGTACAACACCAAGGTATTTGGTGGTATCCGAAACTTGAAGTGGAGTTCCGTTGATGGTTGGCGGGTTTATGTGGGGAATATTGTTTTTCCTTATAAACAACAGCAGTTCTGTCTTTAGTGGGTTAACGTTTAGTCCACAACTGCTGGCCCAATTATTGAGCTTGTCGAGGGCTAACTATAGGAGGCCGCATAAATTTTGCATACATTTTCCCGAGGCCATTAACACATTGGCGTATCCAACGACCTTGATGCCACTAAAATTAAGTTTAACCAATATCTGGTTGACTACAAGGAACCAAAGCAGGGGATATAAAACTCCACCCTGTGGAGTCCCGCTGCATGTTCTAACTTTTAACTTGGTATCACCCATTTCTACATATATGAGTCTTGTTTCAAACCATACTTTATTGATATTCTACCACCCCTCTTTTCCCATGAAGGAGGTTGAAAAAATCAGTTTTGGGAACTAAAATTTGCAAATCCAAGAAAAATTAGCAAATACTTAGGAATATTAATAAAATTTAAAGATGGGTGTCGACGCAGAACTGCACCATCTAACTGATGAGCCCAACTGTTGTACCTGGGCGAAACGCATTTGGACTAAAGGTCGCAAAATCTTTATTATGAACTTCACCATCCAATGATCTTCACTATATCCAAAGATATTTGAAAAATCTTCTTTGCTTTTAAAAAAATCACTTTCAGTTTTAAATTGTGATTGAGTGGGTTTTCTGATGCATTTGTTGCACTCTGCTTACTATTACTGAAGCCATTCAAAATCTTCTATCTCATCTGACTCGATCAGTGCATTTAATTTGTTTTAGTTATGTTCTCCCAAGCAAGACTTTGAAACTACACAACGTTTAATCAATTGCTTTATACAATTTGTTTGCACTACCACGGATATAAAAATACGAGATCGTTTGACTGATCTTGATCTGTTTAAGTCATTGTAAGCAGCCAAAGCTTCATACATTGCCTCTTGATCGAAGAAGATTTTGTTTTATTTATTTCTTTTTGGATTCCTACCAGACACATCTATTTGTCTAATCCACCGATGAGTTCAATTTTAGTACGTATTCCCCGCTTTACCATTTTGTCAGATTTGTCGGTCAATTATCCGGGTGGTTCAATTAACGGAAACCCGCATAATTGACCGACATTTTCAATTAAGCGAAACCCGTTTAATTACAACAGTCGGTCAAGTAAAACATAAAATAGGTTTTCTTTTGAAAAATGTCTACATCAAATTTTAGAAAAATATAACAAAAACTATATAATACAAAAATATGTATGTATTTGAACATATGTATTTTATTTAACAAACATAACTATAAAACAAAAATATCACTTAAAAATCCCAAAAGGGTAAAAGAAACTCATAATATGTTCGCGTACTTCCCAAAACTTCGAATTTCTACTAATTTAGCCTAAGGTTCCGTCGAAACTCATAGATATAAAAAAAACTAAATTTGTATTTTTTTGAAAGTATATGAACAGACATTATAATACTTGCGGTTGTTTCTTCGTTCAAATGATCATACTACGACCATGTTGGAGAATAATTTTTGTTTGTTTATGTTTAAATTACTGTATAAAAATAACGGTAGGTGATGCAGTGCTACCGGTACCCGACATTGAAATTTCAAATGACAAAAAGCAGATTATTTAGAGCTGTCGTATTTCTTATATCAGTGAACAATCTGTCAAGTTAAGCGCTTCCAAATTGAAACAATTTTCTAAGACTGATAATAATTTGTTGTTCAACTAACCCAAAATTGTATACTTGTGTTTAGTTTGTTAGCTGGATTTCTTTAAGATCAATTAAGCGAGGTTCAGTCAATCGTATACAAAACTGTACTATTTATTTATATAAGAAATTTTCGAACTGACATTCTTCGGTCCATCAAGCGAGAAAGTCAATTTAACGAGGTGCCATCATTCAATAATTACCAATAGAAGAGACACCCAAGAAAACCGCCACCAGATGTCTATAAGCTGATAAACAATTCTATCGAATACTACAACCAATTGGCAAATGTATTCCTTTTGGAAAGTTTGTTCCCCTTTTGTGAAAAAAATATCTTATGTATAGGTTCTTGTGTACCAATTTATTATGTTGGCTTTTGGATGCAATTTGCTAATGTGATAATGTAGTTTAAATTTTTCTTTATTTTAATTCGTCGAGCTTTCAAGTGTATGATGTAAATGGTATAATTTATTGAATAAATACAAATTTATAATATTTATTCAATGATTTTATTTAGGCAGGTACGTAGGTTAGTAAAAGGTGTTGGTGTACAGTATGTACCTCATTTCAACGTTTTGTTGATATTCACGATTTATTGGAATTATGTATGTAATTTGGTAGATACCAATGTCTGTATGAACATTTAATTACAAAAGTATATGGGGCACTCCATGCCAAATCGGACAGTTTGAAAAAAAAATATTTTTGTTTTCCCAACTTCTTGATATTTTTTAGTATACATTGATAGACAATTCCTGGTAAGGTTTGAGATTTTTTTGATGGACCGTTCAAAAAATATCGAGATTTCAAAAAATCGCTCTTTTTTTTTGTTAATTGCTCATAACTTTCTTAATAATGGTCCAAATTGAATTATTTTATTTATTTATTATTTTTTTCTTAAATAATGAACTGTCAAATTTTGTATGGGAAATGATTTACACAATTTGGTTAAACTTATCAAAGAATGTTGTTGCGTAAAATTAACCAAACTGGTTACTCTTATCCAAACGTCATTGTGACTCTTACTTACTGTGATTGAATTACCTAGCATTTAATCTAAAAATCTAATCTGAACTTTTCTAGTCAAAAAAATTTTAAAAAAACCTTAGACAAAACCTAGTCAAAAAAATTTAAAAAAAACCTTAGACTTTTCTGTTGTCAAAATAATTATGTAGTGCGTTGTTGCGGTAAAATTTACCACAACAAGTTTCATCCGTCTATTCTTTATCATTATCCATCCTTAGCCTTTCCTTTTTCGTTGCGGCTCCAAGATACTGGAGTCAGTAGATACTTGACGTCCATCAGCCAGAGACCTACTCTTTAAGTATTTTGGAAAAGTAACAAAAACAGGTTTCCAAATTACTGAGTGGAACAGTTGGTTCCAAAACCATCGAGGTTACTTATGAAGAAGACGGGCCTTCTGAACTCGGCCATTTGGATTCGGCAAGTTTTGGCAAGACATCCAACAACTTGCTGAATCATTGATTGTGTGTATGAGAGAATAGTTTTTCAATTAATGGATGATTCTACGAAAAATGGAAGAAAATTTGTTGATGCAAATAAACGATAAAACTAACTATAGTTAAGCATTAGAACGTCCTTTCAGGACTGTCAAGCTTCCTATTTTTAAATATTTTGTTTAAATCGTATAACCCTTGCTTTAAGAGAGATGAACAACCCCCAACGAAATTTGTTCTCGTTTCTGGTGTCACCAATTCAACAACCAACGAACAAATATGAAATTTGGGGCAATTCATTTAGTTTCATTTTTTACCTGAGAGGTTTTTGAAAACTTTGCTGTTTTGAGAAGAAAATGAATTTCGAAAAAAATTGAAATGGTTCAGTGAGATAAAATACAGTTCTATCAGATCCTTTTAGAAGTTTTGCTTAAGCATATTAAGTGGGTACTTTCCGACGTCAAAACGGGTTTTTGAAATGTTTATGTTGAAATGTCTTAAAACATGATGTGCTAGACCAATTTTTAATTTGGATTGACCATGCCGAAATAGTTAAGAAAAGTATCGTTTGGTTTGAAGGCAGTTTTCGTTGCAGACCAGTGTAATCAATTTCTCTAGTCAACCACGAGCACCGAACTAAACACGAAAAGTATAGAGCAAAGTTTTTCGTTTATAATTTCGTTTTCATTTGTATGGGATTTTTTTTGATTCGCATTGAACTTTTTTAAGTTTTTCGAGTTTTATTTTTCGTTTCTTTCAGTACAACATGGTTTTCTGTAATTTTTGTGACATTTGTTTTTGTTTTTCTATTTGCAATTGAGAAAAATATTCAAAAGGCCTTAGATTGGAACGACAAACGTTCCTCAGCATTTCCATTTGTATAAATAACTAAAAATATTTTATATAATTTATGAATTTGGTGATTTTATGTTGAATAGTATTCATTTTAATATTAAATCTCGAGTGGGTAGTGCTATTCACTCTCCCCATATTATCTGTCGGACCTGAACACAACCCGAGATTCGACGGCGGTGAGCAAAGTTAACCTTCCGAAGGCAAGTGGGGTTACACATCATCCCACTATCTGAGAAAAACCTTAAATTTACTGTTTCTGTTCTTGTATCTTTCTATAGGTCGTTCTGTTCTTTAAATATATTCCTGGCAGTATGTTGCTTGTATTAACGTGCTGAGGTAACTTGTTATTTTAGTTTTATTAAACAATTAATATTGTTGTGGGATTACCAGTCACCCCCTTTGCTATTTACGTATGCTTTATTTCTTAATGGTGCTAAATTAGAGAATTTGCTTATCTCCAACAATTATGTACTAAGATTAAAAAAAATTTAAAGAGACAACATTTCTCAGTTTTGTATAAATGACACAGTACAGCAGCTGTTTTTTTTTGCGTGGAGCATTTTTCGGTCTTAGTGCGCCTAAAAGGTCTAGGTGAGCTGAGTAAAACCTCATTTGAGGTTTGTTCAAGTTGACTCGAGTCTAAATCCATAAAGGTTGGCCAAAGAGTTAAATGTGATTTTCTCGTGACATATTGGACGAAGAATGATATTATTTTTTTAGTTTTGTAGATTAAAATATTTTACAAAACTTTTGCTTACAAAATTTTTTTGATACCTCTTTCCAATAAAAAGTTATTGAAGAAAAACTGTCAAAATATGAGATAAAAAATGATTTCTTATGGCTTATCACCTATATATACACCTCTTGTTCATCTGCACTAAAAAGTACCAAAATACTTTTGTAAAATTCTTAATTTCCTAACTTTTTGTATAATTTTATAAGAAAACAGATTTCTGCAGCTACAAAAGTATTTTAGAATTTTTTAGTTAAGATGAACAAGAGGTATGAAAAACCAAAAGAAACCATTATTTATCTCATATTTTGACAGTTTTTCTACAATAACTTTTCATTGGAAAGAGGTGTCAAAAGATTTGTGAAATATTTTGATCTACAAAATTAAAAAATTAATATCACTTTATGTCCAATATGTCAAGAGAAAATCACATTTAGTTCTTTTTAATGCCTTTTCCAAAGTTGCGGACAGTGCATTAAGTTTTTTACCTAATTTTTGTGGATTAAGGCTCTACAAAAATGAGACAAAAAAATTGAAATTTTGACATTATTTTTTGTAGACATAAAAAGCTAATTTTACTTTACTATACATTGTAAAGCCGGTTTATGCTACTTAAGGAATTTTTTTGGTATCAAAAACGCTATGAATTATTAGAAATTAACTTAACCAAACCAATATAAGAAAATTTAAATCCAAAATATGGACTTATTATCAATTTTCAAGGGTAATTGAACCGAAATAACAAGAGGCTATAACTATTCAAATCGAGTCAACTTGTACAAACCTTAAATGGGGTTTTACTCAGCTCACCTAGACCTTTCAGACGCACCTAGACGCTTTCACGAAAAAACCAGTTGTACGGAAGTACTAGCAACAATTTAATGAAAACTTAAATACGACTTAAATGTAGCAGATTAAAAAACGTGAAGACATACCATCAAGCATCCACAACTTAGGTTCCACAATTCAGCAAATAAAATATGTCACAAAATTGATGTTCTGAGTCTACAATTCGACTATACCTCAGGTCTTATGACCAATAAAGATTACAATTCAAATATTCAAAGTAAATGGTTGTGTTTTATTTTATCTTAAAAAAAGGTTATAATTTTTTCCTAGTTTTTTCATGCAAAAAATCTTGTCGAATTACACCAGTTGTTGTACAGTGTAAGCTTTATTTTTACTTTAAATATATATACTTGTATTTACAATCAAACATGGTGGAGCTGCCAGCTGCCTTTCACGTACAAAAAAAAAAGCCTTGCTTTCGGAAGGTTAAATGTGCATGAATAGTAGAACAAAAGAAAAGCGAAAAAGTAAATCTATACAACAAGATTTAACATTTTCACTGTCAGCACTCATCGATTTCTCGTCTCTTTGAATAAAATAGCATTGATAAGCATCTAGACGTTTTAGAATAATTAACTTGTCGAACAAGTTTCAAATTATTTGTACCTTGATCACCGCCGTCAAATCTCGCTTTGTTTTCCCAAAACAATGATTGAACTTAGGACCAATGATGCTGAAAAGATGAAGATGACACTTTTTTATCATCAGTTGTGTACGCTGATGATGATAGACAAGCTCATCGAAACGCGTTTGTTAGGTAAATCGTCTTAGAAGTAAATTAAATGCAGTTTTGTTACGTTTAGTTTATTTTTATCATTCAATAAGTGTAATCAATGAGGTAAAAGTGCTTTAAAATAATTATTGATTAGGATTACACACAGCTTATTTTGTAATAATGTATAATAATAATTGAAAAAAAATCATATACCTAGAACGTAATAACAAAGTAATGATTAAAAAAAATTGCAATTTTCAAAAATCGAAAAAAAAATAGTAATTAAAAGGTGTCCGTGATCTACCTAGGCTTAAAAGTTGGGGAATTGTCAAAAGTTTAAAAAAGTAAATTTTCAAAAAAAAAAATCAAAATATGCACTCAATTTAAAAAAAGGATTTAAAACTTAAAATTTATAGAATCACATTTTAAAACAACTTTAAAAATTTTGTATGTTTATTTTGAAAAGTAAATTTGAAAAAAAAATACATTTTGAAAAAAAAATATTCAATTTTGACCATTATTAGGAAGTAATGAGCAGTTAGCCAAAAAAAAGCCATTTTTGATACTTCGATATCTTTTAAACGGGCCATCAAAAAAATCTCAAATCTTTCCATTTATGAATACTAAAAAATATCAAAAAATTGGAAAAATCAAACATAATTTTTCTTCAAACTGTCGGATTTGGCATGGAATGCCCCATATACAGTGTGATTGGTATAAGGTGCACCAAAAAGTTAGAGCGAGTATATTGGGTTAAGACAAGAAAAAAATCATATGGGTGGAGGGTCTATTTCCCCCCGTTTAGGCAGGAGGGGCAATTTTCTAAAAAATTGACTTAGAACAGAAAAAAATATTTAAAAACAGCGGTACAATTTACAATACCATGCTATACCTCTTTGAAAGCCTCTTCTTTGATTTTCATTTTAAATTAACTTGTGTTAGTGACGAGTTTTCCTTAACAAAAGAACTTTTATTTTTTTTTTTCTGGAAAACTAAGACACATTTTAACATCCGGTTTTCTGTTTCTTATAAAATATTAATAAGAGCATTGAATTTTGAAAACAAAAATTGTACTTATTTACATAAAATTTTGAGAAAAATTATTTTTTTTTTTTTAAATTCGAGTTTGAAAATTAATTTTTCAAAAACACGTCACTAACACAACGTAATTTAAAATGAAAATCAAAGAAGAGATTTCTGGCTTTCCAAAAAGGTACAGCATGGTATTGTAAATTGTACCGTTGTTTTTAAATATTTTTTTTTCTGTTTTAAGTCATTTTTTTAGAAAATTGCCCCTTCTGCCTAAGAAAACCTCTTTCAAAAATATATGATGGATAAGCTTAAAATTCTTACGTGGAATGCCAACGGATTATGGCAAAAACTTGGAGAATTGGAGATGTATATGCGAGAAAATGATATTGACATTTGTTTGATATCAGAAACGCATGCCAAAAATGAATCAAATCTTAAAATCCACTGATTTCATGACTACCACGCTATTCATCCGTCAAACAAAGCAAGAGGTGGATCATCATTGTATATAAAAGAAAATAGTGCATGAAACAGCCTGAAAATAGAGGCGGAATCAATTCAATTGAGTAGTGTACAGGTTAAAACTAAAAATATTCCTCTCAATGTCTCTTCCATATATTGCCCTCCGCGTTGCAAAATTGATAGTGAATAAAGTCACTAAGCCCAAATTTAATTGTTGGTGGTGACTTTAATGCAAAGCACACCTTCTGTGCCTCACGATGCATATCTCAAAAGGGTCGCATGCTATATGAAGCAGGAATGGAAAATAATTGTGACTTTCATTCGACTGGCAAGCCAACTTACTGGCCAACTGATCTGTCGAAAATACCTGACCTAATCGATTTATTCATGGTAAAAGAGTAAAAGAGAAATTTCAGAGGGCTATGACCTCTTCTCAGATCATTCTGCCGTCGTACTTACTATGAGCGAAAGCCTTGTTAAAATTGAAAAACCACCCAGGTTAACAAATAGTAAAACCAACTGGGATGGATTTAAAAAAAGATATCGAGGACAACGTTGAGTTAAGGGTATCATTACAAACGCCTCTTGAGCTTGAAGACGCAGTAGATACCTTTGTTGATATAATACAAAAGGCAGCTTGGGATAACACACCTTATCAAAGTCTAATGCCTCGCTATAAAGATATAAAATATCCGCAGGAAATAAAAGATTTAATGAAAGAGAAACGAAAAGTACGTAAGAAATGGCAGCGAACCCGTGCTCCTCAACACAAAGATTATTTAAATCGCTTGAGTAATATGCTAAAAACGGCGATATCAGATTTCAAAAACCTTGAAGTTGAAAATTACCTTGAATGCTTGACAGCGGGGAAAGAATCCAACTACTCACTTTGGAAAGCTATAAAAACAACGAAAATAACAAAGCTTCCAGTGCCCCCGATTAAGAAAAGCCAAAATGAATGGGCTAAAAGTGACATAGAAAAAGCGATTGGCGTATTCGCCAATGACTTAGAGGAAACATTTAAGCCGTTTGATGGGCAAGAACTCAAGGAAAATATTAATATGAATTTTACCTCAAATGAAAGCTACATAACGAGAAATGCTACACTTGCCGAATTAAAAAGAGAAATAAAGAAGCTTATGTCCAAAAAAGTTCCAGGATATGACTTAGTTACGGCAGAAATTTTAAAAATGCTCCCTCGTAAAGGGTTTATTAACCTCCTTTACATAATAAATGCCGCTCTAAGGTTAGAATATGTTCCGAGCCAATGGAAAGTTGTGGAAGTCATAGTGGTTTTGAAACCTGGCAAACCATCTCACGAAAAGAAGTCTTACAGGCCGATTTCGCTTCTTTCTATATTATCAAAAGTTTTTGAAAGAATACTTCTCCTGCGTCTGCAACCGATAATAGAAGAGAAACAATTAAACCCTGAACATCAGTTCGGATTTAGAAGCAAGCATTCGACAATTGGTCAAGTGCATAGAATTATTTACATAATTGAGAGAGCTCTTGAAGAAAAGAAAATCTGTTCGACTGTCTTTTTGGACGTGTCGCAGGCGTTTGACAAGGTGTGGCACAAAGGCCTCAAATTCAAATTAAGACAAGTTCTGCCTGAAGGACTTTACAATATTCTAAACAGATATCTAAATGAAAGACTTTTTGATTTCAAAGAAATAGTGGCTGGGGTACCACAAGGAAGTGTATTAGGTCCAGTTCTGTACCTTTTATTTGCACGCGATATACGTCAAGCTGAAGATACTATTGTAGCCACGTTTGCTGATGATACTGCAATACTAGCAGTGGGCAAAACGATTAGCGAAGCTACAAATAAATTACAAAATGCTCTTAATAATGTTAATGAGTGGACAAAAACATGGCGGATCTCGCTCAATGAACAAAAGTCAGTCCACGTGGACCTTACGAATAAAAAAATAAAATAAAAAAAAATAAATAGATTACCCGTCTTTCTTAATACCGCTCGTGTTCCATTTGCAAATGAGGCAAAGTATCTGGGAATGACTCTAGACGCAAAATTAAAATAGAAGCCGCACGTGAAAAAGTAAATTAAGAGATATGAACTGGTTACTCGGTAAATATTCAAAGCTTAGTATTGAAAATAAATTGATTTTATACCGACAGGTTCTTAAACCTGTTTGGACTTATGGTGTACAACTTTGGGGTTGTACCTGCGATACAAACTTAAATAACTTACAAACGTTTGAAAATAAATTGCTTAGGTCATTTGTAAATGCTCCGTGGTATATAAGAAACGAAGATCTTCATAGGAATCTCGGGATTGCTACGGTGCGGGAGGAAATAAAAAGTTTCGCGCTAAAACATAGAAATCGACTATTAGAACACGCTAATTCAACGATTATTGACATTCTTGACGAGTCGAATCTAGTAAGCCGTCTGCGAAGAACAAAACCTTCCGAATTGGTGCGGTGAACAGAAAACCGCTTTAAAATCGCGGATTGAGCAGGAACTTTCACCAGAAAGTAACCTGCAATACGTTACTTAACTTCGTTAAAAATACATTGCTAGATAAGTTTCAACATAGTTGCAATCGGGAAGTGGAGGTGGTTTTAGTGTATTAGCAAGGTACTTTCCGGTGAAAGTTCCTGCTTAATCCGCGATTTTAAAGCGGTTTTCTGTTCACCATACCAAGTCGAAAGGTTTTGTTCTTTGCAGACGGCGTACTTAATTTGACTCGTCAAGAATGTCAATAATCGTTGAATTAGCTTGTTCTAATAGTCAATTTCTATGTTTTCGGGCGAAGCTTTTTATTTCGTCTCAGACCGTAGGAATCCCGAGATCCCTGTGAAGATCTTCGTTTCTTATATGCCACGGAGCAGTTACAAATGACCCGAGCAATTTATTTTCAAACGTTTGCAAGTTATTTAAGTTTGTATCGCAGGCACAAGCCCAATAAGTCCAAACAAGTTTTTTTTTATTATTTTCAATTTTATTTATTTTCAATACTAAGCTTTGAATATTTACCGAGTTACCAGTTCATATC
Organism: Dasysyrphus albostriatus; assembly: GCA_946251815.1. Lineage (NCBI taxonomy): Eukaryota > Metazoa > Arthropoda > Insecta > Diptera > Syrphidae > Dasysyrphus > Dasysyrphus albostriatus. Next base: position 76,462,591 of record OX276337.1, read on the forward strand.
CCTTAATTTACTTTTTAGTTCTTCGCATTTCTCTTTTACGTTCGGCTTCCATTTTAATTTCGCGTCTAGAGTCATTCCCACATACTTTTCCTCATTTGCAAATGGAACACGCGTTGACTGACTTTTGTTCTTTGAGAGCTATACGCCATATTTTTGTCCACTCATTGATATTATTAAGAGCATTTTATAAATTAATTGTAGCTTTGCTAATCGCTTTGCCTCTGCTAGTGTTGCAGTATCATCAGCAAACGTGACTACAATAATGTCTTCTGTTTGGTTGGCAACTCTGCCCTGAAAAACTTTACCCGTCAGATTTATTACACTCTACATAAATTCCTACAAAATAATCTTTATTGTTTATAATAAAATAAAATAACTTTATTATCTGAAACTTTAGTAAAGAGTTTTCACAAATACGAAAAAATAATCTTTTATAGTGTTATTTTGGCGAAAATAAGCAAAAGTGTTTGTGCGACTAAACATAACCCCAAAATATATGGCACATCACAAAAAACGCGGGCACCAAGAAACTTCACCTGACCAAAGTGCACCTAATTTCCCTAAAAAACACTCATAAAACACAAAAATAATGGTGAATCCCTCAACCAGCACCAGTTCGAATGAGACTAATAATAGTCATGATCTATTTTCTTGGTCAGTGTTTGACTTAAAGCTAAGTGCTGCTCTGGACACAAAACTGCATGACGTCGCACGTAAAGATGACCTGCAAACTCTTAATATGGAGATTCAGCACCTGCGTTCAGAAAACACTCAGCTTAGAGAAGAGCTATCAATGAAAAATACGAGTAGATTGGAGTTTATTGACAAATATTTTTAACGTGCAAACATTGTTGTCAGTGGGCTAAACAACAAAAACACACAGGCAGCTGTTGCCGAATTCAATGAACTTTGCTCTTCGACTCTCAACACAACAGCACTTGTTAAAGAATCGCGACAGATTCATGGTGGGAAGTCGTTTTTGTTCTCGTTGGACTCAGCCCTACAAGTCAACAATATTGTTGCAGCTAAGCAAAAGCTTCAAGGGTCTTCTATTTATGTACAAAAAGACTACACTGCCAATGAACGAAATAAGAGATTCCATTTACGTCAACTAGGAAAAAACATTGCACAATCTGGGGAAAATATAAAAATTCGCTTTGGAGAGTTCTGCATATACGTCAACGATATTCAGTTCACTTGGTACGATGGCAAAGTCGAAGCTGTAAAGATACAGGATGCTGAGTTTCTACTAGCGATCGTCATCAAAGTCAACATGTCTTGCGAAATAATTGTACGAGAGACACGTAGTTCTAAAGCTAAAGTTCCAGCCTCCCATCGCGTGCACTTGTGTTCCGTCTTGTCAAGGGAGGAAGTTTTCGTCTCGTTGTGTTATATCTGTGCCTTAAATTGTTCCACCAAAAATTAAATCCCCACTAAATATAAGTTCATCTCATCTCTTCATCTAAAACCAAATCACAAATCAATAAATAATTAAGTTGTAAAACCTAACTCGCGCCGTGGTTCCCTTAAAAACAAATTCAGTATTAATTTCAACATCAAATAATAGTGTTAAATGTGCAAAAAAAAAAAACAATAACAACAAGCCCACATAATTGAAACCCATTGAAAAGACCATGGGAGTCTATTGCCATCCGCAAGAAAATAAAAAAAAAAGAAAGAATACAGAAAAAAAAAAACAACACAGTGCAACGAGTGGTAAATCCTTCTTTTCCCTTCCTCTTCGCTACACAGTTGTGTTAGCTTGATCGATGTAGGCATTGTGTTTGGAGCTTCCCATACAACGCATGCATCGATTAGGCTAATACGACGTCAGGCAGATGGTTGTTTGTTTTTTCTAGTTAACCAGGGGCGGATCAGTACAATTTTGTCACTTAGGCATAACACTAGTGACAAATTGTTATTGTGATGTTCAGATTGGGATCTAGATTAATCACTCAACTTATTATTGTCTGACTTGAGTTTTTAGCTAGTATTGAATTTTGAAATGGGTGGTAAGTTTAGGGTCGACTTTAGCAACATTCGGAATTAGAAAAAACTTCTATGCCACATACGTTTATACTGCAAAAAACAGGCCAGCTGTTCTGGCACTGAGTGAAACTCAAATAGGTGAAAATTCTGATCATTCGGAATTCAATCTAAATGGGTATAATTTGGTGCCATTATTCTTCCCCCATCATGGTCTTGCCGTATATATAAGAAAAGATATTGCTTACCAGCTTCAACCACAATACGGATTGTGCTCTAACACAAACTTTAATTTCATGTGGTTAAAATTTACGGTAAATAAGCACATCATCCACACATGCTTTCTTTATCGAAGCCCAAATCTGGACAGAAATTTAACTTTTAACGAGTTTGATGCTCTGTCCGACTCCATTCAAAGAATTGTTGCCCATTGTCCTCACACTGAAATTGTCATTGCGGGCGATTTCAATGTACACAATTCTTCGTGGCTTCGCTTTTCTGGCCAGACAACACCCGAAGGAAGGTACGTTGAGATCTTTGCTGAGCTAAATCATCTTACTCAGCTTGTCGATGAGCCAACGCGAATCCCTGACGTTGCAGGTCAAACCGCCAACACCCTAGACTTGTTTCTTACCTCTAATCCTGATAGATACACGGTTAGTGTATTATCGCCTCTAGGCACATCAGACCATTGTGTCATATCTGCCAATTTCTCGTGCCAGCAAACCTCAGTTAAAGAAAAAAACCCTAGAAGAACCGTTTGGCAATACGAGAAAGCCAACTGGGACGGTCTGAACAGTTTTTTCAGGGACTTTAACTGGTCACTATGCTTCCTCGATAGTGACGTAGACTCCAGTGCAGACATGATCACAAACTTGATTCTTTACGGAATGAGAAATTTTATCCCTCATAGGATAAAATCTATCGCCCCCAAAGAGAATTCATGGTTTGATTTGAGCTGTAAAGAGGCTATCAGGGTTAGAGAAGTAAGTTTCCGATGTTATAAAGCCAACCCTACTGAGGAAAATCGGATCAAGTTTAAACAAGCTAGAAAGACCTGTAACGGTCATATTCAAAGAACAAAATTTTTGCATGATCAAAAGTTAAGGCAAAAAATACTACAATGTCCCAAAGGTAGTAAAAATTTTTGGTCATTTGTAAAAAATATTAGAAATACAACTTCGTCTTCGGTTCCAACGCTCGTCTTCAATGACTCTCCCTATGTAAGCTCAACAGAGAAAGCCAATTTGCTTACAGCACAGTTTGCTGTTAATTCGACGCTACCTGAGAGTGTCATGACTCCTCCTGCACTTGAGAGCTCCAACGATTTTATGGGACGAATCTTCTTTCGCACTCGTGCAGTGGCAAGAGTCCTAAAAGATCTTGATGTACACAAATCCGCTGGTCCGGATAGTATCCCCCCTATTGTTCTGAAGAGGTGTTCTTCAACGCTGGCAAAGCCACTGCGTAAGCTTTTCCATCTTTCCTACTCTACTGGTCTCTTTCCGAGTGGATGAAAAACAGCATTTGTCCAGCCTGTCCCTAAAAAAGGCGTATCTTCTTCTCCCTCTAACTATCGTCCAATTGCACTAACGTCCCTTCTTTCCAAGGTCATGGAAACGCTGATTAATCATCAGCTTAAGAAATATCTTGAAGAACGAAAGCTTCTTAATGACCGGCAATATGGCTTCCGTAGCAATAGGTCCACTGGTGATCTGATGGTATATCTCACCGAGCAGTGGAACAAATCTTTACATCGTTTTGGAGAAAGTAAGATTATTGCACCTAATATTTCAAAAGCGTTTGATAGAGTTTGGCATCAAGCTCTCTTATCGAAAATGCGTGCATTTGGTATCGATGAATCTCTTCTTCGTTGGATTGGAAATTACCTTTCGGGCCGTTCAATACAATTTGTGTTGGATGGGTTCAAGTCTGACATTCATAAAATAAATGCTGGTGTGCCCCAGGGCTCCGTTTTGTCTCCGACTCTCTTCCTCATTTTCATAAATGATCTTTTGTCTGAAACTTCCAATCCATTAAATTGTTTTGCAGACGACAGTACCCTCAGCTTTTCATATTCGTTTCCAGATTCACTTCCTTTTTCTTCGGATGTTGAATTTGAACGGCAGCGTATGATAAGCTCATTAAATTCTGATCTTAACAGCATTGTTGAATGGGGAATAAAAAATCGTGTAGAATTTAATGCTTCGAAAACTCAATGCTGTCTTCTGTCGTTGAAGCGAAATCCACCCCCTTTGCCACTATCCATGAGTGGCACTTGCATCGAAGAAACCGAACATCTTTCAGTTCTAGGTATGTGCATCACAGATCACCTTCTGTGGAATGATCATATATTCGACATCGCCAAAAACGCTGCAAAATGTTTAGGTTTTCTTCGAAGATGCAAAAAGTTTTTCTCCTCTTCTGATCTGGCTGTAATTTATAAAGCCTTCATTCGTCCAAAGCTTGAGTATAATTCTCATATCTGGGCGGGTGCTCCTAAGACCCAATTAAGTTTATTAGATAGAATTCAAAATAGAGCTTTAAAAATGATAGGTGATAGAGCTACAACGGAAAAAATTGCATCTCTCGAACACCGCCGCAATGTTTCGTGTCTATCATTATTTTATCGCTATTTTTACCGGCAATGTTCTAGTGAATTAGCCAGTTGCATTCCTCCCCTTAAACAATTCCGCCGTAATACTCGTACTTCTAGGAATGCTCATCAGTTTACCCTTGAGCCCAACTTCGGACGTACTGTTAAGTATAGAGATTCTTTTCTTAGTCGCACTACCCGAATGTGGAATGCTTTACCTGACTCTGTATTTCCCTCCCATTTTGATATTCAGAACTACAAAACCAATGTGCATCGGTATCTCCTCTTGAATCCTTCCCTATTTTCCTAACGCTCGCACTGTGTTCAATCATTTTAAGGGTAGTCACAACCCCTTTAGTGCGTGCTTATTATAAAAAAAAAAAAAAAAAATATAAAAACTAGCAACCATATGTCTGTCAGGTAGTGTCGTATAATGTAACAAACTTAAAGAGTAAACTTATTTTTGGTAATTTTTTTTTCTTATATAAATAAATTTGATACTTTTTTCTTATATGAAACTAATATTTTGTATGATAGGAGATGTAATTTTTCAAATTATTTTAGTGATTTTTATTTGTATTGGGAAGATGCGACAAAGTTTCATAGTGCTGGCCACGCCATTGGTGGGTGTTTATTTGGATTTAAAAAAAAGATTAAAAGATAAATTTTCGTTTAGATTTCTTGAAAAGTCTGGCAATGTTGTTCTCGCTGCCAAGTTTGATGGTGCAAATTTCCACTTCATCCCTCGCTATTTGAATGGTTCAAATAAAACAGATTGGGTGGCTGATTTTGATAAATTTGAAACTTTTTTTAAAAAATATGAATATTGATTCGTATTGTATACTTGACGACTTAAATGCTCGCACGGCCGAAGCCCAATTTGTTGATAGGTGTTTATTGTGTAGTGGTCCCCGTGTCTCTGAGGTACGGGCATCCAAAGACAAGACTATAGACTATAGATAAAGGAAAGAAACTCCTAGATCTTTTTGAAACTATAGGTGGGGTGATCATGAATGGCAGAATGCTTGGTGACATTGATGGAGAGTTAACCTTCTGTGGGGCCTCTGGTAGTTCAGTCATACCATTGATCGAAAATTTTACAATTCCAAGCAAACCTTTTTCTGATCATATGTCCCTCAGCCTTAGCCTTTCTCTCCCATCAACTCATGATGATTACCTCTCTGAATTGGTGCTCCTCCAAAAACTTAAATGGTCTGAAAACAATCGTGTAAAATATGTAGACACTCTCATCCGCCTTTCCAATTGCCTTTATATATTTTCAAAGCAAAACTATAGAAGACAAAGTGAATTCTCTTCTGCAAAAGATTAAAAGTGCGGCTGAAAAATGTAAAAGTTGTAAACGTTTTTTTCCAAAAAATAAATGGTTTGACTTTCAATGTAATCGCACTCGGAATAGGATGCTAAAGCAGCTCAACCTTTACCGAAAATATAATCTTGGATTTTAAAAGAGACTTTACATGGAGAGGCGATCTAGGTACATAAGTATTTGTAAAAGTAAAAAAAAAACAATTTAGCATACAAAAATATTGAAAAACTTAATACAATTAGGAATGCTAGTGATTGGTGGAAATTTGTTAATTCTATGAAGAAGTATAGGCCAAAAGTTGGTGGCAATCTTAAAAGCGAAGACTTTATGGTTTATTTCAGTTCACTTTATTCACAATCTGAAGTTGATGTTCATATCTCTTGGTCCATGCCGGAAAAAATAGATCCTTTTCTTGACCCTCCTTTTGATATGTGGGAGCTGTTGCAAGTGCTTCAAAGAGCAAAAAATAAAAAAGTCCCGGGAGAAGATAGAGTCAGCTACGAATTTTATAAAAATGCTCCAATTTGTTTTTTAGATGAAGTTCTATCCCTACTCAATCAAATTTATCTCTCTGAACACATTCCTTCTTCCTTTCAGAAATCGATTATTATACCATTGTACAAAAAGCGCGATCCAAATAGTGATGCAAACCATCGAGGTCTTTCTCTACTGGATACAATATACACAATGTTTACGGGCATTATCCTAAGTAGAATTAATAGTTGGATTGAGTGCAAAAGTATCCTCAGTGAATACCAGGCAGGTTTTCGTAAAGGGAACTCCACCACTGACAACATTTTTAATCTTACTAGCATCGTACAACTTAACCGGAAGAAAAAGAAAAACACGTTCGCTTTCTTTGTTGATTTTTCTTGTGCCTTTGATTTAATCCCACGTAATTCCTTATTCTATAAACTCTCTTGTCTCGGATTATCCTCAAAAGTCATTAGAGTTCTGCAACTGCTATACAGTAATACAACAAGCCGGGTCTGAGATGGTACATCGTTGTCGGAGTCTTTCTTGGTTAGCCAGGGCGTGAAGCAAGGGTGTTTGCTAAGCTCAGTCCTATTTGCTCTTTATGTTAATGACCTTCATGAAGACTTACCTGGTGGGGTGTCTGTGACAAACATGGTTATCAAGATTTTACTCTATGCAGATGATCTCGTCTTGCTATCTGACTGCCCTGTCAAATTGCAAAGCATGATTGATCATCTGTTCAACTACTGCACGATTTGGGGTTTGAAAATCAACCTTAATAAGTCAAAAATTGTTGTCTTTCGTGAAGGGACAAGAATTTCTAGAAACTTAAAGTGGAATTATGGGGAAAATCTTATTGAAATAGTAAATCAATATACATATCTTGGTGTTATTCTTAACTATAATTTGTCTTTAAATAAATATCTGGATTCAAGACTGGTTGTGTCAAAAAATGCAATTAATGCAACGTGGTCAAATTATATTAAAAACTCAAAAATTAATTTTTCGAAAAAACTCAAGATTTTTGACACCGCAGCTAAATCAATTATGTTTTATGGCGCTGAAGTATGGGGCTTCAAGCGATATGAGCAGGTCGAAAAACTATTTCGATTTTTTATAAAAAAGATATTATACCTCTCCAGTAACACCCCCACCTATATGTTACATTTGGAGACTGGCCTTCACTCCCAATTTGTTCAAATGCTACGACTCCATTTTAATTACATAAGAAAAACGCTAAAGCTTCCTAGTTCCAGATTGACACGTATCCTTGCGGAAGAGACGAAAACATTTTTTGGGCCCGCGAGTTGAGTGATTTATGTAGTAAGCTGGGCATAGTTACAAATGCTAATTCTTTTACATCTTCATTATTCGATCTGCACCAGAATATTCTACAATCCCTGAAAAGTTCGGAAACCACCTACAACATCAATATTGCCAGAAACTCAAAGTTCCATGATCTATACCCTCATCTTGAGTACAACATCCAACCATACTTCATTGACGATCATTCTTCACATTTGGTAAGCTTAGTTCTCAAAGCTAGGGGCGGGCTCCTCAATAATAACGCCAAGGCTTTTAAAAAAGATACAGTCGGTATTTCCATAATTTGCAATCTAGATGAGGTGGAAAATACGTACCATTTTATTGGCAAATGTCCAGTTTTTAAGAACTCTAGACTGATATGTTTCAGTAAAAGTGTGCTTTCTTGTGAAGAGCTCTGTGAAATTTTAAACAGCAAAAACTTTCAATCTCTTTTTAATTTTTTAAATTATTGTTTGAAATATAGAGATCTATTATTAAATGAATTTTGTTAATTAGAAATATTATATTAAATACTGAAAAAATAGGAATACGAAATAAAATAAATAATGATGTATGTACTACTCTAATAATTTTATAAAATTATTTATATTAATATATTTAGCCAACCTGACAGACAACATAAAATGTTATGTCAATAATATTACATTACATATTAAGATTTACATTACATATTAAGATTTTTTGCAATATTTTGTACTATTTTTATACATAATGAAATGTTTAATAACATTTTTTTCTCTCTATCTATCTATCTATCTTCTGTTTGAGGTATACAGCGTGTAAATAAAGGGTACAGAACTAGACCTAATACTTTTCGTTGTGGTAGAATAGTCATTTTCGTGTCTTACACGAAAAAGTCTGTTATCTAGATATCCGTTTAAAATGTTATAAAATCCGTCAGGCAGAACTTGTCTTAATTTGAATTTGAGGCCTTCGTGCCACACCTTGTCAAACGCCTGCGACACGTCCAAAAAGACTTTCTTTTCTTCAAGAGCTCTCTCAATATACGTCAGTAATTCTATGCACTTGATCATTTGTCGAATGCTTGCTTCTAACTCCGAACTGATGTTCAGGTATTAATTGTTTCTCTTCTATTATCTGTTGCAGACGAAGAAATAGTATTCTGTCAAAAACTTTTGATATTATAGGAAGAAGTGAATTCGGCCTGTAAGACTTCTTTTCGTGAGATGATTTGCAAGGTTTCAAACCCATTATGATTTCCACAACTTTCCATTGGCTCGGAACATATTCTAACCTTAGAGTGGCATTTATTATGTAAAAGGAGGTTAATAAACCCTTTACGAGGGAGCATTTTTAAAATTTCTGCCGTTATTAACTCATATGCTGGAGCAGTATTGGACTGAGTAGTTGGATTCTTTCCCCCCTGTCAAGCCTTCAAGGTAATTTTCAACCTCAAGATTTTTTAAATCTAATATCGCCGTTTTTAGCATATTACTCAAGTGGTTTAAATAAGCTTTGTGTTGAGGAGCACGGGATCGCTGCCATTTCTTACGTGCTTTTCGTTTCTCTTTCACTAAATCTTTTATTTCCTGCAGATATTTTATGTCTTTATAGCGAGGCATTAGCCTTTGATAAGGTGTGTTATCCCAAGCTGCTTTTTGTATAATATCAATCTACTGCGTCTTCGAGCTCAAGAGGGGTTTGTAATGATACCCTTAACTCAATGTTGTCCTCGATATCTCTTTTAAACCCATACCAGTTTCTTTTACTGATTGTTAGCCTGGGTGGTTTTTCAATTTTAACAAGGCTTCCGCTCATAGTAAGTACGACGGCACAATGATCTGAGAAGAGGTCAAAGCTCTCTGAAATTTTTGGTTGGAGGGTACTCATTTTACCATGAATAAATCGAATTACTGTTGGTTCCTGCTTCGTAATGCATTCGACCCTTTTCAGATATGCATCGTGAGGCCCAGAAAGTGTGCTTTGCATTAAAGTTATTACCAACAATTAAATTTGGGCTTAGTGACTTTATCAATGTCGTAAATTCACTCTTATCAATTTTGCAACGCGGAGGGCAATATATGGAAGAGATATTGAGAGGAATATTTTAAATGATACAAAAATCTTGGATTTGTCATTTAACCGTGAATATTTTTCTTCTTTATCTACTACATCTTCCTCACCCCTCACCATCATATGATTTTCATTTTTTAACTTTGAAGATTTTTTTCTTGTTTCAAAAGCAGAATTTTTATGACGTTCAATTTTCTATAAGAAAAACGTATGTTGATAGTTTGAATATTTGATATTATTAAGTTATAAAATTCCAAATACAAATCGTATAGAAAACCGAAATGTGTGATAAGCCATGTCTAAACATGAATTTTAAGAGCTCAAATTTTCACAGACGTCTTTTTGCGCTAAAAAACTTTTGGGCTTGCTTGCAAGAAAATAGAAAGCAAAAATTCCGATTTTAAAATTGATTTAAATAAGAATACGTTTTGATTTAAAAAGTTAATTTTCGTATTTTTTTTTGTAAATTTTTGTTATTTTTTGTAGTCAGTAAAAAAGAATTCTTTAAAATTTTTTAATTTTTTTGTTGAAAATTCTTTACAAGCTTAGCGGTATTTTTAGGATCGGTATCATGCTGGACGATTTATCGAAATGGTATAGTTTCTTCCACAAAAAGAAGCATGTCACTTTTAAGAATCTCCCAATGTATTGGGTTTGCGTTTCATGTATGAAACGATTCATTATAGCTTTTATATTGTGAATTAATCGGAGTCCTTAGCTGAAAATATCCCCAGGCAATATTTTCGCCTCCTCCATATGCTTATCTATGCCTTTTGTTTATACTAGGATTTATACGTTCGCCTTCTGACCTGTAATTCCGTATAAATTCGGTCAGATCCCTTCAAATTAAATATGGACTGATCAGAGAAGAGTATAATTTTTTTTTACCCAGTACAATTTGAGTCCGCATAGGCAAACTCCAATCTTACACGTGCGTTGCGTCGATTTCTCTGGGAAAAAATGTTTTTTTATTGGTTGGTAATATATCAAGGCACTATCAACCGTCCTTCGCCAGACATTCTCACCTAAATTTTCTAAGCCTATTTGAGTTTGTATACTCTTTGACTATATAAAAGGATCCTATTTTAATACCCTGATGATTATTTTATTTTCGCAACTAATGGTTTTTTTGAAGTTATCGCCACTATGGACCTTTTTGACATATACTCAAGCACAAAATCGAGCTTTAGTTTTGTCCACTTAGTTTTTAATTAGCTCTGAGTTAGTTTGTTTGTTTTTAGAGAAGGTATGAGTTATGATAAAATGTTTCATTGTAAATTAAAGTCTATCAGGTTCTGATTAGAAAAAAATTAAAACCATCCAATTATCGTGGGTTTTTTTAAATTTTCTGTATATTTTTCCAAAGAGATATAGGGTAAACTGTCCAACAGTGAACCACTTTTTGTTTGACTTGATATAATTTTCAAGCTATTGGCTTAAGCTTCTTGGGATTAAAAGGAGCTTAATAATTGGTTTATTAACTTTTTATATGAAAACATCTTGAAAAAGGTCATGGGAAATAGTAGATTAAAATTTTTTTCAAAAAGCATATCAACTGGTTCACTGTGCAACAGAGGGTGGCAACAGTGAACCACTGCTTGTTACACCGTGAACCATTGATATTTACTTATCGTAATGATTAGACAAAAATGATCAGTTTGTGTCAAAAATAAAGAATTATTCTAATTAGATCAAAAGGCAAATCTTGAATTGAAAAAGCAAATTAATTATTTTTACCACAATATAAAAAAATAAGCAATAAAGATTTATAAAAAAAAAAAATATTTTCGACTACGCATGTCTTTGTTTTAGAGAAAAAGCACTCAACACAGTTCTTAAAATAATTCCTTAAAAAAAGTTTTCTTAAAAGCTCTTTGAAGTATAGAATTTCAGTTTAATATCCCATATGTTTCTATGAGCTTGAGACATCTGTATGTGTTTATTTGTGCTATTAGATGAGCTTAAATATAATAGCAAAAAAACCTTAGGTACAGATTTGTTGGAAATTGCGAATACTATCAATTGTAATGATAGCCGTTTTTTGTTGTAAACTAAACACAGCCGGCCAGAAGCTTTTCAACAAAGCGGTGCGGAACAAATTGGTTAATGAAGCTCTTTTTTATGAGATTTCCATAGTTCTTAACTGTTCCTTAGCACTCTTTAATAGCCAAACTTGACTGTAGAAAAAAGGCTAAGTTATTCGCAGCTGGTGATTGTTGTTGGAATGTGTGTAAAATTTCAGCTGGCTGGGTTGCAAATTCTCAACAAAACACGTCTAATATGACATTGATAATTTTCAAGTCATAAGTGAAAAACTAAAAAAAAACTGCATTTTTACAATTTTTCGGTGTTGCATCATGAAAATTTTGTCACAAACCTCGGATTCGAATGTAGCACCCCCGAAAACATAAAGCAGGGACAAAATCAAAAATACCCCACAAATTGATAGCTAATGGCCCTTTTTATCACAAATTAAATTAGCCTATGCTTATACGTAGTGAAATTTGTATACATAAAATATTTTGTAAAGAAAAACTTTTCTTCATTTTTCAGGGACCAGGAAACTAGGTGCTTATGGGATCGATACATGCAAGTGATTATCATATGCTTGGAGAAAATGTACCATTCATGAAGTTTTTGCAGTGAGCAGTGCTTCCAGCTATGTGAAATAACTCAAATGAAATAACTCAATTTTGTAGTTAAGAATGTATGCTTTAAAAAAGCCTTTGTGTATTAAATTATAATCCTTAAAAATTTAATTGAAGGGGAAAAATGTTTCTTAAAGTCCCCAAATTAAAGGAGAAATATGCTTTTTAATAATAATGTACTAAAATTTGGTAGGTTAATCACCGGTGAATTTATTCCCATTTTTTAGCTTGGATATTGGAATACACATATAGCGTTAATTTTTTGATCCGTTAATTTACATTATTTATGCTAGAGCTTTCATATTTCTCATAGACCAAGAGCCGACAGCAGATTTTGGGAGTGGATGTATTACCAAAATATGAGCATGAGGATTTGTAGGTATATGCATTATAATATAGAATACAAAAGTCTAGCATGTTTTTTCTCAGCCTTTAATGGGGGTTGGGGGTTGAAACCAGCTTAGTTTCCTATTTATACAGGGTAATCGGTATAAGGTGCACTAAAGACCTAGAGCGAGTAGGTTGGGTTTAGACAAGAAAAAAATCGTATAGGAGGTGGGAGTCTATTTCCCCCCGTTTAGGTGAGAGAGGCAATTTTCTAAAAAAATGACTTAAAACAGAAAAAAAAAATAAAAGCAACAGTTAAACTTACAACGCCATAAGTAAGTGTTCAAGAATCAATCATCATCATTTAATTATACCATCATTCAAGCTATAAATTGCAGTTATTCAATTTAATCTTTATATTTATAGATTAAATTATGCTTATTACAACCTGCGAACGAAATGTTAATTTACCTTACCATTTATGTATGCTATCTGATTACAATTTCACTCAAAATGTTATTATTGCTATAATATTAGTAAAACCACTCAATAACTTGTGAACATAATATTCTATATGTATCGTCTCTTGGAGTTCAACCGGCAAGCTGTTAGCGTCACTACTTGGTAATTTCAAATCATCTGTACCCTCGCTGATAAATCATTATAATATTTCATATACTTACTTACATACTTAAGGTGGCGCTACACCCAGCACAGCTAGCTAGACTGTCTCCAGTCTCGCACGCCAAGTTGGTTGAGGTCCTCTTCCACTTGCGTTCGCCACCTGTTCCGCTGCCTTCCTCTATTGCGCCGTCCCAAAGGGTTGGATTCAAAGACTTTCCCAGCCCATCTCAGTCGTTGGCTTTTCACTTTACTGGCTAGGTCGATGTCGCTGTACAGCCCGTACAGTTCGTGGTTATATCTTCTTCTCCATTCCCCATAAATGCAGACGGGACCAAAAATCACCCGGAGAATTTTCCTCTCAAACCAGCCTAAAGCGTTCTCATCTGCCGTTAAAAGCGTCCATGTCTCCATCCATCAGGACCGAGATGATAAGCGTCTTACACAGGGACACTTTAGTTGCTTTCCTTCTCAATTGCCTTCTTAGCCCAAAGAAACAGCGATTGGCAAGAGTAATTCTTCGTTTGATCTCAGCACTGGTATCGTTCGCTGAGTTTATAGCGGAGCCTAGGTAGACAAAGTCTCTGACCACCTCAAAATTTTAACTGTCCATAGTCACGTTCTGACCGAGACGTCGGTGTTGGGTGTCCTTTCTTGTTAACAGCATATATTTCGTCTTGCTTTCATTCACTGTTAAACCCATCTTCTTGGCTTCCTTCTCAATACTCACGAAAGCAGCATTGACATCCCGCTTTTTTCGTCCAACTATGTCAATATCGTCGGTGTAAGCAAGTAGTTGGACGGACTTTTGAAAAATTGTGTCTCTAGTGTTGACGTAAGAGTTTTGCACAATTCTTTCAAGAGCAATGTTAAAAAAGTCGCATGACAGCGCGCCGCACAGTGGTGCGAGAGCGGAAAAAAGTCTTTTGAAAAAGTCATATCTATCCTTTTAAACTTTATGTTTAAGTACTCTTAGATAACCCGTGCGTTTGATTTAAAAGTATTTTTTAACATATATATTGTATGTTCTGATTTACAAGCAAATAATTTTACTCAAATCGCGAACCGTATTTTCAACAAATTTTGAGATGTTTTTTTCCGAAGTTCCTTTAAATAAATTCTCTAGCTTCTTAAATAATTTAATTGGTCTATTTTTGATTATTTAAAAAAAAAAAAAGATTATTTATAAAAGATACCTTCTATAAGTAGCCTGAAGCCTTAGTACTAAGAAAAAATGCTTTTTTTTTAAACTTTTTGATTTAAAAAAAAAGCGCCAAAAGATACCAAGAAAGTAAGTATGCCAGCATATGCTCTATACATTCATGTTAAAGCACAGAAAAAATCAGCCGCCTGCGTGCAGATGTGGAAGTTATGCTCAAAAATTTTTCACTGAATCGGATTTCAAAAAACTCCGTCTTGACGGTGGTGTTTACTAAAAAGTTTGATTTTTTCGGTATTAATTGTCAGAATGAACTGGTTAAGCCCATTATTTTAAGAAAAAATGTCAAACTTTATTTTAAAAATAAAACAAAATTAATACATTGACCCAGGTCTGAGAATTTCGATTTTTGCGAAACCATTTATTTCTGCCTGGAAAATTTTTCAACTTTCAACTCAATTTTCTTGAAAACAACACACGAACAATTATATAGTTTTATGATATTTTGAATTCTATGACAGAGCTTAATAAAAAATAAAGAAAAGGATTAGCGATAATCCTTTATTTTTCGCTAAATGTAGGGCAGGTAAAAATAAGAAAAGGTGTTATTTTTTGTTTTATTGCTTTGTTTTTCTTGTGTATTGCGTAATTTCTTATTACCTGGGTTATTAAAATAAAATCTCTCACTGAAATCTATATATATAAAGGATTAATGAAAAAAAAGTCAGTATTGAGTAATAGAGCATTTGTGCAAGGTGTGTAATAAGTGAAAGTAAAGTGAAATATAATAACAAACATATATAGTGAATTCAATACATTAAAATGGATTCAATCGAAATTCTTTATTCGATGTTGTGTAGTGAACTTATTACTAATGGTCATGATGTTCAAAATCTTCGACCATATTTTGTAAGGGAATACCCCAACTTAATTTCTGAGCAAATAGAAACTGTGCTGTCAGAATTAAAGAAACGTTTTATGTCTCATTTTTTAAGTCGATGGAACGCAGTTCATAGAAAGAAAGTCATTTTGAAAAAAAATACACTCATTGGCTCGAAGGAGCTCTCGAACTAACCCAAAGTGTATTGCCCGAAACGTCAACTAATATGAGAAGACCACGAAAGAGTTTTGACGAATGCTGTGATCGAGCTAAAAGGTATAAGAGGGCCGAAATTAGAAATATATTCCCTCAAGAAGAGATAAACTATGCAGCAACATCAGAGAGCTTTTCCTGCTCATAATTTGATTGATTTATAAGGCTCTTGCATTATTTATACAAGCAGAATTGTAGAAACTCCAATATGAAGTATTGAGACATGCCCTTAAAGACGAAGGACATGATGTTTTTCCACCTTATATTAAATTACTGGAAGCAAAGAAGTGCTATCCTTTAGATATAAACATTATGGAAAGCTCAGCAAGTGTGCCACTACAAAAATTGTTAGACCACACTGTAACAAGGTTATTAGAAAGATAAGAACCAAAACTGTAAACAGGGAAGCTTTGAAAATGGGAATGTCTCCTCTTCACGCTCGGATATAATTTATGGAGTGTATCCTCCATGTTGCCTACAATTTGCCATTTAAAGCATGGAGAACCAACAATGAGACCCGCCATATTAGAGATGCTCAGAAGAAGAAAATTCAGCAGGAGTTTCGTGAAAAACTGGGCATCGTTGTCGATCTTGTAAAACAAGGTACGGGGACAAGTAATGACGGCAACACCTCCAGAAGATTTTTCGCAAATCCAACCATGACTTCAGAAATCACTGGAGTTAGTGAATCTCTAATTCGGCGGTTTGCTGTTATCCTTGAAGTAATATCATCGAATGAAAAATTAGATTTCAAAAAATATGCAGCTTACACGTGGGAAACTGCTAAACTGTTTGATGAGAAATATAAATGGTACAATATGCCAGCAACCGTACATAAGGTTTTGATCCATGGAGAAGAAATAATTTAAAGCTGTGCATTTCCTGTTGGATCGCTCTCCGAGGAAGCCCAAGAATGTCGAAATGAGGATTATAAACCCTACCGCAGGTTTCATTCGAGAAAATGCAGCCGAATTGCTAAAAAAAAAAACGCTAAAAACTTCATTTTAGCATTATAAAATTACTACTTCATAATTATTTTTTATTTATTTCTTGTATGTATTCACCTATTTATTTATTTAATTTTATTTAAGATTTTACTAAAAAAAAACTTTTATTTAAATATAACATCAAAACCCTCAAATTTTAGAAAAATGTCAATAATTTCTAATAATTTTTTTTAAACCAAATTTTGACCAAATATGTATAAGACCAATCTAAACACGTTTGCCAAATTTCATTTAAATCCATTGAACCGTTCAGATAAAACAGACTTTTTTCAGCTGTCCCATACAAACCGAACCACTGTGCGCCGTCAAAAAAAACGAAAAATTCGTTTAAATCTGAAATTGTATCCCCGATAGGGCTGTATTGTCCCCGACCTCTTTGCCAGATTAAGTAAATGGTCCTCAACCTCTTGGATACATTTCTCTATGTGCACTAATGATTCTTGTAAGTCTTTGATGGTATGTAAACTTAAAATTTCTCAATGCAGACATTTCAGTCTTTTTTTATGGGAAAAATTTAAACAAATTCTTAGTCCAAAATAATGCAAACATTTCTTAGTCTTTTTTCAATGGGAAAAATTAACATTTGTCTAAGTCCAAAATTATGCAAAAATTTATAAGTCCTTTTTTTATGGGAAAAATATGGAAAATTTGTCCATACTGTCCAAAATTATGCAAAGTAGATTATACACATAAGTAAAGAATATTACCATTCTGTGACCTAGCGGTTCCTTATAATGTGGCCATTCCTTTAAAATTTCCTATGTGGATTCTGAACTTTGCATTTGGTTGAGTCTTTACTTAGTGCATGCCATCCAATAGCTATCAGTTTCCACAGGTGTTAAATTGTCAAATTTGAGTGATTTAATGCAATCTTCGGCTCTCATTTCGGGAACTAAGACACCAATTTGATTAAAATAACTATAATTTATATTCTAGCATTTACCAAATAATTTTTTTGTCTTCATTGTATTTGTATCTTTTCCTGATTTTGTTGAACGTTAAATTAAAAGATTAATTGATGCCTGATATATATATATTTTTATATTTTATGTAAATTCTTCCTCTCCTACCATTTTTGTAGTATGCCTATAAAACATTTAAAAAGCCATTACCTAAAAAACATTTAAAAAGTCGTTAGATTTTTGATATGCTATTAATTAATCAGCCAAATCGAGGCATCCGTTCCGATTCACAGAAAATACATTTGTCAAATGAACTCGTTTTTATACTTCCATCATTTTTATCGGAAACCGATACCTTGAAAGCAATTCAAATTCAGCTCGAGTTGCCTTTTTTTATTATAACTTACAAGTTTTTCTGTTTGATATCGTTCAATATTTTGGTTTTTAATTTTGTAACTTGTTGTTGGACTCCAATGTTTCTTATTTTCTTTTACTGTTTTTATTTAGGCTTTTTTAGTCTGTTTATAAAAAATTTTAATAAAATAACTTTTTACTCCATTATTCTCCCAACGTTTCGTAAGAATTCCTTACTTCTTCAGGGGTTATATTTATTTCACTCTGTTGGTGTATAATACAATTTGTAATTTCTTTAATAAAACATAATAATTTACTTTTCTCTTACTTAATTGCTCAAAAAATTATACATCTGTTTCCCATGACTAATATTGCATCTTTCCTGAGACGGCACTGGCACAAACTTTAACATAAAAAACAATTTATATAATTTATGAATAATCAGTCACAAATTCAAATTCGAAAATAAATAAACAACGACACTTATATCACAGCTAGGTTCAGGTACTTGAATCAGATTGCAACAGCATAGTTTTGTTTAATATAATATTGTTTCTTATTTTCTACGAAATATTTAGCAACAATATTTATTAATTTAATCCTCTATTCTTTTTGTTGGTTTTGTAAAAATCAGTTATCAACGGCCTCTACTCGTGCTGTCTAATATTTTGTTAACAGAAATAGCACCTTCATCAATTTCGGAGTTTGAAGAAATATCACATCGTGTAGAGTTGTCAAATTAAACGATGGCATTTCTGACGGTTTCTGTTGATGATTCAGTAGCCGTAAGAGCACTTCCTCTGGACTCTCTCTACTTTTCCAGGCACTCTTTGAACATAATTTGCGAACCAAAAGGAAAAGTTCTTACACACATGCCTTTACTATTTTAAAGATTGGAACGAAATCTTTTGCTCTATTCAAAAATAAAAATTAATGAGTTTTAGAAAGTTGATTAAAAACAAAAGCAATGTATTCATGCAACAGCGTTAAGTCATCGTAAACGCAGTAAAGTTGTAAACTTCGTAATTCTGTCACAATTTGTATGGAAAATTTGACACATTTACGCAGTTTGCAACTTTAATACGTTTACGAGGACTTAACGCTGTTGGATGAATACCCTTAATATAGGTATAAAAATAGTCGTGTTTTTTCTCCTTTCTGTAAAATGTATTTAAAATTTATTTAAAATAGCTCCGATAAAATTCTAGAGTAACGATAGACTATATATAGTTGAGTTGATATGATGCATTATTATTTATTTTGCTTCAATTTCAATTGAGTAGCTGAGAACCAAAACTCTTTATATCCAAAATGTTCATGTTGTGCAAATAGGAAAAAACTTAACAAGGCTAAATGATTGCTTTTGGAAAAGATTTTATTTTGGTTAATAAAAGATTTTTAAATCTTTATGTTATGATTAAGAGCAAAAACATATTGAAAGTTCTGTTAGAAAGATATTGAACAATTAAATTTGGATATGAAGAGTTTTGCTACAAATGATTGGATATTACCAGTTTCTACACCATATAATACCACTCCACTACTTCCCAACCTTCAATGACCCATTTAAAGATTTGTACAATAAGAACCCATGAACGTTTTAGGTCCGTCTTTTATGAGATTATCAATAGCCTATGATGGATAAGAAGAGTTTTGACTGCAAACAATGGATATGAAAAATTGTGATGCAAATCGCACTGTGGATATGGAGAATTTTGAAAGCAATTACGATACTTGAAATTTTTATCTAAGGGGATTGGAGGAGTAAAGCTATCAAATTTTCCTTAAAAACTATTCATTATACGCAGCTTAACAAAACTGCATCAAAATATCAATTTTTCATAAAAGTGGATATGACGAGTTTTGATTCTCATCTACTCAAATGCAAATACATTTTATGTTCAAGCTCATTGTTTTCCATAGTTTTCAAAACGATAATCGTTTAAACGATTGTCTTTAACGTTTTTGTCTTTAATTTAATTCACATTACTGTATCACTATCGTCTCGGTTATCTTTTTTTTTGTAAATGAATTTTGCTGTCAAAACTTAAAATCCTTGGGTCTTACTTATAATCAAATTTAGTCATAGCTTAAATAAAAGTCTCCACCTTTCAGAGAAATCACATAACAATAATCAATTTAGCTGCCAAACTAGACACTAATAAGACGTCAAAATTTAATACACAGAAATCCATGTTTAAAGTCGTAATTATACAACGGCGAATACAGGGTCACGGTCACGGGGTCATCAATCAATTTGGTGGATCTATACGTTTTTGGGAGATATACCCTCTTTGACGCCAAAACAATTTTCAATATTGTTTTTGATCGGTTTAAATTATTTCGGTTGTGATAATTTTGGTCAAAATATGAAGGAAATCATCTCCGATAAAAATAAAGTGCATGACTGGATCGTACGGACTTGCTCTTATGTTCAAGTTGCTTGGAATTAAGAACTTTTAAAATATGTAAGAAGTTATAGAAGAACATACAAAAAGCATTTAGTAGTTTTTTTTTTTTAATTTTATAAACAATTATGTATTTAAAAAGCTTAGAGCCCAAAAACAATACAAGTAGGCTGTTTGATTACTTGAAAAAATATGAATATATGCAACAAAAACAAATTTAAACCGTTACACAGTGGTCGGAAATCAATATTTAGCGCGAACTAAATCAAAAATTGAAGGTCAAAATTACCACTAATTACGAGTATGTTGCCTATCGTAGGTAGAATATTCCCGTGCACCCACTGATGATCTTGATTTTTTATTAAAAGCCGAAAATGACACTAAAAAATCCGTTAGTTAAACTATTTAACCAAAATTCGCAGAAAAGTATGCCAGTTGTGAATTGTTTATCCCTTGCAATGGGTGTAAAAATTAAAGTTCAAATTATTTTAATAATTTATAATCAAAGATAACGTATAGAACGGTAAATATATTTTTAATAAATTTAAGAAGTTGCAAAGATTATTAATTAATCAAAGAGGATTTTTTGGTTATTACTTTTTCAAAGTGGGCATAGAAAAATCGCAAGCGTTTGCAAGTGTTAAGACTGCGCTCATATGGTTAGGGAATTTCTTCTCTTCAACATAGTACAAAAACAAAGTGCACTCACGTGCTAATTCAACTTTTACAATCAGTTAAAGAATCGTCAAACAAGGTCAAAGTTTTTGAAATTTTTAAAGTCTGGCTGCAAAACAAATTTTTGAAAAGGGATAACTTGTGCATATGTATCTATTTTTAAATATATCCACCAGAATAAGCTTTACGAAAGATATTGCAAAAAAAAAAATTTAAAAAAACTGGTTTAAATTTTAAAGTCGGTAACTTTAAAAAAATTATTTGTTTTTTTTTGCAAGCTGATTTTTTTTTTAAATTTTCCGTATTTAAGAATGTTTTCTTAAATATTCAATGCTCTCTTTAGTTCGTAGTCAAATACTGAAAAGATAATGAAAAGGTCTTTCTTATGTTTAAAGAAATAAAAAAAAAATGGTAGGCCCTTTCCAAAAACTCAAAAAAACGGGTTTGATTTATATATTATGAATAAGAAATATTTTTACATCTCCTTTTTAGTAATTGACTAAGAATTAAAAAGAGCACTGAATATAAACAAAAACAGTTCCACTTTGATACGCAAACTTACAAAAAAATCAGCTTGCAAAAGAAATTCACAATTCTTTTAAAGATATTGACTGAAATTTAATTTCTCAAATACTATCTATTCCCTAAACCACCTTAAAAAAAAATATAAAATTAATACGAGTACTTTCTTTCAACAAAGTTGTATATGAAGCAAGTTCGTTGATTTTTAATATATTTATTAATTTTATATGAAATTTTTTTCAGAAATTTCCCCGTATCCCTCAGTACAATTTTTTTCCTAACATGTTAACAGAAATAATCCCCGAAAATATTGAGCATGAATTTGGGCCAACCTGTATATTACTTATTTAAATAAACTTAATTTTTTTTATTTAAAAAATTTAAATTTAAATTTTCTTTTAAATATGTAGCTAGCTTATCTTGACGGTTTAACAGTTTTCTTGAAGTATTTGCTATTTCTCTCAAATAAAATTATTGTTAAAAATTAACAAATGATAAAGTGCTACAGTGAAAAATTTAAATTTATGTATTACTTTTAATTGTTTAAATTTATTGATAAAATTCTGAACAAAGTTTAATTTTCAAATAGTTTTATACATAGTTCTTCAAGATTTCAGGTTTACCTTCATTTTCATAATTTTAGATTTTGTTTGCGCTAAATAGTCATTTCCGACCACTGTGCGTTGTAGCAGTGTTTTTAAAAGTTAGTTTTTTTGTATATAAAATTTTAATAACATTTAAAAAATAAAAGTTTTGGTAATATATTAATATGCCAATTTTGAGCATATATTAAAATACATTTTTAAACCAAATTTAAAAAAACTACATCAACGTTTTTGAAATATTGAATTTTCAAAAAGAAAATTAGTAACTTATATTTTTTTTAAATTCCAAAATGATTTTAAAAGGGCTTTTGCATAAAAATTTTGACTGAAATCGTTTAAGCCGTTAATGAGAAAATCGAAAGTTAAAAAAGCTGTTATATGGCAGGTACCGTTAATAACGGTTTCGGTAATTTTTTTCTTATCAAAAAAAAACACCATACTTATAATAATGCACTGGTTTTTTCTATATCAAAATCGTTAGAGCCGTTCTTGCGATAAATAAGCTTACCATTATTTTTGAAGAAAAATGGTAACATTTGTGAGGCCAACAAAAAGATTGAAGCCGTGGATCAGTCTTTTACTTGATAAATTTATAAGTACTGATTTGGGTAGGAACCCACAACCCCCCCCCCCCTTATTTCAGTGCAAGTGTTGCCTGTAGTGCTATTTCATAATACCTATTTATAAAGTATTAATAAGTACTAAAATATTCTCGAATATTGCTGTGCAATTTTATTGGTATTTTCATAACGTCTTAGTTTTTATTGTAAGAAAAAATAATTTTTCTTTGTATTCAATTGGTGTCTGTAGTGCGGAGTAATTCTCCGCACTTCATTTGGGTGATTGTAGTGTGCGGGTTTTGACAGCTGTTTTGATGGAGCTTGATGTAAATTGTAGTAGATTAAATTGACGTCTGAGGAGTTTGTTAGCAAGAAGGTGAAAATGTTTATTGGACGGTGTCACATAAAATTATGTGAAGTGATGTTTTCAGGTAAATATGTTATTACAGAATACATTCAAATTGATATAAAACTTCTTGAAGAATATACAAAACTGACATGATAGTAAGGGCCCAAGACAAAGAAAGTAGAAAGACCTTTAAGAATATTTTATTCGCAAGGTTGAAAATAACTCCGCACTACAGGCACCAAATGAATTTGAGCGCCTTGTCACCAGCAACAAAAATTAATCCTACCCTGCTGGACGAGAATTTCTTATTTGACAGATGAATCTTAACTTAATCACTTAATCAAAGTAAATTTAATTTACAAGAAATTAGCATTTTTCAACGCTAAATATCATGAAATATCAATTTTAAACTATTCTACGATAATTAAGTTACCTAAAAAATATCACTTCACATTACTTTATGTGGAAATATCAGACAAAGCTAGCTTGTGAAAAGAAATATTTGTAATCTCTCTTTTATAGGTGTTTTTAAAGGATTTTACGTAACACTGCATGTTATTTTTTTTTTTACTAAAGTAATTTCATAATACTTATTTTATTTAGTTTAATAAGCCTTATTCACTTTTAACACGATTTAATATCTCAATACATTTTCCTTTAGCTCAGCACAATGACAGATGAATGAAATAAGTATTGCCGTCTTCTTTTTAACAGTAACTTTTTCAGTTCTTTAGTTTGTTATTTGTTAAAAGGGTCTGGGTTTTTTAGTTGATATATATTTAACAAGAAACATGCATTTTTGGAAAATATTTGATAATTTGATAATAAAGAAAATTCTTCTGTTTGAGTGGATTGACCGAATTTATAATTCAAGTTATGAGTTGAGCTCATTTGAACTTTTAACTTTAATTATCATTGAAAATGATCATTGAAAATTTTAATGATGGATTTTGAGACGATTAAGAAGTAAAACCATTAATTTTTTTGATGAAGAAATAAAGTTCAAGACTAAATTAATAATAAATTAAAAAAAATTCAAATAGTCCCAACCTTCCACATAGAAAACTTTTCTTTTTTCAATGATTCCACTACCTTACCAATTATCATTGGAATCTTTAAAGTCATTTTATGTGAAAATTTGGGCCTATTTGAATTTTTTAGACTAGAAATATTCAGCCTTATTTTGAAATTCGCTTTCATGCGAAAGTAAGTCGATTTCGTATGATTTGCATTTTGAGTTTCGAACAATTAGAAAGTTCACTTTATCATTCGTAAGTTCATTTACCTAACCAAGCAAACTTTGACTTTCTAATCATTCGAAACAAATGTCATTTAACTGCCGTTCAACTTTTTCTGGCGGATAGATTCACAAAATATGTAAGTTTAGATATTTTTCTTAAAAAATAAATAAAATAAATTACTTTTATAAATAATTTGTTGATTTTTTTTCATAAAGGTCTCAATCACATTCCAATTGGACCAACCGGGAGCAGAAAGAAGTTCTCATTAGATTGATGGAGGAAAATCCTGAGATAGCCAAGGGATTTTCAACTAACCGGGTTGACACCGATCGCTTTTGGAGAGATGCTGCGGAGAAGCTGAATAGCTACGGACCTCCTTCTAAAGATGGTGCTACTTGGAAAAAGGTACATGAAATATTTACAAAAAAAACTGTACAGTAACAAGTGTTTGGGTTTAAGGTTTGGGCTGATTTTAAATCTAAAACAAAGAAGAAACTAGTGGAAAATGAAATCAAAAGGAAACAGTCGGGCTTTAATGAATCTAGTAGCCCTTGCCGAATTCGAGGAAGCTATCGTCAGGATCACTTCACTTAACCAGTCCGTTGCAGGCATAAGTAACAGAGTATTTGGGATAACCACGGTAGAGGAGTCTGAAACGGTGCCAACATCTAAAGACGCGTCCATGACATCATGCCCTGAAGAAAATTTGGAAACAGGCGCAATAAATGATGGCCACGAGGAGCTGTCTGTATCTTTTCGCAATAGAGCAAAAAAAGACACTCCAGTCCAAATTCTTCAAAAGCAAAATGAAGTACAGGAATTATTTTTTGCAGAATTGTCTTCCAAACTGGATCATATCAAAGACGAACTTCATCGAATGAATAGGTATCTACAGAAGGCCGATGACATACAAAACAAAATTTATGAAGAGTAACGTCATCATAACCTCGCTGTGGAAAATTTAATGCGAGAGAAGTTGGAGCTGAAGAAAAAAGTCCTGGAAGTGCAACTTGACCAGTTCATTGCTAAATTAGCTTCTGCATAAGTTTAGGAACCGTCCCACAAATCTTTAAATCAAAAAGTGCTATCTACATACATACCTATGTACAAAAGAAAAAAGTTCCTTCGTTACTTTGTG
Source organism: Dasysyrphus albostriatus (assembly GCA_946251815.1). Lineage (NCBI taxonomy): Eukaryota > Metazoa > Arthropoda > Insecta > Diptera > Syrphidae > Dasysyrphus > Dasysyrphus albostriatus. The sequence continues at coordinate 76,487,946 of OX276337.1, forward strand.
AATTAAGAGTTTTTTTTTATGAATGATTTTAGTTTTTAATTCTTATGTTTGTTACAAATAGCTGAAATAAATAAGACTGATATACGAATATATGTACTCTTTTACTTAGAATAATGCAGCGATTCTGTCACGAGCGTTTCGAGCTTCATGGATATAACTATTTTCACTTTCAGTTTTCGTTTTCAGTGTGATCTTCAATGTGAAAATTTTCAGCATTATCTGCAACTTTGAAGTAAATGCAGATATTGTGCAAGGCTGCGCAAACGTTTACTATTTGAGCAGCCTTTTCTGCTGAGTAGTGCAACTACCCAGCCTTAAGACAACACCGGAATCTGTTCTTTATTAAGCCGATAGTTCTCTCATTAATATTGCGTGCCTTGGAATGTTGAGTATTGTATTTGCTTTCAGGACTTCCGCTTATTGGTGAACGGTATGGTGTCATTACCCATGGTTCTAGTGGATATCCCACGTCACCTGAACGACTTAGACATGTAATGTATGTTTCCAAAAATTTTGTTGTTTCTTACCTAGCAGCCAGGAATTTGTTTGTTGTCCTCCAGTATACTGTTGCAAAAGAGAGTTTCGCGCAGAAGATACTTTCCACGCTAGAGCGTCATGTGTTGCACCAGGGTGAGATACATCTACATACATAATCTGCATTTTTTGGTCACAGATCTGTCAGAATTTATGAAATGTTACTAATTAATATGCACAGATTAACTTGATTTTAAAAACTTACAATCAAAACATTCAAGCTGTAGAATCCCTTTCTATTATAAAATAAGTGTCTTATTTTTGGTGGAGGGGGCTTGATGGCAACATGCGTACCATCAACGCAACCGATCACTCCTGGAAATCCAAAGTTTTGGTAAAAATGTCCCCTAGTTGCTTCTTTTTCTTCCTCATTAGCTTTTAAATTTATCCACTTGGGGCATATTTTAGTTTCTAATGCAGATATCACTTTTTTTATGCACTTTGACACCGATGATTGAGAAAGTTTAATACCACCATCCTTGCCTACCCCGAATCGGTATCTACCTTCTGCGACAAATCGCAACGTAGTCGCCAACATTATGATTAGAGGAATAGACAAGGATGTTCCTCTTTCAACTTCGGGGGTCAACTGGTCCAACACGTATTTGAAAGCACTTTTGTTTAACCGAAAATTTCTTATAAATCTTCAAAGAAAAAGATAAAATTTGCTAAGCGCTGGAAAGGAATCTGGTATTACGTTTATACTGACTTTGAATTTTCAATCTGGAATGGATTTGATGCATCCATTATCCTTCTTCTACTTATTTGCGCCTCGTCACTGTTCATAAACAAAATAATTGCCATCCGTTTTTCTTGAATTTATTAATTATTATCGATATATGCAAGCGATTCTACTTTCTTTGTTTTTTGACAGCTAAAAAGTGTGACCAGGTGTATGTTAAGTAAGTAGACTTTGAAATTGCCTGTTGAGCAACCGTTTTCTTTTTGTTAAAAATCTTTAAACACAATTAAAGTGGCGCGAAAGTTCAAAGAAAAAGTCTTGTACTTTATTAAACAAAAGTTTCATAGTAATTTTACTTCGTTTTCGTATCAATAGATTGATCAATATTTGCTTAATCTTTCAAAATAAAAAAAACTAAGCTTTTATTGATATATTTTTTTAATTACTTGGATTTACCAAGCCTTAAACATAACTTTTCTTTACTTTGTTTCTAAATCTATTTTACGACCTTCTTAAAAAAAAAAAATAAGTCTGCAAAAAAAAGTCAGCTTGGTCATACTAAAGCAAATAAAAATGCCAGTAAATGTCGAACAGCTGATTTCGAAAATGAGATTCATTCAACTTCATTTTGTTTAATCATTTGAAAATGAATATTATTCGTTCGAATGTCAAAATACATAAAGTTCATTCGAATGAATAGATATATTCTATCGAATTAGCTATTCGTTCGAATTTTAAAATAAGGCTGATTAATTAAGCCTTGAGCTTTATCTGTCCATAAAAATAATATTTGATTTTGCTTTCTAAATGTCTCAAAAATAATCATTAAAGTTTTCAATGATGAGTTTCAATGATAGCTATAACTGGCGCCTATCTCTCTCTTTGTCAAATTCATAAAGAGAAAAGTGTATCTTTCTCATGCATTTCTCTGTTCTCTTCAACAATACAAGAAAATTGAGAAAATCGTGCAGTTTTGAGGAGATGTAGTAAGGTGTTTTGAGCATCCATAATATAGTTTTCATTCACAGAACAAGCATTGCTTCTTTGTATCAAATGAATCGAAAAAGTGAAAGCAATGCTCGGCAGTGAATGTGAAAACAATTTATTCGAATCACTTTTTCATAGAACCAGAGTCGGCCCTCTGTTGATTTGATATACAAGCGACAAAATAATACGCATCTTACTTAAAAGTCAATGCGTGAAATCCAAATGTTTTGTCTATAGGTATTTCCTGTCTCAATGTCACAAAAGTCAAAAAATCAATATCGTTAGTTCGTTTTGAGAATCTATTTAACTTTGTTTAGACTAGATTTTGTTGTTTTAGATCAGTAATTGATTTCTGATGTTATTTCCCTCTCCTTTTTAATTCCAATGATAGGTAAATAAAACGACTGCCTTGGACTTTTTTCAAAACCATTTGTCACTTTCACAATTAACCGGAAGTGTGGTGCGACGTATTTTTTCATTTATTTAAAAAGCATTCCTAAATGAAACCGGGCAGTGAAAACTCTTCTAAGAAATTACTTGAAAGAAGCAAACCATTGGAGGACTTTTGAAATGCAAAATGATTGAAACTCTTCCAACGACACAATTCACACTCAATTCGAAGTTTGTCATGTTATACTTTTCACTAGACGTTTAAAGAAAGTAAAGTTACTTTTGAATATCAAAATGGATCTGATTCACTTATTAGTGTTCTCCCAAACCAACGCGAATGCGGAGCGATTCGCAGCGAATCATTCACAACAGTAAAAAATATGAAAAATACACAACGCTAAACAACAACAAAAATTCGCCGTCGCTGCGGATTCGCGTTGGTTTGGGAGAGCCTTCATAGTGTTTATTATAACTATAATAAATGTAAAACGAATGCTCAATGTATATATAGTAAATATATGTATATGTAATGTATATATAGGTTCCTACAATTTTTTATATACAAAAATAACATTTTTTTTTCTAATAACAAAAACTAAGACGTTATGAAAATAAAAATAAAATTGCACATCAATATTCGAGTATATTTTAGTACTTATTAATAAATATTATGAAATAGCATATGACTGATTTATCTAGGTAGGTGGGCCTGGTGAAATTGAAAGATGTAGGACCTAGTTCCCTTTGCAGCTGTAGGCACGCTTGCGATCGCACAGGCATTAGCTTGACGGTGGGGTGGGATCTTGCTGCAGTTTAGCCTAAGCATACATGATATCGTGCCTATGTTTTTTATTATTAAAAATAATTATCCAAAAACGGATTTATTGGTAGAAGAGAGAAAATGAAGAGAAAAGAAAAAAGTATAGTTGTAGGGGAAAGAAGAGTAAATGAACCACAGTAGACTTGTTTCAGATTTTGTAAAACCTTTGGAAGTACCCTCCCCTATGCATCCAAAAAAATACTCTCTGGATACACCTTGACCATCTCTTTCCATTCAGACCTTGAGATAGTCCCTTTAGTATGATCCCTTCAACATATTACCACATCATCCCTAAATAGCTAAAGATAAATTATTCCAGGAAGTAAATCATTATGGAGTCTTATGCTTCAGATTGCTTTTGTTTTATTTGAAGGGAAATTCATTCTTATGATGATTCAACTAATATGTTTGTATAAACCAAATTGTGAAAATAAACCAAAGTAGCCAATTCATTTTTTTTTTTTTTTTTTTTTATCCGATAGAAATATTCAAAAGACACTCGGTAAGAATCGGTACCAAGTAGTGTGGGACTCTTACCGCACTAAAACCACCGGTGAATCAGGACCAATCTATGAAAGATCGACAAATGATTTTTCTTTCTTAATGTATTAGTCGCATTGTGGGAAGTTTAAGTTATAACACTTTCCATAGCTTTTAGACCATCAGCTCTTGAGGCTTGGTTCTTCTTAATCTCCGAACATTGTCTCGTACATTTAAGACGGTCTCCATTTCGGAGTTGGTATGACTTTGCAGTCGCTGATTGTGTGATACAGCGTGTTTTTTAACCACTTCTGTAACCATTTCAATTTGAAGGTCACGATGTAGATCGCTATTTCTTATATACCAAGGGGCATTTATTATTCCGCGAAGGACCTTGCTTTGGAATTTTTGGATGGGTTCAGCATTTGTTTTCTTTGTACATCCCCATAGTTGGATGCCATATGTCCAAACGGGTTTCAGAACTTGCTTATATAACACTAGCTTGTTCTGGATAGCAATCCGTGACTCTGGCACGGCAACAAGAGGGACCATCGTCAACAGGTCCAGCCACATACTGGCTTACGCAGACGACATCAACATCATCGGAAGAACCGAACAAGCTGTACATGATTCCTTCATTCAGATCGAGCAGGCGGCACAAAATCTGGGGCTGCACATTAGTGAAGGTAAAACAAAGTACATGGTGGCGTCGAATGCGAGAAGAACAGTTGGTCAAACAATCAAGGTAGCGGAGCACGAATTTGAAGTGGTGCAATCCTTTAAATACCTTGGGTCAACAGTAGCAGCCGATAACAATATAGAAGAAGAAATACGCGGGCGGCTTCTCAAATCCAACAGAGCCTACTACAGTCTGTCAAAGCTATTCGAATCTAGAAATCTAACCATAACTTCAAAACTGCTGCTGTACAGGACCATGGTCCTGCCAGTACTCATGTATGGATCTGAGACTTGGGTGCTTAGCAAAAGGCACTGTGACCTCTTAGCCGCGTTCGAGAGAAAAGTCTTACGGAGAATTGTTGGCCCCATATGTGAGAAAGGACGATTCCGGAGACGGTACCACCATGAGTTGTACGCAATCTACCTTGAAGCAGACATAGTGACAAAAATTAAGCTCGGTAGACTCCGGTGGGCAGGGCACCTAGCTCGAATGAGCGAAGAGGAACCTGCTCGGAAAGTCTTTTGTGGTACATTCTATGGTAGACGGCAGCGTAGTAGACCATGCTTGCGCTGGAGAGATGGCGTAGACCAGGACGCCCGAAGCCTTGGGGTGCCCAACTGGATGGCGTCGGCTCGAGACCGGAATAGGTGGAGAGACTTGTTGAATGAGGCCAGGACCGGACCCCGGTTGTCGAGCCGATGATGATGATGATGATTGTTCTGGATAGATAGGTCAGAGTTTTTTCCTAGTAACCAGTACATTTTTCTGTACTTCAAGTTTAGTTCGTCCTAGGACACTTCCTTGTGGTACACTGGCTTCAATTTTCTTTAGTTCCGAGTAATTTTGGTCGTACCTTACTCTAAAGAGTCGATTCGTAACGTAGGATTTCAGTATTTCGTAGTACTGCCTGGGAAGATCCCTTTGTAGTTTGTACTCAAGTCCCAAGTGCCAAACCTTGTCAAAGGCTTGAGCAACATCTAAGAATATAGCCGAGCATACTTGTTTTTCTTCAAGTGCCTTTTCCACAACATCTGTAATCCGATGCACTTGGTCTATCGTGGTATGTTTATTTCTAAATCCAAACTGATGGCTCGGAATTAGTCTTCTTTCTTCTATTATTCTGCTTAGTCTTTTCAGAAGCAGTTTTTCGAAAGCTTTTGCCATGATTGGTATAAGCGATATAGGTCTGTAAGATGTTACTTCTGTTAGTGGCTTACCTTGTTTAGGTATAACAATGTCTTCTGCAATTTTCCAATGATGTGGCACATTTTTGAAGGCTATAGAAGGCATTTCTTTCAAAACCTGAGCAGTTATTAGATCGTACCCTGGTGATTTTTTGTTAGACAACTTATGTTGACACATACTTCTTACTTCTTTGAGCGTGACAAAAGGAATTTCACATTCGTCGTTTCTATCAACAAACTGTAATGGATCTGTAGCTGTGCTTGCTGGAAATGGCTTAAAAACATTCGCGAGATGTTCAGCGAAGAGATCAGCCTTTTTTTTTGGGTTTCCGATCCATTTACCATCTTGAGATTTTACTGGCGGGTTTTGTGCCTGTGGTCTTTTTTGGCCCTTAGCTGCTTTCCATAAGGAGTATTCCGTAGAAGCATCCGCCGTCAGACTATTCAGGAATCTACTAAGTGAATCACTTTTAAATTCACAGATTCTTTTCTTTAGTTCATTATTAAGACGGTTAAAAACTGCCTTATCACCTGGAAATCTCGTAGCTTGCCATTTTCTTTGAGCTCTTCTTTTCATCAGATCAGCTCCTTTATTTCGACAGGATATTTTATTTCTTTTTCTCTTGAGTTCGAAATTGTTGGAGTACTTTCTTCTGCAGCCTGTTGCACATCAGCAATAAATTGTTCTACTTCATGATCAATCTGTTCAATTGTTTGCATAGGGGATCTTAGGTTTATAAAACTTTCAAGTTTATCTCTGAATTTGTTCCAGTTTGTTCTTTTGTTCACGAGCTTAGGATTACTTTTTTCTATTATTTCTGCTTCGCTCAGTGATAATATTACTGGAGTATGATCTGACGATAAATCGTAATAACGTTCAACACTTATATGGTTTCGTTTAATACCTTTTACTACGAAAAAGTCTATAAGGTTTGGTATTTTGTTAGAATCAGATGGCCAATATGTTGGCGAGCCAGAAGAATAAAATTCGCAGTTGTATTTGCTGCCTGCTTGATATAGCCGTTTGCCTTTCATTGTTATGAGCCTAGATCCCCAATGGGTGTGTTTAGCATTGAAGTCGCCACCAACAAGGAAGTTATGTCCTAACAAATTTAGGAGTTCTGCATAGTCTTCTTCAGTTGGAGAGCGCCTCGGAGGGCAGTATATAGACGCTATCTTAAACTCTTTCTTTTTTATACCAATACTAATTGTGGTTACTTGCATGTTTTCATTAGTAAACTTCGGCTCTTCATAGTGTGTTAAGCACTTTTTTATCAGTATTGCTGATCCTCCCCTAGCTTTGTCAGCTGGGTGCGGAGCGTGATAACACGTATAGTTAGGTAATTTATTATCAAGATTTTGTTCTATAGCGAGGTGAGTTTCGGACACCAAACAAATGTCTATATGCTCTATGTCTAAAAAGATGTTTAGTTCTGATACATGTTGTAAAAGACTGTTTGCATTCCATGTTGCGATTTTGAGTGTTCTGTCCATCATTGTTTTTTAAGAGCGACTTCTTCGCTTAGCTGTTTTATGTTTAAATCTTGTTTGTCAATCCTTTTCAGGATAAGTTCAAGCATTTCTTTAATAGATGTTTCTTCGTTCTTCCGCACATTTTTAACAATCTGGGAAAAGGATTTATTTTCATCACTTTTGCTTAGTGCAATTGCATTTGCGGTTGATTTGTAGTTTTGTTTTCAACGGCTACTTTTTTGCTTTCAACTATTGCTTTTGAGTTTGTTGGGTTTCTTAGCTTGTTCCCAGTTTTCGTTTTTCTTTTTGTGTCTTGGAATTTTTTGGCAACTGGACATCCTCTATAACTTGCAGGATGGTTGCTTTGACAGTTAACACATTTCGCTTTCTGTTCTCTGCCCATGGGACAGTTTTTAGTTGCATGCTTGCCACAGCCGATCTCGTACTATTAACACGTTTTCGGCTTCCCCAGTTTATTTAAATTAAATATTACGGAGTGACTAGTTATAGTTTAATACAGTCAAGCTATTTTCAATAGTGCCAATGGCACAGAGGAGGAAGTGGCAGACCGAGAATCCAGAGGTAGTGGGTTCGAGTCCCAGTCGGGCAAAAATTATTTAGCTGCTTTTTTCCATAATCGAGAAGTCGAAAACTTCATCGAGTGGGAAAAACAGCAAATGGCATCGAACAACACGGCGGGGGCATCGAAAGGTGTCCCAGCAACAACAATAAAGCCAGTTATGGCACCACCAGCAAAAGCCGTAGCAGCAACAACAACAACCAAGCAAGCGATGGCACCACCAGCCACGCCATCAACAAGCGCCGTAGCAAAAACGGCACAACCGCCAACGGCAACAACAGCCGATACGAAAAATAAAAGGAGGAAGAGGATTAGCTGTGCGTCGAACAATGTAAAGCGCCGCTCCACCACCACCTCAGCCCAGCTGCCAGCCGGGGTGAAGGAGACGGCGCGTACAGCCAAAACAACAGCAGCAGCAAAAATACATCAACAACTAGATACCTCGCCATCCGACGATGACATGGAATATATGTCAGAGGGTGGCGAGGGACTGTACACAACAGGGGACAGCAACAGCAACCTGCTTGTTGATCTCACATCTCCAGAGGCGTCCTCCGAAGAGGAAAATGAGGCGCAAGAAGCACTGGATGAACAGGCCATCAAAAAATCGATGTAATTCGGGGGGAAATGGATCGTTTAAATGCCATTGTGACCCCATTGATTCAAGCTCTGAAGGAAAAACAAGTAGCTCGACGCGAAAGAGAAAGGCAGGAGCGCGAGCAGAAAAAAGCAGTACAGGCGCCACAGCCTGAGCAAACACCGAAAAGCCAGCAGCCAGAGCAAAATCTGCTAGAGCAACAGCAACAGCAACTGCCAATGCAGAACCGAAATAAGCAGCAACAACAACAATTGCCAACGGAACAACCACAGCAGCAGCCGAAGGAGCAACGGCCAAAAAAGAAAACAACACAGCAGCAGCAGCAGCAGCAACAAAAGCCACAGGAGCGCAGTCAGCAGCAGCGGAATGAGCAGCAGCAGGAAGTACACCAGCAGCAGCCACAGCCGCCCCAAAACAAAAAAGAAAAAGTGCCACCGACCAACACTTACAAAATGGAACTGCAAGAAACCATCGACCTATGTAAGTCGGCCATAGGCCAAAACTTTTTTATTAAACGTTTGAGTAAAGATAGACATGCTATCCACTGCTCCACAGTGGCTCAGCATAAAAATATTAAAGAGTTACTGAAAAAATCCACGACTGAGTTCTTCAGTTTTACCCCCAAAGTGGATAAATATCAAACGGTCCTCTTGAAGGGCATAGATTCCTGCACGGAACCACAGGTGCTCTTAAATGAGCTCCGTCAAAAAGCGAGCGACGATCTCGACTTTATCGGGGTCAAGCCGTTCGCTACAGTCAGAGCCAGACGGGAGAAGTGGTCTTTGCCGTTCTTCCTAGTCCAGCTATCGCCCAGCAGCAAACTGGATAGGTTGAGAAGTATCTCCGTACTCAACTACCAGGTTGTTACTTGGGATAAATTAAAGAGACGCGGCGAAATGCTCCAATGCATGCGCTGCCAAAGGTTTGGCCACGCTGCAGCAAACTGCGAAATGCAGTCACGCTGCGTTAAGTGTGGTGAGGACCACATCAAGGGGGAGTGTAAACTCGGTGAGGAACGGGTCGAAGACATGACCCAGCTTAAATGCGCACTTTGCGGAAAGGAGGGGCACCCTGCTAATTATCGGGGTTGCTCAGCTTTTCAGCAAATAAGAAATAACAAAGCGGCTAAGCAGACAGCGGTAGAAATACGCCCATGAACGCGTGCTCCTACAGCAACGCCCGTTAATCCCCAAATTTCCTACGCCCAAATGGCGGCAGGAAGGGGAAAAACGGTACAGCCTGCAGCTAAGGCAGCCCAACCGGCCCTAGTGCCAAAGGCGCCGGACGCTCAGGCCGAAAATAGAAGCATCTTGCTGGCAATTCAAGGCCAGTTAACAGGACTTCACAACCAGATAAAGGAGCAGGCGACTAGGGTAGACTATCTCTACTCTGTTTTGCCTAGCTTAACGCAAATTAGAGGTTAAAGGCGCGCTGTCGGAGAGGCCTCTTAGGATCCTTGCTGTGAATGTAAATTCACTGATAAGGACCGAACGTAGAGCTAATCTTTTCCAATTGTTGAAAGACCAAAGTCCAGATGTGTTTATGGCCAGCGAAACTAAGCTGAACAAGAAACATAAGTTGACTAACAACAATTACAATATCGTTAGAAGAGATCGACCCAACTCCACTTAAGGGGGAGGCGTCGCAATCTTCATACGAAAAGGCATTAATCATAAAGTTATATACAATAGTGATCTGCGCAGATTTCGGCTGTTAGAGGTGTGCATCGTATGCATTCCTCTCCAACAGGGGAAGAGAATGTATGTGATCGCGGCTTATGCACCGACATCACCTCAGCCAACTGATTTTATGACAGAGCTTGAAAAACTTTTTGAGTGTCTACGCTTGAGCTTGGAAGAAAATTACTTTCTCATGGCCGGTGATTTGAATGCCAAACACCAAGATTGGGGAAATCAAATTCAAAATCAAAGAGGTATTCATCTTTTCAATTGGATGAGTCGAAACATCATTGGGTATGCTGTCGACCTGCTGGCTACGGATCGGCCACCGTTTCCAAGAAGCGGTGCCTATCTGGATCTATTGTCAATAGACGCAAGACTGACAATTACTGACACTGTGGGTCAAAGACCAAGAAACTGCTTACGAACGATCGAGTACGACAGTGATCACTGCGGACTCGCCGCCGTAATACAGCTTCCGAACGAGCTCGTGGAGTTGGATGAGTATGTACCTGTGCATACTTACAATTACAGTAAGGTGCGCTGGCCACGCTTTACCAACGCCTTATCGAGCGAAATCAGTTCGAACAACATATCCCCACCAAATGACAGGAATTTGACAAATAACGAAACAGACCAATACTTAGAACAAATGGACGAGACAATCAAACGAACAATGAACAGAACAATACCGAAATACAAACAACGGGACGCAACCGACTTGTATCGAAACGCAACCATTGACGCACTACACAGACAAGAGAGTGGACTGCTGACAAGACTAAAACTCTTGTACCGACCGTTTACTGACCCTCACCATCTGGAGATTAGGACACTGAAGTCGTCGATCAAGAACATCAACCAACTAATTAAAGAGAACTATCGGTTGTCAATTAATTTGTATTGGGACAACAAAATTCGGGCCGTTAATTCTAGCGGCCCGAGCATGTTTCCGCAAATTAACAAGATATTTAGAAGGAATGATCAAAACGATCTTCCGTGTCTCAAGCTTTAGAGAACGACAGACAACAGAGACGTACTTCTGACAGCAGGAATTAATCCAGAGGACGCCGTCTTGGACGATGACCTCTTTATTGTCGAAGATCCGCAGGAGAAAGTGGAGGCTGTGGGGGCTGCTTTCCAGCAAGTGTACAAGGGGAATGCGTGCATTCGCCCCAATCACGACCTGGAAAACAGAGCCTTGCTCCATCACTTCTACCTTCGGAATGACATCACGCAATGGCGATCAGAGAACCTTGGTTTCACCGGGTTCAATGAAGATCATTTGGCAAATGCCATAATCGCCGAGCGAAATGGGCCCAGTTCCCTGTTAATTACGAAGGTGGAGCTCCAGCTCATCTTCGATTCATTAAAGAAGAAGAAGTCAGCAGGAGTCGATGGCATATCCAACGTTGTACTTCGACATTTACCTCAAGAAGCAGTAGACATTTATACCACTCTGTTTAACAACGCTCTGAATAATGCATATTATCCAGTACGGTGGAAGACAGCGGTGGTGCATCCTCTCCCGAAAAAGGGAAAGGACAACTCCAACCCGGCGAATCTCCGGTCGATAAGTCTTCTTCCGTGTATCAGCAAGGTATTCGAAAAAGTTATCAATAGAGCTCTGTCTAAGTGGGCAGAGGACAATAATATCATACCGGACAGTCAGTTCGGTTTTAAGGCGGGACATGACACCATTCATGCCGCGTCGAAACTCGTTTCTGATGTCCAATGGAACAAATCTAAGAAGCAGTGTACGGGTGCCTGTCTGGTTGATTTGGAGAAGGCCTTCGACACCGTATGGTTAGAGGGTCTTTATCTAAAGCTGACCAGACTTGGCATTAGGAAACCACTGTTATATATGCTTTATGATATGCTTAATGGCAGAAAGTTTGTTGTCAAGAGTGGCAATGTAACTTCTGCCACAACCTTTAATATTAAAAATGGTCTTCAGCAGGGAGCGGTCAACTCGCCGATTCTATTCAGCATTTACACCAGCGATCTGATAAGTAGTCTAACTCAGGCAATTGCGTATGCCGACGATCTAATTGCGTACAGAACAGCTCCCAAAGTCGAGGTCATCAGGATTCTTTTGCAGCGTGACTTCGAGAAGATTCAGCGATATTGCGATGACTGGAAGTTGAAAATCAACTTTCAGAAATCAGAAACTATCTTGTTTAGGACTCCGTTGCGGGGAGCCACAAGGGATACGAGAAAGAACTGGCGCAAGCTGGTGATCGTAGGGCCAAATGGACATCCACTGGCGAGTAAAAGTGTAGTAAAGTACCTTGGCATCTGGATGGATCATTATTTGTATTTCGACAGACATATAAATGCTGCTCTGGCCAGGGCTAGGGGAGCTTTTGCCCTGACAAAACGGTTGTTCTATAGCAACCGGCTTGACAGCAGGGTGAAGGTGATTTTCTACATGGCCCTTATCCGGCCGATGATTGCCTATGGATGCCCGGTTTGGTTCAACGTTGCCCCATCTCAAATGGAAAAGATTCGGGTGTTTGAGAGGCAGTGTCTTTGACGCTGCCTTGGATTGCACAGAACACCAGAGTCGGAGTACAAACACTATTATTCCAACCTGGCTCTATACAACGGGGCCAACATAAACAGGATAGATAATTTCTTGCTGAAGCTTATTCGAGGTCACATTGCAAGAGCGATGTCCTCGTCTAACAGCTTAATTTTTGGGGCTTATTACCCCAACAACGAATACTACGAGAGTGTGCGTCTAAGCGGCTTTATTCCGCCCGATGCATTCCTCCACCTAGACAGTCGAGGGTTGATCCAGGATAGAGCGGCGGTTCCGCTAATCTACCACGTCGGCCGTAGAACTGTAGATCGGCGGCTCCTTTACAGTCGAGACGTCCTCGCACAAGACGGAGCTGAGTACCTTCGGTTCAGTAGGACTGTGTCCGAACGGGACCGAAGAGATAGGGTAAAGCAGGAGAACCAGTTCTGGTGGTTGAAAAACGAAGATGAAGTTCCTTCAGATATTTAACAGTTGACCTTGCTATTTTCTTTTGTATGGCCGACTTGCATAGGTTTAGGTAGTTAGTTTTAAGTAGGGACAGTCAGGGTGGCACCAAAAAAAAAAAAAAAAAAATATAAAACATACAAAAACACCAAAAAAATTATAAAATCAACAAAAATACAAAAAAATTATAAAAACCGGAAAATGCTTGCTGTGGCTGTTCTAGTTTGTAAGTAGCTTATAAGTAGGTTGTAATTAGTTTAAAATTAGTTGTAAGTAGTTTTAAGTAGTTTTAATTAGCTTTAATTTAGTTTTGTAGCTTGTAAGTTTTATATAAAACCAAAAACTAAAGACATAGATACCGAGTTTTTTTGTGAAATTCTTCTCGGTAAAAAATAAAACCGACCTGGATTTAGTATTAAGATAGTTCTTAGGCCGAAAGGCATTAGCATTAAGTTATTATAGTTTAACTTAGAGCGCCCGACTGGGGCCAGTAAGTTAGTTTTAAGATATTGATAAGTACGTTAGTTTTTATGACTTTTTGTCTAGTTTTCAGATAGTTCTAAGATAATTGAAAAATAAAAATGAATTTACAAAAAAAAAAAAAAAAAAAAAAGTTGCATGCTTGCCTTCGCATTTAACACAAGCAAGCTCACGATTGCAGTATTTTTGTGTATGCCCAAAGGCCTGACAGCGTTTACATTGTGGAACAATTTTTGACTTTCGTAGTGGTTCAATTTTGACAACTATGCCCATAATTGATTTTATACTGTAGATCTTATCGAGACTTTCTTTATTTTCAAAGGTGAGCATAAACAAAGGTAGAGATCTCCTTGTTGTCGTTGATACCCCAGTGGAGTCTTTGACTGTCTCATTTTTAATAAGATTATTCGCATCGAGAGCTTGGAAACCTTTTCTAATAAGGTCTTCGACAATATCTTTGGCAACACATGAAGAGTGGAGGCTACTACCTTTATCGACCTTGTAGCTTTATTCTCGTACGAGTGCCACTGAATTCTCTTTTTGTTCAATTCTTCAGTGATAGATCTATACGCATCGGCGTCTTCAACAATGACTTTCCAATTGTCTTTATTGTATGATGTATATTTACATGCCTTATTACTGCATTTTTCTACTATGTTCTTAAGCTCACCAAACATTGTCAATCCGGAAATCATGATTGGAGGTGGTGCAGTTTGCTTAGTACCTTTAGCAAAAGACTTCTTTTGTGATACATCTTTTATTTCATTGTTTGATGTTTTCACTGTTGCAGGAATATCCGCTTTTGAAGCTACCTGTTTAATTTTTTGAACAGTCTCTGGGCTACCCTCTGCTTTCCGTTTCTTGGATTTACGCTTATTTCTGTTACCATCTGTTTCAAAAAGAAGCTCTTCCTCATCAGTATGAAACTCAATGGTTTTTGGTGGGCTTTTCACTAGAAGTATTTTTGGACTAGTCTTGCTGTCATTATTTGAGGTTTTCTTGTCTAGCAAGCTGACTTTTTCTTCAAGTCTCTTAACTTGTTGCTGAAGACTTTCAACGAGGACTTCAAGTTTTTTTCTGGCTATTATTTCTTTTTGCCATTTCTCGAAATAATTTTCGGATTCAACTTAGTGGATCTCGTTGCTTTTTTTTGGAACACTGCAGATCTTTTATTTCGATCTTTTCATAGATTTTCGTTCCTTTTTCGTTAATGACTTCTTTGTCATTTGATTTTTCGGTAAAGGTTTTCGATTGAGTGACCCTTGAGAATATTTTTGGTGGAGTCCTCAGTGTTTTAGAACTCCGTCTACTTCCTGTTAGCAATAATTGGTCCTCCCCAGAATCCGTAGGACCGATCTCCGAAGAGAGTGGATTTACCAGTTTATCTGGATTGCCACCTGGGGTACAATATCTATTTGTTTTATTCATTGCCATGTTTTAATTTTTTTGTAACTTTTGTTTG
Organism: Dasysyrphus albostriatus; assembly: GCA_946251815.1. Lineage (NCBI taxonomy): Eukaryota > Metazoa > Arthropoda > Insecta > Diptera > Syrphidae > Dasysyrphus > Dasysyrphus albostriatus. Next base: position 76,502,963 of record OX276337.1, read on the forward strand.
TTGCCCATAAATAGCTTTGTTACTTATTCTATTCAAGGTCTTGAATACAGCCGCCCCTATGGGATCAGACGCTGACCAATAAGCCGCACATTATGCGTCAGACGCTCTTGGGTTTCATGGAGAGCTGGTTCTTCAGAGCGATGTCTTATCTTATGCTCCTAGTTCCTGAGAAGGTAACTCAGGTGTCTCAGCTCTTGGATCCAATAGATCCAACGCTCGTCGTTAGTTCACCTAATTGGCTATCCAGCGGGCACCACTTGGAGGTGACGATGCGATTTTGCTCCACCGTAGCCAATGCATGAGAAAATAAATAATTCAAATAGATACAATTAATAATTTGTTTTAAATAACTTTAGATAGCATACAAAATTTAGGTAAGTTTAAGTAGTTTAGTTTTAATAAGATTTCGAATTTGAATAGGTTTTAATAAAAATTACAAAAAAAAAACATTATTGCCAAAGAAATTCAAACAATTATATAGAGCATAATGGTGCTTACAAGTAAATCTCCCGTCACGGCGAAAATTTGTGGCCACAAGCTTCCCTCGTTGTCTTGGGGTGTTGATATTTTACACTATGCAATTATTTGTTGTTTCCTTTTTTTCTGTAGGATGTTAATTTTTGATTTCTGAGGCAAGTTATGTAATTCAACATTTACACAAAATTACTTCTAGAACTTTACGATTAAGTATCTTTAAGTATGTATTTATTTTTTTTATGTTTTATGTTTATAAAGCTTTGTCACAATCTGGGTTTTGCTATGTTTTGTACGGGGTTGCAGAGTTGCAAGGTTTTTGTATTTGTAAGCTATCATCCAACACGCTGATGAAGAGTTTGTATTTGATGTAGCACGTGATTTTCTTCGAAAGTCAACCCTATGCGTATCCACAGTTTCCATTCGCATTCAGTTTTTAAACAATCTTCTTCTTTTGGAAACTCGCGTTCATACAAATACTTTCCGTCTACAACTTTAATGTCCGGAAATTTTAATGGACTTTTTACAATTAATGAAACAGATTCTCTGTATTCTGGCGAATCAAATTCTGTAGAATCTAAATCTACAGCCATATTAGTTTCAAAATCTAACGAGAGCTCATCCATGAATGCACGCGACAGTGCATCAACTACTACGTTTTGAGATCCCTTCTTATGTTTAATATCGAAGGTGAATACCTGAAGCTTTAGTGACCACTTTGCTAACCTACCACTTAGATCTTTTAGGCTCATAAGCCATTTAAGGCAAGCGTGGTCCGTCACCAAAGTAAAAGGCAAACCTTCAACATTTGGTGCTTGCACTGCTTGCACTGCCGCCTAGCATTCCTCCTCCGTAACGCTATAGTTACGTTGACATTTATTCAACTTCTCTGAAAAGAACGCTATAGGCTTCTCGTTTTCCTCTTCATCATATTGGTATAAGACACCACCTATACCACAAGTGGATGCATTGCATTGTATTACAAATGGCTTTGCGAAAGCCGAATGACTCATCAAAGGTGCTGAAATTAACGCTGTTTTGAGAGCTTCAAAAGATGTTCGTCCCTCAGAGTTTATTTCGAAAACCTTTCCTTTTTAATGTGTCCGTTAAAGGACTTGCTATAGTAGTGAAATTTCTGATAAACCTCCTGTACCATCTGCACATTCCTAAAAACCTCCGCACCTGCTTTTGTGAGGTTCGAACGGGAAATTCTTGTATACAGGACACTTTACCGAGATCAGGTTTAAGAATGCCTTGGCCAACTATATATCCTAAATACTTAAGTTCCTTGAAACAAAAATGCGATTTTTCAAAATTTATCGGCAGACTTGCAGCGCTCAAACGATCTGCAACCTCTTAAGGATCACAATATGTGTGTCAAAGTCTTTCGAAATTATTAAAAGGTCGTCGACATAAGGGAAAACATGTTCTCTAAGCTCACTGGGGATCACTTTATCAATTACTTTACATATAGTTTGAGCTGCATTTCGCAAACCGAAAGGCATTACTGTAAATTGATACAGTGGTCTTCTTTGAACAGTGAATGCTATTTTCTCTTTTGCCGATTCTTCTAAGGAATTTTCCAAAAGGCATCTTTTAAGTCGACACTGCTTATGAAGTGAGTGTCCTTCAGGCGGCTTATAATAAGGCTGAGAAAGAGATGGTATAAGATACACATCTAAGTTATGGGTCTGATCATCATAAGAAACTTCAACATTCACTCTTCCTACAATAGTCTGAGTTTTTCCATCAGCTGTTTTGATGGATGACCTATACTTTATAATCGGGATTTTCAATTGATGGATAAATTCAACTGAATGGCTACCTAAACACGAGACAGTTGCACCACTGTCTGATAAGCCAGTGATTTAATAATAATAATCGTAGCATAAGGTCTTGGATCATGACACGAGTGTAATACGCAGCTGTCTATCATAGTCTTAAAAAATGAACGTTTATGGTATCTTTCACGAATTTTCCTAACTTTATTTACTGATTGATTAAGCTTTACCTTGAAAATTTTTGATCTTAAATCGTTGTAATGTTTATGTCTCTCAGCATAATTTTTATTTCGGAAAATGTTTCTTTGAAGTTGATTGATTTTGTTTTCGGTTATGTTTATGGTAATATTGTAATGGCAAATGTCTTCATCCGGTAATTCTATAATGTTTGGAAAATCAAGGCATGTATTAGTAAAAGAATCTACTTTGGTTGGTCGGGATATGTTTGTATTGAACGAGACATTCCCGTCGATGTCAGGTTCAGCTTCGAGTTTTCCTGTTTCTTGATGCACTTTGGACACTTCAAGACCGTATAATTATCAGTGCCGCATCGGTAGCAAAACAGTTTATCAAAAGGTGCAGGACAATTTATGAACAGGTGTCCTGTTCTTTTACAGTTGAAACAATTTAGAGAATTATTCTTAGCACCAGTTTGTGGTCTATGCATGGCCGAAACTGATTCGTAATAAGACGTATTCGAATCAACGTAAAAATTGTCTCTCATGTCATCTACCTCAGCTTTAAATGGTCTATTTTGAGTTGATGGATATCTAGAACTAAGAATCCTTTCAACACGAATGCACTCGTTCCTAAATTGTTCAAATGAGTTAATTTTCATATGATAAATAAAGTTGATAAGCTTTGAATGAATATTGGATTTAAGGATGTCAATTAAATCTTCATCCCTCATGGGATTCTTCAGTTGGCTCTTAAGCTGCACTATTTAGATGAAATAATCTTCGAAATTTTCTTGTGGTGTCTGCTTCTTGTCCATGATTTGTTTAATAACCTGTAAGTCATTCTCATGACATCTAAATCGCTTTAACAGAGTATCACGTAACATCAACCAATCTCCTCTAGGGTTGTTTCGTATATATTGCCAAAACCAATCTTGTGGAATACCACTTAAGAGGAGTTGGAACTGTCGCCATACATCTTCCCAGGAAAATTCTATAATTATTTTTTAAGGTTTCTATACGAAACAAAATCTTCTTCGTTTGACATTCCTTTGGAAGTCCCAATCGATCTATCTGTAGAGCCTGGCTTCCATTAAATGGAAAATTCCTGTTTGGCTCTATATTCGAATTCGAATAAAAATATGAAAAAGGACCACCATACGGATGATAATCATTAAAATTTGAATTGACATTCTGATTAAGATTATTTGTAGCAAAAATATTTCTATCGCTTTCATTATTTTGTTAAGGATGCGAGTTATCATTCCAGTTAAGATTACTAACATTAGGCATTATATTTTTAACACTGCTTTGAATAAGCTGTGGTCTTCAATATGTTCGTTTAATCTTTTCATACGAACTGAATTATTATTAACAACTTGCACTCGAGGCAGGTCATGGCCATTAAAACCGTTACGATCACCTGGCAAAGGGTTGCTGGCGCTTGCCTGAGCATTGAACCCATTTGCAATATTGTCTAGGATATCAACACTATGTAAATTGCAACATGACTTACGTCATCATTTTTCTCACGATTTGAAGTTGTTGGTATGTTATTGCTGGTTGTCTTAGCGGTTGATGTTGTATTGGTAATGGATGCTGTGTTATCAGTGATATTAATTACATTGTTCACCGGATAGAGAAGCTCCCTATTGGTATTATTTGAAAGTGCATCAATTTGGAATTGGTTTTGCAGACCACTCAAATTAAGAGACATGCCTTGTGCTGTAATTGACAAAGGAGAGCGCTGAACTGGATTCAGATTTTCTGCAAAACTTCTGTCGGTTCTGTCAACAGATGAATCAGTGAAACTGTCATTCCAAGAGCGTGTTTTGATGCGTCTCTTAGGGGGGGTATTTTTCGGAATTTTCAGAATCGCTCCATTCATTGATTTGTTATGATTTTGATTACTTATTTTCTCTTTGAGAATATAGTATTTAATAAAGCAGTTTAAATATTACTGATCTATTTTTTTATATTTTTTTTAAAATTATTTATTGTTTGTTGTATTTATTGTTTGGTTTTTGTTTGCGATTTCGCTATTGTGAAATGATTGGCTTTATGTGAGGGGATATTGTCAGCTGTGCGATCAAAAGAAAAGTGAGAAGGAAAGTTAAAAAAAGCGGTAAGTTTCTGTTAATTATAGATGTATACATATTTCTCTGGACCTAAGACTCCATTGCTACTGTATAGCTGAGGACTCAGAGAAATATTGATAACCAGTATTAAATTAGTTAATTTTAAGGAAAACGTTATCTATTGCAACACAATTCTGTTCAGGTGAAAACTTGTTGTGGACTCAAAGATGACATTTCAAACAAAATTAATGCAGATTTTTGTTTACAAGTGCGACGATGCACCAATAATATTTTAAAAACAATTAAGTACAATCGGACTCCTTGATACAAATCTGTTTTATTTACCAGTGAAAATACTATTTATTTTTTTAAAATTATTTTACCTAGGGACTCACAAGTTATTTCAAATTAATAAACAAAAGCAATTAATTATTTGTTAAATACAGCGGTGGAGTTTTGAAACTTATTAAATTTTGTATTGCTTTTGGTTGATGGCTTTATTATAAAAGCAATAAAGAAGCCTTTCTCGTTGGGCGCCAATGTGTGACTTATTTACTTACCCTGCGGCCACACGAGCCAGTACTGGCTAGCCAATTGGCTACTTACATTGACTGTCAAGGTTCGTATACTGTATACATTGTATACTGGCCAGGGTTCGGATCTTAACCCAAATGCAATAAATCTAGTCCGATTTTAGGGAAAGAAGTATAACTGCTACGATATTCCGCTTTTTCAAAATTAAATGAACTAAAAACACTCTATTGCTATGCGACAAAACTAACAAAAGAACAGAGCGTTACGACTGTTTTGCGTTGGTTCTGTGCGGAGATTTAGCTAATTCGAAACCGCAAGGAGCGATTAAGATGAGTCACTTTTCGCCGAAAATCAATTTAGCTAGTAAAAATTAGTAATGCCGGATTTACACAAGTGACAAATTGTCATAAATTCTTCCATTTTCTCGCCATTAATGACATAATCGTGTAAATGAATTGCAAATGTGCCATAATATTCATCATAAATAAATGACGAACTAATTGGCATTAAATATTGCCATTAAAATGAAGCCATTGTTACGGACGTCAGCAGAACTCCGTATGGAATTCCGCATAACCATACACGATCACCCTGTAAAATTATGAGTTCGAATTGTCTTAACCAATCATGTTCGAAAATACTTGACCGGACATCGGTCCATTTTGTGCCTTATCTCGTCGAGAGATCATTGTTAACTTTTCTTTTCTTTCGCTGACCACAAGCCGGTAGGACTGAATAAGCAAACTCTGCATATCCTAAAAGCATACTAGCCAAGAAAGGAAATAAAAGAATCCAAGCTTAATACCAAGTTTACTTATTTTGGTATAAAAACACAGGTAAATGGTTTTCTTGCATTTTAATTTCCCTGAATCTAGCCGTTTTCTAAAAGCTTTACTTCCCACAGTGATTACTTGATTGTCAAAAAAAGAAAAAAGCACTGAAGCTGACAGACGGGGTTTTTCCCACACCTTCATCGAGGAGAAGCCCAGTTATGTAACGGGTGATTTTTTAAGAGGTTTAGAACTTAAAAAAAAAAAACACAAAAAATTCGAAAAAATGAATGAAATATTTATTTGAATCGATAGTTTGAACCTTGCAATTTAATGTTTAAAGATAATTTCATGCAAATGTTGACCGCGGCTGCGTCTCAGGTAGCCCATCCGCTGAGTCCAATTTTGGCATACTCTTTCACACATATCGGCCGGTATCTCACGAATGAATGCATGGATGTTGGCTTCCAGTGCGTCAATCGAAGTGGGCTTGTCCCTATAGACATTAGCCTTGACATACCCCCACAAAAAATAATCTAATGGTGTCAAATCGCACGATCTAGGCGGCCAATTGACCGGCCCGAAACGTGAAATTAACTGTTCACCAAACTCGCCTCGCAATTGCGCCATTGTTTCGCGTGCTGTGTGGCATGTGGCACCGTCTTGTTGAAACCACATACCATGCAAGTCAAGAACTTCCATTTCGGGCAAAAAAAAGTTTGTTATCATCGCTCGGTAGCGTTCACCATTGACATTAACGCTGCGATTCGCATCATCTTTGAAGAAATATGGCCCAATAATGCCGCCGGCCCATAAACCGCACCAAATAGTGGCTTTTTCGGGATGCATTGGTAGCTGTTGCAATGCTTCTGGCTGATCTTCACTCCAAATGCGGCAATTATGCTTATTAACGTACAAATTCAACCAAAAATGATCCTCATCGCTGAACACAATTTTTCGATAAAAAAGCGGATCCGCGGCCAGCTTTCCAAGAGCCCATTCACCAAAAATTCGGCGTTGTGGTAGGTCGGCTGGCTTTAGTTCTTGCACCAGCTGTATCTTAAAAGGCTTTACGCCCAAATCCTTCCGCAAAATTTTCCACGTAGTGCTGTAACAAAGGTCTAACTGCTGGGAACGGCGCCGAATCGACATTTCGCGGTCTTCTGTCACACTAGCTGATACGGCCGCAATATTTTCTTCACTACGCACAGTACGTAAACGTGTTGGTGGTTTAATGTCCAACAAAGTAAATTGGGTGCGAAATTTGGTCACAATCTTTCGAATAGACTGCTCAGAAGGTCGAGAATGCCGACCATAAAATGGAAGCAGCGCGCGATGAACATTTCGAACCCAGCACGAATTTTGATAGTAAAATTCAATAATTTGCAAGCGTTGTTCATTTGTAAGACGATCCATGGTTAAATTGCAAATCAAACGGAAGCTGTTTAACAGTGACACAAGGTACTAAACACACGTCAGCTGTCAAAACCAGTGTTGCAAAAACCAAACCAGCTAAAAAATCACCCGTTATATCTCCTCGCTGACCATACCTAGAGCACCAAAGAGAAATTGTCAAAGGAATCAACTTACCACGACCGCTAATCCACCAACTTTTTTTTTACACTTGCAAGACGAGACAAAGAACGCGCTCAGTTCTCGTCTGAACTGGAGACAATGACGCGTCGATCTATAAATCGTCCTCGAGCAAAGTGCAGTGCGGGTCGTGGTCAAGTGATTCGTGTGCGGTGCGGGGACGGACGCTTGGCAGGAAGGGGAGCCTCATCTAGCCCCCACAGTGAAATTCTGGTGTACCCAGCAGTACCCCTGAGTCTGCTACAACATTCATCCAAAAATCATATTTTCTACCTGTTCTAAGATATACCTACTGTGTTTTTTTTTATATATATAACTTACAAGCTAAAATATTTGTGAACTAAATCTAATCTTAAATTGCCTAATTTGATTGATTTAATATAAAGTGTTCAATCTTGTCAATATAAAAAAAAAGAAATATTACATGTAATTGTGCATGCGGGTATATATATATAATATAGCGTGTGTTTAGTACGTCATATGAATTTGACAAGCTGCGGCATATTTTTCAACTTTATATTTGCTACGTCATCAAAACGAACAACGGCAGAGATTGTGCACAATATCTGGATTCCGTAAGTGGTGAGTTTTTTTGTATATGCTTTAAATTTTTTTTTATATAACTACCTCTATGAGAATGAGACAAAAGCTATCTCTTGTCAAGTTCACCTGTCACAACAAATCGAGTGCATATTTATATATCTAAGCAATAACGTCACAATTTTTGTTTACAAAATTAAATAATTACCTATATATTAAAAACAAAATTAAAACTACTTATATTACAACAAGATTGAATTACTAAATTTTCCTAAATAAAACTTAAATTTAACATGCATTTACTATTTATAATTATCTGAAATCAAAATTAACTATGATGATTTTTAAAGCTTAAGACATGCTTTCATGCAAATATTATAAATAAAATCGTGAATTAATTATTTTAAATGAACTAGACTTTATTCTTTGTGGGGTTATGTGTGGATTGGTCAGTGGACTTTCGAATCCCGAAGGAGTGATGTGAGTCATTTTGTCAGGGAATTGCAGGGATAGCGATCTTGTCATAATTAAGTAAGGGTACAAGCTATCATGGAAGACAATGTCAGAGGGAGGGATATTTTAGACAAGGTACCAGGGCCAATCAGCACCTGTCGCCGCCCAGTGAACAGAACACATCCGAGTGAAAGTGTCCGTCCATTGTGCTTTATTTAAGTTGAAATCTTGGCATGAAATATTAATCTTTTGCGTGCGTCTGGAAACTCCCGGACCAAGGACCTCGCCCACCGACGTTCCTAGCTGTGCCTTCTGCAAGCATGCCAAGTGTGGTTCCGTCGAGTTTAGTCCAGCTTATATAATTATAATGAATAGTCGCAATACCATGCAAATGCACAGTGACACACTATTTTGCAAATAATGACAATACAGGATAAAGAATAAACCTGCTCATTCTTAGCCATTATGATAACATAGCATCAAAACGCCATTATTTTGCGTTCGGGTAAATTCATGTCATTAATGATTTGATTCAACCATTATTTTGCCACTTTAATGACGTGAATGAATGGAAATTTGTCAAATTTGTCACTTGCGTAAATCCGGCATAAGGGGGCCAGTGAAATGCAATTTCAGATTAGTCGTGGGATTTTTCAGCAGTGACTTGGTGTATGTGTTGGTAAATTTACACTTTTGAATAAGTATTTTTGCTTTTTCTCAAGAACTTTTATCACACCTATTCATGCCTATTCATGTATAGGAAATGAAAAAAAAAGAAGATGAAAACAACGATCCTGTTATTGCCTTTTATTGATACTTTTTTATATTTATTATCATATGTGAAAGAAATTATATTTAGTTATTATTATAAAATAATAATTGGGGAGTTCATATGTCCAGTCCTAAAGAACTCAAAGATTTATGTGATTGTGTTTGTGGTAATTAAATTTTAATGTGAGTTTTCATCCTTGAGAAATTAAATGCTAATAGTGACAAAGTGAATAGATTATTATTAGCATTTAATTTCTCAAGGATGAAAACTCACATTTAAATTTAATTACCACAAACACAATCACATAAATCTTTGAGTTCTTTAGGACTGGACATATGAACTCCCCAATTATTATTTTATTAATATTTTGTGGAATAAAATGTGAGTCAATTCTAGTTTTAGACCAAATTTTCCAAATCTGCTCCGAAAAAGTACTGCCGAACCCTGTTACAAAAGCAAGCCAGTTGACGAGCCAGTTGCTCAGGCTTGTATGTGTTAGTAAAAAAATATGAGTGTATTGCGACTGGCTAGCCAGTACTGGCTCGTGTGGCCTCAGGGTTAGGTAGGTGGGTCTGGTGAAATTGAAAGACGTAGGTTGACCTAGTTCCCTTTGCAGCTGTAGGCACGCTTGCGATCACACAGGCATTAGCTCGTCGGTGGGGTGGGATCTTGCTGCAGTTTAGTCTAAGCACACATGATATCGTGCCTATGTTTTTTTTTATTTAAAATAATTATCCAAAAACGGATTAATTGGTAGAAGAGAGAAAACGAAGAGAAAAGAAAAAAGTATAGTTGTAGGGGAAAGAAGAATAAATGAACTACAGTAGACTTGTTTCAGTTTTTGTGAAACCTTTGGAAGTACCCTCCCCTATGTATCCACAAAAATACTCTCTGGATACATCTTGACCTTGAGTATGATCCCTTCAACATATTACCAATCATCCCTAAATAGCTAAAGATAAATTATTCCAGGAAGTAAATTATTATGGAGTCTTATGCTTCAGATTGATTTTGTTTTATTTGAAGGGAAATTTATTCTTATGATGATTCATCTAATATGTTTGTATAAACCAAATTGTGAAAATAAACCAAAGTAGCCAATGCATGAGAAAATAAATAATTCAAATATGTACATAGATACAATTGATAATTTGTTTTAAATAACTTTAGATAGCATACAAAATTTAGGTAAGTTTAAGTAATTTAGTTTCATTAATAAGATTTCGAATTTGAATAGGTTTTAATAAAAATTACAAAAAAAACATTATTGCCAAAGAAATTCAAACAATTATATAGAACATAATGGTGCTTACAAGTAAATCTCCCGTCACGGCGAAAATTTGTGGCCACAAGCTTCCCTCGTTGTCTTGGGGTGTTGATATTGTACACTATGCAATTATTTGTTGTTTCCTTTTTTTCTGTAGGATGTTAATTTTTGATTTCTGAGGCAAGTTATGTAATTCAACATTTACGCAAAATTACTTCTAGAACTTTACGATTAATTATCTTTAAGTATTTAATTTTTTTTTGTATGTTTATGTTTATAAAGCTTTGTCACAATTTGGGTTTTGCTATGTTTTGTACGGGGTTGCAGAGTTGCAAGGTTTTTGTGTTTGTAAGCTATCATCATTTGATGTAGCACGTGATTTTCTTTCTCTATTTTGATCTGTCGAGGTTTATTCTATTTCATGGTCTTCGAGATGTTACCAAGGGAATTTATAACCCCAAATTTGCTGACGCACCGTCTTGGCTATTGTATAAGCTGAGCCAAATTTTACCAGTTACGTCCGAAGTTATCTGTGGACGTATTAATTAATATGAATTAATTGAGTGGGCTTAGTATTAAACGTAACTTTTATCAATAAATAAAATGAATGGGGATTTGAGATTTTAGGTCTCAGCTTTGTGGTCCAACCAATGTTATAAATATTGTCTCACAGTTAATCTTTGTGTTTCGATTGTTCGTGCAATTATCACATGGAACAATTTACGGAATTATAACCATAAAGAATTGAGGATGGAGTCTTTCTTTCTCGTCGTCTCACTTTTTATAATTTTAAGAGGTTTGTCTCGAAGCTTGATTCTATTCTTCAATGATAAATTGTGTAGGTTCCAAATGTATAGTGATTGGAATAGACGAGAACTTGGGAATCGAACTATCTGTTTCCTGTTGAAGAAGTATTAAGCGGGACTTCTTCTCCTCTTTAACGTTGAGATCGTTTAAGAAGTGAAATTTCAAAGGCAGGTTATTTCCGCAAAAAAAAACATATTGATTAAAGTGCAGTGGGCTTTCGATACTCGATCTCCTTTCACACGGAATTCGAAGATTATGTTTTGGTGAAATCATTTTTTTGTTTTTATGATAAAATGTATTTCAAGGTGTACTACAAGCACTACAGGTAACACTTAATTATAATTACAACTTTAAACATGGATTTCTATGTGCCTAGTCTGGCAGCTAAATTGATTGTTGCTATGTGATTTCTCTGAAAGGTGAAGACTTTTATTTAAGCTATGAGTAAATTTGATTATTAGTAAAGCCCAATGCCATTATTCAGGGTGCAGGTTTATAGCGGTTGCCATAATATCTCCTCTCAACCTCCACGATATCCACTTCTTAGGTTGTTTAAAAAGTGCAAGATTGTCAAAAGATGTATGATGTCAATAAAAATTATTAAATATTGAATAAAACTTATGTATGCATGTATCAGTTTTAGCAAAGATATGCTTTTTGTTAGCTGATTTCTTTTTTCATAAAAACTATATAAGGTAGACACCCCTTAAGCATAATGGCTTTCGCGTTCAACTACACATGCTGGTTAACCGTGGATCCCAGTCCATGCTATTTTAAATCAAAAGTATATTTCTCTTAAGCGGTATACTTCTTTCAAAAACTAATCACAAATATGCTTTTTAATTATTTGATTATTGGATAGGTTTGATTGACTAAAAACTCAAACTATGAACTGATATAAATGCCGTGATTATGAAATATTTTTTAAATTTTCTTATTTATTAAAAAACAGTTTCAGTTTTTCAACGAAAAAGCATTTATCGCTCTTAAAACGCTCAAATAGTTACGAGACGATAGCTCTTAGCTGTCGTCTAAGCTCTATAGTTTTGACGATTATCCACTTATACGTAAATCAAATATTTAGTCGCCAAAACGAGATCGTCAAGACGATATTCATTTTCAATGTTACGTGAAGCAAGATTATCGTCTAAACGATATCATCTGGCAAAACTTAAAATACGGAATGACCCCCCTGTTTTGTAATACTATTTATGTAGATTAGAGAAAAAAATACGCCTATTGTTTCTAAACTTTCCGAGCTTGTATCTTTCTGCCTTTTTTAGTAAATACAGGGTGGCGCACGAATCGTGCAACAAAAATAAAACGTAATAACATTTTTTCTGTTAAGTAATCGGCTTATTTTTTTTTTATTTTGTAGGTTACTATTTAGATTTATAAAAATGGATGCTTGGGATACGGATAAAAGAATTTGGATAGTGCAACGGTACCATGCTTTGCAGTCCGTCATTTCCGTCCAAAGGGAATTTAGGCGGGAGTTTGGCGGTAATCCCCCGAGTAGATGGACCATTATGAGGTTTGTAAACATGTTTGCCGAATCTGGAAGCATCGCACGAAGGCCGTACCATCGAGATGCCAATGTTCGGGTTCAGGATACAATCGCAGCAGTAGCATCTGCAATACAGGCCAATCCGAGCGTTTCGACCCGAAACTTATCGGGGCAAATTGGAGTTAGTAGACGGTCATTACAACGGATACTTCATGACGATTTAAACTTGTTTCCGTACAAAGTCCAAATTACTAGCAAGTTAAACCCTCAGGATTTGCCTGTTCGCCTGGAATTTTGCCAAAAAATGATATCAATGGCCGAAGAAGACAACACATTGATCAATTGTTTGTTCATGTCTGATGAGGCCCATTTTGATCTTAACGGCAATGTAAACAAGCAAAATTGCCGTATATGGAATGAGTCTAATCCAGAAATGCTCCATGAGACGGAACTGCACCCAGAACGAGTCACTGTGTGGTGCGCAGTTTCATCAAGGTGTATTGTCGGGCCGTACTTCTTTGAAGAAAACGGTGTAACCGTTACTGTCAATGGGGACCGTTATTTAAAGATGTTGAAGGAGTTTTTTTACCCAGAACTGCGCCGAAGACGTATACCATTCAACAGCGTTTGGTTTCAGCAAGATGGAGCAACTACACACATAGCCAGACCAGTTATGGCGGAGCTAAACAAAAAATTCGCAAACAAATTAATTTCTAGGAACTCCACTCTTCGCTGGCCCCCAAGGTCACCTGACCTGACTGCACCAGACTTCTTTTTATGGGGTTATGTCAAGCATGAGGTGTATAAAACGAAGCCCAGGAATTTAACTGAATTAAAGCAGTCCATAACCACAATAATTGAGGCGATCCCAACTTCAACTCTTCAGGCCGCAATGAATAATTTTTTGATCAGGTGCCGCATATGTGTGGGAGAGCGTGGAGGTCATTTGCGGTCTATAATCTTTAAAAACAACTAACTATTTAAAATAAAATTTAATTTTCTAACCAATAAAAAAAAATAAATGAAATACATCGATTAAAAAAAAAGTTATTTGAATTTCTTACTGTAGCACAATTGGTGCGCCACCCTGTATATAAATCCCAGCTTTTAAAGAGTGACCTTAGCTGTTCTTATTTTTTTGCTCAGTTTCAAAAACTACCTCAGATGTTAAATTGCTGTCTGGAGGAGTTTCGCAGTTTGCTACTCTTATAACAATGTATCCTGAGTTAGCGGCAACTATCTGTAATATTAGGCAACTCCTCTGAGCTGATATATTTATCGACTATCCAAATGTTGAGAGTTATCAAATTATTGTTTTCATCATATAAAGGCCATATTTTTCTTTTATAATTACTGACTTCGGTTTGTTTTTTTTTTAGTAACTTTAACTTGTTAAATATTTTTCTTTCTTAATATCTTAATGAACATAATAATATATACTTTTACAATCTCTTATTTTATACGTATATGTCATCTGCTTTTATTATTTACTGTTTTGTGTATTAGAAAAAAATAATTTCAAAATCGTTAGACTACTTTTTTTGAAAATTTCTTCGAAAATATATTTGTTTTTTTTTTTCTTTATTATCTAAAAAAAACCGTAAGTTTTGTTCAGAAATAAAAATCAGTTAATTTATTTTTAAAAGAAAAAGTAATGTTTTAAAAAATTACAAGAAAAAGTTTTTTCAAAAATTTGGAAACGCAATCTATTAACCATGAAGCCATCTCACATTAAAAATTTAATCACAACCTGTTGAGTCGTTTCCGAAAAAATCCGATGAGGAAAAAACTGCTTTATTTTTTTTTCAAAAAAGTAGGAACCGTTTTCGAGAAAATAGGATTTTCGTAAACAAAATTATTTTTACACGCTTGCCAAGTAATATTCCTTGACTCTAATCATTGTTTTACCTCTCGAGGTTTTAAATTTATTTAGAGGAGGTCCGATTTGGTGTTTATTGTTTACATTTGAAAACTCTCCCAATTGCTCTAGTTTTATATCATAACCTAAAAAGTGGGGATTATATTGAATCATGTTTATATTTTTAACAAAAAAGCGAAATACATCGAAATATCCTTTCAAAAATATTTAAGATAACATGAAGTTCAGTATCACCTTTATAAAGTGATACATAAAACCCGGGTTTAAACAAATATCCATTGTATTTAATTTTTGAAAATTATTTTATTGCTTCGTCTGGAACCTTTAAAATGCTCGATATAATGTTTTCATAGCAACTTTTAGATGCATTAGATTCATTTAATGAATAATAACCAGTATAAAAGAAAGGTTTTTACGCGATGTTGTGGTACGAGTGAATATTTTAAATTGTCTATGTTTTGCTTCATTTTCACCAAAACGCCTTAAGGGGGCCTGATATTTGAAGAACCTTTGGGTAATGAATGAGGTTATGAAGTTAAGGTTTAAGTGAAGGCGAACATAATCTGTATAATGAGTTGTTATCTTATGACTTAAAATATCTAAAAAAGTTGTATCAATTTCATAACAAAGTATCATATCAATTATTTCGAAAAAGTTTACCAGAAACTTCCAAACCTCATCGAAAGTAATAAACAAATGTCATCAGTTCTAGGGCAGACATTTTTGAACGTTTTTAAGATAAATGTAACGTGGTTATATCACCCGATATGTTATCAATTTCTTTTGGACCGTAATTAAAGTTACGTTTTCTTGAATTAATGTTTCCAAGTTAAAATATTTTGCATTTTCTATAAAATGATCTATAGCATGACAAAGATCATAGTGACAAACACCTTCAAATACATCATGCCTTACATCAACACCATAGTTTTCAACGACGCGACGTGTAATTATGGTATTTGATTAAGAAGAGTAATTTGTCGGATTCCACTTTTAGAAGAACGATTTTCTGCAACATCCTGTGAAGAATTTGTTTCATTTCTCATAAGTGTTGCATTTTCGGAATTGGCTGTATGAGTTTGTAACTTATTCATTTTCTAGAACCTAAAGCTAGTACTTACAAAAAATCTATTAAAATTAAGAAATGAATTCATTCCCAAATTTTCAGCTAAAAGTTATCCTAACGATCTTACATCTTTAGACTTAATGACTGCTCATAAAAAATGTTCTTAAATTTTGACTCTTTTTCTGGTAAGCAGGTAAATTAGTATTAAATGTTTAACTGAATGTTGACTGTGCGAACCTAAAGGGTTATTGACCTCAAATTCATCATTATATAAAAAATATGGAATTAGCTGTTTTCCTGGGTAAATTTTACATTTATTTTTCCATACTTCAGCTTGAACAAAATTGTTCATGATATTTGTATCCAACGAATGACTCTCTATATTTTGAATAACATTAGCTAACAAACCTTTTTTTCAAATATCTTCTTAAACTGAAAACGTAATTGGCATTATTATACCTTTAACTTTGTGTTCGTCATATTCAAGGTTACCATTACGAAATACCTTGCCAATGGATTGACGAACTCTTTTGGATCCTCTATTAATTATTCTTCTTTTAGCCATTGATAATCAGTTTTTGAAAGTTTAAATGGATTTTTGTATTCATATATCAAGTCTTTTAATTCGTTGTGTATTTTAGGATTTATGTCATTGATTTTGTTGCTAGAAAAACATTTGATAATTTTTAAAAGTGGATCTATGACGTAATGCTGTACATATTTTTGTACTTCGTAAGCATCTTTCCGATTAAAATTGTGATTGCTGTGCAACTTTAATGATAATATTGATGCAAATTAAAAAATGCATCAATATCACTTTTCATACTGTATTCTATCATAGGTGTTTGATTTTCAATCGGCAGTAATAGTTTCTTAGTAACTTATCTTCAAAATTATTTTCGACGTAAGAGGATTCAATTTGTACATAAGATTGACTAAGTGACTTATTTTCCTGCTTATGCTTTCTGAGGAAATGCCTTTTTAAGCTTCCTATGTCTTGAAAAGCCTTATAACAAGATTTTTCGACGCATCTTATTAAGCTATTAATTTTTAGATCATGAATCTTTTTAAATTGATTTATGAGTATATTAATTGATTAAAATTTTTTTTTACATATGAATCATGATCATTTTTAATTTTTCTTTAAACTTAGCGGGCGGTTGTTAAATAGTTTTGAAAACAATCAGTTCAACGGTGTTCTGAATAGTGACCTAGGTTTCATATTAATTAAAATAAAAGCTAGAAATTAGGAAATATTTTTACTTTGTTTCTTTAGAAAAATTTTGCAAGAAATTTATTTTTACAGAAATCCCAACAAAAAGGAAACAAATAATAAATTGGTAGATACTCTTGTTAACCAAAATCTGTAAAAAGGGGTTATGAGACATATTTTTGATAAATAAATTAAGCTAATTTTTAAACTTTCGTTTTGTATCAAAATCAAAAAGGTTTAAACCGAAACCAATTCGAAAGTTATTGTACACAATAGCTCGTGGAAATCAAATATGGTAGTTTTGATGAAAACTGATAATAAGTTTGCTGTGTTATAAAAAACATAAATTCCAAATGTATATCAAAAGACGATTTTTATATTTTGTAAGTTTCAAAAAGTAGTTTATTACCACGAGGAGGATCTAATTCAAGACTAAGAACTATTTAAAAACACGCGAAAGCAAATAGTTTTGAAACTACAGTTCATATGAATGTAATATGAAAAGACGATTTTTTTTTATATTTTGGTAGTTTTAAAAAAGAGTTTTGTAACTACGAAGAGGATTTAATTCAAGACGAAGAGCCATTCAAATGAATACGAAGAATAACGTAGTTTTGAAACTACAGTTTGGTTTATCTATGAAAATCATAAAATCCGTAGGAATGTAATATCAAAAGACTATTTTCTTAAAATATATTTTGTTAATTTGAAAAAAACATTGTATTGGATTTAATTCAAGACTAAGAACTTTTTAAAAGAATGCGAAGAAGAAAGTAGTTTTGAAACTACAGTTTGGTTTATTTATGAAAATTATAAAATTCGTAATAGCTATCAAAAGACGATTTCTTATGTATATTGTAACGACTTTCACTTTTTTACTTTATCAACTTTCGAATGAACTTAACGACTCTTGAATAAAAGAAGCACCGAATTCCGGATTATACAAGACACAAACCAAACTACGGAAAGCTTTGGTGAGCTTTCCAACTTTCAATACTAAACGTCAGAATGTAACCTTTGGAAAGGTAAATTTATGGGAAATTTCCCCTATGGAAAGCTCTAGAAGCACATACTAGAACCTTCCAGCTTTTTTTCGGGAGCCTTGCGAAAAGTATAGGAGCACATGTCTGACCGGTGGAGGACGCAGTTTATTATTAATCGTGAATGAGTAAATGTTGTAATAAAGTAAAGTTAGTGAATTGATTCACCACTAAGAACAATAAATTGTTTTGTTGTAAGAAAAATAAAGTGTTTTATTTTGTGAAGTAAATAAGTGGAGAATTTAAATAAAGTGAATAAGTTTTACTAACGAACCTGAGAAAATATTACATTGGTGTCAGAAGTGGGATGGAAGTATTTGATGTGTGGACTATCGGAGGCTGAACGATGTGAAAAAGAAAGACAGCTACCCTCTGCCAAGAATCAGCGATGCTTTGGATGCGATGGAAGGAGCTGAATGGTTCTCAACTTTGGACTTGAAGAGTGGTTACTGGCAGGTACAAATCCATCCAGAAGATCGAGAAAAGACGGCTTTCTTCACAAGAAATGGTCTATGGCAATGCAAAGTAATGACTTTCGGACTACGCAACGCTCCGGCAACATTTGAGCGTTTGATGGTGTGCATTTTACAAAGACTTACTTGAAGCCATGCCTGGTCTATCTGGATGGTGCCATCGTTTATGGTAAAACATTTGATGAGCATTGTGGAAACCTTAAGGCCGTGTTCTAGAGGCTTCGAGAAGCAAACTTGAAATTAGATCCAGACAAGTGTGCATTCTTCAAGTCTGAGGTAAAATACTTGGGACATATCACCTCGTCCAAGACTCCTCCCAAACTCCACAAGATAAACATAAATTTTGGAGCTTTCTTGGTCTCGCCACGTACTATCGTCGCTCTTTCAAGAATTTTGCTGGGATTGCGAAAAGCTTGCATCAGCTAAGAGAAAAAAGCAAAACCATTCAAATGGTCAAGCGAGTGTGAGAGGTATTTCCAGGAACTCAAGCAGTGCCTATGCAATACTCCTATTCTGGCCTATCCGACACCAAGAAAACTTTTCATAATCGACGCTGACGCAAGTAACGTGGGAATTGGAACCATACTGTCTCAAGTTAATGAAGGAGAAGAAAAGGTTGTTGCCTATTACAGCAGCACGGTACTCTCAAAGCTAGAAAGAAACTACTGTGTGCCCAGAAGAAAACTTCTCGCTCTAATATCGGCCACAAAACATTTCCAGGAAGCCATGCAAACCGGACTGTAAGCACTGTTAACGTTATGAAGAGAAGGAGGTTGCTGCCATCCAGCGAGTAAGAGTCGACCCTATTTACGGTTGGAGTAACGAAAATTTGAGGATTCCCAAAATTAAGTCTAGGGTATTGAACCCATTCTTGCACGAAAGAAACACGAAGATAAACCAGAATGGTGTGGCATCTCCGATAGAAGCCCAACTCAATATTGGGCGCAATGGAACTCGTTTTATGTGCAAGAAGGAGTACTAAGACGTATGTGGGAGTCCACAGATCCAAGGTTAATGACGTTCTTAAGGAGATGCATGATAGAGCTTCCGGAGGACATTTGAGATGCTGAAGAAGCAAAGGAAGCGATTCTACATGCAAGAGAAGACGTCGAGAAATGGTGCCGAAAATGTGGTACTTGTGCTGCAAGCAAGGGACTAGGCAAAAAAGTCCAGAGTAGAATACAGCAGTATAACGTGGGCACGCCTTGTGAGAGTATTGCAATAGATGTTGCAGGCCTTTTTCCAGAAACCGAAAGTGGAAACCGATACATCCTGGTAGTACTGGACTACTTAAACAAGTAGCCTGAGGCATTTGCCATCCCAAACCAAGAAACCAAAACAGTCGTGGATCAGATTGTTTTCAACTCGATAAGCAGGTTCGGCGTACCGATGGAACTCCATTCAGATCAAGGAAGAAACTTTGAGTCCGAAATCTTTTAGGAAGTTTGTACACTCCTTGGCATTAAAAAGACGAGGACAACACCGCTTCATCCAGGGAGAGGGGAGATCTCCCTCTCCTTCTCGCTCTCCCTCTCCCTCTTCCTCTCCCTCTCCCTCTTCCTCTCCCTCTCCCTCTCCCTCTCCCTCTCCCTCTCCCTCTCCCTCTCCCTCTCCCTCTCCCTCTCCCTCTCCCTCTCCCTCTCCCTCTCCCTCTCCCTCTCCCTCTCCCTCTCCCTCTCCCTCTCCCTCTTGCTCTATCTGATGGGATGTTCGAACGATTTAATAGAACCGTTAAAGAACACCTGTCCAAAGTTGTGAGCGACAACCAACGAGACTGGGATCGGCATATTCCGTTATTCTTGATGGCCTATCGAAGTGCGGTACATATACACCATCGGAAATCCTATTTGGAAACACAATTCGACTGCCGAGTGAATTAAAATTTGGATGCTATGCCAATGAGCCACAAAGAATGGACAAATACGTGGACAACCCCAAAGAAAGACTAATTGACATTTATGAAAAGACAAGGGCGAATAAAATGCTTTCAAGTGCTTTCAAAAGCAACACCAACAGGATTCCAAGCAGGAGACCTTGTGTGGTTATATAATCCCCACCGTCGGAAGGGACTTTCCTCGAAACTTCAACAAAATTGGGAAGGCTCACATACTGTTGTAACACGAATAAACGATGTCGTCTACCGCATTCAGAGAGGACTTAGAGGAAAACTAAAAGCTGTTCACAGTGACTATTTACGTCGTTATAATGGTGAAGAGAGTGACGGATTTATTCGGGACGATCAATCCTAAGGAGGGGGCAGTGTAACAACTTTCACATTTGTACTATAACAACTTTCGAATGAACTATAACGACTCCCAAATGAAAGAAGCACCAAACTCCGGGTTATACAAGACACAAACCAGCCTACCGAGAGCTTTGGTGAGCTTTCGAACTTCCAATACTAAACGTCAGAATGAAAGCTTTGAAAAGGAAAATTTATGGGAAGTTTCCCCTATGGAAAGCTCTAGAAGCAAATACTAGAACCTTCCAGCTTTTTCGGGAACCTTGTGAAAAGTATAAAAGAACATATCTGGACCAGCAGAGGGACGCAGTTTGGGGATAAATTTCAGTGGTGAACAATAAACTGTTTTGTAGATAAAAGTAAAGTATTTATTTTAAAAATTAAATAAGTAAAGAATTTATATAAAGTAAATAAGTTTTACTAACGTACCTGAGAAATATTACAATATTTTGTTTACGTGTATTTTATCACCATGAAGAGGATCTAATTCAAGACTAGGAACTATTTATATGAATGCGAAGAAACAAGTAGTTTTGAAACAACAGTTTCGTTTAGCTATGAAAATCATGAAATCTGTATGAATTTTATGCCAAAAGACGCTATGGGTGTATTGTTTTATATTTTCTGAAAAAATATATATTTTTTTAAATAATAAAAAAAATAGCTTAACACCAACCTTTAATTGATTGATTAGGAACTTTTTCGCGGATCGCAATCGCAGAAAACACTTTTGTTTTTAGTGTTGGTTGATGAGGAACTTCTTCATGGATCGCAGTAGCAGCAACCATTTTTATTTTGAACTACAGCTCGGTTTATCTATGAAATTTATAATTTTCATATGAATGTAATTTCTAATTCAAGACTGAGAACTACTTAAATGAATGCAAAGAAACAAGTAAGTAGTTTTGAAACTACGGTTTGGTTTATTTATGAAAATCATAAAGTCCGTATAATGCAATATCAAAATACTTTTTTTTATATATATTTTGTTAGTTTGAAAGAACAGTTTATTACCACGAAAAGGATCTATGACTTTCATATACATGTTACATCAAAAGATGATTTTTGTTATATATTTTATTAGTTTGAAAGAATAGTTTATTACCACGAAAAGGATCCAATCAAAGACTAAGAACTATTTAAATGAATACGAAGAAGCAAGTAGTTTTGAAACAACGGCTTGGTTTATCTATTAAATTTATTATTTTTAAATAAATGTATTTGCAACACTTTTATTTCTTGAACTGAACCAAAAGTGACAGCAAGCAAAAAAACCAAGCTCTGATTTAAAATTTTAAATAAAGTATAAAATAATAAAAAGTTATTGAGTTTTGGAACTACATCCTTCCCTGAATTTAAAAAAATAAAGAAAGAAAAACGTTCAAGATGAGTCGTTGCAAACCTTTATAATTGCTTGATCTATGAAAGTGGTTGGCGACATGAATGCCTCTAGTTTAAAGACAATGATAACTACGTCAATGGAATCAATTCTTGATCAAAAGTTGTCAAATATAGCTACAAAATCCGACGTTGAAGGCATATTTGCCTAGATAAATGTTCTTCGACATGACAACAAGGCTTTGCAGACACAGATGCAACAAGTGCAGTCTCGATGTGATGCATTAGAAAGACAAGTTGAGTTTCTTGAAAAGAAAGCAAACGAATAGAATTTAATAGCGCATATTCCAAACGAAGTAGGTGTAGGCCCCATCATAAAAGCCAAAACTCCATGCTTAGAACCGCTTTCATCCAACAACGAGTCTCTTGTGCGTCATCAAGATCTTTGCACAAGGACAGCAGAGTTGCAAATGTAATGATACAGATGCAACACAGCGAAGATGTCAGTCGAATCCAGAAAGCAGCGTCTTCATTGAACAACACAGGCATATCCATCAACAGAGATTAGCCCGCGGCACCTTTGTATATAAAATCTATAGTATTATTATGAAAAGACTTTTCGTAGTAGTCTTGATATCTGCTGTGGCGCTGCGGCGACTCCACTCATATTTCTAATCTAATTTCTTAGTTGTCTTAATGTGTAACAGATGTCGCCGCTATCAATTGCCATCATAATAATACTATGGATACTATATATAAAGGGTGATTTTTTAAGAGGTTTAGAACTTAAAAAAAAAAAACACAAAAAATTCGAAAAAATGAATGAAATATTTATTTGAATCGATAGTTTGAACCTTGCAATTTAATGTTTAAAGATAATTTCATGCAAATGTTGACCGCGGCTGCGTCTCAGGTAGCCCATCCGCTGAGTCCAATTTTGGCATACTCTTTCACACATATCGGCCGGTATCTCACGAATGAATGCATGGATGTTGGCTTCCAGTGCGTCAATCGAAGCGGGTTTGTCCCTATAGACATTAGTCTTGACATACCCCCACAAAAAATAATCTAATGGTGTCAAATCGCACGATCTAGGCGGCCAATTGACCGGCCCGAAACGTGAAATTAACTGTTCACCAAACTCGCCTCGCAATTGCGCCATTGTTTCGCGTGCTGTGTGGCATGTGGCACCGTCTTGTTCCATTTCGGGCAAAAAAAAGTTTGTTATCATCGCTCGGTAGCGTTCACCATTGACAGTAACGCTGCGATTCGCATCATCTTTGAAGAAATATGGCCCAATAATGCCGCCGGCCCATAAACCGCACCAAACAGTGGCTTTTTCGGGATGCATTGGTAGCTGTTGCAATGCTTCTGGCTGATCTTCACTCCAAATGCGGCAATTATGCTTATTTACGTACCCATTCAACCAAAAATGAGCCTCATCGCTGAACACAATTTTTCGATAAAAAAGCGGATCCTCGGCCAGCTTTCCAAGAGCCCATTCACCAAAAATTCGGCGTTGTGGTAGGTCGGCTGGCTTTAGTTCTTGCACCAGCTGTATCTTAAAAGGCTTTACGCCCAAATCCTTCCGCAAAATTTTCCACGTAGTGCTGTAACAAAGGCCTAACTGCTGGGAACGGCGCCTAATCGACATTTCGCGGTCTTCTGTCACACTAGCTGATACGGCCGCAATATTTTCTTCACTACGCACAGTACGTAAACGTGTTGGTGGTTTAATGTCCAACAAAGTAAATTTGATGCGAAATTTGGTCACAATCTTCCGAATAGACTGCTCAGAAGGTCGAGAATGCCGACCATAAAATGGAAGCAGCGCGCGATGAACATTTCGAACCGAGCACGAATTTTGATAGTAAAATTCAATAATTTGCAAGCGTTGTTCATTTGTAAGACGATCCATGGTTAAATTGCAAACCAAACTGAAGCTGTTTGACAGTGACACAAGGTACTAAACACACGTCAGCTGTCAAAACCAGTGTTGCCAAAACCAAACCAGCTAAAAAATCACCCGTTACAATGGCGGCACACGCGGAAAGAGCAAGAAAATGCTGAGATTCAAAACACAAATAACGCAACAAAACAACAGCATTAAAATACAGTAAAGAGGACAGATACTCCATGTTGGGCAACACACATTATATTATTAAATATCGACAAATTTAATAATATAATTATATTATTAAATTTCGGAAAATTTAATAATATAATGTGTGATGGTGAAAAGGCGGCAATTTTTCTTCAGCAACTACTTTGCGACAGTGACAGCCAACAAATGTCATGGTCACCAACTTCAAGAAGTCATATGGGTGTGACACAATTGAGCCAGGTTACAGCGGCTCTCTAATTGCAAGCACCTTATGCCCAAGACAGAGTGTTTAAGACTAACGCCGTCTGCCACAAAAATAATAATAAAGATAAACAATTTAAAAATAAGTTAAATGTAGACAAAGAACACATTATGCATAGTTTGGAAATACTTTCTTATAATATATCAGGTCAAATAAGTTTTTTTTAGTTTCGTCAATCAATTTTATTTTGTATTTTTGTTTGAAACATTCCTTACAGAAAATAATTTTGAAAGCTTTGAAGCGAAGCTTATCAGTGGAATGGATATCGGCTATACAAAATAACTCAAAGGGAAGAGCAAGTGCAGGATGTTATCTTGGTTACAAAAAAAACCTGAAAGGCATCGTTTGTGACTTTGTAACCGACTCCGGCACAACATTTTTGAAAATCAAATTCAACAATACAACCTTCCGCCTAATACGCCTTCTTATCTTTACTACGAAGATCTGATTAATAGCGATGATAATCCTAACACCTTAATTATTGGAGATCTGAATGCGCACATAAATAGTATAGCTGGAGTGGAAAACGATATGGTGGGAAAATTACGCAACTCAAAAGATGGAATCTGCAATGCTAGAAGAACTAAACTACTAGAAGTTTGCAATAATTTCGGTCTTTGAATAGTAAACGGAACTACTTGTGGAGAAATAAACGTTGAAATCACATTTATAGGTAGGTTAATAAAACTTATTCACTTTATTTAAATTCTCCACTTATTTACTTCACAAAATAAAACACTTTACTTTTCTTACAACAAAACAATTTATTGTTCACCACTGAAATTAGTTCACTAACTTGACTTTTATTACAACCAACTTTACTCATTCACGATTAAAAATAAACTGCGTCCTCTGCCGGTCCAGATATGTTCTTTTATACTTTTCACAAGGTTCTCCAAAAAGCTGGAAGGTTCTAGTATTTGCTTCTAGAGCTTTCCATAGGGGAAATTTTTTCATAATATTTAAAAATTTCCCATAAATTTACCTTTCCAAAGGTTACATTCTGACGTTTAGTATTGAAAGTTGGAAAGCTCACCAAAGCTTTCCGTAGTTTGGTTTGTGTCTTGTATAATCCGGAATTCGGTGCTTCTTTTATTCAAGAGTCGTTAAGTTCATTCAAAAGTTGATAAAGTAAAAAAGTGAAAGTCGTTACAATATACATAAGAAAACGTCTTTTGATAGCTATTACGAATTTTATAATTTTCATAAATAAACCAAACTGTAGTTTCAAAACTACTTTCTTCTTCGCATTCTTTTAAAAAGTTCTTAGTCTTGAATTAAATCCAATACAATGTTTTTTTCAAATTAACAAAATATATTTTAAGAAAATAGTCTTTTGATATTACATTCCTACGGATTTTATGATTTTCATAGATAAACCAAACTGTAGTTTCAAAACTACGTTATTCTTCGTATTCATTTGAATGGCTCTTCGTCTTGAATTAAATCCTCTTCGTAGTTACAAAACTCTTTTTTAAAACTACCAAAATATAAAAAAAAATCGTCTTTTCATATTACATTCATATGAACTGTAGTTTCAAAACTATTTGCTTTCGCGTGTTTTTAAATAGTTCTTAGTCTTGAATTAGATCCTCCTCGTGGTAATAAACTACTTTTTGAAACTTACAAAATATAAAAAATCGTCTTTTGATATACATTTGGAATTTATGTTTTTTATAACACAGCAAACTTATTATCAGTTTTCATCAAAACTACCATATTTGATTTCCACGAGCTATTGTGTACAATAACTTTCGAATTGGTTTCGGTTTAAACCTTTTTGATTTTGATACAAAACGAAAGTTTAAAAATTAGCTTAATTTATTTATCAAAAATATGTCTCATAACCCCTTTTTACAGATTTTGGTTAACAAGAGTATCTACCAATTTATTATTTGTTTCCTTTTTGTTGGGATTTCTGTAAAAATAAATTTCTTGCAAAATTTTTCTAAAGAATCAAAGTAAAAATATTTCCTAATTTCTAGCTTTTATTTTAATTAATATGAAACCTAGGTCACTATTCAGAACACCGTTGAACTGATTGTTTTCAAAACTATTTAACAACCGCCCGCTAAGTTTAAAGAAAAATTAAAAATGATCATGATTCATATGTAAAAAAAAATTTTAATCAATTAATATACTCATAAATCAATTTAAAAAGATTCATGATCTAAAAATTAATAGCTTAATAAGATGCGTCGAAAAATCTTGTTATAAGGCTTTTCAAGACATAGGAAGCTTAAAAAGGCATTTCCTCAGAAAGCATAAGCAGGAAAATAAGTCACTTAGTCAATCTTATGTACAAATTGAATCCTCTTACGTCGAAAATAATTTTGAAGATAAGTTACTAAGAAACTATTACTGCCGATTGAAAATCAAACACCTATGATAGAATACAGTATGAAAAGTGATATTGATGCATTTTTTAATTTGCATCAATATTATCATTAAAGTTGCACAGCAATCACAATTTTAATCGGAAAGATGCTTACGAAGTACAAAAATATGTACAGCATTACGTCATAGATCCACTTTTAAAAATTATCAAATGTTTTTCTAGCAACAAAATCAATGACATAAATCCTAAAATACACAACGAATTAAAAGACTTGATATATGAATACAAAAATCCATTTAAACTTTCAAAAACTGATTATCAATGGCTAAAAGAAGAATAATTAATAGAGGATCCAAAAGAGTTCGTCAATCCATTGGCAAGGTATTTCGTAATGGTAACCTTGAATATGACGAACACAAAGTTAAAGGTATAATAATGCCAATTACGTTTTCAGTTTAAGAAGATATTTGAAAAAAAGGTTTGTTAGCTAATGTTATTCAAAATATAGAGAGTCATTCGTTGGATACAAATATCATGAACAATTTTGTTCAAGCTGAAGTATGGAAAAATAAATGTAAAATTTACCCAGGAAAACAGCTAATTCCATATTTTTTATATAATGATGAATTTGAGGTCAATAACCCTTTAGGTTCGCACAGTCAACATTCAGTTAAACATTTAATACTAATTTACCTGCTTACCAGAAAAAGAGTCAAAATTTAAGAACATTTTTTATGAGCAGTCATTAAGTCTAAAGATGTAAGATCGTTAGGATAACTTTTAGCTGAAAATTTGGGAATGAATTCATTTCTTAATTTTAATAGATTTTTTGTAAGTACTAGCTTTAGGTTCTAGAAAATGAATAAGTTACAAACTCATACAGCCAATTCCGAAAATGCAACACTTATGAGAAATGAAACAAATTCTTCACAGGATGTTGCAGAAAATCGTTCTTCTAAAAGTGGAATCCGACAAATTACTCTTCTTAATCAAATACCATAATTACACGTCGCGTCGTTGAAAACTATGGTGTTGATGTAAGGCATGATGTATTTGAAGGTGTTTGTCACTATGATCTTTGTCATGCTATAGATCATTTTATAGAAAATGCAAAATATTTTAACTTGGAAACATTAATTCAAGAAAACGTAACTTTAATTACGGTCCAAAAGAAATTGATAACATATCGGGTGATATAACCACGTTACATTTATCTTAAAAACGTTCAAAAATGTCTGCCCTAGAACTGATGACATTTGTTTATTACTTTCGATGAGGTTTGGAAGTTTCTGGTAAACTTTTTCGAAATAATTGATATGATACTTTGTTATGAAATTGATACAACTTTTTTAGATATTTTAAGTCATAAGATAACAACTCATTATACAGATTATGTTCGCCTTCACTTAAACCTTAACTTCATAACCTCATTCATTACCCAAAGGTTCTTCAAATATCAGGCCCCCTTAAGGCGTTTTGGTGAAAATGAAGCAAAACATAGACAATTTAAAATATTCACTCGTACCACAACATCGCGTAAAAACCTTTCTTTTATACTGGTTATTATTCATTAAATGAATCTAATGCATCTAAAAGTTGCTATGAAAACATTATATCGAGCATTTTAAAGGTTCCAGACGAAGCAATAAAATAATTTTCAAAAATTAAATACAATGGATATTTGTTTAAACCCGGGTTTTATGTATCACTTTATAAAGGTGATACTGAACTTCATGTTATCTTAAATATTTTTGAAAGGATATTTCGATGTATTTCGCTTTTTTGTTAAAAATATAAACATGATTCAATATAATCCCCACAGGTTATGATATAAAACTAGAGCAATTGGGAGAGTTTTCAAATGTAAACAATAAACACCAAATCGGACCTCCTCTAAATAAATTTAAAACCTCGAGAGGTAAAACAATGATTAGAGTCAAGGAATATTACTTGGCAAGCGTGTAAAAATAATTTTGTTTACGAAAATCCTATTTTCTCGAAAACGGTTCCTACTTTTTTGAAAAAAAAATAAAGCAGTTTTTTCCTCATCGGATTTTTTCGGAAACGACTCAACAGGTTGTGATTAAATTTTTAATGTGAGATGGCTTCATGGTTAATAGATTGCGTTTCCAAATTTTTGAAAAAACTTTTTCTTGTAATTTTTTAAAACATTACTTTTTCTTTTAAAAATAAATTAACTGATTTTTATTTCTGAACAAAACTTACGGTTTTTTTTAGATAATAAAGAAAAAAAAATAATATATTTTCGAAGAAATTTAAAAAAAAAAGTAGTCTAACGATTTTGAAATTATTTTTTTCTAATACACAAAACAGTAAATAATAAAAGCAGATGACATATACGTATAAAATAAGAGATTGTAAAAGTATATATTATTATGTTCATTAAGATATTAAGAAAGAAAAATATTTAACAAGTTAAAGTTACTAAAAAAAAAAACAAACCGAAGTCAGTAATTATAAAAGAAAAATATGGCCTTTATATGATGAAAACAATAATTTGATAACTCTCAACATTTGGATAGTCGATAAATATATCAGCTCAGAGGAGTTGCCTAATATTACAGATAGTTGCCGCTAACTCAGGATACATTGTTATAAGAGTAGCAAACTGCGAAACTCCTCCAGACAGCAATTTAACATCTGAGGTAGTTTTTGAAACTGAGCAAAAAAATAAGAACAGCTAAGGTCACTCTTTAAAAGCTGGGATTTATATACAGGGTGGCGCACCAATTGTGCTACAGTAAGAAATTCAAATAACTTTTTTTTTAATCGATGTATTTCATTTATTTTTTTTTATTGGTTAGAAAATTAAATTTTATTTTAAATAGTTAGTTGTTTTTAAAGATTATAGACCGCAAATGACCTCCACGCTCTCCCACGCATATGCGGCACCTGATCAAAAAATTATTCATTGCGGCCTGAAGAGTTGAAGTTGGGATCGCCTCAATTATTGTGGTTATGGACTGCTTTAATTCAGTTAAATTCCTGGGCTTCGTTTTATACACCTCATGCTTGACATAACCCCATAAAAAGAAGTCTGGTGCAGTCAGGTCAGGTGACCTTGGGGGCCAGCGAAGAGTGGAGTTCCTAGAAATTAATTTGTTTGCGAATTTTTTGTTTAGCTCCGCCATAACTGGTCTGGCTATGTGTGTAGTTGCTCCATCTTGCTGAAACCAAACGCTGTTGAATGGTATACGTCTTCGGCGCAGTTCTGGGTAAAAAAACTCCTTCAACATCTTTAAATAACGGTCCCCATTGACAGTAACGGTTACACCGTTTTCTTCAAAGAAGTACGGCCCGACAATACACCTTGATGAAACTGCGCACCACACAGTGACTCGTTCTGGGTGCAGTTCCGTCTCATGGAGCATTTCTGGATTAGACTCATTCCATATACGGCAATTTTGCTTGTTTACATTGCCGTTAAGATCAAAATGGGCCTCATCAGACATGAACAAACAATTGATCAATGTGTTGTCTTCTTCGGCCATTGATATCATTTTTTGGCAAAATTCCAGGCGAACAGGCAAATCCTGAGGGTTTAACTTGCTAGTAATTTGGACTTTGTACGGAAACAAGTTTAAATCGTCATGAAGTATCCGTTGTAATGACCGTCTACTAACTCCAATTTGCCCCGATAAGTTTCGGGTCGAAACGCTCGGATTGGCCTGTATTGCAGATGCTACTGCTGCGATTGTATCCTGAACCCGAACATTGGCATCTCGATGGTACGGCCTTCGTGCGATGCTTCCAGATTCGGCAAACATGTTTACAAACCTCATAATGGTCCATCTACTCGGGGGATTACCGCCAAACTCCCGCCTAAATTCCCTTTGGACGGAAATGACGGACTGCAAAGCATGGTACCGTTGCACTATCCAAATTCTTTTATCCGTATCCCAAGCATCCATTTTTATAAATCTAAATAGTAACCTACAAAATAAAAAAAAAATAAGCCGATTACTCACACAGAAAAAAAGTTATTACGTTTTATTTTTGTTGCACGATTCGTGCGCCACCCTGTATTTACTAAAAAAGGCAGAAAGATACAAGCTCGGAAAGTTTAGAAACAATAGGCGTATTTTTTTCTCTAATCTACATAAATAGTATTACAAAACAGGGGGGTCACTCCGTATTTTAAGTTTTGCCAGATGATATCGTTTAGACGATAATCTTGCTTCACGTAACATTGAAAATGAATATCGTCTTGACGATCTCGTTTTGGCGACTAAATATTTGATTTACGTATAAGTGGATAATCGTCAAAACTATAGAGCTTAGACGACAGCTAAGAGCTATCGTCTCGTAACTATTTGAGCGTTTTAAGAGCGATAAATGCTTTTTCGTTGAAAAACTGAAACTGTTTTTTAATAAATAAGAAAATTTAAAAAATATTTCATAATCACGGCATTTATATCAGTTCATAGTTTGAGTTTTTAGTCAATCAAACCTATCCAATAATCAAATAATTAAAAAGCATATTTGTGATTAGTTTTTGAAAGAAGTATACCGCTTAAGAGAAATATACTTTTGATTTAAAATAGCATGGACTGGGATCCACGGTTAACCAGCATGTGTAGTTGAACGCGAAAGCCATTATGCTTAAGGGGTGTCTACCTTATATAGTTTTTATGAAAAAAGAAATCAGCTAACAAAAAGCATATCTTTGCTAAAACTGATACATGCATACATAAGTTTTATTCAATATTTAATAATTTTTATTGACATCATACATCTTTTGACAATCTTGCACTTTTTAAACAACCTAAGAAGTGGATATCATGGAGGTTGAGAGGAGATGTTATGGCAACCGCTATAAGCCTGCACCCTGAATAATGGCATTGGGCTTTACTAATAATCAAATTTACTCATAGCTTAAATAAAAGTCTTCACCTTTCAGAGAAATCACATAGCAACAATCAATTTAGCTGCCAGACTAGGCACATAGAAATCCATGTTTAAAGTTGTAATTATAATTAAGTGTTACCTGTAGTGCTTGTAGTACACCTTGAAATACATTTTATCATAAAAACAAAAAAATAATTTCACCAAAACATAATCTTCGAATTCCGTGTGAAAGGAGATCGAGTATCGAAAGCCCACTGCACTTTAATCAATATGTTTTTTTTTGCGGAAATAACCTGCCTTTGAAATTTCACTTCTTAAACGATCTCAACGTTAAAGAGGAGAAGAAGTCCCGCTTAATACTTCTTCAACAGGAAACAGATAGTTCGATTCCCAAGTTCTCGTCTATTCCAATCACTATACATTTGGAACCTACACAATTTATCATTGAAGAATAGAATCAAGCTTCGAGACAAACCTCTTAAAATTATAAAAAGTGAGACGACGAGAAAGAAAGACTCCATCCTCAATTCTTTATGGTTATAATTCCGTAAATTGTTCCATGTGATAATTGCACGAACAATCGAAACACAAAGATTAACTGTGAGACAATATTTATAACATTGGTTGGACCACAAAGCTGAGACCTAAAATCTCAAATCCCCATTCATTTTATTTATTGATAAAAGTTACGTTTAATACTAAGCCCACTCAATTAAT
This sequence comes from Dasysyrphus albostriatus, assembly GCA_946251815.1. Classification (NCBI taxonomy): domain Eukaryota; kingdom Metazoa; phylum Arthropoda; class Insecta; order Diptera; family Syrphidae; genus Dasysyrphus; species Dasysyrphus albostriatus. The sequence goes on from OX276337.1 coordinate 76,535,256, forward strand.
TCATATTAATTAATACGTCCACAGATAACTTCGGACGTAACTGGTAAAATTTGGCTCAGCTTATACAATAGCCAAGACGGTGCGTCAGCAAATTTGGGGTTATAAATTCCCTTGGTAACATCTCGAAGACCATGAAATAGAATAAACCTCGACAGATCAAAATAGAGAAAGAAAATCACGTGCTACATCAAATGATGATAGCTTACAAATACAAAAACCTTGCAACTCTGCAACCCCGTACAAAACAGAGCAAAACCCAGATTGTGACAAAGCTTTATAAACATAAACATACAAAAAAAAATTAAATACTTAAAGATAATTAATCGTAAAGTTCTAGAAGTAATTTTGTGTAAATGTTGAATTACATAACTTGCCTCAGAAATCAAAAATTAACATCCTACAGAAAAAAAGGAAACAACAAATAATTGCATAGTGTAAAATATCAACACCCCAAGACAACGAGGGAAGCTTGTGGCCACAAATTTTCGCCGTGACGGGAGATTTACTTGTAAGCACCATTATGTTCTATATAATTGTTTGAATTTCTTTGGCAATAATGTTTTTTTTTTGTAATTTTTATTAAAACCTATTCAAATTCGAAATCTTATTAATGAAACTAAATTACTTAAACTTACCTAAATTTTGTATGCTATCTAAAGTTATTTAAAACAAATTATCAATTGTATCTACATATTTGAATTATTTATTTTCTCATGCATTGGCTACTTTGGTTTATTTTCACAATTTGGTTTATACAAACATATTAGATGAATCATCATAAGAATAAATTTCCCTTCAAATAAAACAAAATCAATCTGAAGCATAAGACTCCATAATAATTTACTTCCTGGAATAATTTATCTTTAGCTATTTAGGGATGATTGGTAATATGTTGAAGGGATCATACTCAAGGTCAAGATGTATCCAGAGAGTATTTTTGTGGATACATAGGGGAGGGTACTTCCAAAGGTTTCACAAAAACTGAAACAAGTCTACTGTAGTTCATTTATTCTTCTTTCCCCTACAACTATACTTTTTTCTTTTCTCTTCGTTTTCTCTCTTCTACCAATTAATCCGTTTTTGGATAATTATTTTAAATAAAAAAAAACATAGGCACGATATCATGTGTGCTTAGACTAAACTGCAGCAAGATCCCACCCCACCGACGAGCTAATGCCTGTGTGATCGCAAGCGTGCCTACAGCTTCAAAGGGAACTAGGTGGTCAACCTACGTCTTTTAATTTCACCAGACCCACCTACCTAACCCTGAGGCCACACGAGCCAGTACTGGCTAGCAGGTCGCAATACACTCATATTTTTTTACTAACACATACAAGCCTGAGCAACTGGCTCGTCAACTGGCTTGCTTTTGTAACAGGGTTCGGCAGTACTTTTTCGGAGCAGATTTGGAAAATTTGGTCTAAAACTAGAATTGACTCACATTTTATTCCACAAAATATTAATAAAATAATAATTGGGGAGTTCATATGTCCAGTCCTAAAGAACTCAAAGATTTATGTGATTGTGTTTGTGGTAATTAAATTTAAATGTGAGTTTTCATCCTTGAGAAATTAAATGCTAATAATAATCTATTCACTTTGTCACTATTAGCATTTAATTTCTCAAGGATGAAAACTCACATTAAAATTTAATTAATTTAATAAAAAAGTATCAATAAAAGGCAATAACAGGATCGTTGTTTTCATCTTCTTTTTTTTTCATTTCCTATACATGAATAGGCATGAATAGGTGTGATAAAAGTTCTTGAGAAAAAGCAAAAATACTTATTCAAAAGTGTAAATTTACCAACACATACACCAAGTCACTGCTGAAAAATCCCACGACTAATCTGAAATTGCATTTCACTGGCCCCCTTATGCCGGATTTACGCAAGTGACAAATTTGACAAATTTCCATTCATTCACGTCATTAAAGTGGCAAAATAATGGTTGAATCAAATCATTAATGACATGAATTTACCCGAACGCAAAATAATGGCGTTTTGATGCTATGTTATCATAATGGCTAAGAATGAGCAGGTTTATTCTTTATCCTGTATTGTCATTATTTGCAAAATAGTGTGTCACTGTGCATTTGCATGGTATTGCGACTATTCATTATAATTATATAAGCTGGACTAAACTCGACGGAACCACACTTGGCATGCTTGCAGAAGGCACAGCTAGGAACGTCGGTGGGCGAGGTCCTTGGTCCGGGAGTTTCCAGACGCACGCAAAAGATTAATATTTCATGCCAAGATTTCAACTTAAATAAAGCACAATGGACGGACACTTTCACTCGGATGTGTTCTGTTCACTGGGCGGCAACAGGTGCTGATTGGCCCTGGTACCTTGTCTAAAATATCCCTCCCTCTGACATTGTCTTCCATGATAGCTTGTACCCTTACTTAATTATGACAAGATCGCTATCCCTGCAATTCCCTGACAAAATGACTCACATCACTCCTTCGGGATTCGAAAGTCCACTGACCAATCCACACATAACCCCACAAAGAATAAAGTCTAGTTCATTTAAAATAATTAATTCACGATTTTATTTATAATATTTGCATGAAAGCATGTCTTAAGCTTTAAAAATCATCATAGTTAATTTTGATTTCAGATAATTATAAATAGTAAATGCATGTTAAATTTAAGTTTTATTTAGGAAAATTTAGTAATTCAATCTTGTTGTAATATAAGTAGTTTTAATTTTGTTTTTAATATATAGGTAATTATTTAATTTTGTAAACAAAAATTGTGACGTTATTGCTTAGATATATAAATATGCACTCGATTTGTTGTGACAGGTGAACTTGACAAGAGATAGCTTTTGTCTCATTCTCATAGAGGTAGTTATATAAAAAAAAATTTAAAGCATATACAAAAAAACTCACCACTTACGGAATCCAGATATTGTGCACAATCTCTGCCGTTGTTCGTTTTGATGACGTAGCAAATATAAAGTTGAAAAATATGCCGCAGCTTGTCAAATTCATATGACGTACTAAACACACGCTATATTATATATATATACCCGCATGCACAATTACATGTAATATTTCTTTTTTTTTATATTGACAAGATTGAACACTTTATATTAAATCAATCAAATTAGGCAATTTAAGATTAGATTTAGTTCACAAATATTTTAGCTTGTAAGTTATATATATAAAAAAAAACACAGTAGGTATATCTTAGAACAGGTAGAAAATATGATTTTTGGATGAATGTTGTAGCAGACTCAGGGGTACTGCTGGGTACACCAGAATTTCACTGTGGGGGCTAGATGAGGCTCCCCTTCCTGCCAAGCGTCCGTCCCCGCACCGCACACGAATCACTTGACCACGACCCGCACTGCACTTTGCTCGAGGACGATTTATAGATCGACGCGTCATTGTCTCCAGTTCAGACGAGAACTGAGCGCGTTCTTTGTCTCGTCTTGCAAGTGTAAAAAAAAAGTTGGTGGATTAGCGGTCGTGGTAAGTTGATTCCTTTGACAATTTCTCTTTGGTGCTCTAGGTATGGTCAGCGAGGAGATATACATAACTGGGCTTCTCCTCGATGAAGATGTGGGAAAAACCCCGTCTGTCAGCTTCAGTGCTTTTTTCTTTTTTTGACAATCAAGTAATCACTGTGGGAAGTAAAGCTTTTAGAAAACGGCTAGATTCAGGGAAATTAAAATGCAGGAAAACCATTTACCTGTGTTTTTATACCAAAATAAGTAAACTTGGTATTTAGCTTGGATTCTTTTATTTTCTTTCTTGGCTAGTATGCTTTTAGGATATGCAGAGTTTGCTTATTCAGTCCTACCGCCTTGTGGTCAGCGAAAGAAAAGAAAAGTTAACAATGATCTCTCGACGAGATAAGGCACAAAATGGACCGATGTCCGGTCAAGTATTTTCGAACATGATTGGTTAAGACAATTCGAACTCATAATTTTACAGGGTGATCGTGTATGGTTATGCGGAATTCCATACGGAGTTCTGCTGACGTCCGTAACAATGGCTTCATTTTAATGGCAATATTTAATGCCAATTAGTTCGTCATTTATTTATGATGAATATTATGGCACATTTGCAATTCATTTACACGATTATGTCATTAATGGCGAGAAAATGGAAGAATTTATGACAATTTGTCACTTGTGTAAATCCGGCATTACTAATTTTTACTAGCTAAATTGATTTTCGGCGAAAAGTGACTCATCTTAATCGCTCCTTGCGGTTTCGAATTAGCTAAATCTCCGCACAGAACCAACGCAAAACAGTCGTAACGCTCTGTTCTTTTGTTAGTTTTGTCGCATAGCAATAGAGTGTTTTTAGTTCATTTAATTTTGAAAAAGCGGAATATCGTAGCAGTTATACTTCTTTCCCTAAAATCGGACTAGATTTATTACATTTGGGTTAAGATCCGAACCCTGGCCAGTATACAATGTATACAGTATACGAACCTTGACAGTCAATGTATGTAGCCAATTGGCTAGCCAGTACTGACTCGTGTGGCCGCAGGGTAAGTAAATAAGTCACACATTGGCGCCCAACGAGAAAGGCTTCTTTATTGCTTTTATAATAAAGCCATCAACCAAAAGCAATACAAAATTTAATAAGTTTCAAAACTCCACCGCTGTATTTAACAAATAATTAATTGCTTTTGTTTATTAATTTGAAATAACTTGTGAATCCCTAGGTAAAATAATTTAAAAAAATTAAATAGTATTGTCACTGGTAAAACAGATCTGTATCAAGGAGTCCGATTGTACTTAATTGTTTTTAAAATATTATTGGTGCATCGTCGCACTTGTAAACAAAAATCTGCATTAATTTTGTTTGAAATGCCATCTTTGAGTCCACAACAAGTGTTCACCTGAACAGAATTGTGTTGCAATATATAACATTTTCTTTAAAATTAACTAATTTAATACTGGTTATCAATATTTCTCTGAGTCCTCAGCTATACAGTAGCAATGGAGTCTTAGGTCCAGAGAAATATGTATACATCTATAATTAACAGAAACTTACCGCTTTTTTTAACTTTCCTTCTCACTTTTCTTTTGATCGCACAGCTGACAATATCTCCTCACATAAAGCCAATCATTTCACAATAGCGAAATCGCAAACAAAAACCAAACAATAAATACAACAAACAATAAATAATTTTAAAAAAATATAAAAAAATAGATCAGTAATATTTAAACTGCTTTATTAAATACTATATTCTCAAAGAGAAAATAAGTAATCAAAATCATAACAAATCAATGAATGGAGCGATTCTGAAAATTCCGAAAAATACCCCCCCTAAGAGACGCATCAAAACACGCTCTTGGAATGACAGTTTCACTGATTCATCTGTTGACAGAACCGACAGAAGTTTTGCAGAAAATCTGAATCCAGTTCAGCGCTCTCCTTTGTCAATTACAGCACAAGGCATGTCTCTTAATTTGAGTGGTCTGCAAAACCAATTCCAAATTGATGCACTTTCAAATAATACCAATAGGGAGCTTCTCTATCCGGTGAACAATGTAATTAATATCACTGATAACACAGCATCCATTACCAATACAACATCAACCGCTAAGACAACCAGCAATAACATACCAACAACTTCAAATCGTGAGAAAAATGATGACGTAAGTCATGTTGCAATTTACCTAGTGTTGATATCCTAGACAATATTGCAAATGGGTTCAATGCTCAGGCAAGCGCCAGCAACCCTTTGCCAGGTGATCGTAACGGTTTTAATGGCCATGACCTGCCTCGAGTGCAAGTTGTTAATAATAATTCAGTTCGTATGAAAAGATTAAACGAACATATTGAAGATCTTATTACTAGAACTTAAGAGTTAAAGCTACCACAGCTTATTCAAAGCAGTGTTAAAAATATAAAGCCTAATGTTAGTAATCTTAACTGGAATGATAACTCGCATCCTTAACAAAATAATGAAAGCGATAGGAATATTTTTGCTACAAATAATCTTAATCAGAATGTCAATTCAAATTTTAATGATTATCATCCGTATGGTGGTCCTTTTTCATATTTTGATTCGAATTCGAATATAGAGCCAAACAGGAATTTTCCATTTAATGGAAGCCAGGCTCTACAGATAGATCGATTGGGACTTCCAAAGGAATGTCAAACGAAGAAGATTTTGTTTCGTATAGAAACCTTAAAAAATAATTATAGAATTTTCCTGGGAAGATGTATGGCGACAGTTCCAACTCCTCTTAAGTGGTATTCCACAAGATTGGTTTCTATTCAAGGTCTTGAATACAGCCGCCCCTATGGGATCAGACGCTGACCAATAAGCCGCACATTATGCGTCAGACGCTCTTGGGTTTTATGGAGAGCTGGTTCTTCAGAGCGATGTCTTATCTTATGCTCCTAGTTCCTGAGAAGGTAACTCAGGTGTGTCAGCTCTTGGATCCAATAGATCCAACGCTCGTCGTTAGTTCACCTAATTGGCTATCCAGCGGGCACCACTTGGAGGTGACGATGCGATTTTGCTCCACCGTAGCCAATGCATGAGAAAATAAATAATTCAAATAGATACAATTAATAATTTGTTTTAAATAACTTTAGATAGCATACAAAATTTAGGTAAGTTTAAGTAGTTTAGTTTTAATAAGATTTCGAATTTGAATAGGTTTTAATAAAAATTACAAAAAAAAAACATTATTGCCAAAGAAATTCAAACAATTATATAGAGCATAATGGTGCTTACAAGTAAATCTCCCGTCACGGCGAAAATTTGTGGCCACAAGCTTCCCTCGTTGTCTTGGGGTGTTGATATTGTACACTATGCAATTATTTGTTGTTTCCTTTTTTTCTGTAGGATGTTAATTTTTGATTTCTGAGGCAAGTTATGTAATTCAACATTTACACAAAATTACTTCTAGAACTTTACGATTAAGTATCTTTAAGTATGTATTTATTTTTTTTATGTTTTATGTTTATAAAGCGTTGTCACAATCTGGGTTTTGCTATGTTTTGTACGGGGTTGCAGAGTTGCAAGGTTTTTGTATTTGTAAGCTATCATCCAACACGCTGATGAAGAGTTTGTATTTGATGTAGCACGTGATTTTCTTCGAAAGTCAACCCTATGCGTATCCACAGTTTCCATTCGCATTCAGTTTTTAAACAATCTTCTTCTTTTGGAAACTCGCGTTCATACAAATACTTTCCGTCTACAACTTTAATGTCCGGAAATTTTAATGGACTTTTTACAATTAATGAAACAGATTCTCTGTATTCTGGCGAATCAAATTCTGTAGAATCTAAATCTACAGCCATATTAGTTTCAAAATCTAACGAGAGCTCATCCATGAATGCACGCGACAGTGCATCAACTACTACGTTTTGAGATCCCTTCTTATGTTTAATATCGAAGGTGAATACCTGAAGCTTTAGTGACCACTTTGCTAACCTACCACTTAGATCTTTTAGGCTCATAAGCCATTTAAGGCAAGCGTGGTCCGTCACCAAAGCAAAAGGCAAACCTTCAACATTTGGTGCTTGCACTGCTTGCACTGCCGCCTAGCATTCCTCCTCCGTAACGCTATAGTTACGTTGACATTTATTCAACTTCTCTGAAAAGAACGCTATAGGCTTCTCGTTTTCCTCTTCATCATATTGGTATAAGACACCACCTATACCACAAGTGGATGCATTGCATTGTATTACAAATGGCTTTGCGAAAGCCGAATGACTCATCAAAGGTGCTGAAATTAACGCTGTTTTGAGAGTTTCAAAAGATGTTCGTCCCTCAGAGTTTATTTCGAAAACCTTTCCTTTTTAATGTGCCCGTTAAAGGACTTGCTATAGTTGTGAAATTTCTTATAAGCCTCCTGTACCATCTGCACATTCCTAAAAACCTCCGCACCTGCTTTTGTGAGGTTCGAACGGGAAATTCTTGTATACAGGACACTTTACCGAGATCAGGTTTAAGAATGCCTTGGCCAACTTTATATCCTAAATACTTAAGTTCCTTGAAACAAAAATGCAATTTTTCAAAATTTATCGGCAGATTTGCAGCCTTCAAACGATCTGCAAACTTTTAAGGATCACAATGTGTGTGTCAAAGTCTTTCGAAATTATTAAAAGGTCGTCGACATAAGGGAAAACATGTTCTCTAAGCTCACTGGGGATCACTTTATCAATTACTTTACATATAGTTTGAGCTGCATTTCGCAAACCGAAAGGCATTACTGTAAATTGATACAGTGGTCTTCTTTGAACAGTGAATGCTATTTTCTCTTTTGCCGATTCTTCTAAGGAATTTTCCAAAAGGCATCTTTTAAGTCGACACTGCTTATGAAGTGAGTGTCCTTCAGGCGGCTTATAATAAGGCTGAGAAAGAGATGGTATAAGATACACATCTAAGTTATGGGTCTGATCATCATAAGAAACTTCAACATTCACTCTTCCTACAATAGTCTGAGTTTTTCCATCAGCTGTTTTGATGGATGACCTATACTTTATAATCGGGATTTTCAATTGATGGATAAATTCAACTGAATGGCTACCTAAACACGAGACAGTTGCACCACTGTCTGATAAGCCAGTGATTTAATAATAATAATCGTAGCATAAGGTCTTGGATCATGACACGAGTGTAATACGCAGCTGTCTATCATAGTCTTAAAAAATGAACGTTTATGGTATCTTTCACGAATTTTCCTAACTTTATTTACTGATTGATTAAGCTTTACCTTGAAAATTTTTGATCTTAAATCGTTGTAATGTTTATGTCTCTCAGCATAATTTTTATTTCGGAAAATGTTTCTTTGAAGTTGATTGATTTTGTTTTCGGTTATGTTTATGGTAATATTGTAATGGCAAATGTCTTCATCCGGTAATTCTATAATGTTTGGAAAATCAAGGCATGTATTAGTAAAAGAATCTACTTTGGTTGGTCGGGATATGTTTGTATTGAACGAGACATTCCCGTCGATGTCAGGTTCAGCTTCGAGTTTTCCTGTTTCTTGTTGCACTTTGGACAGTTCAAGACCGTATAATTATCAGTGCCGCATCGGTAGCAAAACAGTTTATCAAAAGGTGCAGGACAATTTATGAACAGGTGTCCTGTTCTTTTACAGTTGAAACAATTTAGAGAATTATTCTTAGCACCAGTTTGTTGTCTATGCATGGCCGAAACTGATTCGTAATAAGACGTATTCGAATCAACGTAAAAATTCCATTCCATTTAATGGAAGCCAGGCTCTACAGATAGATCGATTGGGACTTCCAAAGGAATGTCAAACGAAGAAGATTTTGTTTCGTATAGAAACCTTAAAAAATAATTATAGAATTTTCCTGGGAAGATGTATGGCGACAGTTCCAACTCCTCTTAAGTGGTATTCCACAAGATTGGTTTTGGCAATATATACGAAACAACCCTAGAGGAGATTGGTTGATGTTACGTGATACTCTGTTAAAGCGATTTAGATGTCATGAGAATGACTTACAGGTTATTAAACAAATCATGGACAAGAAGCAGACACCACAAGAAAATTTCGAAGATTATTTCATCTAAATAGTGCAGCTTAAGAGCCAACTGAAGAATCCCATGAGGGATGAAGATTTAATTGACATCCTTAAATCCAATATTCATTCAAAGCTTATCAACTTTATTTATCATATGAAAATTAACTCATTTGAACAATTTAGGAACGAGTGCATTCGTGTTGAAAGGATTCTTAGTTCTAGATATCCATCAACTCAAAATAGACCATTTAAAGCTGAGGTAGATGACATGAGAGACAATTTTTACGTTGATTCGAATACGTCTTATTACGAATCAGTTTCGGCCATGCATAGACCACAAACTGGTGCTAAGAATAATTCTCTAAATTGTTTCAACTGTAAAAGAACAGGACACCTGTTCATAAATTGTCCTGCACCTTTTGATAAACTGTTTTGCTACCGATGCGGCACTGATAATTATACGGTCTTGAAGTGTCCAAAGTGCATCAAGAAACAGGAAAACTCGAAGCTGAACCTGACATCGACGGGAATGTCTCGTTCAATACAAACATATCCCGACCAACCAAAGTAGATTCTTTTACTAATACATGCCTTGATTTTCCAAACATTATAGAATTACCGGATGAAGACATTTGCCATTACAATATTACCATAAACATAACCGAAAACAAAATCAATCAACTTCAAAGAAACATTTTCCGAAATAAAAATTATGCTGAGAGACATAAACATTACAACGATTTAAGATCAAAAATTTTCAAGGTAAAGCTTAATCAATCAGTAAATAAAGTTAGGAAAATTCGTGAAAGATACCATAAACGTTCATTTTTTAAGACTATGATAGACAGCTGCGTATTACACTCGTGTCATGATCCAAGACCTTATGCTACGATTATTATTATTAAATCACTGGCTTATCAGACAGTGGTGCAACTGTCTCGTGTTTAGGTAGCCATTCAGTTGAATTTATCCATCAATTGAAAATCCCGATTATAAAGTATAGGTCATCCATCAAAACAGCTGATGGAAAAACTCAGACTATTGTAGGAAGAGTGAATGTTGAAGTTTCTTATGATGATCAGACCCATAACTTAGATGTGTATCTTATACCATCTCTTTCTCAGCCTTATTATAAGCCGCCTGAAGGACACTCACTTCATAAGCAGTGTCGACTTAAAAGATGCCTTTTGGAAAATTCCTTAGAAGAATCGGCAAAAGAGAAAATAGCATTCACTGTTCAAAGAAGACCACTGTATCAATTTACAGTAATGCCTTTCGGTTTGCGAAATGCAGCTCAAACTATATGTAAAGTAATTGATAAAGTGATCCCCAGTGAGCTTAGAGAACATGTTTTCCCTTATGTCGACGACCTTTTAATAATTTCGAAAGACTTTGACACACACATTGTGATCCTTAAAAGTTTGCAGATCGTTTGAAGGCTGCAAATCTGCCGATAAATTTTGAAAAATTGCATTTTTGTTTCAAGGAACTTAAGTATTTAGGATATAAAGTTGGCCAAGGCATTCTTAAACCTGATCTCGGTAAAGTGTCCTGTATACAAGAATTTCCCGTTCGAACCTCACAAAAGCAGGTGCGGAGGTTTTTAGGAATGTGCAGATGGTACAGGAGGCTTATAAGAAATTTCACAACTATAGCAAGTCCTTTAACGGGCACATTAAAAAGGAAAGGTTTTCGAAATAAACTCTGAGGGACGAACATCTTTTGAAACTCTCAAAACAGCGTTAATTTCAGCACCTTTGATGAGTCATTCGGCTTTCGCAAAGCCATTTGTAATACAATGCAATGCATCCACTTGTGGTATAGGTGGTGTCTTATACCAATATGATGAAGAGGAAAACGAGAAGCCTATAGCGTTCTTTTCAGAGAAGTTGAATAAATGTCAACGTAACTATAGCGTTACGGAGGAGGAATGCTAGGCGGCAGTGCAAGCAGTGCAAGCACCAAATGTTGAAGGTTTGCCTTTTGCTTTGGTGACGGACCACGCTTGCCTTAAATGGCTTATGAGCCTAAAAGATCTAAGTGGTAGGTTAGCAAAGTGGTCACTAAAGCTTCAGGTATTCACCTTCGATATTAAACATAAGAAGGGATCTCAAAACGTAGTAGTTGATGCACTGTCGCGTGCATTCATGGATGAGCTCTCGTTAGATTTTGAAACTAATATGGCTGTAGATTTAGATTCTACAGAATTTGATTCGCCAGAATACAGAGAATCTGTTTCATTAATTGTAAAAAGTCCATTAAAATTTCCGGACATTAAAGTTGTAGACGGAAAGTATTTGTATGAACGCGAGTTTCCAAAAGAAGAAGATTGTTTAAAAACTGAATGCGAATGGAAACTGTGGATACGCATAGGGTTGACTTTCGAAGAAAATCACGTGCTACATCAAATACAAACTCTTCATCAGCGTGTTGGATGATAGCTTACAAATACAAAAACCTTGCAACTCTGCAACCCCGTACAAAACATAGCAAAACCCAGATTGTGACAACGCTTTATAAACATAAAACATAAAAAAAATAAATACATACTTAAAGATACTTAATCGTAAAGTTCTAGAAGTAATTTTGTGTAAATGTTGAATTACATAACTTGCCTCAGAAATCAAAAATTAACATCCTACAGAAAAAAAGGAAACAACAAATAATTGCATAGTGTACAATATCAACACCCCAAGACAACGAGGGAAGCTTGTGGCCACAAATTTTCGCCGTGACGGGAGATTTACTTGTAAGCACCATTATGCTCTATATAATTGTTTGAATTTCTTTGGCAATAATGTTTTTTTTTTGTAATTTTTATTAAAACCTATTCAAATTCGAAATCTTATTAAAACTAAACTACTTAAACTTACCTAAATTTTGTATGCTATCTAAAGTTATTTAAAACAAATTATTAATTGTATCTATTTGAATTATTTATTTTCTCATGCATTGGCTACGGTGGAGCAAAATCGCATCGTCACCTCCAAGTGGTGCCCGCTGGATAGCCAATTAGGTGAACTAACGACGAGCGTTGGATCTATTGGATCCAAGAGCTGACACACCTGAGTTACCTTCTCAGGAACTAGGAGCATAAGATAAGACATCGCTCTGAAGAACCAGCTCTCCATAAAACCCAAGAGCGTCTGACGCATAATGTGCGGCTTATTGGTCAGCGTCTGATCCCATAGGGGCGGCTGTATTCAAGACCTTGAATAGAATAAGTAACGAAGCTATTTATGGGCAACAAACAAAAGTTACAAAAAAATTAAAATATGGCAATGAATAAAACAAATAGATATTGTACCCCAGGTGGCAATCCAGATAAACTGGTAAATCCACTCTCTTCGGAGATCGGTCCTACGGATTCTGGGGAGGACCAATTATTGCTAACAGGAAGTAGACGGAGTTCTAAAACACTGAGGACTCCACCAAAAATATTCTCAAGGGTCACTCAATCGAAAACCTTTACCGAAAAATCAAATGACAAAGAAGTCATTAACGAAAAAGGAACGAAAATCTATGAAAAGATCGAAATAAAAGATCTGCAGTGTTCCAAAAAAAAGCAACGAGATCCACTAAGTTGAATCCGAAAATTATTTCGAGAAATGGCAAAAAGAAATAATAGCCAGAAAAAAACTTGAAGTCCTCGTTGAAAGTCTTCAGCAACAAGTTAAGAGACTTGAAGAAAAAGTCAGCTTGCTAGACAAGAAAACTTCAAATAATGACAGCAAGACTAGTCCAAAAATACTTGTAGTGAAAAGCCCACCAAAAACCATTGAGTTTCATACTGATGAGGAAGAGCTTCTTTTTGAAACAGATGGTAACAGGAATAAGCGTAAATCCAAGAAACGGAAAGCAGAGGGTAGCCCAGAGACCGTTCAAAAAATTAAACAGGTAGCTTCAAAAGCGGATATTCCTGCAACAGTGAAAACATCAAACAATGAAATAAAAGATGTATCCCAAAAGAAGTCTTTTGCTAAAGGTACTAAGCAAACTGCACCACCTCCAATCATGATTTCCGGATTGACAATGTTTGGTGAGCTTAAGAACATAGTAGAAAAATGCAGTAATAAGGCATGTAAATATACATCATACAATAAAGACAATTGGAAAGTCATTGTTGAAGACGCCGATGCGTATAGATCTATCACTAAAGAATTGAACAAAAAGAGAATTCAGTGGCACTCGTACGAGAATAAGGCTACAAGGTCGATAAAGGTAGTAGCCTCCACTCTTCATGTGTTGCCAAAGATATTGTCGAAGACCTTATTCAAAAAGGTTTCCAAGCTCTCGATGCGAATAATCTTATTAAAAATGAGACAATCAAAGACTCCACTGGGGTATCAACGACAACAAGGAGATCTCTACCTTTGTTTATGCTCACCTTTGAAAATAAAGAAAGTCTCGATAAGATCTACAGTATAAAATCAATTATGGGCATAGTTGTCAAAATTGAACCACTACGAAAGTCAAAAATTGTTCCACAATGTAAACGCTGTCAGGCCTTTTGGCATACACAAAAATACTGCAATCGTGAGCTTGCTTGTGTTAAATGCGAAGGCAAGCATGCAACTTTTTTTTTTTTTTTTTTTTTGTAAATTCATTTTTATTTTTCAATTATCTTAGAACTATCTTAAAGCTTGACAAAAATTCATAAAAACTAGCCTACTTATCAATATCTTAAAACTAACTTACTGGCCCCAGTCGGGCGCTCTAAGTTAAACTATAATAACTTAATGATAATGCCTTTCGGCCTAAGAACTATCTTAATACTAAATCCAGGTCGGTTTTATTTTTTACCGAGAAGAATTTCACAAAAAAACTCGGTATCTATGTCTTTAGTTTTTGGTTTTATATAAAACTTACAAGCTACAAAACTAAATTAAAGCTAATTAAAACTACTTAAAACTACTTACAACTAATTTTAAACTAATTACAACCTACTTATAAGCTACTTACAAACAAGAACAGCCACAGCAAGCATTTTCCGGTTTTTATAATTTTTTTTGTATTTTTGTTGATTTTATAATTTTTTTGGTGTTTTTGTATGTTTTATATTTTTTTTTTTTTTTTTTTTTGGTGCCACCCTGACTGTCCATACTTAAAACTAACTACCTAAACCTATGTAAGTCGGCCATACAAAAGAAAATAGCAAGGTCAACTATTAAATGCCTGAAGGAACTTCGTCTTCGTTTTTCAACCACCAGAACTGGTTCTCTTGCTTTACCCTATCTCTTCGGTCCCGTTCGGACACAGTCCTACTGAACCGAAGGTGCTCAGCTCCGTCTTGTGCGAGGACGTCTCGACTGTAAAGGAGCCGCCGATCTACAGTTCTACGGCCGACGTGGTAGATTAGCGGAACCACCGCTCTATCCTGGATCAGCCCTCGACTGTCTAGGTGGAGGAATGCATCGGGCGGAATAAAGCCGCTTAGACGTACACTCTCGTAAAATTCGTAGTTGGGGTAATAAGCCCCGAAAATTAAGCTGTTAGACGAGGACATCGCTCTTGCAATGTGACCCCGAATTAGCTTCAGCAAGAAATTATCTATCCTGTTTATGTTGGCCCCGTTGTATAGAGTCAGGTTGGAATAGTAGTGTTTGTACTCCGACTCTGGTGTTCTGTGCAATCCAAGGCAGCGTCGAAGACACTGCCTCTCAAACACCCGAATCTTTTCCATTTGAGATGGGGCAACGTTGAACCAAACCGGGCACCCAAAGGCAATCATCGGCCGGATAAGGGCCATGAAGCAAATCACCTGCACCCTGCTGTCAAGCCGGCTGCTATAAAACAACCGTTTCGTCAGGGAAAAAGCTCCCCTAGCCCTGGCCAGAGCAGAATTTATATGTCTGTCGAAATACAAATACTGATCCATCCAGATGCCAAGGTACTTTACTACACTTTTACTCGCCAGTGGATGTCCATTTGGCCCTACGATCACCAGCTTGCGCCAGTTTTTTCTCGTATCCCTTATGGCTCTAAGCAACGGAGTCCTAAACAAGATAGTTTCTGATTTCTGGAAGTTGATTTTCAACTTCCAGTCATCGCAATATCGCTGAATCTTCTCGAAGTCACGCTGCAAAAGAATCCTGATGACCTCGACTCTTGGAGCTGTTCTGTACGCAATTAGATCGTCGGCATACGCAATTGCCTGAGCTAGACTACTTATCAGATCGCTGGTGTAAATGCTGAATAGAATCGGCGAGTTGACCGCTCCCTGCTGAAGACCATTTTTAATATTAAAGTTTGTGGCAGAAGTTACATTGCCACTTTTGACAACAAACTTTCTGCCATTGAGCATATCATAAAGCATATATAATAGTGGTCTCCTAATGCCAAGTCTGGTCAGCTTTAGATAAAGACCCTCTAACCATACGGTGTCGAAGGCCTTCTCCAAATCAACCAGACAGGCACCCGTACACTGCTTCTTAGATTTGTTCCATTGGACATCAGAAACGAGTTTCGACGCGGCATGAATGGTGTCATGTCCCGCCTTAAAACCGAACTGACTGTCCGGTATGATATTATTGTCCTCTGCCCACTTAGACAGAGCTCTATTGATAACTTTTTCGAATACCTTGCTGATACTCGGAAGAAGACTTATCGACCGGAGATTCGCCGGATTGGAGTTGTCCTTTCCCTTTTTCGGGAGAGGATGCACCACAGCTGTCTTCCACCGTACTGGATAATATGCATATGCATATGCAGAGCGTTGTTAAACAGAGTGGTATAAATGTCTACTGCTTCTTGAGGTAAATGTCGAAGTACAACGTTGGATATGCCATCGACTCCTGCTGACTTCTTCTTCTTTAATGAATCGAAGATGAGCTGGAGCTCCACCTTCGTAATTAACAGGGAACTGGGCCCATTTCGCTCGGCGATTATGGCATTTGCCAAATGATCTTCATTGAACCCGGTGAAACCAAGGTTCTCTGATCGCCATTGCGTGATGTCATTCCGAAGGTAGAAGTGATGGAGCAAGGCTCTGTTTTCCAGGTCGTGATTGGGGCGAATGCACGCATTCACCTTGTACACTTGCTGGAAAGCAGCCCCCACAGCCTCCACTTTCTCCTGTGGATCTTCGACAATAAAGAGGTCATCGTCCAAGACGGCGTCCTCTGGATCAATTCCTGCTGTCAGAAGTACGTCTCTGTTGTCCGTCGTTTTCTGAAGCTTAAGACACGGAAGATCGTTTTGATCATTCCTTCTAAATATCTTGTTAATTTGCGGAAACATGCTCGGGGCGCTAGAATTAACGGCCCGAATTTTGTTGTCCCAATACAAATTAATTGACAACCGATAGTTCTCTTTTATTAGTTGGTTGATGTTTTTGATCGACGACTTCAGTGTCCTAATCTCCAGATGGTGAGGGTCAGTAAACGGTCGGTACAAGAGTTTTAGTCTTGTCAGCAGTCCACTCTCTTGTCTGTGTAGTGCGTCAATGGTTGCGTTTCGATACAAGTCGGTTGCGTCCCGTTGTTTGTATTTCGGTATTGTTCTGTTCATTGTTCGTTTGATTGTCTCGTCCATTTGTTCTAAGTATTGGTCTGTTTCGTTATTTGTCAAATTCCTGTCATTTGGTGGGGATATGTTGTTCGAACTGATTTCGCTCGATAAGGCGTTGGTAAAGCGTGGCCAGCGCACCTTACTGTAATTGTAAGTATGCACAGGTACATACTCATCCAACTCCACGAGCTCGTTCGGAAGCTGTATTACGGCGGCGAGTCCGCAGTGATCACTGTCGTACTCGATCGTTCGTAAGCAGTTTCTTGGTCTTTGACCCACAGTGTCAGTAATTGTCAGTCTTGCGTCTATTGACAATAGATCCAGATAGGCACCGCTTCTTGGAAACGGTGGCCGATCCGTAGCCAGCAGGTCGACACCATACCCAATGTTGTTTCGACTCATCCAATTGAAAAGATGAATACCTCTTTGATTTTGAATTTGATTTCCCTAATCTTGGTGTTTGGCATTCAAATCACCGGCCATTAGAAAGTAATTTTCTTCCAAGCTCAAGCGTAGACACTCAAAAAGTTTTTCAAGCTCTGTCATAAAATCAGTTGGCTGAGGTGATGCCGGTGCATAAGCTGCGATCACATACATTCGCTTCCCCTGTTGGAGAGGAATGCATACGATGCACGCCTCTAACAGCCGAAATCTGCGCAGATCACTGTTATATATAACTTTATGATTAATGCCTTTTCGTATGAAGATTGCGACGCCCCCCCCTTGAGTGGAGTTGGGTCGATCTCTTCTAACGATATTGTAATTGTTGTTAGTCAACTTATGTTTCTGGTTCAGCTTGGTTTCGCTGGCCATAAACACATCTGGACTTTGGTCTTTCAACAATTGGAAAAGATTAGCTCTACGTTCGGTCCTAATCAGTGAATTTACATTCACAGCAAGGATCCTAAGAGGCCTCTGCGACAGCGCGCCTTTAACCTCTAATTTGCGTTAAGCTAGGCAAAACAGAGTAGAGATAGTCTACCCTAGTCGCCTGCTCCTTTATCTGGGTCTGAAGTCCTGTTAACTGGCCTTGAATTGCCAGCAACATTCTTCTTATTTCGGCCTGAGCGTCCGGCGCCTTTGGCACTAGGGCCGGTTGGGCTGCCTTAGCTGCAGGCTGTACCGTTTTTCCCCTTCCTGCCGCCATTTGGGCGTAGGAAATTTGGGGATTAACAGGCGTTGCTGTAGGAGCACGCGTTGATGGGCGTATCTCTACCGCTGTCTGCTTAGCCGCTTTGTTATTTCTTATTTGCTGAAAAGCTGAGCAACCCCGATAATTAGCAGGGTGCCCCTCCTTTCCGCAAAGTGCGCATTTAAGCTGGGTCATGTCTTCGACCCGTTCCTCACCGAGTTTACACTCCCCCTTGATGTGGTCCTCACCACACTTAACGCAGCGTGACTGCATTTCGCAGTTTGTTGCAGCGTGGCCAAACCTTTGGCAGCGCATACATTGAAGCATGTCGCCGCGTCTCTTTAATTTATCCCAAGTTACAACCTGGTAGTTGAGAACGGAGATACTTCTCAACCTATCCAGTTTGCTGCTGGGCGATAGCTGGACTAGGAAGAACGGCAAAGACCGCTTCTCTCGTCTGGCTCTGACTGTAGCGAACGGCTTGACCCCGATAAAGTCGAGATCGTCGCTCGCTTTTTGACGGAGCTCATTTAAGAGCACCTGTGGTTCCTTGCAGGAATCTATGCCCTTCAAGAGGACCGTTTGATATTTATCCACTTTGGGGGTAAAACTGAAGAACTCAGTCGTGGATTTTTTCAGTAACTCTTTAATAATTTTATGCTGAGCCACTGTGGAGCAGTGGATAGCATGTCTATCTTTACTCAAACGTTTAATAAAAAAGTTTTGGCCTATGGCCGACTTACATAGGTCGATGGTTTCTTGCAGTTCCATTTTGTAAGTGTTGATCGGTGGCACTTTTTCTTTTTTGTTTTGGGGCGGCTGTGGCTGCTGCTGGTGTACTTCCTGCTGCTGCTCATTCCGCTGCTGCTGACTGCGCTCCTGTGGCTTTTGTTGCTGCTGCTGCTGCTGTGTTGTTTTCTTTTTTGGCCGTTGCTCCTTCGGCTGCTGCTGTGGTTGTTCCGTTGGCAACTGTTGTTGTTGCTGCTTATTTCGGTTCTGCATTGGCAGTTGCTGTTGCTGTTGCTCTAGCAGATTTTGCTGTGGCTGCTGACTTTTCGGTGTTTGCTAAGGCTGTGGCGCCTGTACTGCTTTTTTCTGCTCGCGCTCCTGCCTTTCTCTTTCGCGTCGAGCTACTTGTTTTTCCTTCAGAGCTTGAATCAATGGGGTCACAATGGCATTTAAACGATCCATTTCCCCCCGAATTACATCGATTTTTTGATGGCCTGTTCATCCAGTGCTTCTTGCGCCTCATTTTCCTCTTCGGAGGACGCCTCTGGAGATGTGAGATCAACAAGCAGGTTGCTGTTGCTGTCCCCTGTTGTGTACAGTCCCTCGTCACCCCGGCTGGCAGCTGGGCTGAGGTGGTGGTGGAGCGGCGCTTTACATTGTTCGACGCACAGCTAATCCTCTTCCTCCTTTTATTTTTCGTATCGGCTGTTGTTGCCGTTGGCGGTTGTGCCGTTTTTGCTACGGCGCTTGTTGATGGCGTGGCTGGTGGTGCCATCGCTTGCTTGGTTGTTGTTGTTGCTGCTACGGCTTTTGCTGGTGGTGCCATAACTGGCTTTATTGTTGTTGCTGGGACACCTTTCGATGCCCCCGCCGTGTTGTTCGATGCCATTTGCTGTTTTTCCCACTCGATGAAGTTTTCGACTTCTCGATTTTGGAAAAAAGCAGCTAAATAATTTTTGCCGACTGGGACTCGAACCCACTACCTCTGGATTCTTAGTCTGCCACCTCCTCCTCTGTGCTATTGGCACTATTGAAAATAGCTTGACTGTATTAAACTATAACTAGTCACTCCGTAATATTTAATTTAAATAAACTGGGGAAGCCGAAAACGTGTTAATAGTACGAGATCGGCTGTGGCAAGCATGCAACTAAAAACTGTCCCATGGGCAGAGAACAGAAAGCGAAATGTGTTAACTGTCAAGGCAACCATCCTGCAAGTTACAGAGGATGTCCAGTTGCCAAAAAATTCCAAGACACAAAAAGAAAAAAGAAAACTGGGAACAAGCTAAGAAACCCAACAAACTCAAAAGCAATAGTTGAAAGCAAAAAAGTAGCCGTTGAAAACAAAACTACAAATCAACCGCAAAAGCAATTGCACTAAGCAAAAGTGATGAAAATAAATCCTATTCCCAGATTGTTAAAATGTGCGGAAGAACGAAGAAATATCTATTAAAGAAATGCTTGAACTTATCCTGAAAAGGATTGACAAACAAGATTTAAACATAAAACAGCTAAGCGAAGAAGTCGCTCTTAAAAAACAATGATGGACAGAACACTCAAAATCGCAACATGGAATGCAAACAGTCTTTTACAACATGTATCAGAACTAAACATCTTTTTAGACATAGAGCATATAGACATTTGTTTGGTGTCCGAAACTCACCTCAATATAGAACAAAATCTTGATAATAAATTACCTAACTATACGTGTTATCACGCTCCGCACCCAGCTGACAAAGCTAGGGGAGGATCAGCAATACTGATAAAAAAGTGCTTAACACACTATGAAGAGCCGAAGTTTACTAAAGAAAACATGCAAGTAACCACAATTAGTATTGGTATAAAAAAGAAAGATTTTAAGATAGCGTCTATATACTGCCCTCCGAGGCGCTCTCCAACTGAAGAAGACTATGCAGAACTCCTAAATTTGTTAGGACATAACTTCCTTGTTGGTGGCGACTTCAATGCTAAACACACCCATTGGGGATCTAGGCTCATAACAATGAAAGGCAAACGGCTATATCAAGCAGGCAGCAAATACAACTGCGAATTTTATTCTTCTGGCTCGCCAACATATTGGCCATCTGATTCTAACAAAATACCAGACCTTATAGACTTTTTCGTAGTAAAAGGTATTAAACGAAACCATATAAGTGTTGAACGTTATTACGATTTATCGTCAGATCATACTCCAGTAATATTATCACTGAGCGAAGCAGAAATAATAGAAAAAAGTAATCCTAAGCTCGTGAACAAAAGAACAAACTGGAACAAATTCAGAGATAAACTTGAAAGTTTTATAAACCTAAGATCCCCTATGCAAACAATTGAACAGATTGATCATGAAGTAGAACAATTTATTGCTGATGTGCAACAGGCTGCAGAAGAAAGTACTCCAACAATTTCGAACTCAAGAGAAAAAGAAATAAAATATCCTGTCGAAATAAAGGAGCTGATCTTGGAGAAAAGAAGAGCTCAAAGAAAATGGCAAGCTACGAGATTTCCAGGTGATAAGGCAGTTTTTAGCCGTCTTAATAATGAACTAAAGAAAAGAATCTGTGAATTTAAAAGTGATTCACTTAGTAGATTCCTGAATAGTCTGACGGCGGATGCTTCTACGGAATACTCCTTATGGAAAGCAGCTAAGCGCCAAAAAAGACCACGGGCACAAAACCCGCTAGTAAAATCTCAAGATGATAAATGGATCGGAAACCCCAAAACAAAAAGGCTGATCTCTTCGCTGAACATCTCGCGAATGTTTTTAAGCCATTTCCAGCAAGCACAGCTACAGATCCATTACAGTTTGTTGATAGAAACGACGAATGTGAAATTCCTTTTGTCACGCTCAAAGAAGTAAGAAGTATGTGTCAACATAAGTTGTCTAACAAAAAATCCCCAGGGTACGATCTAATAACTGCTCAGGTTTTGAAAGAAATGCCTTCTAAAGCCTTCAAAAAACTCCAATCTATAATAAATGCATGCCTTAAACAAAGATATGTGCCACATCTTTGGAAAATTGCAGAAGACATTGTTATACCTAAACAAGGTAAGCCCACTAACAGAAGTAACATCTTACAGACCTATATCGCTTATACCAATCATGGCAAAAGCTTTCGAAAAACTGCTTCTGAAAAGACTAAGCAGAATAATAGAAGAAAGAAGACTAATTCCGAGCCATCAGTTTGGATTTAGAAATAAACATTCCACGATAGACCAACTGCATCGGATTACGGATGTTGTGGAAAAGGCACTTGAAGAAAAACAAGTATGCTCGGCTATATTCTTAGATGTTGCTCAAGCCTTTGACAAGGTTTGGCACTTGGGACTTGAGTACAAACTACAAAGGGATCTTCCCAGGCAGTACTACGAAATACTGAAATCCTACGTTACGAATCGACTCTTTAGAGTAAGGTACGACCAAAATTACTCGGAACTAAAGAAAATTGAAGTCAGTGTACCACAAGGAAGTGTCCTAGGACGAACTAAACTTGAAGTACAGAAAAATGTACTGGTTACTAGGAAAAAACTCTGACCTATCTATCCAGAACAATCATCATCATCATCATCGGCTCGACAACCGGGGTCCGGTCCTGGCCTCATTCAACAAGTCTCTCCACCTATTCCGGTCTCGAGCCGACGCCATCCAGTTGGGCACCCCAAGGCTTCGGGCGTCCTGGTCTACGCCATCTCTCCAGCGCAAGCATGGTCTACCACGCTGCCGTCTACCATAGAATGTACCACAAGAGACTTTCCGAGCAGGTTCCTCTTCGCTCATTCGAGCTAGGTGCCCTGCCCACCGGAGTCTACCGAGCTTAATTTTTGTCACTATGTCTGCTTCAAGGTAGATTGCGTACAACTCATGGTGGTACCGTCTCCGGAATCGTCCTTTCTCACATATGGGGCCAACAATTCTCCGTAAGACTTTTCTCTCGAACGCGGCTAAGAGGTCACAGTGCCTTTTGCTAAGCACCCAAGTCTCAGATCCATACATGAGTACTGGCAGGACCATGGTCCTGTACAGCAGCAGTTTTGAAGTTATGGTTAGATTTCTAGATTCGAATAGCTTTGACAGACTGTAGTAGGCTCTGTTGGATTTGAGAAGCCGCCCGCGTATTTCTTCTTCTATATTGTTATCGGCTGCTACTGTTGACCCAAGGTATTTAAAGGATTGCACCACTTCAAATTCGTGCTCCGCTACCTTGATTGTTTGACCAACTGTTCTTCTCGCATTCGACGCCACCATGTACTTTGTTTTACCTTCACTAATGTGCAGCCCCAGATTTTGTGCCGCCTGCTCGATCTGAATGAAGGAATCATGTACAGCTTGTTCGGTTCTTCCGATGATGTTGATGTCGTCTGCGTAAGCCAGTATGTGGCTGGACCTGTTGACGATGGTCCCTCTTGTTGCCGTGCCAGAGTCACGGATTGCTATCCAGAACAAGCTAGTGTTATATAAGCAAGTTCTGAAACCCGTTTGGACATATGGCATCCAACTATGGGGATGTACAAAGAAAACAAATGCTGAACCCATCCAAAAATTCCAAAGCAAGGTCCTTCGCGGAATAATAAATGCCCCTTGGTATATAAGAAATAGCGATCTACATCGTGACCTTCAAATTGAAATGGTTACAGAAGTGGTTAAAAAACACGCTGTATCACACAATCAGCGACTGCAAAGTCATACCAACTCCGAAATGGAGACCGTCTTAAATGTACGAGACAATATTCGGAGATTAAGAAGAACCAAGCCTCAAGAGCTGATGGTCTAAAAGCTATGGAAAGTGTTATAACTTAAACTTCCCACAATGCGACTAATAAATTAAGAAAGAAAAATCATTTGTCGATCTTTCATAGATTGGTCCTGATTCACCGGTGGTTTTAGTGCGGTAAGAGTCCCACACCACTTGGTACCGATTCTTACCGAGTGTCTTTTGAATATTTCTATCGGATAAAAAAAAAAAAAAAAAAAAATTAATTGGCTACTTTGGTTTATTTTCACAATTTGGTTTATACAAACATATTAGATGAATCATCATAAGAATGAATTTCCCTTCAAATAAAACAAAATCAATCTGAAGCATAAGACTCCATAATGATTTACTTCCTGGAATAATTTATCTTTAGCTATTTAGGGATGATGTGGTAATATGTTGAAGGGATCATACTAAAGGGACTATCTCAAGGTCTAAATGGAAAGAGATGGTCAAGGTGTATCCAGAGAGTATTTTTTTGGATGCATAGGGGAGGGTACTTCCAAAGGTTTTACAAAATCTGAAACAAGTCTACTGTGGTTCATTTACTCTTCTTTCCCCTACAACTATACTTTTTTCTTTTCTCTTCATTTTCTCTCTTCTACCAATAAATCCGTTTTTGGATAATTATTTTTAATAATAAAAAACATAGGCACGATATCATGTATGCTTAGGCTAAACTGCAGCAAGATCCCACCCCACCGTCAAGCTAATGCCTGTGCGATCGCAAGCGTGCCTACAGCTGCAAAGGGAACTAGGTCCTACATCTTTCAATTTCACCAGGCCCACCTACCTAGATAAATCAGTCATATGCTATTTCATAATATTTATTAATAAGTACTAAAATATACTCGAATATTGATGTGCAATTTTATTTTTATTTTCATAACGTCTTAGTTTTTGTTATTAGAAAAAAAAATGTTATTTTTGTATATAAAAAATTGTAGGAACCTATATATACATTACATATACATATATTTACTATATATACATTGAGCATTCGTTTTACATATTTTTTACTGTTGTGAATGATTCGCTGCGAATCGCTCCGCATTCGCGTTGGTTTGGGAGAACACTAATAAGTGAATCAGATCCATTTTGATATTCAAAAGTAACTTTACTTTCTTTAAACGTCTAGTGAAAAGTATAACATGACAAACTTCGAATTGAGTGTGAATTGTGTCGTTGGAAGAGTTTCAATCATTTTGCATTTCAAAAGTCCTCCAATGGTTTGCTTCTTTCAAGTAATTTCTTAGAAGAGTTTTCACTGCCCGGTTTCATTTAGGAATGCTTTTTAAATAAATGAAAAAATACGTCGCACCACACTTCCGGTTAATTGTGAAAGTGACAAATGGTTTTGAAAAAAGTCCAAGGCGGTCGTTTTATTTACCTATCATTGGAATTAAAAAGGAGAGGGAAATAACATCAGAAATCAATTACTGATCTAAAACAACAAAATCTAGTCTAAACAAAGTTAAATAGATTCTCAAAACGAACTAACGATATTGATTTTTTGACTTTTGTGACATTGAGACAGGAAATACCTATAGACAAAACATTTGGATCTCACGCATTGACTTTAAAGTAAGATGCATATTATTTTGTCGCTTGTATATCAAATCAACAGAGGGCCGACTCTGGTTCTATGAAAAAGTGATTCGAATAAATTGTTTTCACATTCACTGCCGAGCATTGCTTTCACTTTTTCGATTCATTTGATACAAAGAAGCAATGCTTGTTCTGTGAATGAAAACTATATTATGGATGCTCAAAACACCTTACTACATCTCCTAAAAACTGCACGATTTTCTCAATTTTCTTGTATTGTTGAAGAGAACAGAGAAATGCATGAGAAAGATACACTTTTTTCTTTATGAATTTGACAAAGAGAGAGATAGGCGCCAGTTATAGCTATCATTGAAACTCATCATTGAAAACTTTAATGATTATTTTTGAGACATTTAGAAAGCAAAATCAAATATTATTTTTATGGACAGATAAAGCTCAAGGCTTAATTAATCAGCCTTATTTTAAAATTCGAACGAATAGCTAATTCGATAGAATATATCTATTCATTCGAATGAACTTTATGTATTTTGACATTCGAACGAATAATATTCATTTTCAAATGATTAAACAAAATGAAGTTGAATGAATCTCATTTTCGAAATCAGCTGTTCGACATTTACTGGCATTTTTATTTGCTTTAGTATGACCAAGCTGACTTTTTTTTGCAGACTTATTTTTTTTTTTTAAGAAGGTCGTAAAATAGATTTAGAAACAAAGTAAAGAAAAGTTATGTTTAAGGCTTGGTAAATCCAAGTAATTAAAAAAATATATCAATAAAAGCTTAGTTTTTTTTATTTTGAAAGATTAAGCAAATATTGATCAATCTATTGATACGAAAACGAAGTAAAATTACTATGAAACTTTTGTTTAATAAAGTACAAGACTTTTTCTTTGAACTTTCGCGCCACTTTAATTGTGTTTAAAGATTTTTAACAAAAAGAAAACGGTTGCTCAACAGGCAATTTCAAAGTCTACTTACTTAACATACACCTGGTCACACTTTTTAGCTGTCAAAAAACAAAGAAAGTAGAATCGCTTGCATATATCGATAATAATTAATAAATTCAAGAAAAACGGATGGCAATTATTTTGTTTATGAACAGTGACGAGGCGCAAATAAGTAGAAGAAGGATAATGGATGCATCAAATCCATTCCAGATTGAAAATTCAAAGTCAGTATAAACGTAATACCAGATTCCTTTCCAGCGCTTAGCAAATTTTATCTTTTTCTTTGAAGATTTATAAGAAATTTTCGGTTAAACAAAAGTGCTTTCAAATACGTGTTGGACCAGTTGACCCCCGAAGTTGAAAGAGGAACATCCTTGTCTATTCCTCTAATCATAATGTTGGCGACTACGTTGCGATTTGTCGCAGAAGGTGGATACCGATTCGGGGTAGGCAAGGATGGTGGTATTAAACTTTCTCAATCATCGGTGTCAAAGTGCATAAAAAAAGTGATATCTGCATTAGAAACTAAAATATGCCCCAAGTGGATAAATTTAAAAGCTAATGAGGAAGAAAAAGAAGCAACTAGGGGACATTTTTACCAAAACTTTGGATTTCCAGGAGTGATCGGTTGCGTTGATGGTACGCATGTTGCCATCAAGCCCCCTCCACCAGAAATAAGACACTTATTTTATAATAGATAGGGATTCTACAGCTTGAATGTTTTGATTGTAAGTTTTTAAAATCAAGTTAATCTGTGCATATTAATTAGTAACATTTCATAAATTCTGACAGATCTGTGACCAAAAAATGCAGATTATGTATGTAGATGCATCTCACCCTGGTGCAACACATGACGCTCTAGCGTGGAAAGTATCTTCTGCGCGAAACTATCTTTTGCAACAGTATACTGGAGGACAACAAACAAATTCCTGGCTGCTAGGTAAGAAACAACAAAATTTTTGGAAACATACATTACATGTCTAAGTCGTTCAGGTGACGTGGGATATCCACTAGAACCATGGGTAATGACACCATACCGTTCACCAATAAGCGGAAGTCCTGAAAGCAAATACAATACTCAACATTCCAAGGCACGCAATATTAATGAGAGAACTATCGGCTTAATAAAGAACAGATTCCGGTGTTGTCTTAAGGCTGGGCAGTTGCACTACTCAGCAGAAACGGCTGCTCAAATAGTAAACGTTTGCGCAGCCTTGCACAATATCTGCATTTACTTCAAAGTTGCAGATAATGCTGAAAATTTTCACATTGAAGATCACACTGAAAACGCATTTAGTGACGCCGTGGATGCTGAAAGTGAAAATAGTTATATCCATGAAGCTCGAAACGCTCGTGACAGAATCGCTGCATTATTCTAAGTAAAAGAGTACATATATTCGTATATCAGTCTTATTTATTTCAGCTATTTGTAACAAACATAAGAATTAAAAACTAAAATCATTCATAAAAAAAAACTCTTAATTCACAAAGTAACGAAGGAACTTTTTTCTTTTGTACATAGGTATATATGTAGATAGCACTTTTTGATTTAAAGATTTGTGGGACGGTTCCTAAACTTATGCAGAAGCTAATTTAGCAATGAACTGGTCAAGTTGCACTTCCAGGACTTTTTTCTTCAGCTCCAACTTCTCTCGCATTAAATTTTCCACAGCGAGGTTATGATGACGTTACTCTTCATAAATTTTGTTTTGTATGTCATCGGCCTTCTGTAGATACCTATTCATTCGATGAAGTTCGTCTTTGATATGATCTAGTTTGGAAGACAATTCTGCAAAAAATAATTCCTGTACTTCATTTTGCTTTTGAAGAATTTGGACTGGAGTGTCTTTTTTTGCTCTATTGCGAAAAGATACAGACAGCTCCTCGTGGCCATCATTTATTGCGCCTGTTTCCAAATTTTCTTCAGGGCATGATGTCATGGACGCGTCTTTAGATGTTGGCACCGTTTCAGACTCCTCTACCGTGGTTATCCCAAATACTCTGGTACTTATGCCTGCAACGGACTGGTTAAGTGAAGTGATCCTGACGATAGCTTCCTCGAATTCGGCAAGGGCTACTAGATTGTTATCATTAAAGCCCGACTGTTTCCTTTTGATTTCATTTTCCACTAGTTTCTTCTTTGTTTTAGATTTAAAATCAGCCCAAACCTTAAACCCAAACACTTGTTACTGTACAGTTTTTTTTGTAAATATTTCATGTACCTTTTTCCAAGTAGCACCATCTTTAGAAGGAGGTCCGTAGCTATTCAGCTTCTCCGCAGCATCTCTCCAAAAGCGATCGGTGTCAACCCGGTTAGTTGAAAATCCCTTGGCTATCTCAGGATTTTCCTCCATCAATCTAATGAGAACTTCTTCCTGCTCCCGGTTGGTCCAATTGGAATGTGATTGAGACCTTTATGAAAAAAAATCAACAAATTATTTATAAAAGTAATTTATTTTATTTATTTTTTAAGAAAAATATCTAAACTTACATATTTTGTGAATCTATCCGCCAGAAAAAGTTGAACGGCAGTTAAATGACATTTGTTTCGAATGATTAGAAAGTCAAAGTTTGCTTGGTTAGGTAAATGAACTTACGAATGATAAAGTGAACTTTCTAATTGTTCGAAACTCAAAATGCAAATCATACGAAATCGACTTACTTTCGCATGAAAGCGAATTTCAAAATAAGGCTGAATATTTCTAGTCTAAAAAATTCAAATAGGCCCAAATTTTCACATAAAATGACTTTAAAGATTCCAATGATAATTGGTAAGGTAGTGGAATCATTGAAAAAAGAAAAGTTTTCTATGTGGAAGGTTGGGACTATTTGAATTTTTTTTTGACTGGAATTATTAATTTAGTCTTGAACTTTATTTCTTCATCAAAAAAATTAATGGTTTTACTTCTTAATCGTCTCAAAATCCATCATAAAAATTTCAATGATCATTTTCAATGATAATTAAAGTTAAAAGTTCAAATGAGCTCAACTCATAACTTGAATTATAAATTCGGTCAATCCACTCAAACAGAAGAATTTTCTTTATTATCAAATTATCAAATATTTTCCAAAAATGCATGTTTCTTGTTAAATATATATCAACTAAAAAACCCAGACCCTTTTAACAAATAACAAACTAAAGAACTGAAAAAGTTACTGTTAAAAAGAAGACGGCAATACTTATTTCATTCATCTGTCATTGTGCTGAGCTAAAGGAAAATGTATTAAGATATTAAATCGTGTTAAAAGTGAATAAAGCTTATTAAACTAAATAAAATAAGTATTATGAAATTACTTTAGTAAAAAAAAATAACATGCAGTGTTACGTAAAATCCTTTAAAAACACCTACAAAAGAGAGATTACAAATATTTCTTTTCACAAGCTAGCTTTGTCTGATATTTCCACATAAAGTAATGTGAAGTGATATTTTTTAGGTAATTTAATTATCGTAGAATAGTTCAAAATTGATATTTCATAATATTAGCGTTGAAAAATGCTAATTTCTTGTAAATTAAATTTACTTTGATTAAGTGATTAAGTTAAGATTCATCTGTCAAATAAGAAATTCTCGTCCAGAAGGGTAGGATTAATTTTTGTTGCTGGTGACAAGGCGCTCAAATTCATTTGGTGCCTGTAGTGCGGAGTTATTTTCAACCTTGCGAATAAAATATTCTTTAAGGTCTTTCTACTTTCTTTGTCTTGGCCCTTACTATCATGTCAGTTTTGTATATTCTTCAAGAAGTTTTATATCAATTTGAATGTATTCTGTAATAACATATTTACCTGAAAACATCACTTCACATAATTTTATGTGACACCGTCCAATAAACATTTTCACCTTCTTGCTAACAAAATCCTCAGACGTCAATTTTGAGTGAGTTTTTGCCCTGTGTGGACGTGTTTTATCTTGGCTCCTAATTTCATTTGTCACTTTATTAACTTTTTCTATTGAAAATGACTGAAAATTGTTCCAAGTGCGGCAAAACCATCGCAGACAATAAATATATAATATGTGGCGGTATTTGTGGCCTTAAATTCCATGATCAATGTGCTTTATTGACTGAAACAAGTTTAAACTTTCTTAAGTCCAGCATAAATTTTTCATGGAAATGCAATGTATGTGCAAGTGTTCCTATCCTGGGTCTGGTTTGCAAAATCAGTGATCTGATAAAAACTGTGAATAAACTACACGATGAAATAAACTGTTTAAATTCGGAATTTACATTTTTAAAAAATAATAATGTTCAATTTCAATCAAAAATAACTTCATCTGAAATTTCATTACAAAGAGATAACTCTCTAGCAATCAGTAATGAAAATCTCGTTCTGCAAGAAAGTGTCTCTTTGAGTGAAAATATGCCATGCAATTCCCATGACAATGTTTCTAAAACAAACACTATCTTAACTGATCACAACAAGTTAAATACAAAAGATCATATCATTAGTAAAGGTAAGAGTCGGAAAAAAGAGAAAGGAGCTAGGATTGTTGGCAGTGATACAAACTTTACAGAAGAGCTAGATGTTGCTGATTCAACCACATGGCTCCATCTTTCACGCTTCTCAACAAATACATCTGCAAAATCTATACTTTTGTATGCATCACGAAAGCTGAATGTCCAAAAAGAAGAGCTCTCTTGTTTTCCTCTGTGTAAGAAAGATGCCGATCTCTCAAAATTTAAATACATAAATTTTCGCCTTGGAGTGCCATCACGTGTTATAAATGCTGCTTTTGACTCAAATAACTGGCCTTCTGATGTGACTGTGAGAAATTTTCGATTCCTTACAAAGAAACAGAAACCACCAACACAACAAACTCCACATCTTATAAACAACACCTAGACGTCAACAATAAAACCATTTCTTTGCATCTCTCTTCGTCAATCATCAACACCACAAACTCTTCATGCGAAATTCAATACCTATCAAATAACAATAATACCATCTCTTCCCATCTCTCTTCGTCAACTACCAACACCACAAATTCTCCACACTATAACCAACACATAGCCCATAGAGTACCTATATTATCTAGAGAACCGACTCGTACCCCTCCTGCCTAAAACACCCGCAAATTTTATTTGAGCACACCAAGAGAAAACTCTCTCAAATTCCGTGTCGGTGAATACGTGTGAATTGTGGATAAAAATAAAAAATGGGGTTAGTAGCTCAAAGTGACGTTTTGTTTTTTTGTTAAATTATGAAATGTCAAAATGACAGATCTCGGTTCTAATTTGTGTTGGGTGGAATTTATAATATTGAATTCTTCCAACAAAAACTCGGTATTTAAGGAAAATTATATTTTTTATAAGTAAAATATTAGTAATAATTAATTAAAAGTGTACAACAATAATAAATACCTTAAATCTCAAGTGCCAAAAGTCGACTGATCAAGTGAAACTTGATGTGTTAGTCGACTTGATTTTTGTTTGTTTACTTCGGTGTTCTCAAACTAATATTGCTTATTGTGCAACTATTCTGTGAAATATATTTGTTTTAAATCGCACAAAACAATATGACGTAAAAAACTAAATGCACTTTTGCATATTTCTTTTGAATTTGTGCGCGGAGTTTGTGTTTTAACTTGCGTGTAAGCTACTACGAAATAGCACACAATGATAACACAAAATCAAATTAATTTTTTAAGATAATAAGCCTGTGTGCCAAGTGTCCACTTAGGTGGTTCAATTGCAAATTTTGTTTTTTGTTTTAAATCGCACAAAACAATATGACGTAAAAAACTAAATGCACTTTTGCATATTTCTTTTGAATTTGTGCGCGGAGTTTGTGTTTTAACTTGCGTGTAAGCTACTACGAAATAGCACACAATGATAACACAAAATCAAATTAATTTCTTAAGATAATTTAAGATAATAAGCCTTTTGCACCTCCTACGAGTTGACCTTGTCGTGGTGGGGGTGCTTACGTGGGGTTCTCCAGCAATCCAGCTGCAGAGTCACACAACCAACATAACTCAAACAAAAAACCTCAATGTTAGAAAACTTGAACAAATATGGACAAAAGCAAGAATAAAAGAAAACAAAATCGAACGGGGATATACGTTCAAAAGTCGGCAGGTGTCGCGACTGCCGGCGAGGGCTTGACCTCAGGTGAGGTTAAGTCGCCAGCGATAAATACAAAACTGTCCATCCACAAAGAAGTGAAGAGCGGTGGGACTGCTGAGCCGACCATCATCCCAGGCACTCCTAGGAATGATGAAACGACTCACAGTCTAGACGCTATTACTAGTAAGGGAGGAGGTGTACCTCCTGCTGGTACTATATCCAATCCGTACTCGGTGGGTTTGCCCAGCGTTAGTAGTGGTGAGACTGCGACTGTCAGCCTCTCCTCTGCTGACGGTGGTCAAGTCCCAAAGGGTACGGAAGCAAAAACACTCTTTACACAAAATCGTGGGAATATAGCCATGACGCTTGGCTCTAAACCCACTCCTAGACCTCTCACGAGTTCGAAGGGGGCTGTTCTGACAAGAAAAATATCTGCGACGCGCGATATTACCACTGGTGAGAGCAGACCCCGTCCGAACACGATGGAGGGTTCCCTCCCTGACGGCAGAACTGTGACAAACAGCTCATCTTCCACCAGCGAGGGAAACAAAAACGCATCACGCAGCGAGAGGCGGGCCGCAGAGAGAATAGAAAAAGTCATTGGAAGTATGCCAATGACCGATCTAGACTCAAAGCAATCCGCTAAACTCGCTTGGGCTAGGAACATTCTTGCTAAACCTACGACCAGCAAAGACTTCTCGTCGAAGCGACAACGGTCTGTAGAGGGAGGCACTCCGAACCCCAAAAAACCAAAGGTGCATAACACCTCCTATGCTAAAAAAGACTTGTCCTTTAGTGACGTGCTAAAGGACAAGACTATTGTAGCTGTTATCGACAGAAGCAATGTGGATGGTATGATATCTTCTGATCAATGGACGACGGTCTCAAATAAACTCCAGGAATCGTACTGGACTCTTATAATGGAGAATCCAGGAGAGCCTGTTGTCTTTGAAGATGCAGGGTGGTACCAGGGTAGGGCCAAACTCGTCGCCTTTGATGACCAGAGATCATATGATCTATATAAGCTTGCTGTTAGTAGGTTAGAGGGGCTATGGCCTGGTGCTAAGCTCGAAGTCGTGGCTAAGGAAGACATTCCTTGCAGACCTAGAGCTCGCATCAGAATCCCAGCAAATCTATCCTGCAAGGATACAATCCTAAAGATGATCAGGTACGGTAATCCAACTCTCCCTACTCACGACTGGAAGGTTGCGAAGCTAGAAGATCCAGTTGGTCCTTATAGATCTGCCATCATGGTACTCAATAAGGAATCTTTGGCTCCCCTAGTGTCAACTCAAGGTGTTATTAGGTTTGGTTGGACTACCGCTATCCTGAAAGTCTACAAAAAAGATGAGGAAACACCTTCACCTCTACTGTCACAGGTCATATCCTCTGTGGAGGAAAATACTCGTTGCATCGACCAACCAGCAATGGAAGTAGATGCACCGAGTACGTCCAACACGAGAATATGCCCTACTAACCCGCCTCCTGAGGCTACCAATATTGACAGCTTCTCTGACATGGAGGCTAACCGCATGTCCGAATTTCTGCTCAGTGAGGATGATCTCCTACGGTCACCTTCTGAGTCAGAATCTGAAGAGGAGCTCAACGAAACCGTGGTGGGGGCGGATCTGAAGGAAAGTAGCGATGATGCTGCAACTACTTCAGATTAACCTCCAGCACTCAAAACAGGCTTCAGCCTCCCTTCTTCTCCGCATAAAGAAAAATGGGGAAGATGTCGTCCTGATCCAAGAACCCTGGATTTACAAATCCACAATTCAAGGACTCAGGACTTCTGACTACTACTTGCTGCATGCAACGGACAAAGGTGATCCCAGATCCTGCATATTGGTAAGAAGTACCACTAATGTATATTTACTCCCTGATTACAGCGATAAAGACGTAACCGCAGTCAGACTCCAGACCGAGAAAGGTACCTACTGGCTTGCGTCTGCGTACCTCAGCCACGACCACCTGGGCCCTCTCCCTGGCGACACGCTAAAGAGGTTAATCGCTAACGCCGAACGGCAAAAAATCTGCCTCATCATTAGATGTGATGCTAACGCCCACCATACAGTATGGGGAAGCTCTGACATAAACGATCGAGGTGAGTCACTTTTTGATTTTATTCTCAGTACTAACCTCATTGTAAGCAATATTGGTAATGAACCAACATTCATAACCAGAAACCGACAAGAAGTATTAGACATTACTCTTGTCTCCGACTCGATTCATCAAAAGATCACGAATTGGATAGTATCAGAAGAGCACTCTTTCTCTGATCACAGGTAAATACAATTCAATCTAAATGATGAAACTACGAAACAGATAGCTTTCCGGAATCATCGGAAAACTAACTGGGTAAAATATAGAGATACTCTTAGCAGATTAATTAAACCTAACCTATTACGTATCCCCTTAGACAGAATCGATCTTGACAATAAAGTCAATGATCTCACCTCAGCTCTCAATAAATCAATGGACATATCCTGTCCTCTTATCCAAATAAGAGGAAAGAAAAAACCTCATTGGTGGAACTTAGAGCTAGAATCGCTCAGGAAGGAATGTAGAAAACTTTTCAACCGAGCTAAATATTCCAAAGAACTCTCTGACTGGGACTTATATAAAGAATCCCTTAAGAAGTATAAAAAACAATTGAGGAAAAATAAAAGAACTTCCTGGAGAAACTTCTGTAACAAAATAGAAGATTCTTCAAAAGCTTCAAGATTGAGAAAAATCCTCTCGTCAAATCCCATTATGCCAAGCGCCCTGAAAACTATCAACGGCTCTTGGACTAAATCTTGTGGGGAATCACTTGACTTGCTACTAGATACTCACTTCCCAGGTAGCTCCCAAAATATATGCAGTGATGACTCAATAGAGTCTAACAAAATAACAACAAATAAACTAGGTCTGATTACTAGGGAAAAACTCAAATGGGCAATCGACAGCTTCGATCCATATAAATCAGCTGGACCTGACGGTATAATACCAGCTGAACTGCAAATGGCTTCAGACATCATCATCCCTATCCTTGAGATAATTCTGGAAGGGTGTATGAACCTTGCACACATACCATCCTTATGGAGAGAAGTTAAAGTGGTGTTCATACCCAAAGCGGGTAAAAGCTCCCATGTAAATCCGAAGGATCTCAGACCTATCAGCCTATCATCATTCCTTCTCAAAACTCTAGAACGACTGATTGATATCCATCTGCGTAGTTCCATAGAACCCAATCTTTTCTCTATGGCACAACACGCTTACCGCAAAGGGAAATCGGTAGAAACGGCCTTGCATAACTTGGTACGCACTATTGAATATTCCCTTCATCATATAGAGTACACTCTGGTTGCATTCTTAGATATCGAAGGTGCTTTCAACAACGTCAGCAATATGGCAATAACAACCGCGCTTAAGAGCTTGAATGTAGATAGCTCACTTAGGGAGTTAATTAGCCTAATGCTAAGAAGCAGAATAATTAACTCAACATTAGGTGAATGTTCTGTTAGAAGATCTGTTAGCAGAGGAACACCGCAAGGTGGAGTCCTATCGCCAATCTTATGGAACATCGTAATTAAAGACCTACTAGTCAATCTAGAAGCGGATGGCTTCAAAGTTATTGCATATGCTGATGACGTTGCCATTGCAATATCGGGAAAGCATCTTCAAATCATAACAGAATTAATGCAAACCGCTCTCAACAAACTACTTGAATGGACAGACAAATGTGGACTAGGTGTAAACCCCCACAAAACTGAACTTGTCCTCTTTACAAGGAAATATAAAATTCCGAACATAGACCCTCCATCAATAAATGGTATTCCACTTAACTTCTCAGATCAAGCTAAATATCTGGGTCTGATCTTAGACAAAAAGTTGAGCTGGAAACCAAACATACAAGAAAGAATTAGAAAAGCCACAGTGGCACTTTTCTCCTGTAAAAAAGCTATTGGAAACAAATGGGGCTTGTCGCCACATATCACCCACTGGCTATACACAGCGGTCATCAGACCGATACTCACTTATGGGGTGGCAGTATGGTGGACTGCTTTAGATAAAATAACTTATCGTGATAAGCTAAGCAAAGTACAGAGATCGGTTTGCTTGTCTATCAGCGGAGCTCTCCGTTCGACACCTTCCCCTGCGTTAGACATACTGCTTAACATCACACCCCTCGATATATACACCAAACAAGTGGCGGCGAACACAGCTATTCGTCTCAGAGCCATTTCTCAATGGTCCAATAACTCTATTGGACACACTATCATTCTGAACAAATTCGAATCAATCCCTAAACACTCCGACTACACCATCCCTCAGCCGGTTTTTGGCAAAAATTTTCAAATTACAATTCCAACAAGGTCCACTTGGGAAGATAATGAATTCTTGAGAGATGAAGCAATTCACTTCTACACGGACGGCTCAAAAATCGAAGAGGGGGTAGGTGGTGGCGTGTACTCAGAACGACTAAACATTAGTCTCTCCTTCCGTCTCCCCGATCATTGTAGCGTGTTCCAAGCGGAAATCCTGGCGATAAAAGAAGTTTTATCTTGGCTCAAAGAAAACGTAATATCTACTTTGAATATCCGTATCTTCTCAGATAGCCAAGCTGCCCTTAAATCATTAGGATCTGTTTCTACAAACTCCGTAACTGCCCGAAACTGTCGATCGTCTCTAATGGAGATGGCAGAACAGTTCAACATTCACCTTTTCTGGGTGCCGGGACACAGAGATATTCCAGGAAACTGTAAAGCCGATGAACTCGCCAGGATAGGAACTAGTATACCAATATCACCTTGCAAGATGAATATTGGAATACCGATCGCTACATGTAAACTTATGCTTAAGCAAGATTCTATGATGATGACAAACAGCAGATGGACAGGTATCACTACTTGTCTGGCGACAAAACAGATCTGGCCAACACTGGATCCGAAGCGATCGAGATGTTTGTTATCTCTGAGCAGATTGCATATTAGCTCTACAATTGGTGTCATTACTGGACACTGCCTCATAGGTAAACACGCCAATAGACTTGGTGTCTTTTCAAATGATTTCTGCAGAAGCTGCATCGACGAGGAGGAGGAAGAAACTATCCTACACCTTCTTTGCTCATGCCCTGCTCTTTCTCAAAGACGCAAAACACACTTAGGAAATTTTTTCTTCAGTGATCCCAGTGACTTAAATAAAATCGACATTCAGAGTCTCCATCGCTTTATTAAAAGCTCCAACTGGTTTAATTAACGAGGATTACCTCGCATTCTTTATGTGGTATCACAATGGGCCTATTCTGGCCTAAGTGTGTCAGCAGTTTTCCTGACAGCCACCTTAACCTAACCTTAACCTAACCTAAGCCTGTGTGCCAAGTGTCCACTTAGGTGGTTCAATTGCAAGGAAGCAATCAAAACCTTCCACACAATACCAAAGCACCGTCTCACACCAAGTTGGT
Source organism: Dasysyrphus albostriatus (assembly GCA_946251815.1). Classification (NCBI taxonomy): domain Eukaryota; kingdom Metazoa; phylum Arthropoda; class Insecta; order Diptera; family Syrphidae; genus Dasysyrphus; species Dasysyrphus albostriatus. Next base: position 76,572,884 of record OX276337.1, read on the forward strand.
GCAGGGCCAAATCGGTCGTTTTAATTACGAGCTTCAGGATTACGAGAACTCTAATTGTTGCACCACGAAACAACCCAAATTTTTTTTTGATTTTTGAAAACTTTTCTTTTTATGGGTTTTATATTTTTGGTTGTGATTATTCAAATCTGTGCATCTTACTATTAATCGACTCATACCAAAATACATTACATAAATATTTGCACTAAATAAACTATTAAAGCAATAAATAAATACTCATATCATACTTATTTAAATATTTTGTCAAATCTACGTAACTAATATTTCATTAAATTTATTATAGCAACCCAATGTTTAGTAGTAGCAGTCGAGAAGATTTTTCAAGCACTAGCTGCAGCAGATCGCGCACCAAGTCTACCTCTTCCAACGCCACGACCATGTCAAATGAGTCATACTGGCCTCTGTGGTGGGTGGTGGTCCTGATGTATCTACTCACCACAGAACAGATCACGATAGGACGTCATTCTTAACTGGTAAGTTATGATAATTATGACATCTTTAAATCTTATAAATTCTCCTTTTTTCAGACTAACCATAAAGCATCCGTGAGCACCGTTGGAAGCTTCTATAAGTTCAGCGTCTTCAAAACGAGATGCCGAAAAAATTCTCGATGATTTTTTGCATCAGAAGGGAATTCCTGTCCCAAAAATGACACAAAAGCGCAAAACAAATACCTTCTTGCCCTTCACTAAGTGATATTGAAAGCTTGGAAAGAGAAAAATCAACCGAAAGCAGCAATGCAGTACAGGAAAACTCATTTACCTGAAGCGTTTTAGTCTTCAATCACCACCAAGTAGCTATTTTTCAAATACTCCGGCTAAAACATCAAAGAGTTCCCAAACTGAATTTGACTTTTCACTAACAGTCCAATCTCCACCAAGGCAAGAGAAAATTCCTCAATGTAAACAGCTATTTCCAATATTTAATGTCCACGAAGAGAAACCTCCTCGTAAAATAAACTCGCAGAAAAAACAAAATACAACTTATAAATCTAACAACAAGATTTAAACCTAACGAAGATGGGTCAGGTCCTAAGAAATATACGTAACCGATTAGAAACAAGTGATGAGCATGTCGTGGGAAAATTTCGTAAAATTAAACGTAAAGAAGAAGCTGCTGGTCAGACAGCATTTAGTTACGATTGTGTCGATGGCTACGAGTACCAATAAGTCTTTCATGTTTCGGCTCAAGCTGACTTACATAAGCCTTCTTATTCGGAGACCGAAAAAGATAGCTTTTTCATTACTGGCAGTCCTGCCTATGAGAATACAACTGGCATTGAACACAAAGTGTAGGAAGTAACCCAAAAGCGATCTTTGCTTATAAACAAATCTTATAAATTCTCCTTTTTTCAGACTTTAAACGTAAAGCATCCGTAAGCTCCGTTGGAAGCAACATCTCCATTACATCTTCGGAGTTTTCTGATATTGAGTACGCTGTTTCAATACCTGACAATATTATTGCAACTTGCTCCGATGACCAAGAAGTTGTTAAGAATATTCTTCAACATCAAAGACCAATGCGCATTACAACCAAATTGCACATAACTGAACTACATACACCAACATACGGTAAGAATTCCCTATGAGTTGTATAAGCTTATAAAAAAAATGTAAGGTTTAAGGACTCGAAAGCGTTTGTAAAAGTGGCTTTCATTATATTGAAAAGGATGCTATGTGTGTTTTGTAGTTTTTTCTTTTTGTTAGTCTTCTATTTTGATAAAGAAAGACACTAGTGAACGTCTTTATATTGTCTTAAATATCAAATCAATTTATCAAATTAAAAAAAATTTGCTTGTTTATAATAAGCCCTATTTTTTGCATATAAATACATTTTCGCATACCATTTTGTTCTCAATATGACCTACAATTCAATTTGATGCTACTTTTTATTTAAAGTAAATTTTCCAATTCTTATTTATTATTTTTCATGTTTTTTATTGTCTTTTTTCGATATAGAAATTAAATACGTACCATGAAGGGAAAGTTTCATAGGAATACGATGAAAAACTTAAAGTTGCCATCAACAAATGATATGAATATGTTGCTGCTGAATTATTGTTTATTGTTGTCTTTAATTTTATATCCAAATTTACAATTTATTTATTAGATGCTTTTATCTGTTTGCTTAAGAAGTTTTAATAAAATTCAAAAAACTTTTCTGATAACTAAAAAATCTTTTTACTTGAGATATATATACATACATAAGTAATAAAGGGCATGTTTTGGATCGTTGAAAAACAATTTGAGGTAAAATCAAACATGTCAGTACGATGATAGAGAACACCAAGAAAGTGGGTGGCACAATTCTCTCTGTTGGTGTTCGGTCTGTCTATCTGCACTTCAATGTGTAGCTCAAACCACGGAAGCGATTATCTTCAAATTTTGATTGGGCAAATCAATAAATTGTAAATTCTAAGAAATTCTAGAAATTATTTGCAAACAAATCTTCAATTCAACAAGTCCAATCCTTATTGCTAAGTCTCCTACTTGGCTGATTTATTTCAGCAGTATATACATACATTTGTAGAATTTGTATTATAAAAGAACCTTCATATAGAAACTATGTCTGGCCCCGGGCAAAAAAATTTTCAGCTTAGTGATTAGACATTCAAATGTTGTTGGATATAGTTAGTTAACAGTGGATTTTTGTAAAAGACATAATGTAAGTTAAACTGAACTTAGTACAAATTGCGTATGTCGTTGATGAGTCCAAGTAAGTAAGCCTGAGGAGACGCCAAATTGTAGGACTAAAGGCTATAAAAGCAACTTTGAAAAAAAAAAACAAAAGTTCTGATTTCTTCTTGTTTCAACTCAATATGACCACTCGTTACAAAGATACCAGCTCTTCACAAAGCTCTAAAAAATATTATAAAAAAGAGAAGGAATAAGAACCTTTAATTTTGCTGACGATTGTCTTTATGTGGCATCTTTTTCAAGACCTAAATAACTTTTCACCTACCTTTCCAACGCTGTATATACACTGCCGGCCGTTTGAATAAGTTCTATGTAAAATTTTACCACATTAATATTTTTCTCCCTTAGTATTTATCCCACGTACTTCGCCTGTGTTACTTATCTATATTGGAGGGTAATTGTTTATAATTAGTTTGATATAAAATATATGAATATGAATGTATGAATGTGTATACATGGCCCAAAGATGCACATTTAAAATGTTGAGACATGAAAATGTAAGACTTTATTAGAAATCTACATTACCTAGGTACTGGTGTACCACTGTAACAAATTTATATAATTTCTTAATGTATACATACTTTATATGTTTGTCTCTTAAGTACATATATATAATGCAATTGTAATGTCCAAAGTATGTATACCTACTTAGATAATAAACAAAAAAGAACGAACAAACATTCATATTTTGTACCGTAAAATAAATATTTGACTGCTACGCGGAATGGAATTCAATTTTACCTTCTTGTGGTACATCCTGGGTAACGCTAAAGGAATTACTGTACTTTACTTACAAAGATCAACCTATCATCAACATTTATCCTCAAAGTGAGATACCCAAAAACAATAATCTCATAAAAGGTGATTTAAACTATTTACTACATATCAGTGGTATTTCGTAGAAACATAATATACAACAGCGTAAAGTCGTCGTAAACGTAGTAAAGTTGTAAACTTCGTAAATCTGTCAAATTTTTCATACAAATTGTGACAGAAATAACGAACTTTACAACATTTACGATGAGTTTACGCTGTTGTATAAATACCCTTAATAACTCCATACTCCAAGCTTAAACGGGTAGACCGATTTTTTTTCAAATTTGGAATATTTAGGTATGAATATGTTCTTTAAAAAATCATGCTTTGAATTTGAAGAAAATTGTTTCACACATTAAGACTCTAGCTCGATACAAAGTGGACGTTAAAACGCAGATATCAAATCACTGATTAATTGAAAACAAAAATATAAATTAAAAATGAAACATACATACATACATACATGACTAATATATTTGTTTTTATTTTTCTTTGGGATCGAGCAAGTTTATGTTTTAAATTGAAGCAATTTAAGGCTAAAGCTCTTCCATAGGGTGCCAAATACATAGGATATCCAAGTCCAACGTGCGTATGATGGGGTGTGTGCACATGTCCTTGGGCGGACTTGGACTATCGGCTGGATTATCACTGCCACTACCAGGTATACCAGCCACATCGCCAGGTCCCTGCTGCTTTTGTTTGCCCAGAAGCGGGTGACTGGCATCGAAACCAAAAAGACTCGGACTAATGTAAGATGAGGTTGCCCCCCGGGTTTATTTTTACATCCTTTTCGTCTTTTTTTTTTTGTTGTCGGGCTTCCTGTTGAGCTTGTTGGTGCGCTTCCTGTTGAGCTCGCATTTGCTGCAATTGCTGGTGACTAAACTGTTGTTGTTGTTTTGTTGACATTGGTAGATCCTCGGTCTTTATTTGTGAGCCGGGAGGCTGTTGATGTGAGCCAGACTGTACTTGCTGCAGAAAATTATTGCGCCTCTGCCCTGAGAAGATGTAATTTCTGAAAAGAATAAGTTTCAATTAGAATATGTTGGCTACGATAAAAATGTTTGATTGGTTTTGTAAAATAATTTAACAAATATTATTTTTCAAAGTGAAAAAACTACAAGAAACTTTACCGAACATTTGTTAAATAACTTTTTTCTTCTCTTTTGAAAACAATCAATGATATTGATTGGATTTGGGTTAGTGTAATTCTACTAACTTATCTTCACTTGATTCCATAGGGTGCCGGATACATAACATAGCCAAGTCCATCGTGCGTATGATGGTGTGTATGCACATGTCTTTGAGGTGGTGGACTTCGACTATCGTCTGGATTACCACTGCTACTGTGGCAGGTATACCAGCCACACTGCTGCTTTTGTTGTTGCTGCTATTGCTGTTGATGTTGTTGCTGTTGCCATTGTTGTTGCTGAGCTTGTTGTTGGGCCTGTTGTTGGGCTTGCTGTTGAGCTTGTTATTATGCTTGTTGCTCAGCTCGTTGTTGTGCCTGCTGCTCAGTCTGCATTTGCTGCGATTGCTGGTGACTAAACTATTGTTGTTGTTATGCCGACAATGATAGATCTTCGGTCTTCATTTGTGAGCCGCGAGGCTGTTGATTTGACCCAGACATTTGCTACAGAAAATTGTTGCGTCTATACTCCAGAAGATGTAATATCTGAAAAGAGTAAATTTCAATTAGAATATGTCGGCTGCGATAAAAATATTTTTCATCTTCTGCCTTCTAGGCTCCTAATTCTGTGCGAGATGCGGTGAATGTTGATGAGGCATACTAAGCTGCAGTCGCAGGTACATGCTAGGATACCCTCTAATCGATTGGATTAGAGGTTCCTTAAGGTGCATTCGGTGAATGTTGGGTTCCTGTTTGATCTCCTTGGACGTGGGTTCGCTTTTGATTATCTTCGATGATATCATCTACAAACAGTCAAGGTAAAAAGTAATATTAAAAAATATAACATTCACATGAGTCAATAAAAACCAATCAAATGTTAGTACCTGGTACTTTTGATTGGATGATTTTTTGTTTTCAAAATTAAACTTGCCAAAAATTATTAATAAACAACACTATATGTTTTTGTTTTTATTTCTAGTTCTTAATTTCATCTGTCAATATTGTCACTTGTCATCTGCCGAAACTTAAAACAAATGTCAAAAATGTCAACCATTTTTTGCTCAGTGGGTTTTCTCTTGAGGAACAAGATAAGGGCACGTACGCATAGAACTTCAAGGGTGTGCATCCACTTTTAAGGTAAATTTTCTCTGCTTTTAACAAAACTAATCATAAATATTACTTTATTTGTGTGCCGAAAGCTATAAAAAGAGATATTTAATATAGTTTTCGTTCATAAAGTGTTAGAAAAAAATGTTTTTCTTCTATATTATTTTCTTTTTCAGTTTTTGAATTTAACTGATTCCTATTTTGAATATCGGAATTTCAGTTGAGGAAAAGTGAGCAAAACTGAGCCAAAATCCGATAAGTTATCATTGTATTGGTGTGGTTCCATTTAAAATGCATTGGGCAGCTAACACATGCTCAGCTATGTGGAGGAAATCCAATCAGTGCAGCTTGTAGGGTGAAAGAGAAAAAGCCCTGAAGTCGGTTCTCTAGATAATATAGTTACTCTATGACATAGCCCACAACAATAAATCCATTTCTTCGCATCTCTCTTCTTTAACCATCGAAACCACAAACTCTCCATCCAATAACCAAAGCCTTAACTTAGCCGTCAAAAATTCCACCTCTTCTTCACATTGCTCTGCGACAACCATCAACATTACAAACTCTCCATACAATAGCAAACACCTAGCCGTCAACAAATACATCATTTCTTCGCATCTCTCTTCGTCTACCATCAGTACAAATTCTCCGTCCGATAACCTACACCTAGCCGTCAACAATAACATCATTTCCTCACAGCTACCGTCGCCCTCATCACTTTCTTCTCTTAATCGATATTCCAAAAATGACATAACTATCTACTATCAAAATACTGGTGGTATAAGAACAAAAACAAACCAACTCGTTACAGCATCAACGCTTCATGAGTTCGATGTAATCGTTATCACAGAGACATGGTTACACTCTCATATACATACAGCTGAAATATTTGAAAGTTCTTATACTGTTCATCGTTTGGATCGTGTTCTCACACCTACTACAACGAGAGACGGGGGAGTGTTTTATTACTAAAGAAATTTCTCTTCCAAAAAACTTTGATGACGTCGAACAACTATGTGTATCAATTGGTTTGAGTAGTAATAATATAAGTAGTTCATGTGATGATTTATTAATTATTGTAAGTTATATACCACCGAAAAGCCCAAGTATTATTTATGAACATCATGTAGCTAATATAGAATTTGCAATGGGCAAAATGTCTAAAAATCAACATTGTATTATTCTAGGGGATTTTAATTTGGGTGATATTAAGTGGGTGTATTCAAATGAAGACAAAAACTTAATTCCTTTTAATATGAAAAAAGATAATGAATTTTTATTTATTGACTCAATGTTTTCTTTTGATTTGTGTCAAAAAAATGATTGTTCAAATTCGTTAAATAGAATACTTGATCTTGTTTTTACTAACAATGAAATAAATTGTAAAGTTAGTCAAGCTCTTTGTCCATTATTAAATAATTCAAGTCATCATGTAGCTTTAACCATATGTTTGGAATTCCATACATTTTTAAATTGTTCTTCGGACGAGCAAAGGATTGATGGCGATTACAATTTCTTTAGAGCTGATTTTAATGCATTGAATGTTTTGTTTGATTCCATAGATTGGACGAATGTTCTTTCAAGTTCCCATCTTAAAGATATTTATAATACATTCATTAATATTTTATTTGATAGTTTTGAAAAATATGTCCCTCGTAAAAAGAAAACTCGGGTGTTGAAGCTTCCATGGCATAATAAAAGATTAATTAATTTAAAAAATGCTAAAAACAAAGCTCATAAGTTGTACAAGAGATCGAACAATGTTAATGATAAAATTCACTTTTGTCAATTACGTCGTGAGTTCGAATTTTTGAACAAATTTTTATATAAACAATATGTTATGAATGTTGAATCTGAAATTATTAGTAATCCAAAAGGTTTCTGGACATTTATGAAAGGTAAAAAGAAAATTTTTGGATCTCAAAGAATTATGGAATACAATGGCATTTCGTCTACTGATGTTCAAACTACATGTAATCTATTTGCTAATTTCTTTGAAAGTGTTTATGTAAGACATAAAGATAATAACTCTGTTGTTGAGAGTATTGTTTCTTCCAGTGCTGATATAGGTTCTCTCTACCTGTCAACTGAAGACATCCAAGAAGGTATAAAATCAATAAGTTGTGGAAGTAGTCAAGGGCCAGATAAAATTCCATCAATAATATTGAAAAAATGTTGTCAGTCTATAGTTAAGCCCTTAAAAATAATTTTTAATTTGTCATTGACTACAGGCATATTTTTAGAGGAATGGAAAGTTTCTTTCATTACACCTATTTACAAAGCAGGACCTAGACAACAAATTGAAAATTATAGAGGGATATCTAAAATTTCAGCTATTCCGAAGCTATTTGAACAAATAGTTACTAAAAAATTGTACTTTAATGTTAAAGAACATATATCTCCGTATCAGCATGGTTTTGTGTCAGGTCGGTCGACAACAACAAATTTGGTTTTATTTACGAAATATCTTTCTGATTGCCTGGAAACAGGTGGTCAAGTAGATGTAGTCTTCACCGATTTTGTAAAGGCGTTTGACACCGTTTCACATGACATTTTAATAAATAGACTGTGTTCTTTTGGAATCCACTCTATTTTATTAAAATGGATTCCTAGTTACTTAAAAAGTCGTAAGCAAATTGTTAAATTAGAAAACGTTTATTCTAGAACTATTGAGGTTTTATCTGGTGTCCCCCAGGGGAGTCATTTGGGCCCGTTGTTGTTTATTATCTTTATAAATGAAATTCCATTGTTGTTAAAAAAGGCTTGTTGTTTAATATATGCCGATGATTTGAAGATATTCCTACGTATTAAAAGTGTTCAAGATTGCTATTTACTTCAAAAAGATTTGAATGAAGTAGTTGAATGGTGTAAACGCAGCAATATTTGTTTAAATGTTAGTAAATGTCACTCTTTCTCTGTTTATCGAAGCAGAAATCCTCTTGTATATGAATATAAAATTTCAAACTATATTTTAAATGCGGAAAATATAGTCAAAGATCTTGGAGTGATGTTTGATACTAAACTGACTTTTTCGTTTCATATAGACTACGTTGTCGCAAAAGCGAATTCAATGCTTGGATTTCTCAAACGTAATTGTAAGGAATTTTCAAATCCATATGCTATTAAATCTGTGTATGTGTCTCTGGTGCGCCCGTTACTTGAGTATTGTTCTATTATTTGGTGTCCTGTTTTTGTAACTTATCAAATGAGATTGGAACGCATTCAAAAGTCTTTCACTAGATTCGTTGTTAAACAACTTAATTGGAACTTAAGTGAAATGCCCGTTTACTCGACTAGGTGTGCATTAATTGGCTTGGATTCATTGGAAACAAGACGAAATTTTAGTTGTATTATGTTTGTTCATGATGTTTTTTCGTACCGTATTAAGTGTCCTAGCCTTTTGGAAAAATTTCTAATTTATGCTCCAGAAAGAGTAATTCGCCAGCGCAATTTTTTGTATGCTCCTCGACATGTATTTAAATATGGGCAAAATGAACCCATTACAAAATGTATTCATCATTATAATTTAAAATGCTCTGACTTGGATTTATATGATGATAGAACAAAATTTAAATCAAAATTGAATGATATATTTGTATTAAATTAAAAGTAAATAATCAAATTATTACAATGCACACAAATTAAATTATACTTTGTACATATTATATTTATATAGAACCTAGATTTAAGAACTTTTTTGTAATCTGTTAGAGTTTATGTACTCGGTAGATGAAATAAATAAATAAAAAAAAAAAAAAAAAAAAAAAAAAAAAAAAATCTACTACAATTTACATCAAGCTCCATCAAAACTGCTGTCAAAACCCGCACACTACAATCACCCAAATGAAGTGCGGAGAATTACTCCGCACTACAGACACCAATTGAATACAAAGAAAAATTATTTTTTCTTACAATAAAAACTAAGACGTTATGAAAATACCAATAAAATTGCACAGCAATATTCGAGAATATTTTAGTACTTATTAATACTTTATACATAGGTATTATGAAATAGCACTACAGGCAACACTTGCACTGAAATAAGGGGGGGGGGGGGGGGTTGTGGGTTCCTACCCAAATCAGTACTTATAAATTTATCAAGTAAAAGACTGATCCACGGCTTCAATCTTTTTGTTGGCCTCACAAATGTTACCATTTTTCTTCAAAAATAATGGTAAGCTTATTTATCGCAAGAACGGCTCTAACGATTTTGATATAGAAAAAACCAGTGCATTATTATAAGTATGGTGTTTTTTTTTGATAAGAAAAAAATTACCGAAACCGTTATTAACGGTACCTGCCATATAACAGCTTTTTTAACTTTCGATTTTCTCATTAACGGCTTAAACGATTTCAGTCAAAATTTTTATGCAAAAGCCCTTTTAAAATCATTTTGGAATTTAAAAAAAATATTAGGTACTAATTTTCTTTTTGAAAATTCAATATTTCAAAAACGTTGATGTAGTTTTTTTAAATTTGGTTTAAAAATGTATTTTAATATATGCTCAAAATTGGCATATTAATATATTACCAAAACTTTTATTTTTTAAATGTTATTAAAATTTTATATACAAAAAAACTAATTTTTAAAAAAACTGCTACAGTGGTCGGAAATGACTATTTAGCGCGAACAAAATCTAAAATTATGAAAATGAAGGTAAACCTGAAATCTTATGTTGTGTAATTGAAGAACTATGTATAAAACTATTTGAAAATTAAACTTTGTTCAGAATTTTATCAATAAATTTAAACAATTAAAAGTAATACATAAATTTAAATTTTTCACTGTAGCACTTTATCATTTGTTAATTTTGAACAATAATTTTATTTGAGAGAAATAGCAAATACTTCAAGAAAACTGTTAAACCGTCAAGATAAGCTAGCTACATATTTAAAAGAAAATTTAAATTTAAATTTTTTAAATAAAAAAAATTAAGTTTATTTAAATAAGTAATATACAGGTTGGCCCAAATTCATGCTCAATATTTTCGGGGATTATTTCTGTTAACATGTTAGGAAAAAAATTGTACTGAGGGATACGGGGAAATTTCTGAAAAAAATTTCATATAAAATTAATAAATATATTAAAAATCAACGAACTTGCTTCATATACAACTTTGTTGAAAGAAAGTACTCGTATTAATTTTATATTTTTTTTTAAGGTGGTTTAGGGAATAGATAGTATTTGAGAAATTAAATTTCAGTCAATATCTTTAAAAGAATTGTGAATTTCTTTTGCAAGCTGATTTTTTTGTAAGTTTGCGTATCAAAGTGGAACTGTTTTTGTTTATATTCAGTGCTCTTTTTAATTCTTAGTCAATTACTAAAAAGGAGATGTAAAAATATTTCTTATTCATAATATATAAATCAAACCCGTTTTTTTGAGTTTTTGGAAAGGGCCTACCATTTTTTTTTTATTTCTTTAAACATAAGAAAGACCTTTTCATTATCTTTTCAGTATTTGACTACGAACTAAAGAGAGCATTGAATATTTAAGAAAACATTCTTAAATACGGAAAATTTAAAAAAAAAAGTTACCGACTTTAAAATTTAAACCAGTTTTTTTAAATTTTTTTTTTTGCAATATCTTTCGTAAAGCTTATTCTGGTGGATATATTTAAAAATAGATACATATGCACAAGTTATCCCTTTTCAAAAATTTGTTTTGCAGCCAGACTTTAAAAATTTCAAAAACTTTGACCTTGTTTGACGATTCTTTAACTGATTGTAAAAGTTGAATTAGCACGTGAGTGCACTTTGTTTTTGTACTATGTTGAAGAGAAGAAATTCCCTAACCATATGAGCGCAGTCTTAACACTTGCAAACGCTTGCGATTTTTCTATGCCCACTTTGAAAAAGTAATAACCAAAAAATCCTCTTTGATTAATTAATAATCTTTGCAACTTCTTAAATTTATTAAAAATATATTTACCGTTCCATACGTTATCTTTGATAATAAATTATTAAAATAATTTGAACTTTAATTTTTACACCCATTGCAAGGGATAAACAATTCACAACTGGCATACTTTTCTGCGAATTTTGGTTAAATAGTTTAACTAACGGATTTTTTAGTGTCATTTTCGGCTTTTAATAAAAAATCAAGATCATCAGTGGGTGCACGGGAATATTCTACCTACGATAGGCAACATACTCGTAATTAGTGGTAATTTTGACCTTCAATTTTTGATTTAGTTCGCGCTAAATATTGATTTCCGACCACTGTGTAACGGTTTAAATTTGTTTTTGTTGCATATATTCATATTTTTTCAAGTAATCAAACAGCCTACTTGTATTGTTTTTGGGCTCTAAGCTTTTTAACTACATAATTGTTTATAAAATTAAAAAAAAAAACTACTAAATGCTTTTTGTATGTTCTTCTATATAACTTCTTTCATATTTTAAAAGTTCTTAATTCCAAGCAACTTGAACATAAGAGCAAGTCCGTACGATCCAGTCATGCACTTTATTTTTATCGGAGATGATTTCCTTCATATTTTGACCAAAATTATCACAACCGAAATAATTTAAACCGATCAAAAACAATATTGAAAATTGTTTTGGCGTCAAAGAGGGTATATCTCCCAAAAACGTATAGATCCACCAAATTGATTGATGACCCCGTGACCGTGACCCTGTATTCGCCGTTGTATAATTACGACTTTAAACACGGATTTCTGTGTATTAAATTTTGACGTCTTATTAGTGTCTAGTTTGGCAGCTTAATTGATTATTGTTATGTGATTTCTCTGACAGGTGGAGACTTTTATTTAAGCTATGACTAAATTTGATTATAAGTAAGGCCCAAGGATTTTAAGTTTTGACAGCAAAATTCATTTACAAAAAAAAAGATAACCGAGACGATAGTGATACAGTAATGTGAATTAAATTAAAGACAAAAACGTTAAAGACAATCGTTTAAACGATTATCGTTTTGAAAACTATGGAAAACAATGAGCTTGAACATAAAATGTATTTGCATTTGAGTAGATGAGAACCAAAACTCGTCATATCCACTTTTATGAAAAATTGATATTTTGATGCAGTTTTGTTAAGCTGCATATAAGAATAGTTTTTAAGGAAAATTTGATAGCTTTACTCCTCCAATCCCCTTAAATAAAAATTTCAAGTATCGTAATTGCTTTCAAAATTCTCCATATCCACAGTGCGATTTGCATCACAACTTTTCATATCCATTGTTTGCAGTCAAAACTCTTCTTATCCATCATAGGCTATTGATAATCTCATAAAAGACGGACCTAAAACGTTCATGGGTTCTTATTGTACAAATCTTTAAATGGGTCATTGAAGGTTGGGAAGTAGTGGAGTGGTATTATATGGTGTAGAAACTGGTAATATCCAATCATTTGTAGCAAAACTCTTCATATCCAAATTTAATTGTTCAATATCTTTCTAACAGAACTTTCAATATGTTTTTGCTCTTAATCATAACATAAAGATTTAAAAATCTTTTATTAACCAAAATAAAATCTTTTCTAAAAGCAATCATTTAGCCTTTTTAAGTTTTTTCCTATTTGCACAACATGAACATTTTGGATATAAAGAGTTTTGGTTCTCAGCTACTCAATTGAAATTGAAGCAAAATAAATAATAATGCATCATATCAACTCAACTATATATAGTCTATCGTTACTCTGGAATTTTATCGGAGCTATTTTAAATAAATTTTAAATACATTTTACAGAAAGGAGAAAAAACACGACTATTTTTATACCTATATTAAGGGTATTCATCCAACAGCGTAAAGTCCTCGTAAACGTATTAAAGTTGCAAACTGCGTAAATGTGTCAAATTTTCCATACAAATTGTGACAGAATTACGAAGTTTAAAACTTTACTGCGTTTACGATGACTTAACGCTGTTGCATGAATACATTGCTTTTGTTTTTAATCAACTTTCTAAAACTCATTAATTTTTATTTTTGAATAGAGCAAAAGATTTCGTTCCAATCTTTAAAATAGTAAAGGCATGTGTGTAAGAACTTTTCCTTTTGGTTCGCAAATTATGTTCAAAGAGTGCCTGGAAAAGTAGAGAGAGTCCAGAGGAAGTGCTCTTACGGCTACTGAATCATCAACAGAAACCGTCAGAAATGCCATCGTTTAATTTGACAACTCTACACGATGTGATATTTCTTCAAACTCCGAAATTGATGAAGGTGCTATTTCTGTTAACAAAATATTAGACAGCACGAGTAGAGGCCGTTGATAACTGATTTTTACAAAACCAACAAAAAGAATAGAGGATTAAATTAATAAATATTGTTGCTAAATATTTCGTAGAAAATAAGAAACAATATTATATTAAACAAAACTATGCTGTTGCAATCTGATTCAAGTACCTGAACCTAGCTGTGATATAAGTGTCGTTGTTTATTTATTTTCGAATTTGAATTTGTGACTGATTATTCATAAATTATATAAATTGTTTTTTATGTTAAAGTTTGTGCCAGTGCCGTCTCAGGAAAGATGCAATATTAGTCATGGGAAACAGATGTATAATTTTTTGAGCAATTAAGTAAGAGAAAAGTAAATTATTATGTTTTATTAAAGAAATTACAAATTGTATTATACACCAACAGAGTGAAATAAATATAACCCCTGAAGAAGTAAGGAATTCTTACGAAACGTTGGGAGAATAATGGAGTAAAAAGTTATTTTATTAAAATTTTTTATAAACAGACTAAAAAAGCCTAAATAAAAACAGTAAAAGAAAATAAGAAACATTGGAGTCCAACAACAAGTTACAAAATTAAAAACCAAATTATTGAACGATATCAAACAGAAAACCTTGTAAGTTATAATAAAAAAAGGCAACTCGAGCTGAATTTGAATTGCTTTCAAGGTATCGGTTTCCGATAAAAATGATGGAAGTATAAAAACGAGTTCATTTGACAAATGTATTTTCTGTGAATCGGAACGGATGCCTCGATTTGGCTGATTAATTAATAGCATATCAAAAATCTAACGACTTTTTAAATGTTTTTTAGGTAATGGCTTTTTAAATGTTTTATAGGCATACTACAAAAATGGTAGGAGAGGAAGAATTTACATAAAATATAAAAAATATATATATATCAGGCATCAATTAATCTTTTAATTTAACCCCAACTAGTTCAACAAAATCAGGAAAAGATACAAATACAATGAAGACAAGAAAATTATTTGGTAAATGCTAGAATATAAATTATAGTTATTTTAATCAAATTGGTGTCTTAGTTCCCGAAATGAGAGCCGGAGATTGCATTAAATCACTCAAATTTGACAATTTAACACCTGTGGAAACTGATAGCTTTTGGATGGCATGCACTAAGTAAAGACTCAACCAAATGCAAAGTTCACAGTCACAGTCACAGAATGGTAATATTCTTTACTTATGTGTATAATCTACTTTGCATAATTTTGGACAGTATGGACAAATTTTCCATATTTTTCCCATAAAAAAAGGACTTATAAATTTTTGCATAATTTTGGACTTAGACAAATGTTAATTTTTCCCATTGAAAAAAGACTAAGAAATGTTTGCATTATTTTGGACTAAGAATTTGTTTAAATTTTTCCCATAAAAAAAGACTGAAATGTCTGCATTGAGAAATTTTAAGTTTACATACCATCAAAGACTTACAACAATCATTAGTGCACATAGAGAAATGTATCCAAGAGGTTGAGGACCATTTACTTAATCTGGCAAAGAGGTCGGGGACAATACAGCCCTATCGGGGATACAATTTCAGATTTAAACGAATTTTTGGTTTTTTTTGACGGCGCACAGTGGTTCGGTTTGTATGGGACAGCTGAAAAAAGTCTGTTTTATCTGAACGGTTCAATGGATTTAAATGAAATTTGGCAAACGTGTTTAGATTGGTCTTATACATATTTGGTCAAAATTTGGTTTAAAAAAAATTATTAGAAATTATTGACATTTTTCTAAAATTTGAGGGTTTTGATGTTTGTATGGGAGAGCGGAAAAAAGTCTGTAAAATCTGAACTATTAAACGAATTTTAATGAAATTTAACACACCTGTTAAGATTAGTTTTATACATGCTTGGTCAAAAATTATTAGAAAAAAAGTTATTGACATTTTTATAAATTTTGAGGGTTTTGATGTTATATTTAAATAAAAGTTTTTTTTTAGTAAAATCTTAAATTTTTTTATTTTGAATAAAATATTATTATTAACTATGTATATTATAAAATTAAATAAATAAATAGGTGAATACATACAAAAAATAAATAAAAAATAATTATGAAGTAGTAATTTTATAATGCTAAAATGAGGTTTTTAGCGTTTTTTTTTTTTAGCAATTCGGCTGCATTTTCTCGAATGAAACCTGCGGTAGGGTTTATAATCCTCATTTCGACATTCTTGGGCTTCCTCGGAGAGCGATCCAACAGGAAATGCACAGCTTTAAATTATTTCTTCTCCATGGATCAAAACCTTATATACGGTTGCTGGCATATTGTACCATTTATATTTCTCATCAAACAGTTTAGCAGTTTCCCACGTGTAAGCTGCATATTTTTTGAAATCTAATTTTTCATTCGATGATATTACTTCAAGGATAACAGCAAACCGCCGAATTAGAGATTCACTAACTCCAGTGATTTCTGAAGTCATGGTTGGATTTGCGAAAAATCTTCTGGAGGTGTTGCCGTCATTACTTGTCCCCGTACCTTGTTTTACAAGATCGACAACGATGCCCAGTTTTTCACGAAACTCCTGCTGAATTTTCTTCTTCTGAGCATCTCTAATATGATGGGTCTCATTGTTGGTTCTCCATGCTTTAAATGGCAAATTGTAGGCAACATGGAGGATACACTCCATAAATTATATCCGAGCGTGAAGAGGAGACATTCCCATTTTCAAAGCTTCCCTGTTTACAGTTTTGGTTCTTATCTTTCTAATAACCTTGTTACAGTGTGGTCTAACAATTTTTGTAGTGGCACACTTGCTGAGCTTTCCGTAATGTTTATATCTAAAGGATAGCACTTCTTTGCTTCCAGTAATTTAATATAAGGTGGAAAACATCATGTCCTTCGTCTTTAAGGGCATGTCTCAATACTTCATATTGGAGTTTCTACAATTCTGCTTGTATAAATAATGCAAGAGCCTTATAAATCAATCAAATTATGAGCAGGAAAAGCTCTCTGATGTTGCTGCATAGTTTATCTCTTCTTGAGGGAATATATTTCTAATTTCGGCCCTCTTATACCTTTTAGCTCGATCACAGCATTCGTCAAAACTCTTTCGTGGTCTTCTCATATTAGTTGACGTTTCGGGCAATACACTTTGGGTTAGTTCGAGAGCTCCTTCGAGCCAATGAGTGTATTTTTTTTCCAAATTAATTTTTTTTTTATGAACTGCGTTCCATCGACTTAAAAAATGAGACATAAAACGTTTCTATAATTCTGACAGCACAGTTTCTATTTGCTCAGAAATTAAGTTGGGGTATTCCCTTACAAAATATGGTCGAAGATTTTGAACATCATGACCATTAGTAATAAGTTCACTACACAACATCACTTCACTTATTACACACCTTGCACAAATGCTCAATTACTCAATACTGACTTTTTTTTCATTAATCCTTTATATATATAGATTTCAGTGAGAGATTTTATTCTAATAACCCAGGTAATAAGAAATTACGCAATACACAAGAAAAACAAAGCAATAAAACTTTAAAAATAACACCTTTTCTTATTTTTACCTGCCCTACATTTAGCGAAAAATAAAGGATTATCGCTAATCCTTTTCTTTATTTTGTATTAAGCTCTGTCATAGAATTCAAAATATCATAAAACTATATAATTGTTCGTGTGTTGTTTTCAAGAAAATTGAGTTGAAAGTTGAAAAATTTTCCAGGCAGAAATAAATGGTTTCGCAAAAATCGAAATTCTCAGACCTGGGTCAATGTATTAATTTTGTTTTATTTTTAAAATAAAGTTTGACATTTTTTCTTAAAATAATGGGCTTAACCAGTTCATTCTGACAATTAATACCGAAAAAATCAAACTTTTTAGTAAACACCACCGTCAAGACGGAGTTTTTTGAAATCCGATTCAGTGAAAAATTTTTGAGCATAACTTCCACATCTGCACGCATGCGGCTGATTTCTTCTGTGCTTTAACATGAATGTATAGAGCATATGCTGGCATACTTACTTTCTTGGTATCTTTTGGCGCTTTTTTTTAAATCAAAAAGTCTTAAAAAAAAGCATTTTTTCTTAGTACTAAGGCTTCAGGCTACTTATAGAAGGTATCTTTTATAAGTAATCATTTTTTTTTAAATAATCGAAAATAGACCAATTAAATTATTTAAGAAGCTAGAGAATTTATTTAAAGGAACTTCGGAAAAAAACATCTCAAAATTTGTTGAAAATACGGTTCGCGATTTGAGTAAAATTATTTGCTTGTAAATCAGAACATACAATATATATGTTAAAAAATACTTTTAAATCAAACGCACGGGTTATCTAAGAGTACTTAAACATAAAGTTTAAAAGGTTAAATAGATAGATAGAAGAATGGAGAAGAAGATATAACCACGAACTGTACGGGCTGTACAGCGACATCGACCTAGCCAGTAAAGTGAAAAGCCAACGACTGAGATGGGCTGGGAAAGTCTTTGAATCCAACCCTTTGGGACGGCGCAATAGAGGAAGGCAGCGGAACAGGTGGCGAACGCAAGTGGAAGAGGACCTCAACCAACTTGGCGTGCGAGACTGGAGACAGTCTAGCTAGCTGTGCTGGGTGTAGCGCCACCTTAAGTATGTAAGTAAGTATATGAAATATTATAATGATTTATCAGCGAGGGTACAGATGATATGAAATTACCAAGTAGTGACGCTAACAGCTTGCCGGTTGAACTCCAAGAGACGATACATATAGAATATTATGTTCACAAGTTATTGAGTGGTTTTACTAATATTATAGCAATAATAACATTTTGAGTGAAATTGTAATCAGATAGCATACATAAATGGTAAGGTAAATTAACATTTCGTTCGCAGGTTGTAATAAGCATAATTTAATCTATAAATATAAAGATTAAATTGAATAACTGCAATTTATAGCTTGAATGATGGTATAATTAAATGATGATGATTGATTCTTGAACACTTACTTATGGCGTTGTAAGTTTAACTGTTGCTTTTATTTTTTTTTTCTGTTTTAAGTCATTTTTTTAGAAAATTGCCTCTCTCACCTAAACGGGGGGAAATAGACTCCCACCTCCTATACGATTTTTTTCTTGTCTAAACCCAACCTACTCGCTCTAGGTCTTTAGTGCACCTTATACCGATTACCCTGTATAAATAGGAAACTAAGCTGGTTTCAACCCCCAAACCCCATTAAGGGCTGAGAAAAAACATGCTAGACTTTTGTATTCTATATTATAATGCATATACCTACAAATCCTCATGCTCATATTTTGGTAATACATCCACTCCCAAAATCTGCTGTCGGCTCTTGGTCTATGAGAAATATGAAAGCTCTAGCATAAATAATGTAAATTAACGGATCAAAAAATTAACGCTATACATATGTGTATTTCAATATCCAAGCTAAAAAATGGGAATAAATTCACCGGTGATTAACCTACCAAATTTTAGTACATTATTATTAAAAAGCATATTTCTCCTTTAATTTGGGGACTTTAAGAAACATTTTTCCCCTTCAATTAAATTTTTAAGGATTATAATTTAATACACAAAGGCTTTTTTAAAGCATACATTCTTAACTACAAAATTGAGTTATTTCATTTGAGTTATATCACATAGCTGGAAGCACTGCTCACTGCAAAAACTTCATGAATGGTACATTTTCTCCAAGCATATGATAATCACTTGCATGTATTGATCCCATAAGCACCTAGTTTCCTGGTCCCTGAAAAATGAAGAAAAGTTTTTCTTTACAAAATATTTTATGTATACAAATTTCACTACGTATAAGCATAGGCTAATTTAATTTGTGATAAAAAGGGCCATTAGCTATCAATTTGTGGGGTATTTTTGATTTTGTCCCTGCTTTATGTTTTCGGGGGTGCTGCATTCGAATCCGAGGTTTGTGACAAAATTTTCATGATGCAACACCGAAAAATTGTAAAAATGCAGTTTTTTTTTAGTTTTTCACTTATGACTTGAAAATTATCAATGTCATATTAGACGTGTTTTGTTGAGAATTTGCAACCCAGCCAGCTGAAATTTTACACACATTCCAACAACAATCACCAGCTGCGAATAACTTAGCCTTTTTTCTACAGTCAAGTTTGGCTATTAAAGAGTGCTAAGGAACAGTTAAGAACTATGGAAATCTCATAAAAAAGAGCTTCATTAACCAATTTGTTCCGCACCGCTTTGTTGAAAAGCTTCTGGCCGGCTGTGTTTAGTTTACAACAAAAAACGGCTATCATTACAATTGATAGTATTCGCAATTTCCAACAAATCTGTACCTAAGGTTTTTTTGCTATTATATTTAAGCTCATCTAATAGCACAAATAAACACATACAGATGTCTCAAGCTCATAGAAACATATGGGATATTAAACTGAAATTCTATACTTCAAAGAGCTTTTAAGAAAACTTTTTTTAAGGAATTATTTTAAGAACTGTGTTGAGTGCTTTTTCTCTAAAACAAAGACATGCGTAGTCGAAAATATTTTTTTTTTTTATAAATCTTTATTGCTTATTTTTTTATATTGTGGTAAAAATAATTAATTTGCTTTTTCAATTCAAGATTTGCCTTTTGATCTAATTAGAATAATTCTTTATTTTTGACACAAACTGATCATTTTTGTCTAATCATTACGATAAGTAAATATCAATGGTTCACGGTGTAACAAGCAGTGGTTCACTGTTGCCACCCGCTGTTACACAGTGAACCAGTTGATATGCTTTTTGAAAAAAATTTTAATCTACTATTTCCCATGACCTTTTTAAAGATGTTTTCATATAAAAAGTTAATAAACCAATTATTAAGCACCTTTTAATCCCAAGAAGCTTAAGCCAATAGCTTGAAAATTATATCAAGTCAAACAAAAAGTGGTTCACTGTTGGACAGTTTACCCTATATCTCTTTGGAAAAATATACAGAAAATTTAGAAAAACCCACGATAATTGGATGGTTTTAATTTTTTTCTAATCAGAACATGATAGACTTTAATTTACAATGAAACATTTTATCATAACTCATACCTTCTCTAAAAACAAACAAACTAACTCAGAGCTAATTAAAAACTAAGTGGACAAAACTAAAGCTCGATTTTGTGCTTGAGTATATGTCAAAAAGGTCCATAGTGGCGATAACTTCAAAAAAACCATTAGTTGCGAAAATAAAATAATCATCAGGGTATTAAAATAGGATCCTTACATATAGTCAAAGAGTATACAAACTCAAATAGGCTTAGAAAATTTAGGTGAGAATGTCTGGCGAAGGACGGTTGATAGTGCCTTGATATATTACCAACCAATAAAACAACATTTTTTCCCAGAGAAATCGACGCAACGCACGTGTAAGATTGGAGTTTGCCTATGCGGACTCAAATTGTACTGGGTAAAAAAAAACTTATACTCTTCTCTGATCAGTCCATATTTAATTTGAAGGGATCTGACCGAATTTATACGGAATTACAGGTCAGAAGGCGAACGTATAAATCCTAGTATAAGCAAAAGGCATAGATAAGCATATGGAGGAGGCGAAAATATTGCCTGGGGATATTTTCAGCTAAGGACTCCGATTAAATCACAATATAAAAGCTATAATGAATCGTTTCATACATGAAACGCAAACCCAATACATTGGGAGATTCTTAAAAGTGACATGCTTCTTTTTGTGGAAGAAACTATACCATTTTGATAAATCGTCCAGCATGATACCGATCCTAAAAATACCGCTAAGCTTGTAAAGAATTTTTAACAAAAAAATTAAAAAAATTTAAAGAATTCTTTTTTACTGACCACAAAAAATAACAAAAATTTACAAAAAAAAATACGAAAATTAACTTTTTAAATCAAAACGTATTCTTATTTAAATCAATTTTAAAATCGGAATTTTTGCTTTCTATTTTCTTGCAAACAAGCCCAAAAGTTTTTTAGCGCAAAAAGACGTCTGTGAAAATTTGAGCTCTTAAAATTCATGTTTAGACATGGCTTATCGCACATTTCGGTTTTCTATACGATTTGTATTTGGAATTTTATAACTTAATAATATCAAATATTTAAACTATCAACATACGTTTTTCTTATAGAAAATTGAACGTCATAAAAATTCTGCTTTTGAAACAAGAAAAAAATCTTCAAAGTTAAAAAATGAAAATCATACGATGGTGAGGGATGAGGAAGATGTAGTAGATAAAGAAGAAAAATATTCACGGTTAAATGACAAATCCAAGATTTTTTTATCATTTAAAATATTCCTCTCAATATCTCTTCCATATATTGCCCTCCGCGTTGCAAAATTGATAAGAGTGAATTTACGACATTGATAAAGTCACTTAGCCCAAATTTAATTGTTGGTAATAACTTTAATGCAAAGCACACCTTCTGGGCCTCACGATGCATATCTGAAAAGGGTCGAATGCATTACGAAGCAGGAACCAACAGTAATTCGATTTATTCATGGTAAAATGAGTACCCTCCAACCAAAAATTTCAGAGAGCTTTGACCTCTTCTCAGATCATTGTGCCGTCGTACTTACTATGAGCGGAAGCCTTGTTAAAATTGAAAAACCACCCAGGCTAACAATCAGTAAAAGAAACTGGTATGGGTTTAAAAAAGATATCGAGGACAACATTGAGTTAAGGGTATCATTACAAACCCCTCTTGAGCTCGAAGACGCAGTAGATTGATATTATACAAAAAGCAGCTTGGGATAACACACCTTATCAAAGGCTAATGCCTCGCTATAAAGACATAAAATATCTGCAGGAAATAAAAGATTTAGTGAAAGAGAAACGAAAAGCACGTAAGAAATGGCAGCGATCCCGTGCTCCTCAACACAAAGCTTATTTAAACCACTTGAGTAATATGCTAAAAGCGGCGATATTAGATTTCAAAAATCTTGAGGTTGAAAATTACCTTGAAGGCTTGACAGGGGGGAAAGAATCCAACTACTCAGTCCAATACTGCTCCAGCATATGAGTTAATAACGGCAGAAATTTTAAAAATGCTCCCTCGTAAAGGGTTTATTAACCTCCTTTTACATAATAAATGCCACTCTAAGGTTAGAATATGTTCCGAGCCAATGGAAAGTTGTGGAAATCATAATGGGTTTGAAACCTTGCAAATCATCTCACGAAAAGAAGTCTTACAGGCCGAATTCACTTCTTCCTATAATATCAAAAGTTTTTGACAGAATACTATTTCTTCGTCTGCAACAGATAATAGAAGAGAAACAATTAATACCTGAACATCAGTTCGGAGTTAGAAGCAAGCATTCGACAAATGATCAAGTGCATAGAATTACTGACGTATATTGAGAGAGCTCTTGAAGAAAAGAAAGTCTTTTTGGACGTGTCGCAGGCGTTTGACAAGGTGTGGCACGAAGGCCTCAAATTCAAATTAAGACAAGTTCTGCCTGACGGATTTTATAACATTTTAAACGGATATCTAGATAACAGACTTTTTCGTGTAAGACACGAAAATGACTATTCTACCACAACGAAAAGTATTAGGTCTAGTTCTGTACCCTTTATTTACACGCGGTATACCTCAAACAGAAGATAGATAGATAGATAGAGAGAAAAAAATGTTATTAAACATTTCATTATGTATAAAAATAGTACAAAATATTGCAAAAAATCTTAATATGTAATGTAAATCTTAATATGTAATGTAATATTATTGACATAACATTTTATGTTGTCTGTCAGGTTGGCTAAATATATTAATATAAATAATTTTATAAAATTATTAGAGTAGTACATACATCATTATTTATTTTATTTCGTATTCCTATTTTTTCAGTATTTAATATAATATTTCTAATTAACAAAATTCATTTAATAATAGATCTCTATATTTCAAACAATAATTTAAAAAATTAAAAAGAGATTGAAAGTTTTTGCTGTTTAAAATTTCACAGAGCTCTTCACAAGAAAGCACACTTTTACTGAAACATATCAGTCTAGAGTTCTTAAAAACTGGACATTTGCCAATAAAATGGTACGTATTTTCCACCTCATCTAGATTGCAAATTATGGAAATACCGACTGTATCTTTTTTAAAAGCCTTGGCGTTATTATTGAGGAGCCCGCCCCTAGCTTTGAGAACTAAGCTTACCAAATGTGAAGAATGATCGTCAAGGAAGTATGGTTGGATGTTGTACTCAAGATGAGGATATAGATCATGGAACTTTGAGTTTCTGGCAATATTGATGTTGTAGGTGGTTTCCGAACTTTTCAGGGATTGTAGAATATTCTGGTGCAGATCGAATAATGAAGATGTAAAAGAATTAGCATTTGTAACTATGCCCAGCTCACTACATAAATCACTCAACTCGCGGGCCCAAAAAATTTTTTCGGTTATTGTCTCTTCCGCAAGGATACGTGTCAATCTGGAACTAGGAAGCTTTAGCGTTTTTCTTATGTAATTAAAATGGAGTCGTAGCATTTGAACAAATTGGGAGTGAAGGCCAGTCTCCAAATGTAACATATAGGTGGGGGTGTTACTGGAGAGTTATAACATCTTTTTTATAAAAAATCGAAATAGTTTTTCGACCTGCTCATATCGCTTGAAGCCCCATACTTCAGCGCCATAAAACATAATTGATTTAGCTGCGGTGTCAAAAATCTTGAGTTTTTTCGAAAAATTAATTTTTGAGTTTTTAATATAATTTGACCACGTTGCATTAATTGCATTTTTTGACACAACCAGTCTTGAATCCAGATATTTATTTAAAGACAAATTATAGTTAAGAATAACACCAAGATATGTATATTGATTTACTATTTCAATAAGATTTTCCCCATAATTCCACTTTAAGTTTCTAGAAATTCTTGTCCCTTCACGAAAGACAACAATTTTTGACTTATTAAGGTTGATTTTCAAACCCCAAATCGTGCAGTAGTTGAACAGATGATCAATCATGCTTTGCAATTTGACAGGGCAGTCAGATAGCAAGACGAGATCATCTGCATAGAGTAAAATCTTGATAACCATGTTTGTCACAGACACCCCACCAGGTAAGTCTTCATGAAGGTCATTAACATAAAGAGCAAATAGGACTGAGCTTAGCAAACACCCTTGCTTCACGCCCTGGCTAACCAAGAAAGACTCCGACAACGATGTACCATCTCAGACCCGACTTGTTGTATTACTGTATAGCAGTTGCAGAACTCTAATGACTTTTGAGGATAATCCGAGACAAGAGAGTTTATAGAATAAGGAATTACGTGGGATTAAATCAAAGGCACAAAAAAAATCAACAAAGAAAGCGAACGTGTTTTTCTTTTTCTTCCGGTTAAGTTGTACGATGCTAGTAAGATTAAAAATGTTGTCAGTGGTGGAGTTCCCTTTACGAAAACCTGCCTGGTATTCACTGAGGATACTTTTGCACTCAATCCAACTATTAATTCTACTTAGGATAATGCCCGTAAACATTGTGTATATTGTATCCAGTAGAGAAAGACCTCGATGGTTTGCATCACTATTTGGATCGCGCTTTTTGTACAATGGTATAATAATCGATTTCTGAAAGGAAGAAGGAATGTGTTCAGAGAGATAAATTTGATTGAGTAGGGATAGAACTTCATCTAAAAAACAAATTGGAGCATTTTTATAAAATTCGTAGCTGACTCTATCTTCTCCCGGGACTTTTTTATTTTTTGCTCTTTGAAGCACTTGCAACAGCTCCCACATATCAAAAGGAGGGTCAAGAAAAGGATCTATTTTTTCCGGCATGGACCAAGAGATATGAACATCAACTTCAGATTGTGAATAAAGTGAACTGAAATAAACCATAAAGTCTTCGCTTTTAAGATTGCCACCAACTTTTGGCCTATACTTCTTCATAGAATTAGCCAATTTCCACCAATCACTAGCATTCCTAATTGTATTAAGTTTTTCAATATTTTTGTATGCTAAATTGATTTTTTTTTACTTTTACAAATACTTATGTACCTAGATCGCCTCTCCATGTAAAGTCTCTTTTAAAATCCAAGATTATATTTTCGGTAAAGGTTGAGCTGCTTTAGCATCCTATTCCGAGTGCGATTACATTGAAAGTCAAACCATTTATTTTTTGGAAAAAAACGTTTACAACTTTTACATTTTTCAGCCGCACTTTTAATCTTTTGCAGAAGAGAATTCACTTTGTCTTCTATAGTTTTGCTTTGAAAATATATAAAGGCAATTGGAAAGGCGGATGAGAGTGTCTACATATTTTACACGATTGTTTTCAGACCATTTAAGTTTTTGGAGGAGCACCAATTCAGAGAGGTAATCATCATGAGTTGATGGGAGAGAAAGGCTTAGGCTGAGGGGCATATGATCAGAAAAAGGTTTGCTTGGAATTGTAAAATTTTCGATCAATGGTATGACTGAACTACCAGAGGCCCCACAGAAGGTTAACTCTCCATCAATGTCACCAAGCATTCTGCCATTCATGATCACCCCACCTATAGTTTCAAAAAGATCTAGGAGTTTCTTTCCTTTATCTATAGTCTATAGTCTTGTCTTTGGATGCCCGTACCTCAGAGACACGGGGAGCACTACACAATAAACACCTATCAACAAATTGGGCTTCGGCCGTGCGAGCATTTAAGTCGCCAAGTATACAATACGAATCAATATTCATATTTTTTAAAAAAAGTTTCAAATTTATCAAAATCAGCCACCTAATTTGTTTTATTTGAACCATTCAAATAGCGAGGGATGAAGTGGAAATTTGCACCATCAAACTTGGCAGCGAGAACAACATTGCCAGACTTTTCAAGAAATCTAAACGAAAATTTATCTTTTAATCTTTTTTTTAAATCCATCGCATCTTCCCAATACAAATAAAAATCACTAAAATAATTTGAAAAATTACATCTCCTATCATACAAAATATTAGTTTCATATAAGAAAAAAGTATCAAATTTATTTATATAAGAAAAAAAAAATACCAAAAATAAGTTTACTCTTTAAGTTTGTTACATTATACGACACTACCTGACAGACATATGGTTGCTAGTTTTTATGTTGATCAGCAGCTTGTGATGCAGGAACTTTAGCTTTAGAACTACGTGTCTCTCGTACAATTATTTCGCAAGACATGTTGACTTTGGTGACGATCGCTCGTAGAAACTCAGCATCCTGTATCTTTACAGCTTCGACTTTGCCATCGTACCAAGTGAACTGAATATCGTTGACGTATATGCAGAACTCTCCAAAGCGAATTTTTATATTTTCCCCAGATTGTGCAATGTTTTTTCCTAGTTGACGTAAATGGAATCTCTTTTTTCGTTCATCGGCAGTGTAGTCTTTTTGTACATAAATAGAAGACCCTTGAAGCTTTTGCTTAGCTGCAACAATATTGTTGACTTGTAGGGCTGAGTCCAACGAGAACAAAAACGACTTCCCACCATGAATCTGTCGCGATTCTTTAACAAGTGCTGTTGTGTTGAGAGTCGAAGAGCAAAGTTCATTGAATTCGGCAACAGCTGCCTGTGTGTTTTTGTTGTTTAGCCCACTGACAACAATGTTTGCACTTTAAAAATATTTGTCAATAAACTCCAATCTACTCGTATTTTTCATTGACTGTAGCTCTTCTCTAAGTGTGTGTTTTCTGAACGCAGGTGCTGAATCTCCATATTAAGAGTTTGCAGGTCATCTTTACGTGCGACGTCGTGCAGTTTTGTGTCCAGAGCAGCACTTAGCTTTAAGTCAAACACTGACCAAGAAAATAGATCATGACTATTATTAGTCTGATTCGAACTGGTACTGGTTGAGGGATTCACCATTATTTTTGTGTTTTATGAGTGTTTTTTAGGGAAATTAGGTGCACTTTGGTCAGGTGAAGTTTCTTGGTGCCCGCGTTTTTTGTGATGTGCCATATATTTTGGGGTTATGTTTTGTCGCACAAACACTTTTGCTTATTTTCGCCAAAATAACACTATAAAAGATTATTTTTTCGTATTTGTGAAAACTCTTTACTAAAGTTTCAGATAATAAAGTTATTTTATTTTATTATATACAATAAAGATTATTTTGTAGGAATTTATGTAGAGTGTAATAAATCTGACGTGTGAAGTTTTTCAGGGCAGAGCTGCCAACCAAACAGAAGACATTATTGTAGTCACGTTTGATGATGATACTGCAACACTAGCAGAGGCAAAGCGATTAACAAAGCTACAATTAATTTATAAAATGCTCTTAATAATATCAATGAGTGGACAAAAATATGGCGTATAGCGCTCAAAGAACAAAAGTCAGTCCACGCGTGTTCCATTTGGAAATGAGGAAAAGTATGTGGGAATGACTCTAGACGCGAAATTAAAATGGAAGCCGAACGTAAAAGAGAAATGCGAAGAACTAAAAAGTAAATTAAGGGATATGAACTGGTAACTCGGTAAATATTCAAAGCTTAGTATTGAAAATAAATAAAATTGAAAATAATTAAAAAAAACTTGTTTGGACTTATGGTATACAACATTGGGCTTGTGCCTGCGATACAAACTTAAATAACTTGCAAACGTTTGAAAATAAATTGCTCGGGTCATTTGTAACTGCTCCGTGGCATATAAGAAACGAAGATCTTCACAGGGATCTCGGGATTCCTACGGTCTGAGACGAAATAAAAAGCTTCGCCCGAAAACATAGAAATTGACTATTAGAACAAGCTAGTTCAACAGAAAACCGCTTTAAAATCGCGGATTAAGCAGGAACTTTCACCGGAAAGTACCTTGCTAATACACTAAAACCATCTCCACTTCCCGATTGCAACTATGTTGAAACTTATCTAGCAATGTATTTTTAACGAAGTTAAGTAACGTGTTGCAGGTTACTTTCTGGTGAAAGTTCCTGCTTAATCCGCGATTTTAAAGCGGTTTTCTGTTCACCGCACCAATTCGGAAGGTTTTGTTCTTCGCAGACGGCGTACTAGATTCGACTCGTCAAGAATGTCAATAATCGTTGAATTAGCGTGTTCTAATAGTCGATTTCTATGTTTTCGCGCGAAACTTTTTATTTCCTCCCGCACCGTAGGAATCCCGAGATTCCTATGAAGATCTTCGTTTCTTATATACCACGGAGCATTTACAAATGACATAAGCAATTTATTTTCAAACGTTTGTAAGTTATTTAAGTTTGTATCGCAGGTACAACCCCAAAGTTGTACACCATAAGTCCAAACAGGTTTAAGAACCTGTCGGTATAAAATCAATTTATTTTCAATATTAAGCTTTGAATATTTACCGAGTAACCAGTTCATATCTCTTAATTTACTTTTTCACGTGCGGCTTCTATTTTAATATTGCGTCTAGAGTCATTCCCAGATACTTTGCCTCATTTGCAAATGGAACACGAGCGGTATTAAGAAAGACGGGTAATCTATTTATTTTTTTTATTTTATTTTTTTATTCGTAAAGTCCACGTGGACTGACTTTTGTTCATTGAGCGAGATCCGCCATGTTTTTGTCCACTCATTAACATTATTAAGAGCATTTTGTAATTTATTTGTAGCTTCGCTAATCGTTTTGCCCACTGCTAGTATTGCAGTATCATCAGCAAACGTGGCTACAATAGTATCTTCAGTTTGACGTATATCGCGTGCAAATAAAAGGTACAGAACTGGACCTAATACACTTCCTTGTGGTACCCCAGCCACTATTTCTTTGAAATCAAAAAGTCTTTCATTTAGATATCTGTTTAGAATATTGTAAAGTCCTTCAGCCAGAACTTGTCTTAATTTGAATTTGAGGCCTTTGTGCCACACCTTGTCAAACGCCTGCGACACGTCCAAAAAGACAGTTGAACAGATTTTCTTTTCTTCAAGAGCTCTCTCAATTATGTAAGTAATTCTATGGACTTGACCAATTGTCGAATGCTTGCTTCTAAGTCCGAACTGATGTTCAGGTATTAATTGTTTCTCTTCTATTATCGGTTGCAGCCGCAGGAGAAGTATTCTTTCAAAAACTTTTGATAATATAGAAAGAAGCGAAATCGGCTTGTAAGACTTCTTTTCGTGAGATGGTTTGCCAGGTTTCAAAACCACTATGACTTCCACAACTTTCTATTGGCTCGGAACATATTCTAACCTTAGAGCGGCATTTATTATGTAAAGGAGGTTAATAAACCCTTTACGAAGGAGCATTTTTAAAATTTCTGGCGTAACTAAGTCTTATCCTGGAACTTTTTTGGACTTAAGCTTCTTTATTTCTCTTTTTAATTCGGCAAGTGTAGCATTTCTCGTTATGTAGCTTTCATTTGAGGTAAAATTCATATTAATATTTTCCTTGAGTTCTTGCCCATCAAACGGCTTAAATGTTTCCTCTAAGTCATTGGCGAATACGCCAATCGCTTTTTCTATGTCACTTTTAGCCCATTCATTTTGGCTTTTCTTAATCGGGGGCACTGGAAGCTTTGTTATTTTCGTTGTTTTTATAGCTTTCCAAAGTGAGTAGTTGGATTCTTTCCCCGCTGTCAAGCCTTCAAGGTAATTTTCAACTTCAAGGTTTTTGAAATCTGATATCGCCGTTTTTAGCATATTACTCAAGCGATTTAAATAATCTTTGTGTTGAGGAGCACGGGTTCGCTGCCATTTCTTACGTACTTTTCGTTTCTCTTTCATTAAATCTTTTATTTCCTGCGGATATTTTATATCTTTATAGCGAGGCATTAGACTTTGATAAGGTGTGTTATCCCAAGCTGCCTTTTGTATTATATCAACAAAGGTATCTACTGCGTCTTCAAGCTCAAGAGGCGTTTGTAATGATACCCTTAACTCAACGTTGTCCTCGATATCTTTTTTTAAATCCATCCCAGTTGGTTTTACTGTTTGTTAACCTGGGTGGTTTTTCAATTTTAACAAGGCTTTCGCTCATAGTAAGTACGACGGCAGAATGATCTGAGAAGAGGTCATAGCCCTCTGAAATTTCTCTTTTACTCTTTTACCATGAATAAATCGATTAGGTCAGGTATTTTCGACAGATCAGTTGGCCAGTAAGTTGGCTTGCCAGTCGAATGAAAGTCACAATTATTTTCCATTCCTGCTTCATATAGCATGCGACCCTTTTGAGATATGCATCGTGAGGCACAGAAGGTGTGCTTTGCATTAAAGTCACCACCAACAATTAAATTTGGGCCTAGTGACTTTATTCACTATCAATTTTGCAACGCGGAGGGCAATATATGGAAGAGACATTGAGAGGAATATTTTTAGTTTTAACCTGTACACTACTCAATTGAATTGATTCCGCCTCTATTTTCAGGCCTATAGAGTGTTTCATGCACTATTTTCTTTTATATACAATGATGATCCACCTCTTGTTTGTTTGACGGATGAATAGCGTGGTAGTCATGAAATCAGTGGATTTTAAGATTTGATTCATTTTTGGCATGCGTTTCTGATATCAAACAAATGTCAATATCATTTTCTCGCATATACATCTCCAATTCTCCAAGTTTTTGCCATAATCCGTTGGCATTCCACGTAAGAATTTTAAGCTTTTCCATCATATATTTTTGAAAGAGGTTTGGGTCGAAAGCAATTTTCGAGCTTATTAATCGCTTAGGCAGAAGGGGCAATTTTTTAAAAAAATGACTTAAAACAGAAAAAAAAATATTTAAAAACAACGGTACAATTTACAATACCATGCTGTACCTTTTTGGAAAGCCAGAAATCTCTTCTTTGATTTTCATTTTAAATTACGTTGTGTTAGTGACGTGTTTTTGAAAAATTAATTTTCAAACTCGAAATTAAAAAAAAAAAAAAATAATTTTTCTCAAAATTTTATGTAAATAAGTACAATTTTTGTCTTCAAAATTCAATGCTCTTATTAATATTCTATAAGAAACAGAAAACCGGATGTTAAAATGTGTCTTAGTTTTTCAGAAATTAAAAAAAAATAAAAGTTCTTTTGTTAAGGAAAACTCGTCACTAACACAAGTTAATTTAAAATGAAAATCAAAGAAGAGGCTTTCAAAGAGGTATAGCATGGTATTGTAAATTGTACCGCTGTTTTTAAATATTTTTTTCTGTTCTAAGTCAATTTTTTAGAAAATTGCCCCTCCTGCCTAAACAGGGGGAAATAGACCCTCCACCCATATGATTTTTTTCTTGTCTTAACCCAATATACTCGCTCTAACTTTTTGGTGCACCTTATACCAATCACACTGTATATGGGGCATTCCATGCCAAATCCGACAGTTTGAAGAAAAATTATGTTTGATTTTTCCAATTTTTTGATATTTTTTAGTATTCATAAATGGAAAGATTTGAGATTTTTTTGATGGCATTACTTCCTAATAATGGTCAAAATTGAATATATTTTTTTCAAGATGCATTTTTTTCAAATTTACTTTTCAAAATAAACATACAAAATTGTTAAAGTTGTTTTAAAATGTGATTCTATAAATTTTAAGTTTTAAATCCTTTTTTTAAATTGAGTGCATATTTTGATTTTTTTTTTTTGAAAATTTACTTTTTTAAACTTTTGACAATTCCCCAACTTTTAAGCCTAGGTAGATCACGGACACCTTTTAATTACTATTTTTTTATCGATTTTTGAAAATTGCAATTTTTTTTAATCATTACTTTGTTATTACGTTCTAGGTATATGATTTTTTTTTCAATTATTATTATACATTATTACAAAATAAGCTGTGTGTAATCCTAATCAATAATTATTTTAAAGCACTTTTACCTCATTGATTACACTTATTGAATGATAAAAATAAACTAAACGTAACAAAACTGCATTTAATTTACTTCTAAGACGATTTACCTAACAAACGCGTTTCGATGAGCTTGTCTATTATCATCAGCGTACACAACTGATGATAAAAAAGTGTCATCTTCATCTTTTCAGCATCATTGGTCCTAAGTTCAATCATTGTTTTGGGAAAACAAAGCGAGATTTGACGGCGGTGATCAAGGTACAAATAATTTGAAACTTGTTCGACAAGTTAATTATTCTAAAACGTCTAGATGCTTATCAATGCTATTTTATTCAAAGAGACGAGAAATCGATGAGTGCTGACAGTGAAAATGTTAAATCTTGTTGTATAGATTTACTTTTTCGCTTTTCTTTTGTTCTACTATTCATGCACATTTAACCTTCCGAAAGCAAGGCTTTTTTTTTGTACGTGAAAGGCAGCTGGCAGCTCCACCATGTTTGATTGTAAATACAAGTATGTATATTTAAAGTAAAAATAAAGCTTACACTGTACAACAACTGGTTTTTTCGTGAAAGCGTCTAGGTGCGTCTGAAAGGTCTAGGTGAGCTGAGTAAAACCCCATTTAAGGTTTGTACAAGTTGACTCGATTTGAATAGTTATAGCCTCTTGTTATTTCGGTTCAATTACCCTTGAAAATTGATAATAAGTCCATATTTTGGATTTAAATTTTCTTATATTGGTTTGATTAAGTTAATTTCTAATAATTCATAGCGTTTTTGATACCAAAAAAATTCCTTAAGTAGCATAAATCGGCTTTACAATGTATAGTAAAGTAAAATTAGCTTTTTATGTCTACAAAAAATAATGTCAAAATTTCAATTTTTTTGTCTCATTTTTGTAGAGCCTGAATCCACAAAAATTAGGCAAAAAACTTAATGCACTGTCCGCAACTTTGGAAAAGGCATTAAAAAGAACTAAATGTGATTTTCTCGAGACCTATTGGACATAAAGTGATATTAATTTTTTAATTTTGTAGATCAAAATATTTCACAAATCTTTTGACACCTCTTTCCAATGAAAAGTTATTGTAGAAAAACTGTCAAAATATGAGATAAATAATGGTTTCTTTTGGTTTTTCGTACCTCTTGTTCATCTTAACTAAAAAATTCTAAAATACTTTTGTAGCTGCAGAAATCTGTTTTCTTATAAAATTTTACAAAAAGTTAGGAAATTAAGAATTTTACAAAAGTATTTTGGTACTTTTTAGTGCAGATGAACAAGAGGTGTATATATAGGTGATAAGCCATAAGAAATCATTTTTTATCTCATATTTTGACAGTTTTTCTTCAATAACTTTTTATTGGAAAGAGGTATCAAAAAAATTTTGTAAGCAAAAGTTTTGTAAAATATTTTAACCTACAAAACTAAAAAAATAATATCATTCTTCGTCCAATATGTCACGAGAAAATCACATTTAACTCTTTGGCCAATCTTTATGGATTTAGACTCGAGGCAACTTGAACAAACCTCAAATGAGGTTTTACTCAGCTCACCTAGACCTTTTAGGCGCACTAAGACCGAAAAATGCTCCACGCAAAAAAAAACAGCTGCTGTACTGTGTCATTTATACAAAACTGAGAAATGTTGTCTCTTTAAATTTTTTGTAATCTTAGTACATAATTGTTGGAGATAAGCAAATTCTCTAATTTAGCACCATTAAGAAATAAAGCATACGTAAATAGCAAAGGGGGTGACTGGTAATCCCACAACAATATTAATTGTTTAATAAAACTAAAACAACAAGTTACCTCAGCACGTTAATACAAGCAACATACTGCCAGGAATATATTTAAAGAACAGAACGACCTATAGAAAGATACAAGAACAGAAACAGTAAATTTAAGGTTTTTCTCAGATAGTGGGATGATGTGTAACCCCACTTGCCTTCGGAAGGTTAACTTTGCTCACCGCCGTCGAATCTCGGGTTGTGTTCAGGTCCGACAGATAATATGGGGAGAGTGAGTAGCACTACTACTAAAATGAATACTATTCAACATAAAATCACCAAATTCATAAATTATATAAAATATTTTTAGTTATTTATACAAATGGAAATGCTGAGGAACGTTTGTCGTTCCAATCTAAGGCCTTTTGAATATTTTTCTCAATTGCAAATAGAAAAACAAAAATAAATGTCACAAAAATTACAGAAAACCATGTTGTACTGAAAGAAACGAAAAATAAAACTCGAAAAACTTAAAAAAGTTTAATGCGAATCAAAAAAAATCCCATACAAATGAAAACGAAATTATAAACGAAAAACTTTGCTCTATACTTTTCGTGTTTAGTTCGGTGCTCGTGGTTGACTAGAGAAATTGATTACACTGGTCTGCAACAAAAACTGCCTCCAAACCAAACGATACTTTTCTTAACTATTTCGGCATGGTCAATCCAAAGTAAAAATTGGTCTAGCACATCATGTTTTAAGACATTTCAACATAAACATTTCAAAAACCCGTTTTGACGTCGGAAAGTACCCACTTAATATGCTTAAGCAAAACTTCTAAAAGGATCTGATAGAACTGTATTTTATCTCACTGAACCATTTCAATTTTTTTCGAAATTCATTTTCTTCTCAAAACAGCAAAGTTTTCAAAAACCTCTCAGGTAAAAAATGAAACTAAATGAATTGCCCCAAATTTCATATTTGTTCGTTGGTTGTTGAATTGGTGACACCAGAAACGAGAACAAATTTCGTTGGGGGGTTGTTCATCTCTCTTAAAGCAAGGGTTATACGATTTAAACAAAATATTTAAAAATAGGAAGCTTGACAGTCCTGAAAGGACGTTCTAATGCTTAACTATAGTTAGTTTTATCGTTTATTTGCATCAACAAATTTTCTTCCATTTTTCGTAGAATCATCCATTAATTGAAAAACTATTCTCTCATACACACAATCAATGATTCAGCAAGTTGTTGGATGTCTTGCCAAAACTTGCCGAATCCAAATGGCCGAGTTCAGAAGGCCCGTCTTCTTCATAAGTAACCTCGATGGTTTTGGAACCAACTGTTCCACTCAGTAATTTGGAAACCTGTTTTTGTTACTTTTCCAAAATACTTAAAGAGTAGGTCTCTGGCTGATGGACGTCAAGTATCTACTGACTCTAGTATCTTGGAGCCGCAACGAAAAAGGAAAGGCTAAGGATGGATAATGATAAAGAATAGACGGATGAAACTTGTTGTGGTAAATTTTACCGCAGCAACGCACTACATAATTATTTTGACAACAGAAAAGTCTAAGGTTTTTTTTAAATTTTTTTGACTAGGTTTTGTCTAAGGTTTTTTAAAAATTTTTTTGACTAGAAAAGTTCAGATTAGATTTTTAGATTAAATGCTAGGTAATTCAATCACAGTAAGAGTCACAATGACGTTTGGATAAGAGTAACCAGTTTGGTTAATTTTACGCAACAAAATTCTTTGATAAGTTTAACCAAATTGTGTAAATCATTTCCCATACAAAATTTGACAGTTCATTATTAAGAAAAAAAATAATAAATAAATAAAATAATTCAATTTGGACCATTATTAAGAAAGTTATGAGCAATTAACAAAAAAAAAGAGCGATTTTTTGAAATCTCGATATTTTTTGAACGGTCCATCAAAAAAATCTCAAACCTTACCAGGAATTGTCTATCAATGTATACTAAAAAATATCAAGAAGTTGGGAAAACAAAAATATTTTTTTTTCAAACTGTCCGATTTGACATGGAGTGCCCCATATACTTTTGTAATTAAATGTTCATACAGACATTGGTATCTACCAAATTACATACATAATTCCAATAAATCGTGAATATCAACAAAACGTTGAAAAGAGGTACATACTGTACACCAACACCTTTTACTTACCTACGTACCTGCCTAAATAAAATCATTGAATAAATATTATAAATTTGTATTTATTCAATAAATTATACCATTTACATCATACATTTGAAAGCTCGACGAATTAAAATAAAGAAAAATTTAAACTACATTATCACATTAGCAAATTGCATCCGAAAGCCAACATAATAAATTGGTACACAAGAACCTATACATAAGATATTTTTTTTGTCTCCCATATCGTCACCTGATTGCAAGAACTAGGTAACTTAAGTTTCAATGTTTACAATATCTCAGCCAAAACGGTTATATTTTGTGCAATTTTCAAGCTTTTTCGTCCAATTTTCCTACCATTAAAAAATATAAGATATTTGTGAAGTGTAAGAAACATAAAAATTAAATTTCAATCGTTCTCTAGTAGTTTGGTAGCTATGAACCTATCTCCAAAATTATTAAAATTGAGTTACGTAGTTCTTGCAATCAGAGGATGATATGTATACTTTGCGTTTGCCTTCAATTCTCGAGCGACAAACAAAACAAAACACAACTCAAAAGCAAAACCAATAATACTCTGTTTGGCGTTGTTGTTCATTTTAATCCGAATTGAGAAAAAACTTCTCTTTCTTTTTCGAAACTCAAAAAAAAATCACAAAAGGGGAACAAACTTTCCAAAAGGAATACATTTGCCAATTGGTTGTAGTATTCGATAGAATTGTTTATCAGCTTATAGACATCTGGTGGCGGTTTTCTTGGGTGTCTCTTCTATTGGTAATTATTGAATGATGGCACCTCGTTAAATTGACTTTCTCGCTTGATGGACCGAAGAATGTCAGTTCGAAAATTTCTTATATAAATAAATAGTACAGTTTTGTATACGATTGACTGAACCTCGCTTAATTGATCTTAAAGAAATCCAGCTAACAAACTAAACACAAGTATACAATTTTGGGTTAGTTGAACAACAAATTATTATCAGTCTTAGAAAATTGTTTCAATTTGGAAGCGCTTAACTTGACAGATTGTTCACTGATATAAGAAATACGACAGCTCTAAATAATCTGCTTTTTGTCATTTGAAATTTCAATGTCGGGTACCGGTAGCACTGCATCACCTACCGTTATTTTTATACAGTAATTTAAACATAAACAAACAAAAATTATTCTCCAACATGGTCGTAGTATGATCATTTGAACGAAGAAACAACCGCAAGTATTATAATGTCTGTTCATATACTTTCAAAAAAATACAAATTTAGTTTTTTTTATATCTATGAGTTTCGACGGAACCTTAGGCTAAATTAGTAGAAATTCGAAGTTTTGGGAAGTACGCGAACATATTATGAGTTTCTTTTACCCTTTTGGGATTTTTAAGTGATATTTTTGTTTTATAGTTATGTTTGTTAAATAAAATACATATGTTCAAATACATACATATTTTTGTATTATATAGTTTTTGTTATATTTTTCTAAAATTTGATGTAGACATTTTTCAAAAGAAAACCTATTTTATGTTTTACTTGACCGACTGTTGTAATTAAACGGGTTTCGCTTAATTGAAAATGTCGGTCAATTATGCGGGTTTCCGTTAATTGAACCACCCGGATAATTGACCGACAAATCTGACAAAATGGTAAAGCGGGGAATACGTACTAAAATTGAACTCATCGGTGGATTAGACAAATAGATGTGTCTGGTAGGAATCCAAAAAGAAATAAATAAAACAAAATCTTCTTCGATCAAGAGGCAATGTATGAAGCTTTGGCTGCTTACAATGACTTAAACAGATCAAGATCAGTCAAACGATCTCGTATTTTTATATCCGTGGTAGTGCAAACAAATTGTATAAAGCAATTGATTAAACGTTGTGTAGTTTCAAAGTCTTGCTTGGGAGAACATAACTAAAACAAATTAAATGCACTGATCGAGTCAGATGAGATAGAAGATTTTGAATGGCTTCAGTAATAGTAAGCAGAGTGCAACAAATGCATCAGAAAACCCACTCAATCACAATTTAAAACTGAAAGTGATTTTTTTAAAAGCAAAGAAGATTTTTCAAATATCTTTGGATATAGTGAAGATCATTGGATGGTGAAGTTCATAATAAAGATTTTGCGACCTTTAGTCCAAATGCGTTTCGCCCAGGTACAACAGTTGGGCTCATCAGTTAGATGGTGCAGTTCTGCGTCGACACCCATCTTTAAATTTTATTAATATTCCTAAGTATTTGCTAATTTTTCTTGGATTTGCAAATTTTAGTTCCCAAAACTGATTTTTTCAACCTCCTTCATGGGAAAAGAGGGGTGGTAGAATATCAATAAAGTATGGTTTGAAAC
The DNA here is from genome assembly GCA_946251815.1 of Dasysyrphus albostriatus. Taxonomy (NCBI): domain Eukaryota; kingdom Metazoa; phylum Arthropoda; class Insecta; order Diptera; family Syrphidae; genus Dasysyrphus; species Dasysyrphus albostriatus. The sequence goes on from OX276337.1 coordinate 76,611,698, forward strand.
AAGACTCATATATGTAGAAATGGGTGATACCAAGTTAAAAGTTAGAACATGCAGCGGGACTCCACAGGGTGGAGTTTTATATCCCCTGCTTTGGTTCCTTGTAGTCAACCAGATATTGGTTAAACTTAATTTTAGTGGCATCAAGGTCGTTGGATACGCCAATGTGTTAATGGCCTCGGGAAAATGTATGCAAAATTTATGCGGCCTCCTATAGTTAGCCCTCGACAAGCTCAATAATTGGGCCAGCAGTTGTGGACTAAACGTTAACCCACTAAAGACAGAACTGCTGTTGTTTATAAGGAAAAACAATATTCCCCACATAAACCCGCCAACCATCAACGGAACTCCACTTCAAGTTTCGGATACCACCAAATACCTTGGTGTTGTACCTGACCGTAAACTGAACTCGAAAGAAATTATTAAAGAAAGAGAAAAAAACCCAATAGCATTCTATACGTGCAGTCGAATTTTTGGTAGTAGATGGGGTCCCAGCCCTAAGACCATTCAACGTACACAGCCATTATAAGGCCAATCCTAGAGTACGCATGCATGGTCTGGTGGCCAACCACGAAAGGGACAAACCTTCTGATTGGATGCGATGCTAACGCATGACATACTACACGACAGTTCGGAGATTAATAAACGAGGTGAGTCTCTTTTTGATTTTATTATTGAAAATATCTTAACTGTATGTAATAGAGGTAGTACCCCCACCTTTATTTTTCCGAGCTCGCAAAGTTACGTAGGATGGGAAGATACGCTTGATGTTACTGTCATAAACAATAATTTTAAGCTATCAGTGGAGAACTGGAGAGTATCTCTTACTAATTCCTTTTCGGATCACAGGTGGATCCTTTTCAATATTAATTTCAAGTCTGAAATCCCTGCTCCTTATAGAAACCCAAAAAGAATTGACTGGAAGAAGTTCAGCCAAATCGTAAACTCCAAACTGCATACAATACCGAATCTGAGTCCAGAATTGATTATAGATCTTGAATCGATGGTGATAAACTTTGAAGCATCTATGAACACTGCTTTTAAGGATTCTTGCCCAATTAAATATAGCCGTAAAACCCTTCCTCCATGGTGGAATGAAGATCTGTCTAACCTTAGGAAAATGACTAGGAAAATCTACAATATCTGCCACAAACACAATTTTTACCAACCTTATAAAGACTGTTTGAAAATTTACAAGCGTGCTGTCGCATCAGCTAAGAAAAAAGGTTGGAGAGATTACTGCAATTCTATTGAGAGCCTAAAAGATTCTGCAAGGCTTAGTAAGGTTCTTTCGAAGGAACATTGTTATCGTTACTTCTTGAAAAGCCCGATGGATCTTCGACAATCTCTCCAGCTGAGTCCTTGGAATTGTTGATGTTGACACACTTCCCGGGCTGCGAGAATAGCAACTCTGAAGCGCGTAGAATTCACATCACTCAATTAGCTCGTGTAGAGCATATCAATAATTTTATAACAAACGAAAAGATAGCCTGGGCTATTTACTCTTTCTCATCATACAAGTCTCCAGACCTAGACGGAATTCTACCAATCATGCTCCAAAAGCTGCAAGATATGGTAATCCCCCGGCTGGAGTTGATCTTCAAAGGATGCCTCTCGCTCAACCATGTCCCAGAGTCTTGGAGACATGTAAGAGTGGTTTTTATCCCTAAAAAAGGAAAGCGAGGCCACGAATCCGCGAAGGATTTTCGACCAATCAGCCTAAACTCTTTTGTGCTTAAAATATTAGAGACCTATTTGAGGAATGTCCCCTCGAAAATTCTCAACATGCATATCTCAAAGGTAAGTCCACGGAGACGGCCCTTCATAAGGTAGTGCGCACAATTGAGAAACCCATAAACTTCGAAGAATATACCCTAGCCACCTTCTTAGATGTAGAAGGGGCCTTTAATAACGTGCTAATCGAATCCATTCTTGAGGCACTCGTTGACTTTTGGGTAGAGCACTACATCAGAGAATGGATAATATCCATGCTCAACGACAGAAGGATTCATGGCATTTTAGGTAATGTGAACTTGACAAAACACGTTAATAGAGGAACACCACAGGGTGGGGTTCTTTCACCACTTCTATGGCTACTAGTCATGAATAAAATCCTCGTTAAACTGGAGAGATGTGGTGTGAAGGCGGTTGCAAATGCGGACGATTTGGTGATATTGATATCAGGTAAGTTCACTTCTGTGATAAGCGAAATCACAGAAATGGCTCTGAGAAAGGTTAGCAACTGGGCTACGAGCTGTGGTCTAGGAGTCAACCAGAGCAAAACTGAGCTGATGCTTTTTAATACCAAAACTTAGATACATCCCTGCACTCCACCCCGTCTTAACGGCCAATCACTCTCACTATCAACCAGTGCAAAGTATCTTGGTGTCATCCTTGACCATAAGTTAAACTGGAAAACAAACATCGAAGATCGGGTAAGGAAGGCCTACATAGCTTTCTACGCTAGTAGCAAAACCTTTGGTAAAAAATGGAGCCTTCAATCGAAGATGATTTTGTGGACGTATACAGCCGTTGTACGGCCGATTTTAACTTATGGTTCGATTGTCTGGTGGCCCGCACTTAACAGAGCATATAACATCGACAAACTTAAAAAGGTTAAACGAACGAGCAAACCACTCGCTCTGCACAATAAATATTTAGTATCTTGTAGTGCATTAATTCTTAAAGAATCAAATTGTTGGGTTACCAAGCCCTATGGCCACAGCAATATCACAAATTTGATTCCAACTGAAATTTTTTCAACTCCTACTGACTACTGCACGCCAAAAATGAAACTCAGTAAAGATTTTAAAGTCTTATTCTCATCCAGAAAGGACTGGGATGATGACGTCATGACGAGAGACTTCAACACCACTATCTGTACTGATGGCGCAAAGATGAAGTTGGTTCAGGAATCTTTTCTGAGTCTCTTAATATCTCAAGGTCCTTTCGTCTACCCGATTATTCTAGTGTGTTTCAAGCTGAAGTACTTGCAATTAGGGAAACATGCAGGATACTTAAACTAGATCCCAACCAAAATCGTAATACAGCTATCCTCACAGACAGTCAGGCAGCTGTCAAAGCCATTGATTCGGCTATATCATCCTCTAAACTGGTCCAGCAATGCCGGGAGGAGCTCGCAACCCTTAATATTAACCTCAAGGTCACTCTTATCTGGGTTCCTGGCCATAGGGGCATTAAAGGAAATGAACGGGTAGATGAACTCACCAGGCAAGGATCAGCCTTTCACAACTCACTTGCGGAAAGAGTCAACATCCCCCTGGGAGTTGTGAAGGGCAATTTACGGTCAATCTTTCTTAGTGAATCCAATCGAAGGTGGAATAGCTTGACCGAATGCAAAATATCCAGAAAGATCTGGCCCACCTATAATAAATCCCGAACAATTGATATGTTATGTAGACCCAGGCGAGACATATGTAGCTAGGGTCGTTGCAACCTGTACTGGACATTGGCCAGTAGGGGAACATGCAGCGAGACTGGGTATTCCCTACAATACTCACTGCCGTAGCTGCAGTGATCAGCAAGAAAAGGAAACAGTCCTTCACTTTCTCTGTGAATGTCCTGATCTGCCTAGAATGAGAGCACAGTCGTTTGGAGTGACATTTTTAGACGACCTCAATGAACTTTCTGAAATGAAAATCAAAAACTTGATTTCCTTTCTTAACGCGAAGAAATGGAAAATCGGTTGCTTCTGTATCATGTTTCCCCCCAGACCACAAGACCGTGAGCAATCGGAATACAGGCCTCTGCTGGGTTTCATGATGCTCAATGACAGCGATCATCGGTTGGATCCTTTGCACTGCAGTGCTATCTGCTGCGCTCGGCATATCGCAGCTGGCTTTGGGCGAGATACGATCCAATCGACTGAGTGTCTTAAGTCCCGCCTCTTGACGTTGGTGCTAGCCCAAAATATACTTAAACCATATTCCAAATCCGTTCTAATTCAAATCAAAGAACTCTGGGCTCATGGTGGATGCTGATCTCCACTGGAAACCTCCGGTCATGCCGAGTGGGCTTACGGAGGCCCAGGTGGAGCGTTATTTGGGTACTGGGCGAGTGTTACGCCCGTGCCACCATTTCTACCTACCTTCCTTTCACTTGCCTTACTCAATCTGTTTACGAGAGAGTTGGCGACCAAAAATTCTTTAAGACTTCAAAGATGTAAAAATTGGAAAAAGGTCCTCAACGGTCACAGAATGAATGAATGAAATAATGAATTTTACAAACATTGACATTCAAATAGACTACGTTTCACCGCACATTGATATCAACCTAGTAACCATGACAGATGTCCCCACCAGGGAACTCTGGAACGAAAACTCTGTCATTAATGAAAATCATGTTTCAGTTTTCACCGACGGTTCCAAAACCTTGGAGGATGTTGGGTCAGTCTATTCAGATAACCCACCCATAAATAGATCTATGAAGCTTCCAAACTTTTGCAGTGTATTCCAAGCGGAAGTGCTGGAAGTTTTTATTTAATTTAAAGCCATTTCCTCAATGACCATAACTATAACCTAACTGATCGATCGTTGCCGGAATGAGTTAAGAGTACTCAATGCAACGAACACAGTTACCCTAGGACATAGGGATATTCACGGGAACTAAATGGCAGGGGAACTGGTCAAAAGCGGATATCCGATCCAATCCAAATCGAAGCTTCGGTGCTCATGCCACTGGAGCAAGAAAAAATGAGAATACACTAGAGTTTCTTGGAAGCTGCAAAGTCAGATGTTCATTCATCGGCAACTGTCGGGTTTCAAAGAACCTTTGGCGAAATATTTGGAAGAAAAAAACTTTAGAAGGCCTCAATTATCACTCATAGTTGGCGTCCTAACGGGCCACAACTCTTTGGGAGTCCACATGAACAGAATGAGCATCAGCTCATCGGACTTATGTAGAGGGTGTCATGATTAAGAGGTGAAAGAGGAATCTCTTCACTTCTTTTGCGAATGCCCCATCCTAGCTAGAACCAGAAAAGCAACTGTATGAGAATACTTTTTTGACGAACTGGGCGACATCTCTGTCTTGCCAATAAGAACATCTAAAATTCATTCAGAACTCAGGATGGTTCAGGGATGCCCCACACCTAAAACTTCCCTTTAATCCCCTTCCTATCCCTCCTCACCACCCATCTTTCAACCTGGGGAACGCAATGGATCCACCGAGATCCGAGTGAGATGATGTGGCTCACCGTATTATCACCCCTTCAAACCTAACCTAACCCAAAGGTGCTGAATCCAACGAGAGTTCTCAGCTATTCGTCCAACACCTGGTTCTCGATTTAAATGCCAATGTATGCAAAATTTTGGAATTCAAACTGGTAAATGGCAACCCTTCCCCGTCAACCTGATAGTGTTGCCACCTTTGTAGCTCTTCTTAATAGTAAAGTATTAACTATTAGTATACTAAAGCTCAACCCGTTAGGTCAGAATGACAGGCCTTCATATTGTGCACTAACGCAACGCCCCTACTATAAGTACTGAAATTAATCTTTCTAGCAATATCGTTGCGGCATCGTTAAAAAATTTGTTTCGGGTCCAATATAATATTACCTTTTGCTTATATTTTTTCCATAAATTCAATGGTATAAAAATTTTTAGCATTTTCTAAAAATTTTAAACAATTTATCAACAATTTCTTATTAAAAATTACTTGTTGCTAAATAAGTTTTGTATTTTCGCATTTTTGACCGTGGTTACTATGTGTTATCATAATTTTGTATGAAAACAGATGAAGAAACAAAACAAATGAGTCCTGAATAAACTTTGTACGATAATTTTCTGGAGTAAACTTCTCATTTGACAAAAAAAAGTATTTTTTACGAACTAAATTCAATGGGTGATATGCATAAAACTTAGTAAATGCTTTTACTAAAGAATTTTCAAGTATATGCTATTTTTGATATCCATAAAAATGCAGTAAATGCCGAAATCTACGTATTTACTTCAGGCTATAGTATAAACTTTTTTTGGATAAATTCTTTTAATAAATACTATATTTCTTATGCATTAAACTGGCAATTACTTTTTTCCTGCAGTATATTCTTGATTTTTTCGAAGTTGCCAATTAGCAACATGAAAATTTCATAGTACATACTCTTTTGGTTTTATTCCGCAGTTAAGGAGTTTTAAAACCAATAATCTACAGTCATGTGTCCGATTTAAATTGGTAGACAAGTCCATTCAAGAGGACACAAGCGTCCACAGGTTTTTTGTTAAACCAACTTCTTTCTACCAACTCCTACTCTCACCTCCCCGTGGTGAACATCGGATACCGAGTACCTCAATCGAAGATAGGGTTTCAATTCCTGTGGATGATTGTTGTTGGCAGCAAACGAGAGAGGGGGGGAGGAGTGTTCCCACTAAGGCACTTCTCTCTTCATCAAGGCGGCAGCGGAAGAATTCCCCAGATGGAATCAACGGTGGCGTCTACAATTCCAGTCAGGTTGAAGAACTTAGTGAACACCTTATAGGGGCTACTACGACTTATTCGGAGCTCAGGCCTATAAGGAGCGGTTAATCTGGCTCCCCGCCCTTGGAGTCATACTAAGGGTCTGTTCCTTCAGGTTTGGGGGTCGTGCCGTCGGGGTGACTGCCCGGCCACGTAAAGATATTTCGTTGCAAAGCAACAACAAGCCCAGAATACGGACGGATTTACTGTTGACGAACCTAGCAAACGAAATAAGGACAACGAACTTCGGATCTGCACGTGGAATGTTCTGTCTCTCAAGAGAACACGTGCATCCGAACATTTAGCGGAGGCCCTAGACCGCTAAAAAGCAGATATCACCGCCATCCATGCGATGGCATGGGCCGGGTAAAAGAAAATTGAAAGACTGCGACGTCTACTACGGCGACTGCTATCGACAAGAAGGGCAGCGTCTTTTTGGGCATGGATTTGTCGTTGGAGGCAGACCTAGGCAAAAAGTCCTGAGTTTCAACAACGTAAGCGAGCGCCTTACGACTCACGCATCAAGGCTAAATTTGCCAACATCCGCCTCATATGCGCGCATGCCCCCACAGAGGAGAAAGATGACGACACCAAGGACGAATTCTACGAGTTCCTGGACAAGACATACGAGCAATGCCCTAGCTGTGACATTAAGATTGTCTTGGGTGATTTAAATGCCAAGCTTTGAAGAGAAGACGTCTCTGGTGGCACAATCAGAAAATATAGCCTGCACGACTCCACTTCTGATAACGGCTTCAGGTTAATTGGCTTTGCTGTGGAGCGAAACGTTGTGGTAGCTAGCACGCAGTTCCCGCATCTCACTATAAATAAGGGGACATGCAGCCAGGCATACAAAGCGGCGTTGCATAGAAGGACCAGAGCTGCTCGAGAGCTCTACGAGCAGAAGAGGCGAAAGGAACACCGTCTTCTCAGAAGGAAAAAAAGAAGCATGAGAGCGTGCGATCGAGGAGTTAGAGGGATTCCATTGCAGAAATAAAGTTCGGAAGTTTTACCAAAAGGTAAAAATAAACCTCCAGGTTTACAAGGGCCGAACCGAAGCCTGCAAGGATGAACAGAGGAGCATCGTGGTAGAATCGCAGTCGGTGCAGAGGATATGGAAAAATCATTTCTGCGAATTGTATAACGGCGATGACGAACTGTTTCCCACTGCCATGCAGATTGCACCATTCAACCTGGACGACGTAGGCCAACAATTCCGTCCACCCGATCTCGACGAAGTGAAGACAGCTTTATCTAAACCTAAGCCAAATAAAGTTGCTGGAGCTGATGGCCTCGCGGCCGATCTATTCAAAGCGGCTGGTGATAAATTGGTTGGGAGTATGCACCAGCTCATCTCCAAAATATGGTCGGAGGAAATCATGCTCGATGAATGAAACCTCAACATTGTTTGCCCGATCCTCAAGAAAGGTGATCCTGGACTGCACCAAATACAGAGGAATCAGTATTCTTAACATCGCGTACAAGATATTCTCTGCCGTACTTTGTGAACGCCTGAAGCCATTCGTCAGCAACCTGATAGGTTCATATCAGTGTGGTCTTAGACCAGGCAAGTCCAACATCCACCAAATATTCGCACTACGGCAGATCTTGGAAAAAACCCAGGAGTTTCAAATCGATACCCACCACCTTTTCATCGATTTCAAGGCCGCATAGCATCTATAGATGCGAGTTATATAGAGCAATGTCTACTTTTGGCATACCTTCTAAGCTCGTCCGTTTGTGCAGGATGACAATGGAGAATGCACGCTGCTCCATCAAGATGGGCAAGCCCTCACTGATACCTTTGATGTCAAAAAAGGTTTTAGACAAGGAGACGCGCTGTCATGCGACTTCTTCAACATTGCTCTCTAAGGAATTGTGCAAAACTCTCACGTCAACACTAGAGGCACAATTTTTCAAAAGCCCGTCCAACTACTCGTTTACGCCGACGATACTGGCATAATTGGACGAACAAAGCGTGATGTCCCTGAGGTACACCCGAGAGAGCGTTAAATGGGTTTGAGAAAGAGTGTCGAAATTTTACCTGGTAGGATCTATTTCCCAGGTACGATTTTATCCAATCTATAAAGAAAGGTGGAAAGCCGAAAGCTTTAAGTTTGAATAAAATAATACTGTGACTAAGTTGATCAAATGCTTTAGAAAAGTCAGTGTAAATGCAGTCAACTTCACTACCATTTTCTAAAGCATTGGAGCATTTGTGTAAGAAGGTAAGGAGATTTGTTACCGTTGATCTTCTTTGCATAAATCCATGCTGTTTTGCACATATTAAATTTTTACTATGAAAAGCCAAGCTTTCACAAATAACTTTTTCGAAAAGCTTCGGTATACAAGACAGGTTTGATATGGGCCTATAGTTTTTAATATCGTTCCTATCACCCTTTTTGAAAACTGGAGTTAAAAATGATTTTTTCCATAAGCAAGGAAACTTCCCTGATTTTAAACAAAGCTGAAATAAAGATTGAAGGGGCTGAAATAATATATGTCTGCACCTTTTTAATACTATTGGGGGAATTCCGTCTGGACCAGACCAGTAATCATCATTCAACAATGAAAGATATCCTAAAACAGTGCTCAGTTGCACAGGTATTTTACTACAATTCGTTTGAGAATAGATATGTACATTTTTAAAATAACTTTCGTCAACAACGACAGGCGTATCAACGGGTTTAACGGTGAATGAAAGCAAGACGAAATATATGCTGTCAACAAGAAAGGACACCCAACACCGACGTCTCGGTCAGAACGTCACTAGATAGATAGATAGATAGATATATTTATTTGTTTATAAGCTTGGCTTTTACAAATTGATTGGCAATATGTACATAAATATTACAATATTTCATAAGTTAAGTGCAATATAGTTTTAATTCATCTAACAGAGCCATAAGGTAAGATATGAAGCAACAATTATAAAAAAAGTCAAAAATAATTACTTTTATTACTTAAGCTGAAACCTGGATTTATCATTCGTTAAGGATAAAAGCTCTTAAGTTAAGCGAGTTTCTAACATATTTATATATATTCAGTGCAACGTTTTGATCTTCAACTGTCATTATACTATTCATGTCAGTTAAGTTCATAGGGGATAGGAAGTGGTTTCTAACTGCATTAAAAATTGGGCATCCTAAAAGGAAGTGTTCAATTGTATCATCTTCATATGTATTACACAATGTGCAAATGTTCATTGGGTCAAATATATGTCTATCTCCGTGTAAAACTATTCTGTGAGCATATCTGTTTGCGCACCTAATTTGCGCTAAGACTTTATGCACGTATGGTTTGCAGGATGAATTCAGGTACGGAGCCGGTTTATATTCTAGTTCTTGTATGTTCGCTAAATAGGGAGCATAATAGCAGCAAGAAGTTGAGTTAGATGCCTTCCTGAAATCTTCATTTATAATGCTTCTCTTCTTGTCTTCAAGGATGCTTACATAATATTGTCGAGCAAGTAATAAGTTTTGCTGTTCCCATATATCCATAAAATTACTCATTAAGGCGGCCTTAAATTTTGTTGCCCAGTTTGGTCGTTGGGAGTTGTTATGGGTTCTCAAGATTTCGTTGTAACACTTTTAAATTAGGCGGTCATCAGAGGCATTCAACAGTTTTTCCCAGAAATGCAAAGCTCTTTTCGCTATCTCGTAATCTAATGGAAGTGTACCCGTTTCTAAGCGAACCACATTGCTTTGTGTGTTTTTAGCTAGACCAAGCAACTTCTTTAGAACTGAAGTTTGAATAACTTCAATTTTGTCTCCAGCTTCCAGACCTCATATCTCCGCACAGTATAGTAAAGTCGATTTAATTGTTGAATTATAAACTTTGATTCTTCCTTCCCAGTTTTCCATGTAAGAGCTCCTCATAGCTTTTTCGGTTACTGCTGCTGCTGCTCTTGCCTTGGTTTTGAAGACATACATGGTTTCATTCCAAGATCCAGTGCGACTCAAGGTTATTCCCAGATATTCAAAGCTATCTACAACTTCAATTGAATCTTCTTTATATGCAAAGCTTTCCGGGCATGATGATATTTTTCTTTTTGCAAAGTTTACTATCTTCGATTTTTCAGTATTTAATGTCATATCTTTTGCTGTAAAATATTTTTCAAGTGATTTCAAAGTTTTTCTTAAATGAAGCTCAGATTGAGCGAAGACAGCAATATCGTCGGCATATGCTATCAGGATAACATTTGTTGTTTCCGAAATGTCTATTCCTGTAAGGCCCTCGATTCTTAAGAATTCTTCCAAATCATTTATATATAAGTTAAATAAGAGGGCACTTGATGGATCACCCTGTAGTACACCCTTTGTGACATTCGCTTCTTCTGTTAGGCCACTTGTTGTCTTAATAGCAATTTTGGTTTTCACGTATATGTTTTGAAATGCATGTAATATTTTCCCACTTGCTCCAATGGATCTAAGGTGGGTCCATAACTTATCGTGATTCACACTATCGAATGCTCCTTTAAGGTCAACAAAGACTACAAAAAACTTCCTTTCTTTTTTGCAAGAGTAATATCTGTGATTGCACTTAGGATAAAAAGGTTATCAGCACAACTTCGTCCTTTTCTGAAACCGTTCTGGAATTCAGGAATTAGTTGCTCTTCTTCTGCCCACTCTTGAAGCCTGTTTGATAGTATTTGGGTGTAAACTTTCATCAAAGCATTTTCGATCGCTATAGGTCGATAGTTCGTTGGTAGAGATTTATCACCTTTTTTAAATATCATTGTAATGTCTGCTCTAAATATGCCTGATAGATTTCTTCCTTCGTTATCGAACAGGCTTTGAAAGAAAGAAAGCAAATATTCAAACCATAGGTTTGGTAGATGCTTAATGAACTCGTTTACAATCCTATCCGGACCCGCGGATTTATTATTGCGCAGCCCAAATATAACTGTTTTAAGCTCGTCTATGCTTATGTCTCTATCAAGAAATGGATGATACGTATCGGCAAAAAGTCTATACACTACCTCATTGCCACTATACAAATCCTGGAGGTAATCGTCCCAAACTTCCTTTGTAATATGGTTTCGTGCAATAGAGTTCGGTTGGATGCTTTTGATTGCTCTCCAAAAGTCTTTGCTGTTTTTTGTGTTTTGAAGTTGTTGTGTTAGGTCCTTATTGGATTGCTTTTTAGCGGAGTTCAAGGTTGAATCGTATAATTTTCTGATGGAGATGTACTCTGATCTTTTGTTTGTGTTATTAGGGTCTTTTCGATAACTTCTCATTTTCTGCTTCATTTCTCGCTTTTGCAATCTGCAATCATTATTGAACCATTTATTCTTTTGGAACATTGGCGCAGTATAAATTTTATAATGTTTCATCATTCCGCATTCTTCTGCAGCATGCTTGATGTTTTCGAATATTTGTTGGTATCCAATTGTATCTCCATTCATTTGCAAGCTTTCAGCTTTGGCTTGCATACACGAGATGTAGTTTTCCGCTGAATTCGTATTCCAAACTAGTTTCCAAGTTGAGAACATATTTGGAGTAATATCTAAACTTGATGCAGACGGGCACAGAAAGTTTAAGATACAGCACATATGATCAGAGTGTAGCAAAATCTGAGATACCTCAAAGTCGTCAATGTTTGCCGCCCCTTCTAGATTAACCCATACAGTGTCCACGGTACTTCTACCCTGGTGTGATTCGAATGTAAAGTCACCATATGCATCGCTTCTACTTCTTCCATTTATAAGTAACAGACCAGCGTTTTCAAATATCTCACCAAGTAATTTACCTCTCCTATTTATAATTGTGTCTCTACTCTTTCTTGTGTGGGATAGTTGTGAGCCTAATTGATTCGATAGTCCGAAACGAGCATTTAAGTCTCCTCCTATTATAATTGTATGCGTGGGGTAATTATGCTGTAGGTATTCTAATTCCTCTTGTATAAGTTCACAGCATGAGTTATCATGCATTTCTCTAGACGAGCTAAGATAAGCAAAGTATATTATGTACTTCAAGCTATTAAAAACAATCTCTAGTGTTATCCATAGATTTGTTTTACTAATTTCTCTCAAAACATCGTATTTTGCAGGATTTTTTACAAGAATTTGCAATCCACCTTTTCCTCTTCCTCTTGACTTATCTTTGACTGCGTTCGAGTAAAACATGTTATAGTTTTCAAAAATGTTAGATGGAGCTTGTTTTGTATTATCTAGGACCCAGGTTTCACTTAAGCATAAAATATCAAAACTAAGGATTAAATTTAATTCAATGTTATCTAGATTACACAAATTTTTTATTCCATTAATATTCCAAAAGCTAATTTTCAAATTCTTTTCTTGTGTTTCCCTAACATTAATATGGTTATATTTATTTTGTAGCTATGCTAATTCATTATGTTGTGAGAGCCTTCCTTGAGGGAGTTCTTCATCAACTATTGATGTTCTGCTATCATGTGACCTGATTGGTGTGAAGAACTTATCGATAGATGTCACTGCTGCTGAGTTCCTTGGCTTAGTTTTCGGCCTCTTAGGTTTGTCCGTAGGATGGGCTGAAGTACTCTGCTCAGAGCTCTCTGGTGTGCACGGATTTTTTTCGTCCGGGGACCTGATTCGTTTTTTCTGTACATAATTTTCTTTTCTCTCCTCATCTTCTAGCTGTTGCAGTGTAAACGGCTTCTTATTAATAATGATTTTATCATATTTAATGCTGACATCTGCTCCTTCATTTCTGATATCCTCTGCCTTTTTACGTAATATTTTTCTGGTTTCTGCTACCTCTTTGCTAAAGTCATCATCTATATAAATTTTTTGCGAATCGATGTTCTTTCGCAAGCTTCTTTTTGTTTTGCATGACTATGAGTTTAACCCTATATGATATGAATGCAACTTTGACAGGGCGGGGACTTTGTTGTCTTGATCCTATGCGCATAATGAAATCAATATCAGACAGTGTGATTTGATTATCTGTACATGCGTTTAGGTGGGTTAGTACCACATTTTCGAGTTCTTATGTGTTGTTTTCTGATTCTGAAAGACCTCTTATGATCATATTTCGTCTCCGTAGTTCTCTGTCCATAATTGATACTTTTTTGTCTACAAAGAGTATTTGCTCTTTTGTGGTAGACACCTCTGTTTTGATTTGGGTAAATTGATCGTTGGTGTTTTGATTTACCGCCGATATTATTTGTAGTTGCATGTTTTCAAGGTGCTTTAATATATCGGAGTTCATTTTAGCTCTATTTAAAATAATCTTTACTTGTTTTTTAGAATTTAAAAGTTTTTGATTTTTTTTAAATTTTAGAATTAAAAAAAAAAAAATTTCAGAGTAAGGCTAGAATAATTTTACTTCTTAATGTACCACGGACATAGAATTGAATACACAAACCCTTGTTGTCAAATGGTTCAGAATTCTGCTAAGTGTTTTACAATCCACATGCGATCCACAGATATTTATTGCGATTGGTATAAATTGTCCCCTCTACCAATAGTGAATGTGGCTGTGTGTGCTGTTCGTGGTGATGATGATGATGGTTTCGCCAGTTGTAGATGTACAAGAGTTGGAGTGAGATCGATCGGTTGAGTTCCACAAGAGCAAAACAAATGCTGTGCTGATATTAAATTTCTGTCAGTCCAGTGTCGACACTCAGGTTTTGCAGTCCGAAATATCTTCTCTTTGGTATTGTTGTAGCATATGCAAAGAAAACAATGTGTGTGTTGTGTTTGTGTAGTATTGATTTTGCTTCGCTAGCAGAACATATACCAAAAAAGTTTCACTCACCACACAGAAGGAAACACAAAAGTTTAACGGGTGCAATAAAAAGAGATGGATGTAGCACAGGAATTTCACTCAATGCCAATAAAAAATTACTTATTTGATGATTTTATGTTGATTTTTTTTTAAATGGGATTTATTATTCAAACAATAGTTCGTCAACACTTTTCAAATTTATAAGCTTATCGCTTTATGTTTGTACTGTTTAATAATGCACAATTTAAATTTGTATCGACTGTTTAACTAGTTAAAAGATAAGAAAAACTCAGGAGCTATTTTAATCACCGGCACACAACTGGTCCATCAAAAATAGTGTTCACTATGGACAGTTATAATTTTGAGGTGGTCAGAGACTTTGTCTACCTAGGCTCCGCTATAAACTCAGCGAACGATACCAGTGCTGAGATCAAACGAAGAATTACTCTTGCCAATCGCTGTTTCTTTGGGCTAAGAAGCCAGTTGAGAAGGAAAGCCCTCTTTCGAGCAACTAAAGTGTCCCTGTATAAGACGTTTATCATCCCGGTCCTGATGTATGGTGCAGAGACATGGACGCTATTATCGGTGGATGAGAACGCTTTAGGCTGTTTTAAGAGGCTCCGCTATAAACTCAGCGAACGATACCAGCGCTGAGATCAAATGAAGAATTACTCTTGCCAAACGCTGTTTCTTTAGGCTAAGAAGGCAGTTGAAAAGGAAAGCCCTCTTTCGAGCAACTAAAGTGTCCCTGTATAAGGCGCTTATCATCCCGGTCCTGATCTATGGTGCACAGACATGGACGCTATTATCGGTGGATGGGAACGCTTTAGGCTGTTTTGAGAGGAAAATTCTCCGGTTGATTTTTGGTCCCGTCTGCATTTATGGGGAATGGAGAAGAAGATATAACCACGAACTGTACGAGCTGTACAGCGACACCGACCTAGCCAGTAAACTGAAAAGCCAACGACTGAGATGGCTGGGTCACCTAGAACGAATGGACAACAATGCTTAGGCCCAAACAATCTTTGAATCCAACCCCGTGGGACGGCGCGCGGTAGAGGAAGACAGCGGAACAGGTGGCGCACGCAAGTGGAAGAGGACCTCAACCAACTTGGCGTGCGAAACTGAAGACAGCTAGCTAGAAACCGAGCCGGCTGAAAGAAGCTTGTTGGTTGAGGCCCTGGTCCACCCCGGACTGTAGCGCCACCTTAAGTAAGTAAGAAGTCCGATTTAAAGACAAAATCAGTTTAACAGTCGTTTGTCCGATTTAAAGGCGAAATCAGGTCTCTGGTAACTGAAATGGCTAAATTTGTGCGAATTAATTCTCAGAGAGTCTGTAACGGTAGAAGATCGTGTTCAGAGTCTTATTTTAAACAACTTTATCGTTCAAGGGCCATGTGTCACTTGGATTGAAATTGTTTTCAATTTGATTAAAAGTTTAATAAGAAATTTTTATTTAGATAAGAGATCAAATTTAAACGAAATACTCACCATATTGACACATGGTTCAAAAAAGAAAACGAAGATTGGTTAAGTGACTTCTCTCGTTCTATATACCTCTGTCGTCTCTTTTGCCTCTTCTTATGTTGATCTTGATCATAGGTTCAATTCCAGCTTTAAGTTTTTATTTACTCATAAATAGCCTCAAAGATTTCTAGCTTTAGGTTGAATTAATAATCAGAGGCTCACTTTGGCTAATGTTTTGTTCTATGTCGAATCCCAACGAAAATAACCTTTCCATATCGTCAAAGGAAAGGAACACACATAAGCAAAAGTACTCCCATCTTGTATTACTTTTTTACGAAATCAAGTTTAGTTCGGTAGCTTCACTTACTCGTATTGTAGAAGAACAAAACTAGCCGAAATGTAATAATCAGCTATTTAACACGAAAATTTTAATGAAAAATAAGTATTTACTATTAGTTTGCGATGAATTAAAGTATTTACTTGGATGAATCTACTACCTTCTGAAAGTTTTTGCCAGCTAGTAAATACGAGTACTTCAAATTATAAATTAAAGTTATAGGAATTACTTTTACCTTTTACTGCTAGTAAGTACATCCGTTTTATGCATATCACCCAATATCTCAAAAACTACTCTGTGGTGGTCAACTTTAGTCGGAAAATGCAAATACGCAATTTCCCCCTTTTTTCACCCCCAAAAACTCCTTTCAACTCCGTTTTTGGGGAATAAATTTATTTTACATTCCCTAAACCCATTTTCAATCGTTAAACGGTTTATTAAAAATTTAAGTAAAAACAAGAGTAAAAACATGTTAATAAGCCTCCACTTTTATCACTTCACAATTTCACAAATCGAAAATTGAACCCCTTGATGCGATATCTTTATTTTTGGTCAAAGGCTATTTTCTAAATATGTGTATGTACATATACATACCTACGTAGTATATTTAAGATATTTGGACATTGACTTTACTTGACCTAACTGACCGACTAGAACATGGAATGCAATGTAAGTCTACCTGCATTCTGGGCACAGTACACATATTAAAAGTAATATCATTAGCGTTTTCATTTATGTTCAGTTCTGCGCATGTGTTAAAATTAGTGGAAAATAGTGGATCCCTTGATGTGTGATTGAAATTTGTTGTATTTCTTGTATGTGTTCTTTTGTTAGATTGTTTTGAGCTATTTACCGCTTAAAGACTTACTGTGCTGTACGTATTAGAAAAAAAAACTTATTTAGACATTTACGTCATAGAAATACAATTTGATGTAATTTTTTAGAAAACTGCCCCTCCTGCTTAAACGGAGGGAGATAGACTTTCTGCAGTGCTGCGGCGCACCGTAGTTATCGTACTCCCCCCACATAAATATTGAAGTCAAATATACCTTGAAATTAAAAAAATATTTTGCCCATTGCTGCTGGTTAGCTGAGTCTCAGTGTGTGCGATAGTTTTATCAAATTTTGCCTTAGATTACCTGGCTTAGAATTATTTTGTTACGACTTCTGTAAGGGGAGAGTGAATACCCATGATACAACTAAACAGATAACGGCGTCCTGTTTTTTTTTTCGTTTTGTTCTGCGCATCTTCGTCATCGACGCACAACTTTCCCTGATACTTTTGTTCTTTTTATAATTCAAATGTGTGTGCAGAATCCTAAAAACAAGTGCATTGCTTTTAGGAAATTATATTTCATATTTAATTAATAAATTTTAGTCAAAAATTCTTTGTTTTATTAATCTTGGAAAAAGTATTTGTGTGCGTCGATGACGTAATTTTATGTGAATGATGCGCAATGCGCTATCTTATATAGTTGTATCATATGAATACCTACCCCATTTCATCGAGAGGTACGTCTGGATTGTCGATTTTGGCCGTATTTTTTAAGAAAAAGTTGAATATTTAAATTACAAATAATTTTTTGGTACCAGAACCGGTGTTCCAATTCATTATTGGTTCGTCAGAAGGAGAACTATTTATATATTTACTTAAATACATACTTAAATTTAAGAAATCACTCGAACCGAGAAAACGCATCAAACAATTTATAAACAACAAATTCGATATACGTCAAATAGACAGCAACCGTCAAACCACAACGAGACTCGAATCAAATCTCGATTTAAGAGTGCTGCAAAATTTCATAAAAATGTGTTTAGAGGAAATATTAAGGGAAATTAAAATTACTAGAAATTAATTAAAAATTGATATCGAAATTTCGAAAAAAAAGCATGGAAACAAAAATTGAACAAATATCTAGAGGAATTATATCAATCAATCGAAAACAAGAAGAACAAAATAAACAAATCACGCGACTAGATAGAATGTTGCGAAGGAAAAATATAATTTTCTCCAATATAGAGGAAGTAGAAGAAAGTATGGATGAACTTGAAAAATTTATAATTGAGCTAGTGACGAGTGACTTGGGAGTAGAGTTGGGTACACGAGACATTGATTTCATCTACAGACTAGGAAAGAAAGGTAACACGAACTGACCCATTATGGTAGGGTTACTTACTTTAAAGAAAAAAGATGAAATTATGAAAAATAAAGCAAAACTACGGCAAAAAAGTGGAAATACAATTTATCTCAGAGATGA
The DNA here is from genome assembly GCA_946251815.1 of Dasysyrphus albostriatus. Taxonomy (NCBI): domain Eukaryota; kingdom Metazoa; phylum Arthropoda; class Insecta; order Diptera; family Syrphidae; genus Dasysyrphus; species Dasysyrphus albostriatus. The sequence continues at coordinate 76,629,943 of OX276337.1, forward strand.
TATGTCTAAGGAAGATGCAGAGACGAAAAGAGAAGAACGCGTTTCAAAAGCAAAAAGTGCAAAGGAAAAAACTATGATTCTGAAAAACTAAAAAGAAACAGATCTGATGAAGAACCTGAGACAAGTCAAAGTAAATTACACAGACACAAGAATTCATCTCACATGTCAATATCAGCCAAAAGATCAAACTCTTTACAAGAAAAGAGAAGCAAATTAAGCAATTAATTAACTTTAGCGTCGAAAAACTTAGTATCTTAGATAAGTGTTTTAGAGTTAGAAGTTCAGCATCAGAATCTTCTGTAAACGAAAATGATGGTGAAGATCAAAACATTTGATGTGAAAAGCACGGGCAAAGGATTCTGAAAACGAAATGCAATGTAAAACAATAATTAAAAACGAGTGCAAAAATAAAACGACCTAGAAAAAAAACCGTGGACGATTATGGCCAAGACCCAACATTAACTGTAACACCAAGTCACGCAACACCACCACCGCCGCAAACAACACCAAAAATCCAACCAACATCAACTTCAGCCTCACCACCATCACCTACAACACCACCCCAAAATCCAAATGAGAATAAGCAAAAGAAGGGACTAGAAAATGAATTGTCAATATGAACTAACAATGCCCAATCTCTTCTATTAGAAGAGAGGATGAATGAACTTGAAATTGCAAGGAAAAAAATAAACTGGGATATAATTGGCCTCTCCGAAGTTTGAAGAGCAGGAGAAGAAATTATGGAAATCAAAGAAGGACATACATATATTCTCATATATTGGGCAGACTAAAGGGCAATATGGAGTAGGGTTTCTAGTACACGAGCGATGGAAAAAATCTATTATTGAAATAAAAGAATACAGTGAAAGAATAATTGGATTAAAGATACGAATTGGAAGAGTCAAAGCTGCTGTCATTCAAGTATATGCTCCAACCAGTACTGCTTCTATTGAAGCACTAGAGAGGTTCTACAAAACACTTGATGTAGCTGTTAACTAACTCAGGTCAGAACAACTAGTAGTAATGGGAGATTTCAACGCACGTATTCAATTTGGGCAACCTGGAGAAGAACTACTTATGGGACCATATGGATATGGAAGTAGAAATGATCGAGGAGAAAGGATGTTGCATTGGTTATGGCAATGAAATCTTACAGTTACAAATTCACTCTTCAAGAGAAAGCAAAATAGGATGTGGACCTGGATCACACCAGACCGACAGCATAAGAACCAAATCGATTCTTTACTGACTAATAACAAATCTATGTTTAAAGATGTAGATGTGTTGAATCAGTTTGATCACGACTCAGATCCCAGGATGGTAAGAGCCAAAATAGCAATCAATCATAAGACAAGAAAGTTTAACCACAAAATCCACAAGTTAATACAAAAAGGACCCAGCCAAGACCAAATTACTAATTACAACAAAGAATTAAAACTCCGATATGGCATTTTGAAGGAATCAAGTGTTAGTAGAACATTTTAAGAAAAATATGATCAATTCGAAAAAACTTTAAAAATAATATCTTCGAACCATGTTTTCAAGAGTATAGAGAGTAAAAACGAGAGCAAAATTGTTACTCAAAACATGATAAAGAGAAGGGAATGTTTAAGAAAAATTGAAAATATTTCCCAAAACGAAAGGATGGAACTTCGAATCTTAAGGAAGGAGATAAAGAAAAGAAGTAAACAAGAAATTAGAGAATATAATGAGAGAAATATTAGAAAAATATTAGAAAGCACAAAATCAATAAAGAAAGTTAAGCAAAGTATGAAATTAGATAAGGAGTGGGTTTTAGGTGTTTCAAAAAACAACGAACAAATTCAAAACAGAAAACAAATAAACCAAGTTGCAACCGAATTCTACAAGACTATATTCAAACGACCAGGAAAATACAATCAACGATAATCTAAAACGGAGGTTAGAAGAAGAATCGGAAGCAATTTTACCTTTTTTGAAAGACGAAATACAAAAGGCTATAATGGAACTTGGCAATGAAAAAAGCAAAGGTAGTGATAGGATCGAAGCAGAAATCCTAAACATCTTCAGTCTGGTTAAAAGATATTTTTAACGAAATAATAACAACTGCAGAAATTCCCAACCAATGGACAAAGTCATTTATAACGCTGTTGCATAAAAAGGGAAAAAAGGATGACATCAACAACTATCGACCAATTTGTCTAATTTCAAATATTTACAAAATTTTTGCAAAATGCACCTTGAAAAGGCTTGAAGTAGAGCTGGGTCAACATCAACCAGTGGAGCAAGCAGGATTTTGATCGGGTTTTTCGACTCTAGATCACCTCCAGGCAGTCAATCAAATCATTAAAAAAAGTAGAGAGTACCAATTTCCAGTTCATTTTATATTTATTGATTTAAAAAAAGCATTTGATACTGTCGATCAAAACTTCAAGTGGAATTCACTTCTTAATCAAGATGTGAATGGTCGCTGGGTTAGAATTTTAAAAAATATTTACGACTCTTCTACGGCACAAATAAAACAAGAGCCATTTGGAGAACCATTTAAGCTACAAAGCGGAACGAAACAAGGAGACCCAATTTCACCACCTTCTTCGCATCTATATTAGAAGAATGTTTTAGAAAGTTAAATTGGGAAAGCATTGGCATAAAAATCAATGGAAAATATCTTTTAAACTTGAGGTATACGGATGATATTATTCTGATGAGTGATAATCCGGAAGATCTTTAGAAGATGATCAATGAACTTTCTCTTGAGTGCACGAAAGCAGGTCTACAGGCTAATAAAAACAAAACCAATGTGATGACAAATGCGAGTAGAACACCTATGTATTTATCTAAATGGAGAGATGTTAGAATATGTGGAGGACTTCATATACCTAGGACAGTTAGTTTCTTTTAATGGAAGGGAGAATAAGGAGGTTTCGCGAAGAATAACAAACGGTTGGAGGCAATTTTGGGACATTAAACCAATGCTGGATTCCAATATATCAAAAGCTACCAAAAATACATCCTCGACACCACGGTATTACCAGTGCTTACGTATGGGTCCCAGACATGGAGTAAGAACGTATCGTTGAAAAGGAGGCTGGCAATAACTCAAAGGTCAATGGAAAGAGCAACCCTAAGAATAAGAAGGTCGCAGCGAGTAAGAAACGCTGACATACGCAGATGGACATGTTTTGAAGATGTTGTTTGGAAGACAAGAAAGCAGAAATGGGACTGGACAGGACATGTCTTGTCTTGACGAAAGAATGTACCGAGTGGACACCCTATAATGATACCAGACTAGTTGGGCGTCAACCAAAAGGATGGAGAGATAAGCTATATGCTTTCGACAGGCTATGGTTCCAAAAAACACCTAGCAGAAACGAGTGGAGATTAATGAGGTAGGCTTCTGCCCGTGCATAAAATATATTTTATTTATTTAAAAACAATTTTGTAAAAGAAAATCAATATAATGAATTAAATATTAATATAATGAAAAATGAAAATGAAATGTAATATAGTATTAAGGCAGTATAGCTAATAAATAATAATAATAATACCATGAAATTTCTAGTTTCAAAATGCTCTGGGAGACTGCATCCAAAAATTGTTTGACCTGATCCAGGCACCAATTATTTTGTTTCCATGGATCAACCAGCTTCTCGCTTAGATCAACAAATAAGCCCCTCAGTTCTCTATTACGATGTAAATTGCATGCAATAGTAATAATCGATCTCCAATATGACCTGTAAAAATTGATGATTTTTTTTTTTTAATTAAACTATCATATATTGCAACTTTAGCGAGAAATTTTAGTTCTCCTTTGCACGAGAACAAGTGTTTGCTTTGTATCGAGGTCATATTGGATTCATTTTGATTTCAACAGATATAAACTCAATATTCAAATAAGTGTAAATCGTTGAGTTTAACTCAATTTTTTCCGAAATTTTAGTCCAATAAAAACTTCTTAAATTAGTATTTTATAATGTTGGCTTTAATTACCTAAAGAAAATTTTCTTATTTTACAATGTGAATTCTTTTATCTTTTTACTTACGTTTAGTTCCTTTTTATTTTCTTATATGGTATAGGATTTCAAATCTATTACAAATTTTATAATTTCTAAGTTTTTTCTAGCACAAGTAGTAGGTAGAGTTTTCTTCCTGCCAAGGTTGAAGATCAAAATGGCCGGTTAAAAAAGGAATTAATCTAATTTTGCTGCGTTGAACTTTGAGAAAGAGACAGTCTTATATTGCATCGTGTATTGCACCCATTTTATATTTACATCGATTTTATTTATTTGTCATCGAAAGGTGTGGTGCCAAGTTCGCTTAACACTCTCCCCTGGTAACTGGGTGAAGGCTCAGCTTACCACATTTTTCGAACTTGTCGACATCCAGTACTGCCAGTTTGACAGCCAGGCGGATGTAGATAACTCCCGAGGTTTGCCCCACAGCACTTCATACTGTGCGGTCTTTTCCAGTTATAGTCTTCAGAACTCTTCCTTTTGGCCACGATTTTCTTGGACTGTTGTAGTCTATGATAACGACGATATCTCCTTCTGTCAACTGTCTTGGCGGTGTGAACCATTTTGTATGTCTAGTCAAATCTGGCAGATATTCGCGAAGCCAACGCTGCCAGAATGTTTGGGCGTACTTTTCGGCGGCTACCCAATTTCGTCTAATCGCAGCTATTATGATATCCGAGTAATAGATGATTAGGGGTAAGTGACTGTACATAGGTAAGGGGTCGCGAATTCACAATACTGTCAACCTCGGTCATCATGCTCAATAATAGTTCGTCGCAGGGATTACGTGTAGGCGAAATTTCAGTGAGTAATTGCTCAACGGATCGTACCATACGTTCCCAACACCCACCCATGTGAGGTGCTGCGGGTGGACTTTAGTTGTAGCTCGAATTCTTTTGCTATTGCAGGCTTGTTTTAATCTCATATGGCCTTCTGCAGCTCGTTATTGGTTCCACGAAAATTTGTTCCGTTGTCGGAGTATACTTCCTTTGGCATTCCTTTTCTTGAAACAAATCTTTTGAAACCAAGTATGCAGGAGTCGCTTGAGAGGCTGTGACTATTTCGATATGAATTGCACGTACAGTGAGACAAGTAACCAGCATGCCCCATCTGTTTTCTAAACGCCTTCCGACCTTTACATACAGTAGTCCAAAATAATCCACTCCTGTGTATGAGAAGGGCCTCTGGAATGGTTGAAGTAGCGCGGGTCGAAGAGCTGCCATAAGCGGGGGATTTGGAGTGGCTCTTTTGTTCTTGCAATGCTGGCACTTACTGATAACGCGTCTCAGGTTCGGGATGAAGTAATGTTGTCGAAGGTCGTTCACGTTGAAGAGATGGTAAAATTTGTTGTGGTATTCGTCTACGATGAAGTGAGTTATTGGATGTTGTTTCGATAGAATGATTGATCTCTTAGTTCCAAACGAGACATTCTGTATTGCATCGATTCGTCCGGCCATCCTTATCACACCGACCGTTAATATCCAGGTATGGAGATAGTTTATAAAGCGGGCTGGCTTTTTCGATACTGACTGGGCTCCCGGAAGTTGCAGCGCTGTTCGTTTAAGAAACTTTCTTTCTGGCATTGTTTGTAAAGCAAGATCTCAGCTGCTTCCTGTTCGTCTTTTTGGAAAATTGACGTTTTTGAAGTTTGTCGCCATTTGAGAGCGAAGAGTTTGACGAAACGATAAACAAACATTAATGTCTTCAAAAGACTTTTCCATTTTGTAAACCGATTATAATCCAAAATAAACGTGTTAGGTGCTTAGTAATGTATGAAGCATTCTTTGACTTCTTCATTACCGGCATCAGAGGGAGGTGCCGTAGACTCCTGTTGTGGTGGTAGAATTGGATTTTGATACAACAGATTTGATCCCTTGTACCATCTACTTGAAGAGCTGAAATCGTAGCTTTGTACTTTGTCGCATCATCAGCGACGTTTTCTTACTTGTATTCGAGTTTTCTTGTATTTCCCCAACACGGACAGCAACAAAACTTTTGAACTTCACACTGCTCGATCTTATCCAACTGAGCACAACTTGCAAGTCTGTCCAGAATGTAGAACTTTCGAAGTGGATAGAGTGCACATTCTGAATAAATTTGGCAAGTCTCACCCCTAATACGGCCGCTTCAAGCTCAAGTCGTGGTATAGAAAGTGTCTTGATGGGTGCTACTTTCGTCTTCGCACTGATGAGCGAACATTCCACCTCACTTTCTGTGGAAACTCTCAGGTAGGCAAAAGCAGCAATGGCATCCTCCCCTGCATCCACAAATATGTGCAACTCAACACGGCTTCCAGTTCCAAATTAAGATTTCTAACTAGAAATCTCCTGTTAATGGATACCTCTCTTATTTTAGGAATCAGGTTCAACCATAATTTCCATTTTTGAAACTGTCGGTCTTTAATCTTCTCATCCCACTCTACTCCTGAGCACCAAATCTCTTGAAGAATGATTTTGAGATCGATGGTGAAGTCTGCAATAAGACCGAGGGGGTCAAAAATGCAGATGAGTGTTCTTAGTACCTCGCATATTGTTGGTACTTGTTTGCTGTTCATAACCTTACGTTGCATTTTGTTGGATTTGAAAGAATATATCAATGTGTCGATGCCTGGGGACCACCACATACCCAAGAGTCATTCTGGATGTGATCGATGGAGAGCTTGTTTTCTTTTGCAGGTTTTGATTTCAAAGCACTTAAAACGCTTGAAGAGTTTGAGATAAAATTTCATATTTCAAAACCCGCCTGCTGGTGAATGTAGATTACGTCTTTCGCCAGAGCAAGCGCTTCTTCTTCGCTGTCTACGCTGCCCAACCAGTCGGTCGTTCTCGATGACCGCTTTTGCCGCTCTCGGGAACTGCATTTCAAATCGTCTGGCTTTCTTATTTTTTTATAAATTGCGCACAGAATGGTGAACAAGTAGCTCCGAATGTCATCACTTGCATCTGATATACCTCAACGTTTTTTCCCGGATCACTCCGCCACAAGAATCGTTGAGCATCTTTGTCTTCTTCGAGAATCTTTACTTGGTGAAACATTTCACGTATATCCCCTGCCACCACTATCTTCTTTTCACGAAAGCGAAATAGTACTGAAGTGAGTACTGGTACATTATTCGGTCCTGTCATTAGACATGAATTTAGCGATACACCTCTGACTTTGGCCGCCGCATCCCACACTACTAGTAGTTTATCGGTCTTATTTGGATTTACTACCGGAAATATGGGTAAATACCAGGTTCGTGAATTCGAGTTGTTTGATTCATCTTCATTAAGCTTTCTTGCATAACCTTTCTTCAGATATTCTTCGATTTGTTGATTGACTTTTTTGATCAGTTGTGGCTGATGTAAAAGGCGCCTTTCAAGACAGCGTAGTCTGTTTTCAGCCATATCTCTGGTATTCGGTAGTTGGATGTTCTCATACTTCCACAGCAAGGGCACCGCCAAACTATGCCCTAAGAAAACAGTCTTCTCTTCTAATACCTGAGTCTTCTCGTCGATGAGTGTTGGCTGTCCACCTCAAGCATAAAAGTTCCTTGTCGCCATTGGCATCAAGCGCAATTGCTAGCTCCTCATTCACCAGGGTTACTGAAAGATCCATCATCGATGAAGGCGAAGGTGTCTAATAAGTTGTTGTTGTAGTGAAGGGTCAAAGGTTAGTGCAGCGTTCGGACGAAAGATTGTTCCACTGTCATGGGCGTTCTGCGCACCATTAGCGGTGGTTGAATGTGTTCTTGGTACGTCACTGACTCTTTTTGGTAGATCGTTATTATGAAGAAGTGAGTTATGGCGATAGATACATCCATTAACACCGCACAGCTGTAAAGAAAAACAGCGCAGAGTTCCATGTCGTCGAAGGCATATACGGCAAATATAGATATATCCTGTAGCTGCATCTTGGCGAATTGTTGACATGAAGCTAGCGATATGCAGTCGTTCTTGCAAGCAGGGCATTTAGTTTTATCTTGAGATTTGTTTTCCTGATGAATGTTGATAATAGCTTTTGTCTTTTTAGGTGGCCTACGATCGACCGAATAAGGAACGGTTAACGTAACCTCAGAAGCTGCATTTGCATATTTTGCAAGCCACTCGTTAATAACTGACAGGCCAACATTAGTTAGACCTTGCTTAAACATTCCCCAGCTTAGCTATATTTGTGGTGGTAATTTCTCTTCCAGTTCATGTATCAAATAAGGGTTGTTGAGATGAGAAGAAAGCCCAGGGTCCTCCATTACGCGGCACATATTATCTAATTCAAGAGAAAAGTGAATTATGCTTTCCAACTTCTCGTATTTTGGTGCCAGCTTATTTCTAATCTTCTTTGAAAGTGATTGAATAATAACCTCGGGTCTACCGAACAGCATCTTCAATGTTTTTATCACACCATCTACTTGATCTGGGTGTAGAAGTCGAAACTGTACTGCCTCGAGTGCCTTTCCTTTCAAGCATCGTTGTAGCCGAATTATATTTTTGTTGTTGTTGAACTCACAAGCTTGAGATGAGCTGTTCCACCAGCTTATAAAAACCGGCCACTCTTCTGGTCGTCCCGAGAAATTGATCTGCTCTTTTGACATTAAATGCCTAGCAGGATTTGTGATTTGCTTAAGGCTGTATTTGTACACGATGTACTTAATCTCTTATCACCTTCATCGATTGGATTAACTTCATTCGAAATGTTTTGCCATTTATTATTTCCATTCTCACATGCAACTTTTTGCACCCACTCATGAACGCGGTCACTGACCGTATCAATTGACGCGATTGATTCTTGGTCATCTTCCGCAGAGCACTGCTCTAATATAGCATACTTTTTCTCAATGTACTCTTGATCGCGCTTTTTTTTGCAACAGTCGCTCTTCTTCTAGCCTTTGTAGTTGTAACCTGGTTCTTCCTTTACTCGATGCGGTAGCCACAGAATTGCTTCTTGACCTGGTGATGACGTAAGTTTCATCATTGTCGACCCGTCTACACTGCTTGGTTGTTTGGATGTTATTGCCCACGGAAGTGACATCCTTCGGGGAAATTTGTAGGCTTGCATTTGGAGCTGGCACATTATTTTTAGATTTATCTTTTGAGGTTGAAACATGAGTCACTTTAAGCGCCTTAATGAAACTGCGAAATGCAGTCACGCTGCGTGCAGTGCGATGAAAACCACATTAAGGGAGAGTGTGAGCTTGGTGTGGAACGGGTCGATGACATGACCCAGCTTAAATTTGCACTTTGCGGAAAGGAGGGGCACCCTGCTAATTATCGGGGTTGCTCAGCTTTTCAGCAAATCAGAATTAATAAAGCGGCTAAGCAAACAGTGGCAGAGATACGCCCATCAACGCGTGCTCCCACAGCAACGCCTGTTAATCCCCAAATATCCTACGCCCAAATGGCGGCAGGGAGGGGGAAAACGGTACAGCCTGCAGCTAAGGTAGCCCAACCGGCCCTAGTGCCAAAGGCGCCGGATGCTCAGGCCGAAATAAGAAGCATCTTGCTGGCAATTCAAGGCCAGTTGACAGGACTTCACAACCAGATAAATTAGCAGGCGACTAGAGTAGACTATCTCTACTCTGTTTTGCCTAGCTTAACGCAAATTAGAGGTTAAAGGCGCGCTGTCGGAGAGACCTCTTAGGATCCTTGCTGTGAATGTAAATTCACTGATTAGGACCGAACGTAGAGCTAATCTTTTCCAATTGTTGAAAGACCAAAGTCCAGATGTGTTTATGGCCAGCGAAACCAAGCTGAACCAGAAACATAAGTTGACTAACAACAATTACAATATCGTTAGAAGAGATCGACCCAACTCCACTCAAGGGGGAGGCGTCGCAATCTTCATACGAAAAGGCATTAATCATAAAGTTATATATAATAGTGATCTACGCAGATTTCGGCTGTTAGAGGCGTGCATCGTATGCATTCCTCTCCAACAGGGGAAGAGAATGTTTGTGATCGCGGCTTATGCACCGGAATCACCTCAGCCAACTGATTTTATGACAGAGCTTGAAAAACTTTTCGAATGTCTACGCTTGAGCTTGGAAGAAAATTACTTTCTCATTGCCGGTGATTTGAATGCCAAACACTTAGATTGGGGAAATCAAGTACAGAATCCGAGAGGTATTCATCTTTTTAATTGGATGAGTCAGTATAACGCTGAATATCGTATGGAACTGCTGGCTACGGATCGGCCATCGTTTCCAAGAAGCGGTGCCTATCTGGATCTATTGCTAATAGACGCAAGACTGACAATTACTGACACTGTGGGTCAAAGACCAAGAAACTGTCTACGAACGATCGAGTACGACAGTGATCACTGCGGACTCGCCGCCATAATACAGCTTCCGAACGAGCTCGTGGAGTTGGATGAGTATGTACCTGTGCACACTTACAATTACAGTAAGGTGCGCTGGCCACGCTTTACCAACGCCTTATCGAGCGAAATCAGTTCGAACAACATATCCCCACCAAATGACAGGAATTTGACAAATAACGAAATAGACCAATACTAAGAACAAATGGACGAGACAATCAAACGAACAATCAACAGAACAATACCGAAATACAAGCAACGGGACGCAACCGACATGTACCGGAACGCGACCATTGACGCATTACACAGACAAAAAAGCGGACTGCTGACAAGACTCAAACTTTTGTACCGACGGTTTACTGACCCTTACAATCTGGAGATTGGGACACTGAAGTCGTCGATCAAGAACATCAACCAACTTATAAAGGAAAACTATCGGTTGTCCAATAATTTGAATTGGGATAACAAAATTCGGGCCGTTAATTTTAGTGACCCGAGTATGTTTCCGCAAATTAACAAAATATTTAGAAGGAATGATCAGAACGACCTTCCGTGTCTCAAGCTTCAGAGAACGACAGACAACAGAGACGTACTTCTGACAGCAGGAATTAATCCAGAGGACGCTGTCTTGGACGATGACCTCTTTATTGTCGAAGATCCACAGGAGAAAGTGGAGGCTGTGGGGGCTGCTTTCCAGCAAGTGTATAAGGTGAATGCGTGCATTCGCCCGAATCATGACCTGGAAGACAGAGCCATCACTTCTACCTTCGGAATGACATCACGCAATGGCGATCAGAGAACCTTGGTTTCACCGGGTTCAATGAAGATCATCTCCGATTCATTAAAGAAGAAGAAGTCAGCAGAAGTCGATGGCATATCCAACGTTGTACTTCGACATTTACCTCAAGAAGCAGTAGACATTTATACCACTCTGTTCAACAACGCCTTGAATAATGCATATTATCCAGTGTGGTGGAAGACAGCTGTGGTGCATCCTCTCCCGAAAAAGGGAAAGGACAACTCCAATCCGGCGAATCTCCGGTCGATAAGTCTTCTTCCGAGTATCAGCAAGGTATTCGAAAAAGTTATCAATAGAGCTCTGTCTAAGTGGGCAGAGGACAATAATATCATACCGGACAATCAGTTCTGTTTTAAGGCGGGACATGACACCATTCATGCCGCGTCTAAGCTCGGTTCTGATGTCCAATGGAACAAATCTAAGAAGCAGTGTACGGGTGCCTGTCTGGTTGATTTGGAGAAGGCTTTCGACACCGTATGGTTAGAGGGTCTTTATCTAAAGCTGACCAGACTTGGCATTAGTAGACCACTATTATATATGCTTTATGATATGCTCAATGGCAGAAAGTTTGTTGTCAGCGGCAATGTAACTTCTGCCACAACCTTTAATATTAAAAATGGTCTTCAGCAAGGAGTGGTCAACTCGCCGATTCTATTCAGCATTTACAACAGCGATCTGATAAGTAGTCTAACTCAGTCAATTGCGTATGCCGACGACCTGATTGCGTACAGAACAGCTGCAAAAAACGAGGACATCAGGATTCTCTTGCAGAGTGACTTTGATGAGATTCAACGATATTGTGATGACTGGAAGTTGAAAATCAACTTCCAGAAATCAGAAACTATCTTGTTTAGGACTCCGTTGCGTGGAGCCACAAGGGATACGAGAAAGAACTGGCGCAAGCTGGTGATCGTAGGGCCAAATGGACATCCACTGGCGAGCAAAAGTGTAGTAAAGTACCTTGGCATCTGGATGGATCAGTATTTGTATTTCGACAGACATATAAATGCTGCTCTGGCCAGGGCTAGGGGAGCTTTTGCCCTGACGAAACGGTTGTTTTATAGCAGCCGGCTTGACAGCAGGGTGCAGGTGATTTGCTACATGGTCCTTATCCGGCCGATGATTGCCAATGGATGCCCGGTTTGGTTCAACGTTGCCCCATCTCAAATGGAAAAGATTCGGGTGTTTGAGAGGCAGTGTCTTCGACGCTGCCTTGGATTGCACAGAACACCAGAGTCGGAGTACAAACACTATTATTCCAACCTGGCTCTATACAACGGGGCCAACATAAACAGGATAGATAATTTCTTGCTGAAGCTAATTCGGGGTCACATTGCAAGAGCGATGTCCTCGACTAACAGCTTAATTTTTGGGGCTTATTACCCTAAGTACGAATACTACGAGAGTGTGCGTCTAAGCGGCTTTATTCCGCCCGATGCATTCCTCCATCTAGACAGTCGAGGGCTGATCCAGGATAGAGCGGCGGTTCCGCTAATCTACCACGTTGGCCGGAGAACTGTAGATCGGCGGCTCCTGTACAGTCGACGTCCTCGCACAAGATGGAGCTGAGCACCTTCGGTTCAGTAGGACTGTGTCCGAACGGGACCGAAGAGATAGGGTAAGGCAGGAGAACCAGTTCTGGTGGTTGAAAAACGTTGCTATTTTCTTTTGTATGGCCGACTTGCATAGGTTTAGGTAGTTAGTTATAAGTAATGACAGTCAGGGTGGCACCAAAAAAAAAAATTATAAAATCCACAAAAAAAAAAAAAAAAACTATAAACCCGGAAAATGCTTGCTGTGGCTGTTCTAGTTTGTAAGTAGTCTGTTATTAGCTTATAAGTAGGTTGTAACTAGTTTATAATTAGTTGTTAATAGTTTTAAGTAGCTTTAAGTAGTTTTAATTAGTTTTAATTAGTTTTAATTAGTTTTAATTAGTTTTAATTAGCTTTAATTTAGTTTTATTTAGTTTGTAAGTTTTATATAAAACCAAAAAAAAAAATAAAGACAATGATACCGAGTTTTTTGTAAATTCTTCTCGGTAAAAAATGAAACCGACCTGGATTTAATATTAAGATAGTTCTTAGGCCCAAAGGCATTAGCATTAAGTTATTATAGTTTAACTTAGAGCGCCCGACTGGGGCCAGTAAGTTAGTTTTAAGATATTGATAAGTAGGCTAGTTTTTATGAATTTTTGTCTAGCTTTAAGATAGTTTTAAGAAAATGGAAAAATAAAAATGAATTTATAAAAAAAAAAAGCACCTTAATGAATTCACTGCAGTGCCAATCCACATTTTCCACTTCCTGAGTAACACCTACGCAGGAAAAGTGAAACCAGTTTTCACACTCACCATCGCACTGTACCATAGGCCTTACTAATGGACTCATTACATATTTTGCAATTATCTTTTTTAGCGATGTGCGACGAGGATTTCTGAGCATTGTGAACATTCAACCTATCACTACTATGACTTCAATCACTACGAGACATAATTAAAATATTGACTTACCCCTTGCCAAAGCAAGGCTGAAGAGGTTGCAAATGAAGAGGATGGCAACGATAATTAAGACCCTGTGTCTGTGTTGCGGCCACTGATGACGATGAGAATGATGAACTTATGATGCCGATGATGATATGCCTGAGTTGCAAATAAAGAAGATGACGACACTGAGAAGGACCCTGTGTCTGTGTTGCGACCACTGATGCCAATGATGATATGCTTGAGTTGCAGACGAAGAAGCTGACGATGATGAACCTGAGTTGCAGATTAAAAAGTTGGCGATGATGAATCAGGACTATGATGACGATGATGTACAACTAATGATGATGACTATGATGAGGATTTGATGGATTTGTGTCTGTTATCGACAAAAGAGGCTTTGATGGGATGGAGCGTTTTGTTTCACGTGCTTATGCACTGCGCTTCTGATACCAATTCCTCAAATTTCTTGACGTTTATCCACTTGTTGATCGTTTTATAAACGAAATTAAAGAAATGTTGAGTTCAACTCAATTTTTTTCCGAAAATTTAGTTCAATAAACTCTAAGTTTTTTCTAGCACAAGTAGGTTGAGTTTTCTTCCTGCCAAGGTTGAAAATCATAATCTAATTTTGCTGCGTGGAACTTTGAGAAAGAGACAGTCTTATATTGCATCGTGTATTGCACCCTTTTTATATTGACATCGATTTTATTTGTTTGTCATCGAAAGGTGTGGTGCCAAGTTCACTTAACAGTAAATCGTTAATTTCAAATCATCGAATCGTTCAAGAATCCTATTGAAGAAATTCTTAACAATGATTGCAATAATTGCTAATACGTATAATAAAATAGGTCCAAAATGGCGATGTTATATCTCCTAATCCAAAAATGGAATAAAACCCAACATTGGGAGGGACTTAATCCTAATGAAGAAATTCCGAACAAAAATTGCAATTATTGCTAACACGTACAATAAAATAAGTTCTAACTGGGGATGTAATACTTCCTAATCCAAAAATGAAATAAAACCTAACATTTTGTTTTTCCTTAAGTAGAGCGAAAAAATGCATTATGCACCATAAGGAAGCCTTTTCAGCGTTGACCCATTGACCATCCCCGTGTGTCGGACTCGTTCAGATATAAACATACCGACCAAAACTCCACCATAACCCTTTTGGCTTCGGAAGAGGACCGCTCTTTGCATTACTTCAGAGGGGGTTGTCATGTTTCCCTTGCGGGATCATTTTACGTTTCCCGATAATTATCTTCTTCTTTTTTTTCTGAAAATATGTTATAGCTACAGACTTTTTGCCAGTTCTCGTAACTCTGTAGCATCTTCTCTACAATGTTCTCCAGTGTGATGGCGCCAATACTTATCTGCAGGTCATGGCGAAGGCTATCCCATCTGCTGCAGGCGAACAAGGTATGGTTTGCTTCATCTTCTAGCGAGTCTCCGTACAGGCAGGCGGGACTGCTTTTTTGCCGATTTTGTGTAGAAAGACGTTGAAATATCCGTATTCGGTGAGTAACTGGGTGGCATAGAAGTTGACCTTCCCCATCATTCAACACAGCCACGTTCCTGATCAGCCTTCGCTGACCATCTTCCTCTGTTTTCCGAGCTCAAACGGTCTTGCCACTTCTGTCTCGTGAGCTGCTTTGCCTCTTCGCATGCCGCTTCCGTTCCCGTTTCCGCCTTTTTGTCGTAGACGTACTTCAGTGACTACCAGGACGGCTGGTTCCGAAACCGTTCGGTAAGACCTGGCTACACGTATCTTTGCACCGCCATCATTTGATTCCGGTACTTCTTTTGTTTAAGAGTGTCTGCCCAGATATCGCTGCCATACAGAAGGAAGGAGTGTATTGCAGGCATCAGTAACCATCGCTTACTGGCCGACTTCTGTGGGAATTTCATCGCGGCCGGGGGTATTCTATTTTGCAGGGATTTCACCGCTACACTCAGCTCTTCTTCGCTCAAAACTGGGATTTCCTGTCATTGTACCGGTTTGTTGTCGGGTGGCCTGACTGGGTGAGCTGGGCAGAGTGTATTGTTAGAATTGAATTAAATTTGAAAAGAGGCCAACAGAAACGTTGGTATTCTCTTATGATATATTTATTAATAGAATAAATGTAAAACGATCTTCGTTTGTTCAAATCAACATCAATAATGATTGCTTTTATATATTTTTTTTTTTATTTGATTGACAAAAACAAAACTAAAACTAAATTTCTTTATTAATAAAAGGGGGTGTTTTCATAAAAGTGAACCGCTTGTGGCTCTTTCTTAACAATTCCTCGTAAAATGAATATAGCTAAAATTGCCACCTGACGCTGGTGACGTTCTCGGCACCTCAGATTATGACTTCAAAACTAAAAAGATATTCATTTTTAATCTTAAATAAAACAACAAAAGTGAGATGGAAGCCAACACCTGGCTTCAACTCTTACAGTAGGTATAAAGACTTAAAGAAAGACTATAAAACAAAAGTGGTGAGCAGCCATCACTGGTTGGCAGCCATCACCTGGCTCCAACTCTTTTTTTTAACACTTCAGATTTTATGTTGTAGAGAGCTTAGATCAAGCTGACACCTACAAACAAGGGCTCATCACAACTGCATGTGTTAGTGGTTAGTAAAATAATGCAAAATAACACATTCTTACAAATAATAACAAAACAACTAGTGTGCAAAATTACAAAAATCAAATACCTAATATACTAAATTATACAAAAAAAAAACATTTAAAGTATCCTAATATATAAATAAGACGGTCGCGATTGTGGAGCACTAGTTCGAAACATTTAAATTGAAGCATTTAAATTGAAAAGCTTACACATTCGGCTTAAAGGTTCATGAATTCCGTAGTTAGTACGATGAAAATCAACATGTAAAAGTTCAAATCTTCGCAGGTGGTGAGATCCTCTGCGATAATTTATGCCAATACAGGCTAACAAGTCAGGAGCATCAATTTCCCCATTTAAAAGTTGCTGAAGTCATTATTAACCCACCTTTGGTATAAAGTTTGGACCTGCAGCAGTTGGATCCGATGTTCATATGGTGGAAGGTTATATGGATCAGCCCAAGGGAGACCTTTCAGAGCGAAGCGAATGAATTTATGTTGTATTGATTGTATGAATTTCATAGAATACTCTGACGGTATAGAGACCATAATGCAACAACAAAACTGGTGAGACCGCAGCCAACATCTGACTCCAACTCTGACAGTAGAGAGACCATAAACAAACAGCAAAACTTGGCGAGGCCGCAGCCAACACTTAATAAAACAGAATATTTCTTTCATATCACAGGTTAGGGACCACTCCAAAGGCCATATCCTTAATTATTCTTTTGACACTTTTGTTACGATATGCCAACGTGCCAACCTTTTGAATTTCAAAACACTAATTTTTTAAACATCTTAATATTTCATAGGGTCCCAAAAATTCATAGTTACTTTTATCATGCATATTAGAGTCACGTTGCATCAAAACAAAACCTCCAATTGAATATTTAATATTATCTCTTCTTTTTTTGTTTATTTCATGCATGCAACCTGGTTCAGAGAACAATTTCAACGCTACGCGTTCTCTATTAAGCTTTCCATCACAAATAGGCTTTAAGTCAGGGGATATATTTCGCAAAATTGCCTGAATTAAGGGAGTAGAACTTCGAATTCCAAAAAGGAGTTGTAGGGATGTTGCTCCAACTGACTGGTAGTGTTTAAGACTAATTGAACTTTCCATAAATCATTCGGCCATTCTGCTTAAACTTTTGTTTCAATTCTTAATAAGTTTTTTATGGTTATCATTATATCTTTCCGCTTGACCGTTAGCCTTGCGCATATCCGGTGTAGTAAAATGGTAATCGATATGCCACTCTTTTAAATATTTTAGAAAACTTGTATTTTTTAAGGATGTACTAGAATCCATTATTATTTTCTTGGGAGTACCAACAACGGAAAGAACAAGCTGTAAATTTTCTCGAGTCTCTGCCGTGGTGACCGATTTCATTGGAACAAGAATTAAATATTTAGTGAAAGCGTCAATTATGAAACCATTATTTGATATTGGCAGCGGACCAAGACAATCCATATGCAAAGTTTGAAATGAATGTTTGGGCTTTTCAACTGGATGAATAAAACCCTGCATTGGCCCAGTTCTGGTTTTTTTGACAGCATAAATTATACAATGCTTTACATAACTCTTGACAAAATTTCTCATCCAAGGAAACCAAAAGCGTTCAGCAATTGATACATAAGTCTTATCAACACCAACATGACTGTTCATCATGAAATATTCGTAACAGTCCCAAACGACTTTGGTTTGGAACAAACCATTGTAAATTTACAGTACCATCTTGATTTACTTGTTTCCGATACAACTTTTCATTTTTTCTATATGCTGTTTTGCATAGTGTGTCTGCTCTTAATTCTTCTAACATATGCTGTACCTCCTTATTTCCTTTTTGTTAAATATATGCCCAATCATCATGCCTGACTCTTCGAAAAACGTCAACTGGGTTTCGACTAAGATAGTCAACATGTGCTAGGCTAATTCCCTTTCGATACACAATTTCAAAGTTAAAATCCTGCAAATAAATCCACCAACGTGCAATCTTAGGAATAAGATCCTCTTTAGTAGCTGAAGCCTTAAATGCGTTACAATCTGTTATAAGCATGGATCTAACACCTAGTATTTAGATATACATATAGATTTAGATAATTTCAGCCTTTATTATAGCTAACGTTTCAAGTTCATAAGAATGATATTTCGCTTCATGTTTGTTAGCTCTTTTGCTAAAATAAGCTATCACTTTAGTCTTCAAATTATCCTTTTGAATTAAAACGGCTCCATGTGGAGTTTTGTTGGTAAATCTGGATTAAAAATAGCTAAAAAGGGTCTTGTAGTGAAATGCTCAATCAGAGATTGTCTAGCCTTTTCCTGTTCTTCCTTCCATTCAAATGGATGCTATGGATACTGTTCCAAAGGCAAACTCAGGAACAAATTTTCTAAAATAATTTGTCAGTCCCATCAACTGCCGTACTTATTTTACATTTTTTGGAATAGGCGATTCGACCAAAGCCTGAATCTTTTATTTACCAGGTCGTATTCCATCTATAGATATTTCTCTTCCAAAGTAATCCAAACTAGATTGTAGAAAACGACACTTCGCAATGTCTAAAGAAAATCCTGCTACTTTCAATGCATTCAACACCTGACGCAGATAATCTAGTCCTTCTTCATATGTCAGGCTAAGAATTAAAATGTCATCCAAATAAACAAGTGCAATTGTATCTTTCAACGGTCCTAGGGCCAAGTTTATATATCTTTGGAAAACTGCTGGAGCATTTGCTAATCCAAAAGGCATCTTCAGATATTCAAATTGACCTTCTGGAGTAACAAATACAGTTTTTTGCATAGAATCTTCATCATGAACGGGTATTTGATGAAAACCCGATGTCATATCCGTATAGAATCGTACAGAACGTACAGAATCGACTTTTACCCAACCTATCAAGTTGATCATCTATCTAGGGAAGTGGATATCGGTCTTTAATTGTGTTACAGTTAAGCTCTCTAAAATCCACGCACATCCTATATGAACCATTTTTCTTTTTAACAAGAATAATAGGACTTGCAAAAAGGGACTCACGAGGTCGAATTATTTGATTTGTTGTTAGGTCTGATATAATTTCAGGAACAGCTCTTCTTACTTCAATAGCTAATCGATAGGGGGAACGATTTACAATAGTATCTTTTCCAGTCTAATTTTAAGGCTTATATTACTAACAACTTTATATCCTTCTGTTATTATATCAGAAAAATTTCTCAAATTATTTTGCAATTCATTTATTAATTTAGAAGGAACAAATATTTCGAACATGTTAGAATTACGATTTTTGCAAATTCGGGTAATTTCAATATAACTATAATATCCTTTATGATCTGTTATGGTAGCTAAATTATGATCTTCAAATAAGTTTCGTCCGATAAAAACATCATAGTCAAGGCACCCGTCTGGGACAATTACGTATGCTATTGACATTTTAATATTTGATATTTTGGTATGTCCTTTAAAGTTTGCAGTTGGATCAATAGTAACATTCCCTATTCCTTTGAGCATAACATTACAAGCAATAAGTTGGTCTTGAAATAAATGTTGCAATTTCTGAGACGTAAGGGATAGATCAGCTCCTGTATCAGTTAACGCCCAAAACCGATGTCCTTTAATGGAAATTTCAGTAGCACCAAAAGATTTTCCTGATCTACAAAAATTAATATTACGGCGCTTATCTATGGCTATTTTTGTAAAAAGTTAGAAACTTTTCATGTTTTGCACAAAATGAACAGATAGTCCTGGCCTGACATTGATGACACTACTGGTTTGGAAAAATAGTTATATCCAAATGGAACTTAGTATGTTTAGCGTAGCAGTTCGATTTGATATGACCCAGTTTTCCACACTAAAAGCATTTCTTTTCAATTGAACCATCATCTTTTCGATCAGTTAATATTCGTTTTAACACTAAACGATCAATATTTATCATGATAAAATCTTTACTACTTGAAGGTGTTTGAAATGAAGACAAAAGAACTAAAGCTCACGATTAGTTTTGCAGTTTGATTTCATCGCTGCGTTCTGCACATTAAATTCAGCTGTTCCATGAATAACTAGTTCTATCAAATAATTTTCATTCCAATTAGCACGTTCGTTCCAAGGTATTGAAATTTTCTCATGCACATAATTTGCATTGGAACTTTTAAAAAGTGATACTTTTTCTAGGAGTTGCCCTAGGTTTCTTTTTGGTGGAAATGCTTCTTGTGTCCTTACGAAAAGAATCACAATTTCTTACGTTGGTATTCCAACGTTCATACGACCACTTAGCATCACTGGACAAATATCTGCCGACCTTTCTAGGGCTGGCCACGATACCAAACCAAATGATACTTTTCTAAGTATCGTCTCGGTGTTGTCAAAATCAAAAAATTTCAGTATCGTCTCGGTATCGGTCTCGTATAGCTCAATCTCGTTTGGTCTCTTACTACAAAGTCTCGCCTCAGTATTGGTATCGGTCTCGTCTGGTATAAATAAAATGCACGACTTGGTTACGTGATCATGATGTAGAAGTTGAACTTGCTTGGTATTTTCAAGATTCAAGACAAAGATCATTATTATAAAAGACAATTTTACTAACTGAAGTTTTTTTTTATTGTCTTAAGAATTTTTAAATGCTTTCTCACTCAAGAAAAGCAAGTCTGAAAATTTCATCCAAATCGTTGTTTTCAGAGAAAGCCACCATGAGTTAAATGAGCCTAAATGCCTAATGCCTAAACCTTCTCCCTACTTGTAAGAAAAGCTCTGAAAATGTCATCTAAATCATTACAGCTTTTTCCGAGAAACCATTTACAAAAATTGTTTGTTTGCAATACATTAATCATAATATTAAAAAAAAAACGATAAACGATACTACCGAGAGTATCGGTAAATTTCGGTCCAAGAAATACGGTATCGTTTGGTATCGTCTCGGTATCGTTCGGGGCTGGTATCATCTCGGTATCGTTTCGGTTTCCGATACCGATACCAAACCGAGATTTTTCTGGTGGCCAGCCCAAGACCTTTCCCAAAGTTTGTTTATCGGCGGAGCGAAATCGCATCGTCACCTCCAAATGGTACCCGCTGGATAGCCAATTAGGTAAACTAACGACGAGCGTTAGATCTATTGGATCCAAGAGCTGAGACACCTGAGTTACCTTCCCAGAAACTAGGAGCATAAGACAAGACATCGCTCTGAAGAAACAGCTCTCCATGAAACCCAAGAGCGTCTGACGTATAATGTGCGGTTCATTGGTCAGCGCCTGATCCCATAGGGGCGGCTGTATTTAAGACCTTGAATAGAAGAAGTAACTAAGCTATTTATGGGTAACAAACAAAAGTTACAAAAAACAAACATGGCAATGTGTAAAACAAACAGATACATTACAACAGGTGGCAATCCAGATAAACTGGTAAATCCACTCTCTTCGGAGATCGGTCCTACGGATTCTGGGAAGGACCAATTATTGCAAGCAGAAGTAGACGGAGTTCTAAAACACTGAGGACTCCGCCAAAAATATTCCCAAGGGTTACTCCATCGAAGATCCTTACCGAAAAATCAAATGACAAAGAAGTCATTAACGAAAAAGGAACCAAAATCTATGAAAAGATCGAAATAAAAGATCCGCAGTGTCCAAAAAAAAACAACGAGATCCACCAAGTTGAATCCGAAAATTATTTCGAGGAATGGCTAGAAGACCTCAAATAATGACAGCAAGACTAGTCCAAAAATACTTGTAGTAAAAAGCCCACCAAAAACCATTGAGTTTCATACCGATGAGGAAGAGCTTCTTTTTGAAACAGATGGTAACAGAAATAAACGTAAATCCAATAAACGGAAAGCAGAGAGTAGCCCAGAGACTATTCAAATTAAGCAGGTAGCTTCAAAAGCGGATATTGCTGCAACAATGAAAACATTAAACAATGAAATAAAAGATGTATCCCAAAAGAAGTCTTTTGCTATAGGTACTAGGCAAACTGCACCACCTCCAATCATGGTTTCCAGATTGACAAAGTTTAGCTGAAGAACATAGTAGAAAAATGCAGTAATAAGGCATGTAAATATACATCATACAATAAAGACCATTGGAAAGTCATTGTTGAAGACGCCGATGCGTATAGATCTATCACTGAAGAATTGAACAAAAAGAAAATTCAGTGGCACCCGTACGAATATAAAGCTACAAGGTCGAGGTAGTAGCAAGAGGCCTCCACTCTTCATGTGTTGCCAAAGATATTGTCGAAGACCTTATTCAAAAAGGTTTTCAAGCTCTCGATGCAAATAATCTAATCAAAAATGAGGTAATCAAAGACTCGACTAGGGTATCAACGACAACAAAGAGATCTCTACCTTTGTTTATGCTCAGATTTGAAAATAAAGAAAGTCTCGATAAGATTTACAATATAAAATCAATTATGGGCATAGTTGTCGAAATTGAACTACTGCGAAAGTCAAAAATTGTTACACAATGTAAACGCTGTTAAGCCTTTGGGCATACACAAAAATTCTGCAATCGGGAGTTTGCTTGTGTTAAATGCGAAGGTAAGCATGCAACTAAAAACTGTCTCATGGGCAGAGAACAGAAAGCGAAATGTGTTAATTGTTAGGGCAACCATACTGCAAGTTACAGAGGATGTCCAGTTGCCAAAAAATTCCTGGACACAAAAAGAAAAAAAAACTGAGAACAAGCTAAGAAACCCAACAAACTCAAAAGCAATAGTTGAAAGCAAAAAAGTAGTCGTTGAAAACAGAACTACAAATCAACCGCAAAAGCAATTGCACTAAGCAAAAGTGATGAAAATAAATCCTATTCCCAGATTGTTAAAAATGTGCGGAAGAACGAAGAAACATCTATTAAAGAAATGCTTGAACTTATCCTGAAAAGGATTGACAAACAAGATTTAAACATAAAACAGCTAAGCGAAGAAGTCGCTCTTAAAAAACAATGATGGACAGAACACTCAAAATCGCAACATGGAATGCAAACGGTCTTTTACAATATGTTTCAGAATTAAAAATCTTTTTAGACATAGAGCATATAGACATTTGTTTGGTGTCCGAAACTCACCTCACTATAGAACAAAATCTTGATAATAAATAGCTGACAACTAGGGGAGGATCAGCAATACTAATAAAAAAGTGCTTAATACACTATGAAGAGCCTAAGTTTACTAATAAAAACATGCAAGTAACTACAATTAGTATTGAAAAATAAACAAGAAGTTCCTTCAGACATTTAAAAGTTGACCTTGCTATTTTCTTTTTCTGTCATATATAGATTTGCTGACTTACATAGATTTAGGTAGTTAGTTTTAAGGAAGGGACATTCAGAGTGGCCTTAAAAAAACAAAAAAACAAAAATCACAAACAAAAAAAATACAAGGGAAAATGCTTAATATGGCTAGTTTATAAGTAGTCTGTATGTAGTTTGTAAGTAGTTTATAGGTAGTAAGATAGATTTAAGGCTGAAAAGCTGTTTAACTTAGAGCGCCCGTATAGGGCCAGTAAGTTTGTTTTAAGATATTGATAAGTAGGTTAGTTTTTATAGATTTGTATCTAGCTTTAAGAAAATGGAAAATATAAATGAATTTGAAAAAAAAACAACAACAATTAGTATTGGTATAAAAAAGATAGAGTTTAAGATAGCAGCTATATACTGCCCTCCGAGGCGCTCTCCAACTGAAGAGGACTATGCAGAACTCCTAAATTTGTTAGGACATAACTTCCTTGTCGGTGGCGACTTCAATGCTAAACACACCCAATGGGGATCTAGACTCATAACAACGAAAGGTAAACGGCTATATCAAGCCAGCCACAAATACAACTGCGAATTTTATTCTAGTGGCTCGCTAACATATTGGCCATCTGATACTAACAAAATACCTGACCTTTTATTAAAGGTAATAAACGAAACCATATAAGTGTCGAAAGTAATTACGATTTATCAGATCATACTCCAGTAATAATATCACTGAGGGAAACAGAAATAATAGACAAAAGTAATCCTTAGCTCGTGAATAAAAGAGCAAAAAAGAAATAAACTTGAAAGTTTTATAAAACTAGGGTCCCCTATGCAAACAATTGAACAGATTGATCATGAAGTAGCACAATTTATTGCTGATGTGCAACAGGCTGCAGAAGAAAGTACTCCAACAATTTCGAACCCAAGAGAAAAAAGAAATAAAATATCCTATCGAAATAAAGGAGCTGATCTTGAAGAAAAGAAGAGCTCAAAGAAAATGGCAAGCTACGAGATTTCCAGGTAATAAGGCAGTTCTTAACCGTCTTAACAATGAACTAAAGAAAAGAATCAGTGAATTTAAAAGCGATTCACTTAGTAGATTTCTGGATATACTGACGGCAGATGCTTCTACGGAATACTCCTTACAAAAAGCAGCTAAGCGTTTAAAAACACCACAAGCACGAAAACCGCCAGTAAAATCTTAAGATGGTAAATGGATCGGAAACCTAAAACAAAAGGCTGATCTCTTTGCTGAACATCTCGCGAATGTTTTTAAGCCATTTCCAGAAAGCACAGCTGCAGATACCTCAGTTTGTTGATAGAAACGACGAATGTGAAATTCCTTTTGTCACGCTCAAAGAAGTAAGAAGTATGTGTCAAAATAAGTTGTCTAACAAGAAATCACCAATTATAATAAATGCATGCCTTAAACTAAGATATGTGCCACATCATTGGAAACAAGGTAAGCAACCAACAGAAGTAACATCTAACAGACCTATATCGTTTATACCAATCATGGCAAACGTTTTCGAAAAACTGCTTCTGAAAAGACAAGCAAAATAATAGAAGAAAGAAGACTAATTCCGAGCCATCAGTTTGTATCTAGAAATAAACATTTCACGATAGACCAAGTGCATCGGATTACGGAAATTGTGGAAAAGGCACTTGAAGAAAAACAAGTATGCTCGGCTATATTCTTAGATGTTACTTAAGCCTTTGACAAGTTGACAAGGTTTGGCATTTGGGACTTGAGTACAAACTGCATAGGGATCTTCCCAGGCAGTACTACGAAATACTGAAATCCTACGTTACGAACCAACTCTTTAGAGTATGGTACGACCAAAATTACTCGAAACTGAAGACAATTGAAGAAGGTGTACCACAAGGAAGTGTTCTAGGACCAACCCTGTATCTGTTATATACAAGAGATATTCCAGTGGACATCAACGCTATCATGGCCACCTTTGCTGATGATACTGCAATATTGGTGCCAGATAAATCCGTTACGAAGACTACACAGAAACTGAAACTGCTAAATGCAGTCCATAAAGTTAGTGATTGGACGCAAAAATGGCGAATCAAACTAAATAAAACAAAATTGACGCATAGAAACTTTACAAACAAAAAAATAAACAATGTTCCAATTCTTATAAACAGTACAGCAGTACCTTACTCCAATATTGCCAAATACCTTGGAATGACTTTGGATGCAAAGCCTAAATGGAAAGAACAAAATTTTAAAAGCAAGGTCCTTTAGCGATCTAAATCGTGACCTTCAAATTGCAATGGTTACAGAAGTGGTTAAAAAAAAACGCTATATCACACAATCAGCGACTGCAAAGTCATACCAACTCCGAAATGGAGACCGTCTTAAATGTACGAGACAATGTTCGGAGATTAAGAAGAGAACCAAGCCTCATGAGCTGATGGTCTAAAAGCTATGGGAAAGTGTTATAACTTAAACTTCCCACAATGCGATTTATAAATTAGGAAAGAAAAATGATTTGTCGATCTTTCATAGATTGGTCCTGATTCACCGGTGGTTTTAGTGCGGTAAGAGTCCCACACTACTTGGTACCGATTTTTACCGAGTGTCTTTTGAAGATTTCCATCGGATAATAATAAAAAAAAATCTTAACTCACCCATTAACAAGACTCATTGGTTTCAGATTTGAAAAAAGGTAGATCTACATGTTCATCCGATTTCTGGGACTGCAAGCTCTTGATCAGTTCATTCAGTATTTGTGATGATTATTCGGTATTACTAGATGATGGATTTCTTCTTGCAGTATCTCTGTTGCAATGCATTTCCAAAAGCATCTTTTTAGTCCTTTATTTCTACAGTAGTTATCTTGAGTCTTGAGATTAAATCAATTGTTTAAGCACGTGATGTTTTATTTAATATTTTTATTTGTCGTATGCCACTTCTGATGTTAGAATTGAATTAAAGTTGAAAAGAGGCCAATAGAAACGTTGGTATTCTTCAAATCAACATCAATAATGATTGTTTTTATATATTTTCTTTTTTTGATTAATTTGATTGGCAAAAACAAAACTAAAATTAAATTTCTTTATTAACAAAAGCGGGTGTTTTCATCAAAGTCTATTGGCTCTTTCTTAACTTTCTTTTTGACTGATGGCCTGCTCGTCCATTTCTTCTTGCGCCTCATTTTCCTCTTCGGAGGACGCCTCTGGTGTGGTTACATCCACAAGCAAGTTGCTGTTAGAGTCACCCGTTGTATATAATCCCTCGCCACCTTCGGACATATACTCGATGTCGTCATCGGATGGCGAGGTATCCAGTTGTTGATGGATTTCGGCTGCTGCTGTAGTTTTGGCTGTGCGCGCCGTCTCCTTCACCCCGGCTGGCAGCTGGGCTGAGGTGGTAGTGGAGCGGCGCTTCACGAGGTTCGACGCACAGCTTATCTTCTTCCTCCTCTTGTTTTTGGCATCGGCTGTTGGTGCCGTTGCTTGTTTCGCCGTTGCTACGGCACTTGTTGATGGCATGGCTGGTGGTGCCATCGCTTGCTTCGTTGTTGTTGTTGTTGTTGCTACGGCGCTGACCGTAGCTTTGGCTGGTGGTACCATAGCTGGCTTTATTGTAGTTGCTGGGGCACCTTTCGATGTCCCCGCGGTGTTGTTAGTTTGCATTTGCTGCTTTTCCCACTCAATGAAGTTTTCTACTTCACGATTGTGAAAAAAAGCAGCCAAATAATTTTTGCCCGACTGGTACTCGAACCCGTGATCCTCTGGTTGTCGGTCTGCCACCTCTTCCTCTGTGCTATCAACACAATTGAGGATCGTTTGGATTAAATAAAACTTGACTAGATCACTCCGAGATAATTAATTTGAATAAACTGGGAAGCCGAAAACGTCTATACACTTCCACAGTACGAGATCGACTGAGTGTCAATTTCCTATTCAGCACTGAAAACCGCAACAATTTTGAAAGCTTGGTTCGTTAGATATTCACATCTAACGGATTGCGTCGAAATGGTCAAGCGAGTGTGAGAGGTATTTCCAGGAACTCAAGCAGTGCCTATGCAATACTTCTATTCTGGCCTATCCGACACCAGGAAAACCTTTCATAATCGACGTCAGGAGTACTAAGACGTATGTGGGAGTCCACAGATCCAAGGTTAATGACGTTCTTAAAGAGATGCATGATAGAGCTTCCGGAGGAAATTTGAGACGCTGAAGAAGCAAAGGAAGCGATTCTACATGCAAAAGAAGACGTCGAGAAATGGTGCCGAAAATGTAGTACTTGTGCTGCAAGCAAGGGACTAGGCAAAAAAGTCCAGAGTAGAATACAGCAGTATAACGTGGGCACGCCTTGTGAGAGTATTGCAATAGATGTTGGAGGCCTTTTTCCAGAAACCGAAAGTGGAAACCGATACATCCTGGTAGTACTGGACTACTTCAACAAGTAGCCTGAGGCATTTGCCATCCCAAACCAAGAAACCAAAACAGTCGTGGATCAGATTGTTTTCAACTCGATAAGCAGGTTCGGCGTACCGATGGAACTCCATTCAGATCAAGGAAGAAACTTTGAGTCCAAAATCTTTTAGGAAGTTTGTACACTCCTTGGCATTAAAAAGACGAGGACAACACCGCTTCATCCAGGAGATCTCCCTCTCCCTCTCCCTCTCCCTCTCCCTCTCCCTCTCCCTCTCCCTCTCCCTCTCCCTCTCCCTCTCCCTCTCCCTCTCCCTCTCCCTCTCCCTCTCCCTCTCCCTCTCCCTCTCCCTCTCCCTCTCCCTCTCCCTCTCCCTCTCTATCTGATGGGATGGTCGAACGATTTAATAGAACCGTTAAAGAACACCTGTCCAAAGTTGTGAGCGACAACCAACGAGACTGGGATCGGCATATTCCGTTATTCTTGATGGCCTATCGAAGTGCGGTACATATACACCATCGGAAATCCTATTTGGAAACACAATTCGACTGCCGAGTGAATTAAAATTTGGATGCTATGCCAATGAGCAACAAAGAATGGACAAATACGTGGACAACCCCAAAGAAAGACTAATTGACATTCATGAAAAGACAAGGGCGAATAAAATGCTTTCAAGTGCTTTCAAAAGCAACACCAACAGGATTCCAAGCAGGAGACCTTGTGTGTTTATATAATCCCCACCGTTGGAAGGGACTTTCCTCGAAACTTCAACAAAATTGGGCAGGCTCACATACTGTTGTATGTGAATAAACGATGTCGTCTACCGCATTCAGAGAGGACTTAGAGGAAAACTAAAAGCTGTTCATAGTGACTATTTACGTCGTTATAATGGTGAAGAGAGTGACGGATTTATTCGGGACGATCAATCCTAAGGAGGGGGCAGTGTAACAACTTTCACATTTGTACTATAACAACTTTCGAATGAACTATAACGACTCCCAAATGAAAGAAGCACCAAACTCCGGATTTTACAAGCCACAAACCAGCCTACCGAGAGCTTTGGTGAGCTTTCGAACTTCCAATACTAAACGTCAGAATGAAAGCTTTGGAAAGGAAAATTTATGGGAAGTTTCCCCTATGGAAAGCTCTAGAAGCAAATACTAGAACCTTCCAGCTTTTTCGGGAACCTTGTGAAAAGTATAAAAGAACATATCTGGACCAGCAGAGGGACGCAGTTTATTTTTAATCGTGAATGAGTAAAGTTGGTTGTAATAAAGTAATGTTGGGGGATAAATTTCAGTGGTGAACAATAAACTGTTTTGTAGATAAAAGTAAAGTATTTATTTTAAAAATTAAATAAGTGAAGAATTTAAATAAAGTGAATAAGTTTTACTAACGTACCTGAGAAATATTACAATATTTTGTTTACGTGTATTTTATCACCACGAAGAGAATCTAATTCAAGACTAGGAACTATTTATATGAATGCGAAGAAACAAGTAGTTTTGAAACAACAGTTTCGTTTAGCTATGAAAATCATGAAATCTGTATGAATTTTATGCCAAAAGACGCTATGGGTGTATTGTTTTATATTTTCTGAAAAAATATATATTTTTTTAAATAATAAAAAAATAGCTTAACACCAACCTTTAATTGATTGATTAGGAACTTTTTCGCGGATCGCAATCGCAGAAAACACTTTTGTTTTTAGTGTTGGTTGATGAGGAACTTCTTCATGGATCGCAATAGCAGCAACCATTTTTATTTTGAACTACAGCTCGGTTTATCTATGAAATTTATAATTTTCATATGAATGTAATTTCTAATTCAAGACTGAGAACTACTTAAATGAATGCAAAGAAACAAGTAAGTAGTTTTGAAACTACGGTTTGGTTTATTTATGAAAATCATAAAGTCCGTATAATGAAATATCAAAATACTTTTTTTTATATATATTTTGTTAGTTTGAAAGAACAGTTTATTACCACGAAAAGGATCTATGACTTTCATATACATGTTACATCAAAAGATGATTTTTGTTATATATTTTATTAGTTTGAAAGAATAGTTTATTACCACGAAAAGGATCCAATCAAAGACTAAGAACTATTTAAATGAATACGAAGAAGCAAGTAGTTTTGAAACAACGGCTTGGTTTATCTATTAAATTTATTATTTTTAAATAAATGTATTTGCAACACTTTTATTTCTTGAACTGAACCAAAAGTGACAGCAAGCAAAAAAACCAAGCTCTGATTTAAAATTTTAAATAAAGTATAAAATAATAAAAAGTTATTGAGTTTTGGAACTACATCCTTCCCTGAATTTAAAAAAATAAAGAAAGAAAAACGTTCAAGATGAGTCGTTGCAAACCTTTATAATTGCTTGATCTATGAAAGTGGTTGGCGACATGAATGCCTCTAGTTTAAAGACAATGATAACTACGTCAATGGAATCAATTCTTGATCAAAAGTTGTCAAATATAGCTACAAAATCCGACGTTGAAGGCATATTTGCCTAGATAAATGTTCTTCGACATGACAACAAGGCTTTGCAGACACAGATGCAACAAGTGCAGTCTCGATGTGATGCATTAGAAAGACAAGTTGAGTTTCTTGAAAAGAAAGCAAACGAATAGAATTTAATAGCGCATATTCCAAACGAAGTAGGTGTAGGCCCCATCATAAAAGCCAAAACTCCATGCTTAGAACCGCTTTCATCCAACAACGAGTCTCTTGTGCGTCATCAAGATCTTTGCACAAGGACAGCAGAGTTGCAAATGTAATGATACAGATGCAACACAGCGAAGATGTCAGTCGAATCCAGAAAGCAGCGTCTTCATTGAACAACACAGGCATATCCATCAACAGAGATTAGCCCGCGGCACCTTTGTACATAAAATCTATAGTATTATTATGAAAAGACTTTTCGTAGTAGTCTTGATATCTGCTGTGGCGCTGCGGCGACTCCACTCATATTTCTAATCAAATTTCTTAGTTGTCTTAATGTGTAACAGATGTCGCCGCTATCAATTGCCATCATAATAATACTATGGATACTATATATAAAGGGTGATTTTTTAAGAGGTTTAGAACTTAAAAAAAAAAAACACAAAAAATTCGAAAAAATGAACGAAATATTTATTTGAATCGATAGTTTGAACCTTGCAATTTAATGTTTAAAGATAATTTCATGCAAATGTTGACCGCGGCTGCGTCTCAGGTAGCCCATCCGCTGAGTCCAATTTTGGCATACTCTTTCACACATATCGGCCGGTATCTCACGAATGAATGCATGGATGTTGGCTTCCAGTGCGTCAATTGAAGCGGGTTTGTCCCTATAGACATTAGTCTTGACATACCCCCACAAAAAATAATCTAATGGTGTCAAATCGCACGATCTAGGCGGCCAATTGACCGGCCCGAAACGTGAAATTAACTGTTCACCAAACTCGGCTCGCAATTGCGCCATTGTTTCGCGTGCTGTGTGGCATGTGGCACCGTCTTGTTGAAACCACATATCATGCAAGTCAAGAACTTCCATTTCGGGCAAAAAAAAGTTTGTTATCATCGCTCGGTAGCGTTCACCATTGACAGTAACGCTGCGATTCGCATCATCTTTGAAGAAATATGGCCCAATAATGCCGCCGGCCCATAAACCGCACCAAACAGTGGCTTTTTTGGGATGCATTGGTAGCTGTTGCAATGCTTCTGGCTGATCTTCACTCCAAATGCGGCAATTTTGCTTATTTACGTACCCATTCAACCAAAAATGAGCCTCATCGCTGAACACAATTTTTCGATAAAAAAACGGATCCTCGGCCAGCTTTCCAAGAGCCCATTCACCAAAAATTCGGCGTTGTGGTAGGTCGGCTGGCTTTAGTTCTTGCACCAGCTGTATCTTAAAAGGCTTTACGCCCAAATCCTTCCGCAAAATTTTCCACGTAGTGCTGTAACAAAGGCCTAACTGCTGGGAACGGCGCCGAATCGACATTTCGCGGTCTTCTGTCACACTAGCTGATACGGCCGCAATATTTTCTTCACTACGCACAGTACGTAAACGTGTTGGTGGTTTAATGTCCAACAAAGTAAATTTGTTGCGAAATTTGGTCACAATCTTCCGAATAGACTGCTCAGAAGGTCGAGAATGCCGACCATAAAATGGAAGCAGCGCGCGATGAACATTTCGAACCGAGCACGAATTTTGATAGTAAAATTCAATAATTTGCAAGCGTTGTTCATTTGTAAGACGATCCATGGTTAAATTGCAAACCAAACTGAAGCTGTTTGACAGTGACACAAGGTACTAAACACACGTCAGCTGTCAAAACCAGTGTTGCCAAAACCAAACCAGCTAAAAAATCACCCGTTACAATGGCGGCACACGCGGAAAGAGCAAGAAAATGCTGAGATTCAAAACACAAATAACGCAACAAAACAACAGCATTAAAATACAGTAAAGAGGACAGATACTCCATGTTGGGCAACACACATTATATTATTAAATATCGACAAATTTAATAATATAATTATATTATTAAATTTCGGAAAATTTAATAATATAATGTGTGATGGTGAAAAGGCGGCAATTTTTCTTCAGCAACTACTTTGCGACAGTGACAGCCAACAAATGTCATGGTCACCAACTTCAAGAAGTCATATGGGTGTGACACAATTGAGCCAGGTTACAGCGGCTCTCTAATTGCAAGCACCTTATGCCCAAGACAGAGTGTTTAAGACTAACGCCGTCTGCCACAAAAATAATAATAAAGATAAACAATTTAAAAATAAGTTAAATGTAGACAAAGAACACATTATGCATAGTTTGGAAATACTTTCTTATAATATATCAGGTCAAATAAGTTTTTTTTAGTTTCGTCAATCAATTTTATTTTGTATTTTTGTTTGAAACATTCCTTACAGAAAATAATTTTGAAAGCTTTGAAGCGAAGCTTATCAGTGGAATGGATATCGGCTATACAAAATAACTCAAAGGGAAGAGCAAGTGCAGGATGTTATCTTGGTTACAAAAAAAACCTGAAAGGCATCGTTTGTGACTTTGTAACCGACTCCGGCACAACATTTTTGAAAATCAAATTCAACAATACAACCTTCCGCCTAATACGCCTTCTTATCTTTACTACGAAGATCTGATTAATAGCGATGATAATCCTAACACCTTAATTATTGGAGATCTAAATGCGCACATAAATAGTATAGCTGGAGTGGAAAACGATATGGTGGGAAAATTACGCAACTCAAAAGATGGAATCTGCAATGCTAGAAGAACTAAACTACTAGAAGTTTGCAATAATTTCGGTCTTTGAATAGTAAACGGAACTACTTGTGGAGAAATAAACGTTGAAATCACATTTATAGGTAGGTTAATAAAACTTATTCACTTTATTTAAATTCTCCACTTATTTACTTCACAAAATAAAACACTTTACTTTTCTTACAACAAAACAATTTATTGTTCACCACTGAA
Organism: Dasysyrphus albostriatus; assembly: GCA_946251815.1. Taxonomy (NCBI): domain Eukaryota; kingdom Metazoa; phylum Arthropoda; class Insecta; order Diptera; family Syrphidae; genus Dasysyrphus; species Dasysyrphus albostriatus. Next base: position 76,663,216 of record OX276337.1, read on the forward strand.
ATTAGTTCACTAACTTGACTTTTATTACAACCAACTTTACTCATTCACGATTAAAAATAAACTGCGTCCTCTGCCGGTCCAGATATGTTCTTTTATACTTTTCACAAGGTTCCCGAAAAAGCTGGAAGGTTCTAGTATTTGCTTCCAGAGCTTTTCATATGGGAAATTTCCCATAAATTTCCCTTTCCAAAGCTTTCAATTTTACGTTTAGTATTGGAAGTTCGTAAGCTCACCAAAACTATCCACAGGTTGGTTTGTGTCATGTCTAATCCGGGATTCGGTGTTTCTTTCATTCGAGAGTCGTTATAGTACAAATGTGAGAGTCGTTACCTGCCCCCTCCTTAGGATTGATCGTCCCGAGCAAATCCATCAGTTCCTTCACCATTAGAACGGTGTAAATAGAGCCACACAGGATCTCCCTCCTGAAATTCGTTCGCTGTTGCTTTTGTGTCGTGTTGCGTTTTCATTCTATCACTTGTTAGCTTTCTATTTGCTCTTGTCCTTTTCCGAATGTCACCCAGTCTTTCTTCTCTACTTTCATTATCGCTCAATTTCACGGGGCTAGTCTGTTGAATCTGCACTACTCTTTCGTTGTTCTCCAAAGCCTTTGATGGAGTTTTCATTGTTAGGATACCATCCATTGAAACTGTAAAGATGACGTATCTGGCATCATACCCCTTTGGCCGCTGAAACTTCCGCACAAACTGACGACTTATGTAATCATGATCATCTTCTCGTTCTTCGTGCTTACCTTCCACCACCACGCTGTGTGCAACAGTTTTGACCGTTAACTCATCTGGTCTGAAATGGCTGACATCCATGGACACTTGAAACCCGTGCTTTTCAACTGTGTAGCTTTCTTTGGAATGTCGCTTGTCACCCTTTCCCTGATATGTATGGCATGGATACAGTCCAAATCTGGAGCCATCTTGTTGGGCAGTTATTACTTCGTCTTTACTCCAATCGTCAGTGGAATCCGCTCTAAGTTTCTGGATGGCAATAACCTCCTTTTCTTCTTCACGAGTGCAATGCTTGTAGTCGGATTTCCATGGTCTTCTTGGTGGCAATCTGCACAGGCGTTGGAGATGTCCAGTCTTGTTGCAATTCCAACATACATGGCTTCTGTTGCGAATCGGTTGATGATTTCATCCCCTGCGGCTGGATATGCCAGTTGTGCCAACCATTCGATGTCTGCTTGGAGCTGTTTCAGAGTTTCTCCTCTTTTCTGGACTCTAGTATTAAGTTGAACTTCTCAAACTGCTTCTTATAGATTGAGCAAGAAGTTTGCCCATCGAAGGTTGGTGGATGCATCTTTTCTTTTTGGACAGTCGCCAGCACTTTCTCAAACCTTCATTATCTTTACTTTATGCAATTCCTTTGAAATGTATTCAATTTTATCTTCGAACTTTGCTTCTATTGTCGATAATTGTTTATCAACACGCTCGTCAAGGGCAACAATTCTGTTGTCAAAGACATCTAACTAACCCTCAAACAGACTCTTCTGTTCTTGGAATTGTTGAAGAAGGTTTTTCTCTTGATTTTCGAGCAGACTCTTTTTTCACTGCGTTGTTCTTGACTTTGTTGTTCGAGTCGTTCGAGAAGATTCTTTTGTTCATTGCGTTGTTCTTGGCTTTGTTGATCAAATCGTTCAAGAAGATTATTTTGTCCATTGCGTTGTTCTTCAAATTTGACGAGCAGCTGAGACAACATACTGCTCATGTCCGATGGTCTTACTTGTTCTTGCTCTTCTTCCATTTCAATGTCGAATATCAACGTGTCTGGGTTTTCTCCACGTCTTCTTATACCCTCTTGCAGATGAATTATAAGATCATTCTTTGATCCAGCGGTAGGAAGACCTCGCTTGTACAGTTCTGCCTTTAGTTCAACTAAATTTAAATCATTTAGAATTTTTCTCAATGTCTTTTCTTATAATCACTTTCACAGTCACGTTCACTTTTTGTAATTATTGTCTGTTAAATCACAATAAATTATCTAAACACAAATAAATTAAGTGTTATCCCACTTCTGACAAGAATGTAATATTTTCTCAGGTTCGTTAATAAAACCTATTCACTTTATTTAAATTTTCCACTTATTTACTTCACAAAATAAAACACTTTACTTTTCTTACAACAAAACAATTTATTGTTTACCACTGAAATTAGTTCGCTAACTTGACTTTTATTACAACCAACTTTACTCATTCACGATTAAAAATAAACTGCGTCCTCTGTCAAGTCTGTCGTTGTTCGGTGGTCATCCTGATGATTCGGGTGGTCGATGATGTTCTGTACTAGTCTTTTCGCTGAGAGGACTAGGTATTTGTCCAGCGGGATCATGTTGGCTTCGGAGTAAAGATTTTCGTTCCTGTAGTGTTTCTGCCGCTGCCGGTTGTAGTACAGTCTGGTGCAAACCCTGAGTATCTTCCTTTCGAATACTTGAAGCTCCTTCATGGCTGTCTTCGAGATTGAAAACCAGACTGGGAAGGAGTAGCTGATGACTGGTCGTAAAAGCTGCTTGTAGATTAGTATCTTCGTTGGCTGTGACACAATTGAGCCAGGTTACAGCGGCTCTCTAATTGCAAGCACCTTATGCCCAAGACAGAGTGTTTAAGACTAACGCCGTCTGCCACAAAAATAATAATAAAGATAAACAATTTACAAATAAGTTAAATGTAGACAAAGAACACATTATGCATAGTTTGGAAATACTTTCTTATAATATATCAGGTCAAATAAGTTTTTTTAGTTTCGTCAATCAATTTTATTTTGTATTTTTGTTTGAAATATTCCTTACAGAAAATAATTTTGAAAGCTTTGAAGCGAAGCTTATCAGTGGAATGGATATCGGCTATACAAAATAACTCAAAGGGAAGAGCAAGTGCAGGATGTTATCTTGGTTACAAAAAAAAACCTGAAAGGCATCGTTTGTGACTTTGTAACCGACTCCGGCACAACATTTTTGAAAATCAAATTCAACAATACAACCTTCCGCCTAATACGCCTTCTTATCTTTACTACGAAGATCTGATTAATAGCGATGATAATCCTAACACCTTAATTATTGGAGATCTGAATGCGCACATAAATAGTATAGCTGGAGTGGAAAACGATATGGTGGGAAAATTACGCAACTCAAAAGATGGAATCTGCAATGCTAGAAGAACTAAACTACTAGAAGTTTGCAATAATTTCGGTCTTTGAATAGTAAACGGAACTACTTGTGGAGAAATAAACGTTGAAATCACATTTATAGGTAGGTTAATAAAACTTATTCACTTTATTTAAATTCTCCACTTATTTACTTCACAAAATAAAACACTTTACTTTTCTTACAACAAAACAATTTTTTGTTCACCACTGAAATTAGTTCACTAACTTGACTTTTATTACAACCAACTTTACTCATTCACGATTAAAAATAAACTGCGTCCTCTGCCGGTCCAGATATGTTCTTTTATACTTTTCACAAGGTTCCCGAAAAAGCTGGAAGGTTCTAGTATTTGCTTCCAGAGCTTTTCATATGGGAAATTTCCCATAAATTTCCCTTTCCAAAGCTTTCAATTTTACGTTTAGTATTGGAAGTTCGTAAGCTCACCAAAACTATCCACAGGTTGGTTTGTGTCATGTCTAATCCGGGATTCGGTGTTTCTTTCATTCGAGAGTCGTTATAGTACAAATGTGAGAGTCGTTACCTGCCCCCTCCTTAGGATTGATCGTCCCGAGCAAATCCATCAGTTCCTTCACCATTAGAACGGTGTAAATAGAGCCACACAGGATCTCCCTCCTGAAATTCGTTCGCTGTTGCTTTTGTGTCGTGTTGCGTTTTCATTCTATCACTTGTTAGCTTTCTATTTGCTCTTGTCCTTTTCCGAATGTCACCCAGTCTTTCTTCTCTACTTTCATTATCGCTCAATTTCACGGGGCTAGTCTGTTGAATCTGCACTACTCTTTCGTTGTTCTCCAAAGCCTTTGATGGAGTTTTCATTGTTAGGATACCATCCATTGAAACTGTAAAGATGACGTATCTGGCATCATACCCCTTTGGCCGCTGAAACTTCCGCACAAACTGACGACTTATGTAATCATGATCATCTTCTCGTTCTTCGTGCTTACCTTCCACCACCACGCTGTGTGCAACAGTTTTGACCGTTAACTCATCTGGTCTGAAATGGCTGACATCCATGGACACTTGAAACCCGTGCTTTTCAACTGTGTAGCTTTCTTTGGAATGTCGCTTGTCACCCTTTCCCTGATATGTATGGCATGGATACAGTCCAAATCTGGAGCCATCTTGTTGGGCAGTTATTACTTCGTCTTTACTCCAATCGTCAGTGGAATCCGCTCTAAGTTTCTGGATGGCAATAACCTCCTTTTCTTCTTCACGAGTGCAATGCTTGTAGTCGGATTTCCATGGTCTTCTTGGTGGCAATCTGCACAGGCGTTGGAGATGTCCAGTCTTGTTGCAATTCCAACATACATGGCTTCTGTTGCGAATCGGTTGATGATTTCATCCCCTGCGGCTGGATATGCCAGTTGTGCCAACCATTCGATGTCTGCTTGGAGCTGTTTCAGAGTTTCTCCTCTTTTCTGGACTCTAGTATTAAGTTGAACTTCTCAAACTGCTTCTTATAGATTGAGCAAGAAGTTTGCCCATCGAAGGTTGGTGGATGCATCTTTTCTTTTTGGACAGTCGCCAGCACTTTCTCAAACCTTCATTATCTTTACTTTATGCAATTCCTTTGAAATGTATTCAATTTTATCTTCGAACTTTGCTTCTATTGTCGATAATTGTTTATCAACACGCTCGTCAAGGGCAACAATTCTGTTGTCAAAGACATCTAACTAACCCTCAAACAGACTCTTCTGTTCTTGGAATTGTTGAAGAAGGTTTTTCTCTTGATTTTCGAGCAGACTCTTTTTTCACTGCGTTGTTCTTGACTTTGTTGTTCGAGTCGTTCGAGAAGATTCTTTTGTTCATTGCGTTGTTCTTGGCTTTGTTGATCAAATCGTTCAAGAAGATTATTTTGTCCATTGCGTTGTTCTTCAAATTTGATGAGCAGCTGAGACAACATACTGCTAATGTCCGATGGTCTTACTTGTTCTTGCTCTTCTTCCATTTCAATGTCGAATATCAACGTGTCTGGGTTTTCTCCACGTCTTCTTATACCCTCTTGCAGATGAATTATAAGATCATTCTTTGATCCAGCGGTAGGAAGACCTCGCTTGTACAGTTCTGCCTTTAGTTCAACTAAATTTAAATCATTTAGAATTTTTCTCAATGTCTTTTCTTATAATCACTTTCACAGTCACGTTCACTTTTTGTAATTATTGTCTGTTAAATCACAATAAATTATCTAAACACAAATAAATTAAGTGTTATCCCACTTCTGACAAGAATGTAATATTTTCTCAGGTTCGTTAATAAAACCTATTCACTTTATTTAAATTTTCCACTTATTTACTTCACAAAATAAAACACTTTACTTTTCTTACAACAAAACAATTTATTGTTTACCACTGAAATTAGTTCGCTAACTTGACTTTTATTACAACCAACTTTACTCATTCACGATTAAAAATAAACTGCGTCCTCTGTCAAGTCTGTCGTTGTTCGGTGGTCATCCTGATGATTCGGGTGGTCGATGATGTTCTGTACTAGTCTTTTCGCTGAGAGGACTAGGTATTTGTCCAGCGGGATCATGTTGGCTTCGGAGTAAAGATTTTCGTTCCTGTAGTGTTTCTGCCGCTGCCGGTTGTAGTACAGTCTGGTGCAAACCCTGAGTATCTTCCTTTCGAATACTTGAAGCTCCTTCATGGCTGTCTTCGAGATTGAAAACCAGACTGGGAAGGAGTAGCTGATGACTGGTCGTAAAAGCTGCTTGTAGATTAGTATCTTCGTTGCCTGGCTTAGTCCTGTTCTTTTCTTCATCAATGGGTGTAGACGGTGAAAGGCCCAACTGGCTTTTTTGAGCACATTTCTCGAGTGTGGGTTGAACCTGAGTAACTCATTGAAGGTGGATCCATCAGGGAGTCTCAAGACCAGATTTCTGCAGTTGGCTGCGGAGCGAATACCTTTACCAGTTGAGGGCCTCCTGAAGCAGACAAGTTCCGACTTGGAGGTGTTGATTCGGATGCCCCATCGCTTGTAAAAATTAAAGAGTCTGTTGATGTGTGCCTCTACTTTTCGGACAGCGATAAGCGGTGACATTGATGAAGCATAGGTGAGCAAGTCATCAGCATAAAGCAGGTTCTCGCATCCAATTGGGGCAGGCTGGTCGGATGTCATCAGGCTGTAGAGGAAGGGGCCAAGTTTTGAGCCTTGGGCGACTCCGGCTCTGATACTCTTCATGGTTGACTTGCAGTTGTCCAGTTGTACGAAAAATTTCCTGAAAGAAAGAAAAGAAAAAAGAAATTTTATTAGTGGCGGTGGAACCTGTAAAAGATGAAGTTTATGTATTAGCGCTTCAATCCAAACGCTATCAAATGCTTTCTCGACATCCAGAAAGCATCCGACGGTGACACGATGACTGTTAAGGGATGTGGTAATATCGTGTTGGAACTTCAGCAGCGGATGCAGCGTTGAGTGCTTTTCTCGAAAGCCAAACTGCATGTCAGGGATGATTGAATTTTCACTGCAGAAATTCTTAAGTCTCCGGAGGATTATTTCTTCCAGCAATTTGCTAATATTGTTGAGAAGTGAAATTGGCCTGTAGTTGGTTATTAAGTTGGAAGCACCTTTCTTTGGGATAGCCACAATCTTCTCTGTTTTCCACGTCTGGGGGAAGTAGCAGTTGTTGATGTAGTTGTTGAGGATGATTGTGAGGAAGATCATAACTGCTTGTGGAAACCGTTTCAGGATGTAATTAGACACGCCATCTGGTCCAGCTGATTTGTTTGGCTAAGAATTGCCGATGATCTCTGCTACCTCCTTAAGATTGCATAGATGTGGACTATCGGTGGGATCACTTGCTGGATTGGTGTCATCAAAACTGATTATATCCGGATTTGGCAGTAGGGTCAGTTGAATTGATGCATCAACTTCTTGTAGGAAGGTTGGGTCAGTAGGTGGGTTCGGTGTGAAGTTTCCTTCGAAGTAGTTGGCGAACGCTTCCACCTTGTCCTGGGTTGAAGTAGCTTCAATGTTGTTGCTGATGATGGAATCAGGCATCTGTGGCTGTTTTCCAATGATCCTATTGATGTTTTTGAAGGCATCAAGACCTGGCTTAATTGCTTTCAAACGTCTCTGGTACTGGATATTGTTGTGGTGTTGAATGGAGTTCCGGAACATGATGTTGACTTGCTGAAGCTCATTCTAAACTGTCTGGTAGTTGATATTTGTATTTTCTTAGCCGCTGTCTGTGAGCATATAAGCTCTGGACGTACTCAGGAAGATGTTGGTACCTGTCCTTAGATGTCCTAGGCCGCTTTTGCTTCTCCAGGGCTTCAGATACGACATGCTCAAGGTTGTCAATGGCTGCATTAATTTCATTATCCAGCAGATTTCTGTTTGAAGGTGGGAGACTTACGTTGTCTTCGATGTCCCTGTGAAGTCTTTCAATATCCACTGCGTCCTCTGCCGGTCTGACATGTGCTTTTATACTTTTCACAAGGTTCCCGAAAAAGCTGGAAGGTTCTAGTATTTGCTTCCAGAGCTTTTCATAGGGGAAATTTCCCATAAATTTCCTTTTCAAAAGCTTTCAATTTTCACTTTTAGTATTGGAAGTTCGAAAGCTCACCAAAACTCTCCACAGGTTGGTTTGTGTCATGTCTAATCCGGGATTCGGTGTTTCTTTCATTCGAGAGTCGTTATAGTACAAATGTGAGAGTCGTTACAATAGGAAGACAGGGATCATCCGAAATTGATCTTTGTTTGGCAGGTGGAAACTGGAACAAATACATAACTGATTTTGAAGTTCAAGCGGTACCTTACTCAGATAATCTTCAATCGTATTAAAATTTAGTCTTGAAGTGGAAGAATGTAAGGAACTACGAGGAATTCACTTTTACCGAAATAACAATAGAAAGACATAAATGGAGCTGTATATCGACAAAATTTTGATTTATTTCTAACTTCTCAGGAAACTAAGGCATTCCAAGATTTGGAAAAAATAATTAAGAAGGCATACCCACACTATAATAATCAAAACGATACAAGAAAACAGTTAAGACAGTCCGGGTTCGATAAAGGATTCATGATAGCTTGAAAACGTTCTTTTGCTTGGCTCAATTTATTAAAAAAAAAATAGCGGAGAAACAACCCAAAATCTTTATATCGAGGCAGAAACGCTTTACAAATAACTTGTAGCAAAAAAAACGGTTTATTTTGAAACAGAAGCCAGGAGCTTAGCCCATTACTTAACCACATCAATCTTCTGGGAAAGTGTAAGGAAAATTAATGGAAAAAAGTTCGAAATTAGCAGAGATGTAGATCCCATTACGCATTTTAAACAGCTTTAAATCCACTGCTTTATTCAGTGGCATGCCAATTTGCAACTCCAGGTTTCAGAAACGACATTTTGGATACTTAAATCACATTTGAGGAAACAAGGGCAGTAATGGACCTGGAAGATGAAAAAGCACCTGGACTTGACCGAATACCATCCGAATTTTTTAAATATGGTTCTATGGAACTAATAAAAAAAGTAACAGAGAGTTTAAAAAGGCATTGATATTTCCCATCCACAAAAAAGGAAGCACATCTGATCCCAATAACTATAGAGGCAATTCCTGTTGGAACGCTTCATATACAAAATTTACGACTATTCTTCAGAGACGTCTTAAAAATTGGATGAGTGAAAACAGGAGTATCCCAGAATCTTTTTTATCGAAAAACAAGAAATTGTACGCATTTTTTGTTGATTTTAAAGTAGCGTTTGATACGATTGATCGGAAGTCTTTGATGTACAAACTATTCGCAAAAGGAATGACGCAATTTGGTAGAGTCATTGGAGCCCTTCTTGAAGATACTTGGGAGGCAATCTGGAATGGTGAAACCATCTCCGAATGGCTTCAAACAAAAACAGGTTTGAAACAGGGATGTACCTTTAGCCCATAGCTATTTGCGCTATTTATAGATTATTTAACTGACTTTCTCCCTGAAGGTATTGGAATTGCTAATACCGTCATTAAAGCACTAGTGTTTGTGGACGAAAGAGTCATCTTAGCGTATTTACCAGAGTCACTCCAGTTAATGATGAATCGACTTTCTGATTACTGTGCATTGTGGAAAAATCATGGTATTTAAGGGAGGCAAAGGAGCGCTACGAGGCAGTGAGAAATGGTTTTTCAATGGTTAACAAGTAGAAGTGTTAAGCCTATATAAATACTTAGGTGTGATTTTCTCAAGCAATCTTAAAATGGATAAACATTTGAAAGAAAAACTAATGAATGCTAAAGCAGCAATTAACTCAATGTGGAAAAGTGTTTTACGATCGTATATTTGATCCATAGCGTGAAATTTTAAGTATTTGAAGCAGCTTCGGAATCAATCCTGCTATATGCTGCGCAAGTATGGGGTGCCAAGCAATACGACATAGACAAAACTACTTCGCTTCTACATAAAACGTACATTTAGACTTCCACCAAATACCCCTAACTACGCGATTAACCACGAAACCGGTCTACCCCCATTATTTGTCAAAACTCTAAGACTACAAGCAGATAACGTCTGCAAAGTATCAAAAATGCCAGACACACGATTACCTAAAAAGTTATTGTTAAGATCAGTGCAGAGCAAAAGTTGCTGGTATGGCGAATGGCTTGAGCGCTCAGACTCCTGTAACTTTGAGCTCAACCTGAAGGAAGTGCTTCCAATTGACTACAAAAAAACTCTCTACGAACTGATTTCGACAGCAGATGTTCACATCAGTAACCAATTTTCAAGAGAAGCAAGAGCATCAATATTTAGATTACTTAACAGCAGATTAAACTTCAACCTCGAGCGAGTGAATTACTTCGGATTTGAATATAGTGTCGAAACAATTTCGATGATGTTGAGACTAAGAGTGGAACTTCTTCATCTTAATTATATACCCCATCGGGAGGACCTATCAATTTTGTGCAACATATTGTTACGAAAGGCGGCTACTGAGCTGTTAGACAGGAGAAAGAAATCGGGAAAAAATGGGAGGTAAAAGACAGACTTGTTTTTATTTCCAAATTGATTATTTTTATTAATGAGAGCCCTGGTTCCCGAGAGGTTATTTTTGTTTGCGATTGATGTGAACCACTTTTGTTTTACTAGCTCCCTGAAGTTGAATTCGGTACAGCAAATCGGATAACCTTTCCACAATCTTGACGGGTCTCTCACAGTCACTCTGAAGCTTTGGACTTAATCCCTTCCGACGCTTAGGATTGTAGAACCAGACCTGTTGATCAGGAAAAAAATTAATAGGATTTGCTTTGAGGTCGTACCTGTTTTTCATTGATTCCGAGGTTATTTTAAGATGGGCTCGTGCAACATCATGAGCTTTCTCTAGCCTTGTTTGAAGCTCTAGGACGTAGGTTGGTGCAGAAGGTGATTTGCCTGGTGGTACTCCGCGAAGAAGGTCAGTAGGAAGCTTTAGTTCTCGTCCAAACGTGAGCATTGCAGCTTCATGTTCTATACGATTCTATAAGTACGATAGGCCAACAAAGCAGGTTGCAGAAATGTATCCTAATCATCTTGCTGATGGCTAGAGTATTTCTCGAGATAGTCAAGAAGTGTGCGATTAAATCGTTCAACCATTCCATCAGACTGCGGGCGAAGTGGCGTTGTACGTGTTTTTTGAGTACCTAAAGAATCCATGGTTTTTTTGGAAGATCTCTGATTCGAAATTGCGGCCTTGATCAGAGTGAATCATATGAGGAACCCCGAATCTGCAGAAAACATGATCTATCAGTATCTGTAACACCACTCCCGTAGTCTAGTTGGGAACTGCAAAGCACTCTGGCCACTTTGTAAAGTAGTCCATGACTACTATGACATATCGATTGCCAGAGGTTGTCCTAGATAGAGGACCTAGGATGTCAATCGCTATCCTCTCAAATGGATTCCCAGGTCGACTTGGTAGGAGTGCTCCTTTGGTTTGTTTTGTGGGGACCCTTCGTGCTGTACAGATAGAGCAGTGTAGACACCAACGCTTGACGTCCGATGAGCGGCTTATCCAAAAGTATCGGCTTTTCACTTTATGAAGAGTCTTTCTTTTGACCAAGATGACCTCCGCTAGGGCTATCAAAGCGCTGTCAACACATCTGAAACATTATTCCTTGGAATAACAAGAAGTTGACTCACCTAACCAGTGTCTGCTTTCCATTCCAGGGTTATAACACCATCTTCTTGTCCTAATTGATCAAAAAGGGCCCAATAGGCTTTGATCTCGGCATTTTCTCCTAGAATTTCATCTCCATTGGGACGTGATCCTTTTTCAAGCCAAGTTTTAAGTTTTTCTAACGTTGGGTCTTTTATTTGTTCGTCTGCCAAGTTTCTCGAAGTCTCCACAATGTTGACGTGTTCTACAAAAAGATCCTTTTCTTCCTCCCGCGTACAGGACTTGCAGTTTCCACATGACCTCCTGGAAAGAGAATCTGCGTTACCATGTTTTGGTCCAGGACGATACTGTATGTTAAAATCATACTGTTGGAGACGTTCAATCCAGCGGTCCACCTGTCCTTCTGGCAGCTTAAAATTGTAAAGCCATCGAATAGAGGCATGATCGGTCCCTAGAAGGAATTTTCTGCCAAAGAGATAATGATGGAAGTGATGAGTACCCAGAACAACTGCCAAGAGTTCCCGTCGAGTCACGCAGTAATCGCGCTCTGACCGATTAAGGGTTCGACTTAAATATTTCAACACCACCTCAGAGTCGCCTTGCCTTTGGCTTAGAACAGATCCAATTCCCACATCCGAAGCATCTGTGTCTAGAATAAGAAGATCATTAGAAGTTGGATGTGCTAGTATTGGAGCGGTTGTCAGTTTTTCCTTCAGATTCGAAAAGGCTTCACACTGAGAATTCCAAGTGAAAACTTCTTACCTGACGCTTCATATGTGGAAGTGGCCATTCTTGGATGGCAAAAATCTTTGTAGGGTCGGTACTAAGTCCTTTTTCAGACACAATGTGTCCAAGATAAAGCACTTTTTTCTTCAAGAAATGACAATTTCCAGGGCTTAGTTTGAGGTTTGCTGATGTAGACGCTGAAAGATAATTTTTAAATTAATTAGATGTTCATCAAAAGTTGCGGTGGTACTAATTATGTCGTCAAGATAAATCTGAGCTACTTCCAATGGAACTCTCTTAAAAGCTTCACTCATAACCCTTTTGAAGGTTCCAGGAGCGTTACATGCTCCAAAAGACATAATGTTAAACTGCCACAAGTCAGCACCATCTGTGAAAGCAGTTTTCTCTTTATCATCTGGAGCCATTTAAGCCTGCCAGTATCCGCTTTGGAGATCCATGGTCGGAAACCAAGTGACACCTTCCTGAATAGTTAGAAGTTCTTCTATCCTTGGAAGTGGATAGGAATCTTTTTTGGTTACATCGTTGAGGCGTCCATAATCAACACAAAATCGAAAAGAGCCGTCTTTTTTCTTCTAGAGAACGATTGCGGAGGACCAAGAGCTTTTAGATTTTTCAATTAATCAGCACTCCAACATGTCCTGTATAAGGGCTTTTACCTCTGGTCGTTTTGCTACAGGTACTCTTTGTGCAGGAGTTTTGATGGGTTTGGCATCCGCAGTATCTATGTAGTGCTATGCAATTCCAGTTCTTCCAAAGTGTTAGGTTCGGAGGAGAAAACGCTACGAAATTTCATAAGGAGGTCCTTAAATCTACCAACCTGATCCTGAGAGAGATCTTCCGGACATTCTGGCAACAGATCCTCTAGAAAGACTGGCTTATCTTCCATAGTCGATAGTATCTCACACATTTCAGAAGCTGTCATTCGTCCTACCACCAGGTTCGATGGAAGAATTACATTTTTTGAAGAGGTGTTGGCAATCCTCACCAGCATTCGAGGTCGACCCGACCTAACCAGACTTCAGGCAAGAAATACACCAATAGTTAGATTACTTTCATCGCATGGTTCTATCAAAACATCGTTCGCTGAAATGTTTATGGGTGAGGGCAGGTCGAGAACAGTCTCTGTTCTGACTGGAAGCGTATGAGTGGAAGTGGTGAGTAACATACATGACTCCTGCCTACTTTGTACCTGCAACGGAAGTTTCATACCCCGAATCTCTAGCAAAGATGCTCCGAAATCCACATAACAGCGATTATCTACTAAAAAATCTACTCCCAATATGGTTGGCACATCGTGTTTAACCACAACAAATGAGTGTAGGAATTCCTTACCATTCAAAATCATCTTAATGTCGGCAGTTCCCAAAGAGGACCCAAAGTCCTCTATCTGGATTGTCATGTCTGTGGAAGAGAGTAAAGAAGTTGAGTTTAAAAATGGACCAACGTTTAGTTCAACCACCACCATGTGTCCCAATTTGCCAGTAGTGTTTAGTTTTCCGATGGATTTGCAGGAAGAAAACCATCCGTGGTTTTAGTTTGACTTCTTTGGTCTCTTCTAGGGTTTCCTTGTTTAAGCTCAGTCATTAAAGGGTTCTATTATTTTTCTCTCAAAAAGGTCATGTCCTGTGCAATTTCGGGTACCTCGGACAAGTTACGCAGACGACCAACTGTGACAAAGTTTTGCACTTGTTCATTTCGAATACCCTCGACAAATTGTGTCAATAAGATTTCTTTAACTACGCCCTCAGAGCAGTCTGAAAATGTAGCCACAGACAGACGTCATAGCTGAATCGCGAATTCCGCTCTAAAGATTCCTTCGGACGCTGTACTCGGTTCCTCAGTTGAGTTTAGCTGGCGTGATTGTCAATCATGGTGAACTGTTGCCGGAGGAGTCCTCGTATGGTTTCGTATGACAAAGGCTTTTCTGCGGGAAGTGCACTAAAAACACATAAAGCATCTCCCCTCAATTGCAAAGCTAATCCATTAGCTTTCTCCAGCCCCATCCATCCGTGAACCCTTGCTGCTATCTCAAATTGTCTCTCATAATCCATCCAAGATGTGCACCCGTCAAACGGAGGAACTGTATTGGGAATAAAATTAGAGGACAGTTTACCTGACGCAGCTTCAACGACTTGGCATTCTGAGCGTCTAGCTTCGAAGCTCACCGGTGGCCAACCTACACCCATGGCAACGTTACGCAGTGGAGTTTCAAAAACTTCGCATACCATCCACGTGTTTTCTGCACCCTGATGGCCAATGCCTGAAGGACCTGTCGTTATACTCATATTCCCATTGTCAAGTAGACCTGGTGGACAGATTCGACCTAAAGTAGGGGTCAATTCACCCAGCGTCTTTTCAAGAGTCTCCATTCGATCTTCTACTTTTTTCTATCTCCCTGCCAGCTCCTCCTTCCATTCGCCAAGCTTAGTTTCTCAAAAGGTCCTGTCATTTTGTGTGCTTTGAGAGAAAAGGCTTGCCAGCGAGTCAAACTGCTTCTGCGAGTCAAACTGCTTCTGAATTCGTTCCGCATCCATAGTGGTATAGAACTAATCTCAGCTCTGATCGTGATCACCCCACACCTGACACCAGTGTTACGAAAGGTGGCTGCTGAGCTGTTAGACAGGAGAAAGAAATCGGAAAAAATTGGGAAGTAAAAGACAGACTAGTTTTTATTTTCAAATTGATCATTTTTATTAATGAGAGCGCTGGTTTTTAAGATGTAATTTTTGTTTCAATTTAAATAAAAAAGAGATCCCTCAATAGTTTTATTTAAATAATCGAAGGTGAAAATTGCTGCCTTCTGTTTCCACCTTACCGCAAAGTTGTCAAAAAAATCCGAGGCCTTGGCTTTGAACGCAGCCCTCTTTAAAATCTTCCACCCTCCACTCTCGATTAAGGCTTCAACACAATTCGCCATTGTTTTCTTTTTCTCCTCGTTCTTTACCATGTACTTAGCTGTCAATTGCAATTTCTTTTTGCCAGTCCGCCGAGATGTCCAATATTTTAATTTCACCTCGTTTCCGTAGATTTGTCACACAGTTTGGCATTTTGTAACAATATGCAACACCAAAGAGAGGGAAGATATTTTCCATTTCATCGGTCAATGGTCAATCCTCCGGGAAACAAAAAACTATTTTCTTGGCAGCGTTTTCATTTCAATTTTTTTTGTTCAATTATAATTTTGTGTTTGTTTTTATTTATGAAAAAAAAAACGCTTGCTTTCATTATTTAAAAATCATAATCAATAGTACCTCGTGGCATAATGGTTAGTGCGTAGGACTGTCGGTTCGATTTCCGGCCACTGCCACCTAAAAATAGAAATGTTTTTTTCCGAGGTACTGCCTCTTGCGAGGGACTGACAAATCCTCCAAGAGTATACTTGTCATGAATAAGTGCTTCTTATCTAGCCGTTCGGACTCGGCAAAAAATTGTAGGTCCCCTCCATTCCTGGCAACAACACGTGCACAGGAATGGTTGAGAGTTGTTAGTCACTAGGCCCTGGTTCTCCATGAGCTGTTGCGCCACTAAATTTATTTATTTTTTAATCAGTATACCAATCGGCAGACGGCTATAAGCCAAGCCTTACAGATTTTGATAAATTCATATTATGTTGTTATAAAATTTATGATAAAGGTAAATAAATCCTTAAATCTTGAATCTAAATCTATAAACATAATATCAAAACATGTTTTTTTTTATATATTTTGTTAAGTTGAAAAAAAAATTTTAACTGGCTGATTTTGGTATGTACGTTGGAATTGATGTTACGTATAATTTGAGAAAAGTCATCAAAAATCCGATGACCGTTAGGTCAGTTAAAAGGGGTCAAAGGTCACGAAAATAGGTTTTTGACAAATATCTCGAAAAAGGTAGATTTTAGAAAAAATTAAAAAAATTCTTTGTATTTTAATAAAATACATGTTATGCTTACTAATCTCGGCTTTTCAGTTGATCTTTTCCATCGCGGCCTTTTTCCGCTCACAGAGTGCATACGGAGGGGGGAGACTGAAATCATAAAATGTGGTCCTATGGTTTCAAGCATGTTTAGTCATACGAGAGCTCTCGCGTAATCCTCCAAAACCTCCTGGAGTATACTTGTCATGAATAAGTGCTTCTCATCTAGCCGTTTTGCTAGGTCCCCTCGCTTCCTTCCAAAAATACGCACACAGGAATAGTTGAGAGTTGTAAGTCACTAGGCCTTGGTTAGTTGGCTTAGTTGTGTCACCAAATTTATATTTTTTAAGTGATGTAACTTCTTAATGGTTAATGTTACGAACAAACTTAATATAAGTTTTGTATGGAAAATTATCTCAGCTATCTGTTTGTGGAACAATTTTTTTTTCTAAAATTTTGCATTTCCAAGATATTTGTTCAATTTTCATGACCTTTGACCCCTTATGTCATCGGATTCTTGAGGAGTTGTCTCAGATTATATGTTACATCAATGCCAACATGTGTACCAAAAATCAGCCTATTACAAATTTTTTCCTTAATGATAGATAGATAGATAAATATATTCTTTATTTTTTTCATCAAATTTTACAATTTGTATTCATAAGAATATAGGACCTGGCAATACTGCCGTCTGCCTGAGATAACACAACATGATTTAAAAAATAAAAAAGAAAAATGCAAAATTCTAGAAAATATATTATAAATATAAAAATAATTTTTAAAAATGATTAATTTAAGAGTTTTTCCATACATACATAACTAACTGCAAACAAAAATTATCAATTCATCGCAACAATAATTATGTAGGACATTTGAAGTTATAAATTTTGGCGTGATTCGAAACACAAAGGCCCTTACTAATAATCAAACAACAATGTCGACTATTAACAAACTGAGAGGTGAAAATAAAATGTGGAGCTTAAAATGATTTCTACCAATAAACAAATTTACCCTTTTGCTAACAAAATCCCCAGACTTTCCTATAATCTACTATTGCATTTACATCAACCATCAAAATATACTTTCAAAAATCGCACACTACAATAACCCAAATGAAAAAAAGGAGGAGGAATACACAAACACAAATGCATTGACACAGAGTCGGCGTGCAGTTATTGCTGGGGCGCCAAAAGAAAGCTAAACAAACAAAAAGAAAAAAATCATTGAAATGCTTCCGTCATTTTGAGGAGCTATATGAATGGGTAAAGAAATTTCAAATCGTTAAAATAGTAAAATAAATAAAACAGCTAAATAAAAGTGAATGCTTGCAATACTATATATAAACAAAATATATAAAAAACATGTGGTGCTGCATAAAGTAAATGAAAAAACACCTACAATATGGAGTAAACAAACTTTTCTTTTCACAGTAGGTTTTTTCTCATATTGTACATAATGCTATGTGAAGTGATATTTTTTTGGTAAATACATTATTGTAGAATACTTTTAAACTGATATAAAACTTCTTGACGAAGACACAAAACTGACGTTAAAGAAAGGACCAATGGACGAGAACTTCTCATTTGGCAGATGAATTTTATTTAAAACACTGTATCGAAGTATATTCTATTCACAAGAAATTAGCATTTTTTGAAGCAAGATATCATGAAATGACAATTTAAGAGTGTTTTACAATGATTAAATTATCTAAAAAACACCACTTCACATTACTTACATATGTGGAAATATCAGACAAAATTAACTAGTGAAAAGAAATATTTGTACACTCTTTTTTTATAGGCATTTTCACTGGATTTTAGGGAACGCCGCATGTTATTTTATATTTTGTTTAATAAAGTATTTCAAGCGTCCACTATAATAATTTGTATTTAGTTGAATAAGCTTTATTCACTTGTAGCACGATTTGATATCTCAATAATTAGCTATTAGCTAGACAAAATGACAGATGAATCTCAATTTGTTTTTTTTTTTCTAGTGGAAAAAAAAACAACTGTATGTAATTTGTTAAAAAGGTCTGGTTACTTTAGTTTATAAATATTCAACAGGAAAATATTGGAAAATATTTTATAATTATTTGGAACATCACGAAATTGCTACGAAAACAAACTATTTTGCACTGGGACTTTTTAAGTAAAGCGATATTTTCTGTCTTGGAAGGCGAATTTGGTTCTTTTAAAAAGTGAATCGAAAAACTTTTCATGCTTTCACACTATTTCCGATTGCCATTGAAAATGTGTAACCAATTATCAAAAACTTTTATAAGAATTATTTTTTTTTCACGCCGTCATTTGGGAGTGAATACCCAAAATGAAAACATGCATACGAACAAACAATGTCAAATTCAATCACATCTCTTTCTCTGTCAAATCCATAAGGAAAAAAGTGTTTTTTCATGCATTTCTCACATGCAATTTCATTCACAGAACCAGAATTACTTATTTGTTTTTACTTGCAAAATCATTGCGTGATATCCAAATGCTTTGTCTATAGATATATCCTGTCTCAATGTTACAAAAGTCATACAGTCAATGTCGTTATTGTGTTTTGAGAATCAATTTAATTTTGGAAGTGTGGTTTGACGTATTTTTAAATGTGTTCAAAAAGCATTCCTAGAGTGTCCAAAGAGAACGACACAATTCACACTCAATTCGAAGTTTGTCGTGTTATGCTTTTCACAAGACGTTTGTGGAAAGTAAAGGTCTAATTAACTTATTATAATGTTTACTATATAGTTAATGTAAAACGAATGTTAAAAATTCAAAACAAAACAAACACGCACAACATTGCACATATGTATGTGTATGTAGGTACCTTTATATATAAAAATAACATTTTATTTTTTTTTTTTTTCAACAACAACAACTTAGACGTTATGAAAATACCAATAAAATTGCACAGCAATATTCGAGGACTTATTAATACATAATACATATTGTGTGCACTGCATTGAAATGTTATTTTCCATATTACAGTTACGGCCTTAAACATGGATTTCTGTGTATTAAATTTTTACGTCTAATTAGTGTCTAGTCTGGCAGCTAAATTGATTATTGGTATGTGATTTCTCTGAAAAGTGAAGGCTTTTATTTAAGCTATAACTAAATTTGATTATTAGTAAGGCCCAAAATATTTAACAATTTTATTATACATTTGCTTAGTTGATTAGATATATTTAGGAAAGTGGCCAATTTTAAGGGTGATTTGAAACACAAAATATTTAACAAATATTATTTGCTTACATGATTAACTATTTTTAAAGTCTTTTAAAAAATATTTAACAAATTTATAACTTAGTTGATTAACTACTTATGCCAAAAGTTCAAAATTTTATAGGTTATTTACAATTTGAATAATTTACTTATTAGATTAATTATTTTTATCAAAGTTCTCAATTTTAACGTGATTTGAAACACGAAAGAAAAAGCATCAATTTTGAGTAGGTTAGCAACACAATTTTTTAATTTTATGAATCAATTTGCCATGATTTAAATCAAAAAATGGATTATTAATTTTTCTTAAGAAAATCTATTCTTACTGGGCTAATGACTGTATCAAAATCAAATCAAAATTAAAAGAATATTTTTTTATATATTGTAATAATTTCTCAGGTTCGTTAATAAAACCTATTCACTTTATTTAAATTCTCCACTTATTTACTTTACAAAATAAAACACTTTTCTTTACAACCACAAAACAATTTATTGTTGACCACTGAAATTAATTCATTACTTTACTTTTATTACAACCAACTTTACTCATTCACGATTAAAAATAAACTGCGTCCTCTTCCGGTCAGACATGTGCTTTTATACTTTTCACAAGGTTCCCGAAAAAGCTAGAAGGTTCTAGTATTTGCTTCCAGAGCTTTCCATAGGGGAAATTTCCCATACATTTCCCTTTCCAAAGCTTTCAATTTTACGTTTAGTATTGGAAGTTCGAAAGCTCACCAAAGCTCTCCGTAGGTTGGTTTGTGTCCTGTCTAATCCGAAATTCGGTGTTTCTTTTATTCGAGAGTGGTTATAGTTCATTCGAGAGTCATTGTATTACAAACGTGACAGTCGTTGCAATATATTTTGTTAGTTTGAAAGAATATTTTATTACCATGAAGAGGATCTTATTCAAAATTAATAACCATTTAATTTAATGCAAAGAAACAAGTTGTTTTGAAACTACAGTTTGATTTATTTATGAAAATCCGTATGAATGCAATATCAAAAGGTTTTTTTTTTATATATTTTGTTAATTTGAAAGAATAGTTTATTAAGTTTAATAAATTTCTTTTATTTTAATCTCTCCTATTGATAACTTTTACTTGCTAGCTCTCAACAAACAGTCCCGGTGGTCCAAGTAGTAAGGACACGGCAGTCAGATCTTCGTTGTATAGGTTCGAATCCTGGTAAATTTTTTTTTTGTTTTTTTTTTTTTTTTTTTGTAACTCTTAAATTTAATTTTCAAATTGATTTGCTCTTCAAAAAGTTGTACAGATAGCTCTTATTCCTCCCCACTGTTTGCTTGTTTTGGGCCTTGTGGGAATCTTTACCACGCCAAATGCATCGGTTCAACTAATGCGTTTATTGAGAAAGTAACTAATTCTAAATATGCGTATTGGTATTGCACCGACTGCCGCAAACTTTCTTTGTCTCAACTTGCGTTTAAAATGGCCAATTTTAAAGTGGACATCATGAAGCTTTCTAAAGGCTTCGAAGAACTGCTTTGTAATTTTAAAGACGCAGTCTCAGGTTTTAATTCGCTAACGCTTCCAAATGATCCGGTAGATGTCGGTACATCTACTGACGACCTACTACTGGACCCTCTTCCTCTTTTGATCTCGCCATCCAGAGAGGACTTGCTTGCGCAGTCCAGCTCAACTGAACGTTCTGTTAACATATCAGTTGCCAAAAAGAACAACAAAAGAGGACGAGATAAAACAGTAGTTGTAAATAACTCCAGTCCACCCCCTAAAAGAACTAATCTTATTGCTAGTCCCCATATTGCTTTAGAATTAGCTCCCCTAGTTGAGGTTATGGATCAAAGTTCAGGGATGGTTCCAGACACAATCCCTATCCCAGATGTGGATTGTGCTACCACTTCCAATGTAATTAATGATCCTAGACCCATCAAAGTTGTTTCTAAACCGAGGACTATTTTTATTTCCCGCCTTGAACCAGATATCGTTGCGGATGACATTGTTTCCCACTTATTGGCTAATAATTGCATCCCAACGAACAATTCTATTAAGTGTACAAAAATTAGCAAAGCGAATAGTTTCGTTTCATCTTTTAAAATAGTAACACATTCCTCTTACTTTGATTCTATTTGCAATATTAATAACTGGCCCTCAGAAGCTCTTGTTAAGGAATTTTCTATTAAGAAAAATAGACTCACTCGTAGTTTGCCCAAAAATATATATCCACAAAACTAAGCAGAATTACCCTCTTCTACCAAAATGTAAGAGGGCTACGCAGCAAAACTGCTGATATTTATATGAACTCCCAAGCATTTTCATATGACATCTTTGTTTTGACTGAAACTTGGCTGAATTCAAGTTTTCTTGACACGGAACTTTTCAATCAAGAGTTTTTAGTATATAGAAAAGATCGTCATGTTGATAAGCCAAAAGGAGTTGGAGGTGGTGTCTTAATTGCAGTAAGAAATAAATTTATATCTTCGTCTATATCCTTCCCTTTTAATCTCTCTATTGAATTAATCTGTATAAAATTAACTATACAGTCCAAACAGTTATACTTATTAAATGCATATATTCCTCCGAAAAGATCGGACGCAGTTTATGTGGAACTTTCTAAAGCCTTAGATTTTGTTATTGACTTGTCTTGCTCTAACAGCAACATATTACTTCTTGGTGATTTTAATTTACCTCACATTGAGTGGGTTCCTTCTGATGACGAATCCTATCAAGAAGCTTTTTTAACTTCTTCTCAAAATGAGCTTCTGCTTCTTGATAGAATAATTTCAACTGACTTACAGCAAGTAAGCTGTATTAAAAATTCTAAAAATCGAATTCTCGATTTGGTATTTTCTTCGGACGCTAGTAGTACCTTGGTTCTAGAATCTAGTTCTGGGGTCACTAATTTAGATAACTATCATCCTCCTTTGGATATTATTTTTGACTTAAGCAATCACCTTACTGAAATCAGTAACCCTTATGATTGCTCATATACTTTTGACTTGAAAAAAGCAGACTTTCAGTTGCTTTCAGAAGAAATAGCTAGGTCTGGTATTGAGAATATATCAGTGTCTAACGATATTGACGAAGCAGTTTTTATTTTTTATTCCATCCTTAAGAACTGCATTAATAATACTATCCCTTTAAAAATATCAAAGAATATGAACTTTTGTCACTCATGGTATACGAAAGAGCTAAGAACACTCCGAAATAAAAGAAACAGAGCATGGAAAGTGTACTTAAGAACTCTTTCACCAGTAGACCACAACTCCTACATAACCCTTTTTGAAGAATTTAAAACTCTTTCAAAAATCTATACACTAACCACGTAAACGAAATAGGTAGTTCACTTAAAGATGACCCAAAGGCATTTTGGAGGTTTGTTAATTCTAAAAAAAACTCAGATGGTTATCCAACGAACTTCGTGTATTAAAATTGTTCGTTGCTGGAAACCATTGATATCTGTAACGCTTTTGCAAAAAATTTTCGTAATTCTTTTGTTGACAAGCCCTTAGATGTTGACGAAGATTATTTTAAAAACTTACATACCTATGCCCAAACTAGCTGCAATAATATCCCAGTGCCACCGTGTACTATCTTAGACCTTCTCTCATCATTAAATGATGATTACTCATCTGGTCCAGATGGAATTCCCCCTATACTATTGAAAAAGTGCAAATTTATGCTACTTCAACCCCTTCAATTTTTGTTCCAGTTGTCCTTAAGGACAGGCATATTTCCCCAATTTTGGAAAAAATCGTTTCTTACACCAATTTTTAAAAACGGTGAAAAAAATGATATAGAGAACTATATGCCCATAGCAAAGCTGTCATGCATACCAAAGCTCTTTGAACAAGTTGTATGTGAGAGCCTGGCATTTCATACTAAAAGTATTATATGTGATCAACAGCATGGATTTGTGAGAAGAAAGTCAACGGTAACAAATCTCCTTACCTTTTTGCATAAATGTTCGAAACGAGTCATGAACAATCATAGTGTATAGACGTGTTTTTGATCGCTCCAGCTAAATCAGCGCATAGTCTGCGGATATCTAAGTTTTTTTCTTTTTGCGGGAAGTCTATTCTTCATCTTTGATATAATTACTCGCCAACATATTTTCGCGGCTTATTTTCATCAATTTAATTGACAATTTAGTTTCGCTCTGTGAAAATAAGACGTTTCTCTTGTGCTTATAATGCTCCCCCTATCCCGCTCATCAAATCGTAACAAAGCAAATAACTCACTCACTCCGTCTTCGCTCGCCAACTCACCATCACCTATAATAGTTAAACCTTCATCTAAAAATAAAGGTATGGTTACAATAAAAGTGTAAGAAGACCAATTAGCCGGCCTTTCAAAATCCCTGCATAATTCATTTGTCGATGAAATTAATAAAATGCGATCAGAATTAATGAACAAAATTGATGAAATCAAAATAAACTGGGAGCAACAATTTGAGTGTATCAACAATTCTCTGCTCAACCTAGCTTTGCGTGTTGATAAAATTGAAAAAGAGACCTGCGCTTCAGATCATTTGCATAATGCCGAGATTCTTGCTCTTCGTAAACAAATAAATGTCTTGGAGAGAAAAGATATTGCTTGTGATGCAGTTCTCTTTGGTGTTCCTGTGCTTCCTGATGAAAACCTGCCGCAAATTGTCCACAACCTTTGTACCACCATAAAATGTGATCCGCCAAAATTAGTTAATGCATTTCGAGCGAGAAAACAAAACAATAGCAACAACGAGTCCCCGCGAAACACCCCACCATCGATTGTGTTAAAATTTAACTCCACACATGACAGAAATACTGTACTCATAGCTGCTGCCAATTATCGAAGGGAGAACAACAAAGTTCTTAAGTTGAGTGATATTGGTTTGGATTCAAATGACAACTGTTACCTTAATGAAAGCTTAACCAAGCACTCGCGCTTTCTTTTACAAAGTGCACTAAGTATGAAGAGAAAAAAACAGCTATTTTCTGTCCACACAAAATCGGGGATCGTGTATGCTAAAACGATCGCAAATGGAAAATATTTCTCAATAGAATGCCCTGATGATCTCCATTCCATTGCTGCTGGTGCTGCTGTTACTGCTGCTGCGACTCATCAATAATGTGTATCTATTTTTTATTTCTATTTCTAGTTTCTTATTTAATAATTGTTATTGAAATTTCTTTTTCTTCTTTCTTCCTTGGTTCTTTCTCTTTCCATTTATTCTCTTTTTTCTCTAATCAACTCTTAAATCTTTGGCATTATTTTTGTTTACTTTGGTTGGTTTAATATGGATGTTGAATTTTCAAATAACAGTGTGAATGAAAAATCAACGCACGCTATGGTAAATGTTCTTTCTAATTATCGTGATGGGTTTAAAGTTTGTCATTTAAATGCTCGTAGTTTGAACCAGTATAAAATGGATTATTTGAAACATTTATTTTCAAGTTCTGGCGTAGATATAATTTGTGTTTGTGAGACATGGTCTAAGCAAGACATTAGTGATATGCAATACAATATACCAAACTATTCAATTAATAGGAATGATAGAGTAACATGTACAAGGGGAGGTGGGATAGCTATTTACTTCAGATCCTCACTTAAATGCAGAATAATAAGTAAGTCGGTTAATTTAAATATAGAGTTTTTAATAGCGGAAATTCATGATGGCTGCACTAAATGCTTGGTTGCCTGTGTATATGTTCCTAATAGAACTTGTTCTCCTCAACCATTTTTTTCTGTTCTTTCACAATTCTCGACTTTTTATGAACATATTATTATTTTAGGTGACTTTAATGCTGACTTGCTTAGAAATGATTCTAGAGCTTTCCAAATCAACGATTTTGTTTGTTCTTTAGGACTTCAGATTTGTAATACTTCTAATCCAACGAGATTTTCAAAAAATTGCAACCCCAGTCTTCTTGATCTGTGCATTGTATCTGATCCATCATCAGTTCTTCTTTTCGACCAGCTTTCTCTCGACTGTGTTTCTGATCATGATCTCCTATTTTGTACTTACAATATTAATTTTTCTCACTTTACTGCGCCTTTATCTTTCACTTTTAAAGATTTTCAATCAATAAATTTAGATGCTCTCCACTATGCTGCCCTTTCAGCCCCTTGGAATAACTGTCATTATATTTCTGACCCCGATGCCAAACTGAATTGCTTCCAAGAAATAATTCTCGGATTAATAAATGATTATGTTCCAGTTAAAACAGTGTATGTCCGTAACAAAAGTTGTCCTTGGTTCACTTCTGAAGTCATTGAAGCAATTAAAGCTCGCAACAAGTTCTACAGAAGATGGAAACGTTTTCCTTCTAATTCTAATTGGATCGCTTACAAGGCGGTAAGAAATCATTCCACTGTGGTAATTCGGACCTCAAAAAGGAACTATTACGCATCTAAACTGAATACGTCTCTTCCCTCTAAAACTCTCTGGAGTAATCTGCGAAAGATCGGCATATCGAGTTCAAGCAATAGTTCTAAATGTGAATTGGATCCTAATGTGCTAAATAATTGCTTTCTCTCAAATGATTCTGAGGATTTAAGTATAAGTTTTCCAGAAAGGTCGAATCCATATTTGCAAGCTACAAGGATCTTTGAAATTGAATCGGTTGACGAAAATGAAGTTATAAACTGTGTTGGTTTCATCAAATCTAATTCTGTGGGTGAAGATGCAGTGCCAATTCGTTTCATTAAATTAATTTTGCCATATATAGCAGCATGCTTGACTCACATAATTAACCACTGCATAACGACATCAACCTTTCCGAAGTCTTGGAAAGTAGCTAGAGTCGTGCCTGTTGCAAAAAAAAGCAATCCTGTGTCCGCTGCCGATTTCAGACCAATCAGTATTCTACCATGTTTGTCAAAAGTTTTTGAGAAATTAATAGCCAAGCAGGTTCTTCAAAACTTGTCTCTATATAACCTACTGTATGTTGGCCAATCTGGTTTTAGATCTCACCACAGTTGTTCAACCGCCATGGTCAATGTTTTGGACGATATAAGACAGAATTATGACAAGGGGTATGTAACGCTTCTTTGCCTTCTTGATTTCTCAAAGGCTTTTGACAAAGTAAACCACAAAATTCTATGTTGGAAATTGAGACATCTTTTTGGTTTCGGTAATTCCGCAGTTAGGTTATTTGAAAGCTATCTGTCTGACAGATGTCAAAGGGTTGTAACTAATGATTCTTTTTCAGACCTTTTACTTGTAAAACAGGGTGTTCCACAAGGATCAATCATAGGTCCTATAATGTTCTGTATGTTTATTAATGATTTACCATATCAATGCAAAAACTCCACAGTACACCTCTATGCTGACGATGTTCAGTTGTACTTGGCTAGGCCGCCTTCCCATATAGCAGAGCTAGCAAGCGATTTAAATGAGGACCTTCGTGGCATTCACTCTTGGTCCATTAGAAATGGATTACTTCTTAATCCCAGAAAGTCACAAGTTATTCCAATATCTAAAAAGAAGTTAGACCTCGATACTTTACCTAATATTTTACTTTCTGTTGATGTTCTAAAAATTGTTCAAACTGTAACAAATCTGGGCTTTGTAATAAACTCTGATATATCTGGATATGACCATACTAACTATGTTATTGGTAAAATATATGGATGTCTTCGTAAGTTATGGATGGCTGCAAGCTTTACTCCACCTGATACCAGAAGAAAACTGGTTAAAAGCCTTATTCTTCCCCTGATCACTTACTCTGAGGTTGTTTACCCTAACATTGATTCATTATCCCAACGTAAGCTGCAAGTAGCTTTTAATGACTCGGTTAGATATATTCACGGCCTGCGCAGATATGAACATATATCTCACCATGTCAAAAATTTTCTAGGAACAACCTTAAAACACTACATCGATGCCAGAAATTGTATCTTCTTACATAATCTTGTTACTGGGAAAGCTCCGCTGTATTTGTATGAAAAACTTAATTTTGCCCGTTCCCTCAGAACCCTTAGTCTAATTCCATCACGTTATCATTATCTCAATTCATCCCGTTTATTTTTTATTCACGCTGTTAAATTATGGAACTCTTTTCCAACAAGTATAAGAACTATTACTAATGCCACTCGGTTTAAAAGTGCAATTTTTCTACATTTCTCGCTACTTCCTTAAACTTAAAGCTGTTCTAAAGCTATTCTTTCTCTTTTATTATCTTTTATCTTTAAACCATTATTCACTTCTACTTTTCTCCCATTTCTATCGAATCTTTAAACTAATATTTTTGTTTATATAAATTCATAGTTTTAAGCCATTAAATTAATTTGAATTTGAGCATAAATAATTAAAACATTATCTTTCAACCATAATCTCTTAGTACTATAAAAGATTTAAATCTTAATGTAATACCTTTATATTTATACAAATAAATTGAAATTGAAATTGAAAAAAAAAAAAAAAAATGTTCTAATGCATTAGAAACTGAAATGAAGTTGATTGCATATACACCGACTTTTCGAAAGCGCTCGATCAACTTAGTCATGAAATTATTTTATTCAAACTTAAAACCTTTGGTTTTCCGACGATTGTTATATCATGGATAAAGTCCTACCTTGTAAAAAGATCTTATCAGGTAAAATTCAGAAATTGTCTTTCAAACTCTTTCAGTGCTCACTCGGGTGTACCTCAGGGAAGCCATCTGGGCCCGTTTTTGTTCATTCTCGCTATAAACGATGTTACTTCATGCATACGCTATAGTGATATTCTTATATACGCTGACGATATGAAGATTTTCAAAACAGTACAATCTTATCATGACCATGTTCTCTTGCAGGCTGATATTGACAGTTTCAATCTTTGGTGTGGGAAAAATGGCCTTTCTCTTAACCCAGTGAAATGCCAAAGTATAACTTTCTCTAAAAAGCGAGTACTGAGTGCTTTTGATTATTCCATTTCAGAGTACACACTCTGTCGTGTTTTAAGTTTCAAAGACCTGGGTGTTCACTTTAGTTCTGATTTAGATTTTATAGTACATATTAACTTTATTGTAAATAAAGCGAGTTCCATGCTGGGATTCATAAAACGCTTCATTCATTCATTCGTTTTGCCTTGAAAGGACTCCCTTGGTCTGATCCGTACAACCTGCCACCTTATGAACACAGAATTAAGCTTCTGCAACTTCAAACTTTATATGAAAGGCGTGTTAATAATGATTTAATATTTTTCCACCAACTTATCAGTGGTGAAATTGATGCAGCTGACTTGTTAGCCTGTGTAGGCATTAACTTCCGCGGAGGAGCTCACCATCTACGAAGATTTGAACTTTTTCACGTTCCTTTTCATAGAACTAACTATGGTATACACGAACCTCTTAATCGTATGTGCAGACTTTTTAATTTAAACGCTTCCATTGTTGATTTTAACCTAAGTAAAGTTGGATTAAAAACATTGTTGCGCACCAGTGCTCCACTCTCGTGAATGTTTAATTTTGTTTTCTTAAATGTTTTATATTATGTTTCTAATATTGTATAGTTTGTAATTGTTTAGTTTTGCTAATGTTTATTTATTTATTTATTTATTTATTTATGTGCTTGTGTTAGCTACTTAATCTACTAACCACTAACACATGCACTCATGATGAGCCTCTGATTGTAGAATGCAGCTTGCTTTAAGCTCACTACAACAAAGAATTCTGAAGTGTAAAAAAAAAAAAAAAAAAAAAAAAAAAAAAAAAAAAATCACGAAGAGGATCAAATTAAAGGCTAAGAATTATTTAAATGAATGCGAAGAAACAAGTAGTTTTGAAACTACAGTTTGGGTTATTAATAAAAATCATAAAATCCGTATGAATGCAATATCAAAAGTCTTTTTTTTTATATACATTTTGTTAATTTTAAAGAATAGTTTATTACCACGAAAAGGATCCAATCCAAGACTAAGAACTATTTAAATGAATGCGAAGAAGCAAGTAGTTTTGAAACAATATCTTGGCTTATCTATGAAATTCATGATTTTCGTATACATAAATGTAAGTACCTGGGAGACCGGCTTTTCACATGGATTTATGTAGTGAATTTGTAAAAAAGAAAGGCTTAATCAATTATTTATCATATGAATTGAATTACGTTATTATGTAAGTACATTAAATATTTTACTAAATGTTTTTTTTTGTTCATACTACGTTCATATGGGAGCTGCAATACACTATTCAAATGGCGGTATTAACAACGATGAAATCTAAGTTTTCATCTAATGTTTATATGATTTTGAAGTTTTTGTCTAATCGTTTGAATTCGTTTAGTTAATCGCATTTTAAATCTGTATCGTAAAATTTTAAATATTTCTAAATAATGTGAAAGATGATACACTGTGGCGTAAGCGTACTTTTAACATTGAAAATGTTTATAGGGTCGTTTTGGATAAATTATGGTGTTACTAAAATGAATAAAGTGAATAAATGTGTATATGAGATGAACGCTAGCGTATACGGGGGGTACGATTGAATTTTTGGTTGGTGTTACTAAAATGAACAAAGTATGGAGATGAATGCTAGCGTATAGGGAGGGTACGATTCAATTTTTGGTTGGTGTTACTAAATTGAATATAATAAATTTTAACTCTATATTTTTATCGTTATAAATGCAGTCAGCAGTTTATTGTGCAGCTTTAACTATGTGTTGCCAGTTTAAAAAAAAAAAATGGCTTGAAAAGAAAATGTATGTAGAAGTGCAAAATGATGTTTTTTTTTAAATTTGAATTATAGAATAGGGCTTTTATGTGAAATGGTCGAAAAGCCAAAAATCTAAATGAGATGTGCTAGAGTGACAATGTTTTTGTTTATCGATAATAACGTTTAATATAACAATTTCGTTCATATATTTTGAAATTCCAAAAAATCTTCGGAATGAGATATTAAAGGTTGTAACTTCAAAATTCAAAAATAGATGGTTCATAAATTATTTACTACAGGGTTAGGGTAAGGTCTGATTGTAATAATTGATTGAGAAAGATAAAAAATAATTAATTGTTTTTCTTTGAGGAAATTTTTATTACATTTTTTTTTATATTTTTTACAATTTTTTTAGATATACTAATTTTTGTTGATCGATTTTTGGCAGTTAAATTTTTTGTCTTTTTAAAGATTGTATTTAAAAATCTCAAATTCATACAGATGATAGATTACATAGATCTACATATAATATGTTAAATTTGAATTTTTTGAAAGTATTTCCGTTGACATAATTACATATTACTGTTCATTAACATACCACCTAATAACTCATTGGTCTGTTCACCTATACAATTAGTTTTTTTTCATTCGCAAATTCAATAATTGACAATTAATTTGATGTATCATACGTAGCCGTAGGTTCTTGATAAGCCTCACAAATCTAAAATACAAAAATTAAAAAGTGGTACTTAATATTCAATCAATATTCCTATAATTCATCGTCATCGTTGATTTGCAAGTTTGTGTGTGGAGAATCAGCCCAAATAAGAAGAACACAAATATTTCCCATAGTGCCACAGTTCATTCAAAATGTCTTTCTATCTCTGTTCATTATGTTTTTTGATTTGCTTGTCTCTCTGTCAGTGAATTACTGAAGAAAATTACTTTTCCTTCAAGTTCAGTATTCAGGTTCACTCGTTCAATGTTCTCGTGTTGCTTGTTCACTGTTTGTTTTGTTCAGTCGTATAGATGCTCCGATGAGGGTAGGTTTGTTCTGCTACTCGGAATTTTTTTTTCAGCTAGTACCTAACTAGTTAAATTAAATGCAATTTGCGTTTGTGTTTTGTTACTTCGTAGGTAGTAGGGTTAGATGCTTACGGGATATGTTTGGTTAGTAGGTAGGTATTTTAGTAAGTTAGATAGGATGCTTGTGATATTCGTTGGAATATTTTTTGTTATATAATTTTTTTTACTTTTGAGTTTTATTTAGCTATGATAAGAAAGATTAACTAAGAAAATTAAAATATGAAATAAGAAAACAAGCGGAAATAAAAATATAGGTCAATAAAATCTGAAAACTAAATTATTTTTAAAGTTAAGTCAACCGCATATTAAATTAGATTTTATATGCGGTTGACTAGTTTGAAAGTTTTTTTAGAAGTCCTTAATTGTTGGAAATATGCCTTATAATAATACAATAAAACGTCAATTTAGACAAGCGAAGTCTTTGTCTAAGTGAGACAACTTTATGACAACAGTAAACAAAGTTTACTAATAACTTTTTTCAGTTGGACGGCTGCCTAAAGATAGAAAAAGTTTATAAACACGAGTGAAAATGTGTTTTCTATTTTTGAAATTGAAGAAATGTCCTTATTGGGATAGTTTTTCAAAAAAAAACTTGTTGAATAGACTAAAAGTCGATTTATCGCTATTGTGAATTTAAATTGGTAAATACTTTTATATATGATTATCATGTATTCCTATATTTTCCTATTTAATAGAAATTTGAAGTCCATCAAGAATTTCTTACCGACTTTTGTCCTTTCGAATTTTTCGGAACAGACTCGCAAGAAGTCCCAAAATTTAAAAAAAAAACACAATGGTGAAAAATTGCGGTAACGTTACACTCACCAGCATTGAATATTTGTTTGTAGGCTTATATTTGGGGGAAAATCAATTTATTTGCTAGCGTTGCCTACAACACACGTCATAAGAGCTATGAAAAATAAATTCAAATACAAGAAAAAAGTAATATTGAATTTTTGGTTGGTGTTACTACAAAGCTAAATTAAAAACAAAAATAAAGTTAAAACACAAAGAAAATCAAAATATAAAGATAGAACACAAGCGGGAAAAATAAAGGTCAGTAAAATGATAAAAGGTGGGAAGTGTACAGCCTCTCTGTTTAAAAGAAGGTTCTTTCTTGTAATTTTTAAATGAAACAAAATTAAAGACCCACAAAAATAATAAGTTAAATAATATGTTGTGCAGACGTAGCAACCCGTAATGTTTGTTCATAGGCATGTATTAAGAGGAAAATTAAATTTAAGTTAGCGTTGCCTACTACAAACATTAAAGGATTTAGGAAAAATAAATACAAATACAGACCGAAAAAAAAACAAGGAATAAGGGTTGAAATTTTGAATTTTTGGTTGGTGTTGCAACAAAGCTATAGAAAAAAGAAAAAGTGAGCTACCCCACAAGGATAATACAAATATGAAACTAGGAGACAAGTGACAAAAAATATAGGTCAATAAAATGACATAAGGAAAATATTAAATGTCTTTTTTTATTTTTGCAAATGAAACTAAATTTAAAAATAAAAAGCTACAAACGAATTAAACAAATAATATTTGTTTGAGACGTAACAACTACCAACATTGAATATTGTATTTTTGGAAAATCAAATTTTAGCTAGTGTTACCAAAAACGAGGAAAAACCAATACACAACAAAACAACAAAACAAAAATAGCAATATATACATGCTAACATCATTTTGTCCATAGTCAAAATTTTGTTGATGATAGAACATAGGGAATATGAAATATTTAACCGAATTCTTAAAAGCAAAAATAAACGAAAATCATGCATAAGTATAGCCTTATTTTGGGTGTTGTATCATCTTTGTATATTTGGGTATTTGATAATTTATTTTATTCTGTTTTGTTTGTATGGAGCAATGAAAAGTTCAGATGATAAAATTTTTGTTGAGACAATGGCTCAAGAATGATCAAAATACGCAATGATGAAATGGCTTCAAATTCCTTAAGTGTTCTTAGAGCTGTAGAAAAAAATCTTTTTATGTGTAACTATGTGCAAGTAAAGATAGAAATGCCAAATTAATTTTGGTTAACAATTTTTTAATTTTTTTCAGTTCAATATAATTTTTAGATTGGTCTTAGTAAAAATCATGATTAAAATTGGCATAAATTGATGTGCTTGGAAACCGGTAAAGATAACATTCAATATAAAAGAAAGATTACTAATTATAAATATTAAAGATTTATCTAGCACAAATAAGTCATTTTCAATGTCCCCATTGTTACTCAAGGAGTGAAATCTGTAAATTTTTTTTTAATAATTTTTATTTTAGTTGTGTTAAATATTTTCTTCATATTTTTTGTACTTTTGTTTATACAAATGTATCGTATACATATATTTATGATTTTATGTTTCCTTACTAATATTATTAATGCGAAAGTGAGTTTGTTTGTTTGTTACTCTTTCGCACCTAAACCGCTGAATGAATCGGGATGAATTTTGATATAGAGATAAATGAGACTCTGGAAACGGTAGTATTTTTGACCGTATGAAACAAAATAACAAAAATATTTGGTACAAAAACAGCTTCATTTTATACATACAGAGGAAACAAAAATAAATCAATAAAATTGAATATGAAGAAAATTTAAAAAGAAAATTCTTCTGTTTGAGTGGAGTGATCGAATTTATAATTCAAGTAAAAAGTTCAATTCCATTGCGTTTCGCCCAGGTATGATAGTTGGGCTCATCAGTTAGATGACTATCATACCCTTCTAAGACGTTGAGCTCATTTGAACTTTTAACTTCAATTATAAATCAATAAAGTTTGAAAAAATCAATCAATTTTGATATTCCGTTTGAGCGATGGTTTTTTGTATATTATTATTTTGAGTTATTATAACTTCTAATTCAACTTTTTGTTCTCGCCTTTTCTTTCCTTTTTTGTTTTGTTGTCTTTTAGTTCTTTTTCTTTTTGAACTGCCTCGCAAACGTTGCTTAAATTAAAAGAAAAACTCAACGCAAGCCCGGAAAGCAAAAGTTGCTTAATTAAAAATAACTCCATTCATTCCGAATTAAGGAGGCTGCTTTGGGAGCTGATGAGACAATTTCTCAAAAAATGTTTTGCTTTCCCATGGGCAGCTAGATATATGGTGTGCCCATTGCCCATCATGTACATTCCTATGTATGTGTGTATACATATATTAGCGCCAAATGGAAGGACAAAGAACATTATGTGTACAGATAACAGCCGACAGCAAATTCTGTGGGAGAACGCATATGTAGCTACAATATGAGTATGAGGATATGAGCCTCTGAAGCGAAGCTTATAAGCCTTATTTTGGAAACTTATTTCTTGTGCATTTTTGATTTTCTTTAAATCTTCAAAAGTGTATCGATATGATGGTGTAGGTACTTTAAGTTTCTATTAATTGGTGTCAAAATTAAAGTCTGTAGACTTATGTGAAGTGACACAGCACAATTTGCTATTTTTTGTAAATGAACTCATGTAGTTGAACAAGAAAAGCACTAGTTTCAAAACCAAGTCCTCCACACGGGTGCCGAAAAATCCTGCCAGATTTTTGACTTCGATATTAAAATGCATGTACCTTACCTCTTACCTACAGATCCTCAAAATCATATTTTGCTTATGCGTTCACCCAAATTGCTGTCAGCTTTTAGACTGATAGTGGGATCTGCAAATTGCAGTGGGGCAAACCTAGGAAACTTAATAAATAAACTAACAGCATTATTCATTAGAATGTACTAAACAGATATAGTTATGCATTGCATAAGGATTTATGTAGCCTTGCATAAATCCTTATTCATAAAATATTTTCCCACCCACTTTAGTTATGCAACGCTTCTGTCAAATAAAGTACCAGAAAGAAGAAATCTATTACGTTTTACTTCCAAAACTCGTAAACAAACATCAGCTGTTTGTGAAAAGTCAATAAAAGCAATTAGCTACCAGTTCGGTTCTTTTCAATTTCTGTGTTTATAATTATTGTTGTTTAGTTTTCTTGTGCGGTTTTTAGTAATAATAAATAAAAACTCAGATAATTGGAACTAATATTGGTACCTATTTTTCAATTTATATT
Organism: Dasysyrphus albostriatus; assembly: GCA_946251815.1. Taxonomy (NCBI): domain Eukaryota; kingdom Metazoa; phylum Arthropoda; class Insecta; order Diptera; family Syrphidae; genus Dasysyrphus; species Dasysyrphus albostriatus. The sequence goes on from OX276337.1 coordinate 76,698,074, forward strand.
TAATACTCCCGGTTAATTTATATTGCCAAAAAAAACAACCACCATTTTTTCTGCTGCGCCGCCACCGCCGGCCACGCGTAATAATTTTTGAAAAAAAAATTAATAATTAATAATAATTAATAATTAGTAATAATTTTTGCAAAAAAAAATTATTAGCAGAAAATGAGTGATGAGGAGAATTAGCATCAATAGTACATAAAAGGAGAAAAATAAATTGCCCCGCAGCAAATGACCGGAAGTGGGGTGGGTGGGCAAAAATGTGGGGTGGGGGTGTAAAAACGAAGTTTTTACGATTTATGGCAAAAATAGACCTCCTATCGAAAAAAGTAATATAGGAAAGTTGTAGATGCTTAAGAGACCTACAACTTTTACACAAATTATTTCTTCACATAACCTCAAAAATATTGAGAAAAATACCAAAAACCAATTTTTTTGTTTTTTATTTTTATCTTCGACAAAAATTTATAATAAAAAACCTTAATTAAAGGTTCTATTATCCGAAATCCCAAGCCCTTAAACAAAAATTTTACCTACGAAATCGCTAAAAATAGC